>JAVGVS010000010.1:615817-1815817 GCA_032718565.1 Distichodus sexfasciatus | reverse complement strand
AGTGCTGGAGGGATGCTTTGAACCTTGAACCTCTTGGTCCTACCATTCAGCCAACTCCACCTGCTATATTGTGGGAACCCTGCTGTAAATGGTGTCATCCATTATATGACATGCCTCTTCGCCACCTTTAAGTGAGTGAGTATTTGTCTGTGGATGGTATCTTGCTCATGAGTACCCCAGTGGCACTTTCACCAGTCCTGGACTTGAACTGACAACCTTCCGATCACAGGGCCAACTCTTGGCCAGAGCTTATGACCTGGTTATTGCTTAAATATGATTATACAGTGTGACAATACGTGACATTCTCCAAGTGACTCCAGCCATGCATGCAGTTTTGAATGAGGCAGGTGAGACAGGCTTGTTCCGTTCATTGGTCTCCTTGCCTGTTTGATAGCAAACAGTGTTGTTGCCCCTTGTGCTCGACGAGCAGCGTCTGAGCGATTCTCCCTGCGGCACTACAGACCTTTATTGGAAACGTACTCTATCAATGCTTTTAATGTGAAAATGCAATAAAGTCATTTCACGCCATGTTGAGCAACCTCCACTCGTTATTGCAGGGCTTCTGTGACTTACAGAGGAGAATGGCTTGCTCTCCCTTCCCTCTGATAGCGCCACTAGCCTTTCAGTCACTTAATGACTGGGTTTGCACGTCAGCACGCTCCATGACATTAACACAGTCCGATTCTTATTTTGAATTAACTTTGATGGGAGTATTGCATTGTGGTTTGTATCCCTATAAAACACCACTGGAAATGATTTTACATTGTAAAACACCCATTTTCACTCACTGTATTTACATTTCACGCTTAAAATTACACTCAAATGCTTTCATATGTTTAGAGTTTAATTTAAATAGCTTCCACTTTTAGTGAAGCTATAAACACTGTTGTGCTGTGGAGAAGCAAAATATCTGAGACTACATTTACAGTACATCAATATATGTTAACAATATGGTGATAACATGCTGATATTTGCCACGGTGACAGTAACCACCACTAATGTAAGCCTTAAAACTTGCATTGTTAAATACAAAAACAACAAATTTGTTATTTAATTTGTATTATTCATAAAAGCTAGACATTTCACATGAAATAATAAACAGTGATTGTTCAGTTTATCTGAATTATGGGGTAAAAGACTTTCCAACAATACCAAAACACGAATGCTTTGATTAACCGTGAAATGTAAAAATCAAAGAATCAAAGGGTGCTTTTGATTTGAGAAAATCCTGTGGCATGGACCCCAGATGACAGGCAGAAACAAAAAAGTGAAAGGCATAAAAATGAACAAAATAGAAAAATAAATAAATAAAAATTGAAGTTCTAAATATTCCAAGAGTGAAAATGGCCACATGGGCAGATAGAGAGGGTGGAAGTTGTCACGGAAAGGCCATTTTTTAAAGCCCCCTTAGAGAGAGAGAGGGAGAGAGAGAGAGATTTGTTTGACATCCCTTCAGCCATATTTTTGTATTCTGTTGCAGCGACCTCCACCCAGTGCTTAAGGCAAATTAAATTCTGTTTTTCTGTTTAGAACCTGCACCAACTAATTCTGTTCACTCCTAAAAATGTCTGGCAACCGTTTCCTGATGGATATATGCCATTAGAGTTGCTCTTCTCTTAGAGTTGCACATTATTTCCCAAAGTTAGCAGTCCATTAGCAGTGTATTTGCCCCAGTCATTCTGATGAGAGAATCCACAAGCAAGACACGCATTCAACATGACAAGCTGGCATCCCGTTTTAAGGGCATGAACTAAACACTTCAGCACCTGCCCAAGGGGACACCCAAGGCTCTTCTGTGTTGTCCAGCGAAGGTCTCTCACAACGGGATATCAGTTCAGGACAGTGAACATTGAGGGAAGCAGACGTGTTTCCGTTGCCCAGTGAAACTCTACAATGTCTACAAGCTAAAAAAAAATCTTACTGGGCTTGTGTGTTTGCATCTATTCTACTCAACCCATGTGCCATGAGCATTTGTGTACTTATGGATGATGTGCCTTGCGGACAGGACCAGACTTGGGCTTCATAACAAAGGTTTTTTTCGTTATGGAAATTTGGACCCTTATCAATTTTAGACCAACTTTGACTTTAAGATGGTCCTGTTTCAGTTTTGACACCCCGAAAATCTCCCTGAGGATAGGTGTAGGCGTTACGTTTCACTTTGTATGCATTATGTAACATCTCCTCACTACAGTAATGCATGAATCAATACACCTTCAGATATAAACTATATGCAGAGATGGGAGAGTTACTTTAAATATCATTTTAAGAGAAACAGAGATAGAGATGTGACTCAGTTTATATATTTAGAGATATAAAATGTAAAGACACAGAGTCAGAGAAAATGCATCTTAGAGGTTTACTGCTCACAAATGCTTTTCTGAATCTGATGTATGTTAGAATTAACAGATGAAACTGATGGTTAACTGATGAAAGCATTGACTTTAGTATCTCTTGAGCATAAATTGAGATCACTTCTATTACATGTTCTTTTATTGTGCATGTAAGTGAAAGTCAGTGATTATTTGTCACTGTGAATGCACCACAGCACAGGGCACCACAACTAAATGTGACCTCTGCATTTGACCCATCTGATAAGGAGCAGTAGAACTGGCGATCATCCGATCATGGGCAAAGTCTCGAACCGGAATCGAACCCAGGACCTCATCACGGTGAGGCGACAGCGCTAACCACTGCACCATGGTGCCGTCCTGCACTGTCAGTGTAGATGGTAAATGTAACCAAATATAGCTACACATATGTACTCCAAATAACAAATGTTTGCTATAATGTGGGTATTTCATTAATGCCCAGCCCTATTATTGCCATTGTGTTTGTGTGTTTGTGTGTGTGTGTGTGTGAGAGAGAGAGAAAGACATAGAAGCAGTTTTAAATGAATTATGATGTTAGTGCAAATAGGTCTGAATCAGTAAGCTATGTGGAATGCACTACTAAACTGCTTAGTAATCAATATAAAAAATGACAACTCATTCTCAAAAGAAAAAACTCTTAAAAGGACATTATCGCCTCTTTAATTGAGGAGATATAATCAACAGCTAACTTTAAACATTCTAGTGGTAATTCTATCCCTCTTTCATATAGCCATTGTCGCTCTTAATTTACAATTACATCTCGTGGAGTCAATTAAAATGGGACCTCATTTATATCATAATGGAAACAATTTCTCCCTCATATAATTAACAGGCCATTTCTTAAAAGGGTAAATGATTAATTCCTTATTGGAAATACTGTGATCTTAATTAAAACAATGATGCGTTTGCCCCCGTGAACTGTAACAGGTCCTTTTATGTGAATGGTTGCTGGAGAATGGTGAATGGTCGTACAGGAGGAGTCAGCTGTATCGATATTTTTCTATGTTCTGTCTGTAATCTGGCACTCTTTTAATTGCAGTATAGAAAATTTATCAGGCATGAACATCTCTAATGGTGCATTGCTGCCTTGAAGTTGGAGCCAAAAGTCATCTGCGGTTATCATTTTCCAAATGTTAGCTCTAGTTTTCTGCCTTCATAGCCTCTTTAGCAGGTTTTGTGATTTATGCAAAGACTAGGATTTTCCCTCAAAAGACTTTTGCACTATCATCTGGGTAATAGAAGTATAACCAACAGAAATTTTGCTGCTAAATTAATCAGTAGCATTAGAGTTTCTGATTTACTTTGTTTTGCACAGCATTTCCTTACACTGCTCCATTTCTGCATTTCCCAAAAGTGGTGATCATATGCAAAGATCTCTAATGTGTAGGGTCAGAGTGGGAGGTTTGGGGGCAATAGATTTGTTTGGAGCACCAATTAAGATGGAAGAGAGATGGGGGGAGGTAATAGGAGGGATCCCAATAAGAGCCTGCTGCTGTGCAATTACATGGTCCGTGCCTCTTATCGAGTGGACCCACCGCTGTTGAGTCCTGTGAATTTATGGGCATCCAGTATGGCGTTGGGGGCACTTGGAGGTGAAGTGTCACTGGTGCTTAACAGCTGTGACCTTATTTATCCAAGCTATATTTATGGGAATGGGCCCCAGAGCTCAGAGACATGAGATGAAGACATGCTGGGTTAGGAAATGAGTCTGATAGAGCAGTATGATGTCAGGGTGAAAAGCTGCGGAATGCATTCATGAGATGGGTATTACCTTCTAGGCACAGAAGAGTCATGACAAGTGCGTGGATGGAAAGGACCCTAAGAATTTTGACTGTGATTGTGACTTTTGAGCATACTGAAATACACACACAAAGTTAGTTCAAAAACACACACAGCCAATCTGTATCCATGGGTTCCACATTTATGGCTTTCGTAGATTGAAAATATTTGGAAAAAATATTTCCAAATACATCCTTACTCATGAGTAACTCACTGGTAACTTTACCCGCCCTGGATTCGAACCAACATCCTTCTGATCACAGGGTGAACACCCTAACCGTTACGCCACCATCTGCCCCTAATTATGATTAAATATTACATAAATAGCCAGTGTCTATAAATCTGCAAGCTAGTTCCTACCAGTTCCTCCATGTAAAGAACTGCAGGTTTTCCACTCTTGTAGACGATACGCATCTTGGAGCAAACTGGGAAGGAGAGGAGAGGACAGCAGCATCTCCCAAAAGGATCTCATCCTTCATCTTCCCGACAGCAGCACAGGAGCTGGGAGTGGAGCATAGGGGCCGGCATTGAGAGAAAGGAAGGGGAGAAGGGGAACATTTCACCTGAGATAGTAGGAGAGCGATGGGGAGAGAAAGAAGGCAAAAATGCAATAAGATTCTGTAGAACATGAAAATTGCCAAAGGTAGAGATATGGTGTTAAAGGTAATAAAATTGAGAAGGAGAGCGAGGCAGAGTGGCAGAGCAGATGAGAAAAAGAGGGAAGGTCTTGCACGGAGGCAACAAAGAAGGCAGAGTGAGGGAATGTGAATCTGTGCTCTGAATTGTAGCAGTTAAACTTCTGCATTCTTGACATTGGCTTATCTCATCTTCGCCCCAGAATAAAACCCATTTTCAGGCAGTGAAACAATATAGCGAAAGGTTACAGAGCCCCACACCCGTGACACCCCCATTTAGAGTGATGGCGAAGGAGGGGTGTAAAAATGCACATTGTGTTGCCCTGTTCGGATTTAGTCTATTCCACTTTGGGACAAAGAGAAGCACGGAGGCTTGTGTCATGGTAACCCCAAGCAAAAAGAAAGTTCATTATATAGGGACCAGAAAATATGGCCCTTCTATATTAATGAAATGAGCCTTATTTTCTCCTCAATTCCTCTTTTCTTTACCCTTCTTTGACATGAAGGTTTCTTCAGGATAGAGACACTAAGCCTCAAAGCACATGAGTCATGAGTAATTATGGTAAGAGTCAACTGCAGTCGTAACGCCAGATACCCTGTCATGTTAAATGGCTTCTGTGTCCTCTTCGAGACTACTCCTCTTACCCCCGAGGGAGATGTTGAGGCAGAGAGATAAAGGAGGAACAGAACGAGTGGGACTGTGGCCACAAGCTCCTGGTCTGTTCCTCTTCTCAAACAGAATTATGGGAAGGAATGTTGCCACATGGCGCTAATGCCCTGGCAGAGTGGCCAACAGCGCTAGTTCCACCTTGCAGTAACACCCCGCTTTCCTCTTCCCACTCTGCAAACATAAGCTAACAGTGAGCAGCATCACCCCTGCCTGAAAGCAGTTCTGAGACTGTCACTACTGTAATTAGGCCAATTAATCAAAGAGACGTGTAGTACTTACAAACATTTGGTGGAGTTCACATTAGATTACTGTACGGCTAAAATCAAATAGCTTTAAAGCCATTTATTTTTATGCTGCTTTAGACAATGCACTGAGCTTGGATCTGAAATGAGCAATTTGAACTTTTTGCACAGTATTTTTTGCCAAAATTGCATTTTTAAGAAAATGTCAAAGCTTTTAAAAATCAATGCTTAAATGCAATATGTGTCATAGCTGACAGATGACTTGCAGAAAGTGCAACAATTACATTAGAATTGTAGTGAGAGATTTTTGTGCATTTTTATGGAACAAACTGAAAGCAGACAGTAAATGCAGCTTCATTCTTGTGTGACTGTGTAAAGGTTTTGATGGAATGACATAAGCTACTACATCTATGTAGAGAAATATGTAGAATATAGTAAAGCATTTAGTGGCGGGTGAAATATAAATTCCTTTTTCATTTCACCGCATCATATACTTTAACCTTGTAATGATTCCAAAGAGTAGAAAACTAATAGGAAAGTTTAATATTTACATGAGCACTCTTTATATAAACTGCGTTGTCAGCCTGCACAAATGGCACTATAGTTTCGTGGCTGCACGCCCATACAAAAAGAACAATCTACTGCAAACTTCTTCACACATTCTCCCTGGTCTCAGCAGCTTTGGGGATATGCCACTTTCACTCTTCTGTTTCTCAGAGCCTGCAGTCATGGCAAAGATGCCTCACCACAGAAACCACAGGCTCCTGTCTCACCCTATTCATCCACTCGACTATTTGTTAGGCTGTGCTTAGCCTTTTTACACTTCCTCCTCTCACGCACTGATGCTAATTTAAAGAGATAGTTTGGTCAAAACACATTTACCCCAAATTCTCGCTTACCCCAAGTACGTGTGAATTACTTAAGATGTTTCGGGTGTCAACGTCATTTTTTTGTTTGAAAATTCAACATCTTTGAAAACTACATTATTATGATGATCAGTGGAGATCAGATGATCTATGGTGACTTTCTCTTCCCTTAAAGGAGCTATATGTAAGATTGTGGCCAAAACAGGTTACTGCAGTCAAATTCAAATTACTGTAGCTTGTTGTTTACCCTCCCCCTCCTCCTCAGACTCGAGGGTGCCGGATAGGTTGGTGGATCCTCATATTTGGCCAATCTAGTGTCTAATGTTGCATTTCGTATTGCCATAATTAGCATGCTGATGTTTGCACGGTTGCCACACTGTCTCAGCGTAACACGACGCTGATGTTAGCCATCACAAGTCACGCTTTTTGTTTCTCAAACAATTCAGTCAGTTCTCAAAGAATTTCAGCCGTCTCCTGTGCTGCATCTCATGTGCTGATTCTCGGTTTGTTTCTGCTTTGATCAAAATGATAGCAAGGCCATTTAGTTTTAGTAACGTCAAATATGTGTAATCCAGAATGGAAGCGCACCCCTGAATGACCTGAACTCAATATGACAATATTGAGTATCCAGCCAATACCAATTTCCAGCCAACTGCAAATAAAGAAGATTGATCCCTGCTTACTACCGACCATTTTTATCACAAGCATCATCTGAACATTAGCTCATATTGGTTGAGACACACTTAGATACACTAGATTAATGAGTAGAGTAAATATCTTAGCGCAGTCCTAGAAACTTCCAGGAAAACATAACTAGTTTTTATCGCTGTCCTCCCTTTCGGTACTTATGAATAGAGAGGAGAGAAAAACAGACCCAGGGCATGGCTCCTGTTCTCTGTATTTTTCTTCAGTCGTGATGGCAGGAGCCAGAAAGCCCCTTTATCAGATGGTGGTAGTGCAGGTGGGATCGATAGCGCCTTGGCCTGCGTCTGTGAGACAGTTTCTGGATCACAGCCTGCTCTCATCCTCTGTTCTATTGATCTTCATTACATCCACAGGACTCGGGCTGCCCATCTCTGAGCTCTGCCAGGCAAGATCTGGTCCAGCCACAGGCACGACTGCCGCTCTTATCCACTATTAGAGATCACTCAAAGTTCTGATTACAAGAGTCGACATTTTGCCTTATCTGACAAAATGTTTAAAAGCTTGAAGGCTGACTCGAGGTTCATAAATGGTATAACTCATACTGATTTTGTTCTTAAAAATGTGAAATGTTCTTTTTCTCAGATGTTCACCAACATTCGTCATGTAAAAACCTTTACCAAGATAACTACACATAATGCAGTTTAAAATAGACATGTTTTAGGGCCTATGTCCAATGAACACATTTTTTCCTCTGAGAGCGGTCAAAACCTCTCTTCCAGAGTGTTTTCTTGGTGCTTTACTGTAGGTGGATGTAGCACCAAATTCTGGGCCCTGTACACAAGCAGTCTCCATGGGAACCCTCCCCATAATAAAATAAAATTCCAGACTCCTCAAGGGCCCTCTCCTCACTTGGGGCCCTGGTAAGTCAGTCCCACTTTGTCACCCCACTACGATGGTGCTTTCTCTCAGTGCTCGTTGTTGCTTAGTTACAAAAAGCACCATCAGGCACTTCCACATTCGTTCCTATTTCAACATATTTCTTTCTTTTTCTGGTTTAGCCGACAAGATGGAGAGAAAGCACAGCATTAGTGATTTTCGAGACGAGACTGGATGCTTGAAATAAACTGTGCAAGTAAACAGCTGGGAGTGTACCACCGATTTATATGTCCTGCCCCTTCCTCGATTTTGATTGGCTAGCAAGAGACAAGTGACATTGACGAGCGCAGCACTGTTTTAAAAGTTGGAGGTATTTTAACTTAAAGCACTCTGAGCGCTGCAGCGAAAAAAAAACGTCTCAGCTGAAGGCGCCTGGTGCTCCAAACACTGAAGCTTATAGGATTTTTATTAAAAATAAGCGCTGCCTGTGGAAAAATGTGTTTGGTGGACACAGGCCCTTATACCCCTATATTATATGATACTTTAAACAAAACCAGAATCAAATGTGTGAAAATACATATATGAAAACAGAATGGCAACCCTCGTGGGTTAATGATTTTCAGTCTCATTTGTGGTCTGTTATAAATGCACATACCAGTTTACTGCATATCAATTGATAATATTGGCGCATTGATTTATCAGTCACACTCTAACTGCTTTATTTTCGTCTTTTCTCCTAATTAAGTCCTACAATTCAAGCTTTTCTTTTAGGATACTGGCAAGGTGACTTTCAAAATAAATAAAAAAATTTCACATCCATGTGTCTTGGTTAGGGGAACATGCCTGAAATGCTTAATAAACTCAATCCTTCCTTCAGCGATTCCTTATCGCACTAGGCCCTGTAAAGGTATAAAGCGAGGCATGATGTATGAGCAGAGGAGCAATGTAATGCGATTTTCTTGGGAATTGTACCCCTGAAAATACTTGTGGACTGAAATTCCATAATACACTGATCAAGAACTAAGGTCAGATGATTCGAAGAATCAGATGAGCTTTATTAAATGAGGAAAAACCGACAAAAGCTACTATGTACTTTATAAGTAGCCTGTGATGTAGGTGACTATTTCCTCTGCTTTCTCCACCAACCCCCTACCTTTTTCCCTTCTTTTCTTTTTCCTTCTTCTTCTTATTTTCCATTTGGATCGAAAATAAAAAGGGGAGTTTAAAAAGGGGAGTTTAAAAATGAGAGCGACTGACAGCACTGCGAGTAAATGAGGGCAGTTTATTGAATAGCAAAGCTCTAAGGTGCTACTTTCTTTCACTGTGTTAGACTAATTCAATTCCCTTCCCACCCCTGTCCCATCAAAGGCTGCTTTAGAGAAAACCACATCAAAGCCATTCCGGAAAACACTGAATGATTGTAACTCAATTGTTGCCGGGCCTGTCATTGATTGTGCAGCAGCATAAAGTCGGGAAAGAGGCAAAACACTTTGTCTGCCTCCTTATACTTTGATAATCACCGGACTGAGGTCTGAGGTCTGACTCTTTTTGAGTTAGTAGATTCTGTCTAAGCAGGATCAGCAATAATATTTATTTTATTAAAATATATTACAGTTTAATTGAATAATCATGTTTTTTTAATGTAATAAAATGCAGCATTTAAAATTTACAATGCATATAGAACGATAATCTAATTTAAACTATTTGGCTTATGTCATGTCATGTCTTTGCCTGTAATTTCCAATTCTGGAGTGACTCTTGTCTTTAAATGTTACAATGTTCTTTGATCTATAACAAGAATTTTAAACTCAGTTCTCAACCTTAAGGACTTTATAATGATTAGTTTGTACACATGTGACTGGACAGCAAACCTCAAAACACCTGCACAGAAAAATAGAAAAGCACAAGACAAATTAGACAGATTCTCAGCGCTAGCTTCCTTGTGTTTCTAGTACTTGAGAATTGCATTTATCCCTTTGTGTTTGGATCAATAAAAAGCTCTTAAAGAAGAATTCTCCTGCATTCATCCATTAAAATGGCTCTTTAATGCTATTGCATGTATACACACACTCTCACGCATGGACATACAAACGTATTGTAATTTATTTTAACATATTATATGATTATTTAATATACTCACAACAAATATATATATATATATATATATATATATATATATATATATATATATATATATATATATATATATATATATATTCATTTTTCTAGTCTCAATTTCTTATTTTAAATACTCATTGTGAAATCTGTCACATTGGTGAAACCTGATGGTGATGCTGGAAGTGAAATTTGCACTGATTTTAAAGTGTATGATTGCCAGCCTTTCTTTTTATTCGATAAATTAATCAGCTGATCCCACTGTGCACTTCTGCACCACAACAACTGATCTTCCAAATTAGACTCCCTCACCCCTTTCATTTTCGCTTAGTAGTGAAGGTAATGCTTGTGCACACACACACTCACACATGCAAACAGATACAGATGGTTCAGAAATGAACACAGCTTTTTATCATATGCCTTAACATGCTCTCAGAACCGTACACCAAAAATTTAAGAACATCTGGCTAATAGAAGATTACATATTTGTCGTATGAAATTTTCCTTCACATTAAGAAAATTAATGGAAGTTCCACTGTAGATTGATTATTATTATCTTCTTAAATGCCATTTTTTCCATTCCATTTGCATGAATTGAGGAATTGGAGTTACAATCTTTGAATTCCAATTGGAAATACTGTAAAGCAATTCTAGTAGAATTATGAATGTGGTGAAATATAACAATTAAACAATGGTTTATACACAAATAACTCTATTCTCTCAGATTACAGACACTTTGTAATCTAGATTCAAGTGGACTTAGAATGTAGAGTTCTGAGAAATAATTCTGATAAGGGAAAAGACATCTGTGCTTTTGAGATTTAGATTTTGAGAAAGGTCTGCCACTATGCAGTAAAATCCCTTTGAAAAGATGTAAGAAATCCTTTTGAAAGGCTAATGCAGTACTGCCTTGTTGAAGGTCGGGGGCTTTTGTGTTTACTGTTTCAGTTGCTGTTCAGTTTGCTTTTTCTATGGCGTGTACAGATGATTCTCAGTATGTTTTGTCTTCTCATGCTGGTGTGTTTACGGAACAGTTGTTTTGCTCTGTATCTTATGTAGACACAATGCTTATGTCAAAATAATTTTTGCTAGGAACTGGCTATAATCCAGGCTTCTGGAAGCGACTGTGACTCAGTATTAGGCCATCTCCAAAATACTTATAGCAAAATTATATCTTGTGTGAGTCTTAAGTCTGTGTCTGTTCATGTTGGATCATTGCCTTTGCAAAAGGGGTCCAAATGCTTTATAGCATAATACAAAGTAGGCACCATTACCAGAAGTGTCAATTTTAGGTCTATTAGGTCAAACTCTTAGTCAGTTCTGTTCTGACAATTTTTAATGAGTGAGAGATTGCCATTGTGAACACGGCACAGCACACAGTGAACCACAACAAAATGAGACCTCTGCATTTGACCTGAGCAGTGGGTAGCTGACACGGGTAGCACCCAAGGAACAGTGCTTGGACGGTACCTTGCCTTATGAGTGCCTTAGGCGATACCTCTTCAGCCAAGCGTAATCTTCTGATCATGAGGCTAACTCCCTAACCGCTATTATACTCATACAAACTGTTCCATGATGTAATTTCAGTAATCTGAAGCTAAAAGAGCTGTTTTAATCAGGAAAATCAAGTTAAAAGTCTATATACACCAGTCTGCTTTGAATTTATGGTCGATGTCGAACGTATCCTGCGGCGGGCACAGAACAGAAGTCGTGACTGGAAGTTTGTTAGGATGATAAACACAATGGAACCGCATAAAGTGTGATTTGTCAAATACACTCACAGCAATTCATTTTGTGAGTAGTAAGAGTTATTCTGCTCAAGCTCTTGAACAGGTCCGTGTTTCTCTCACTTCTGCTGTTCGTAAATGTAAAGGGAAGAGCCGGGATGGCAATTTAGCTGAGCAGTTGAATAGTAAGATGCATTAAACCTGGATGCCAGCTTTTTGGGTAATAAAGATAAATCAATGTATAGGTGCTTCTCTCTCTCTCTCTCTGTCCTTCTGTTCTCTCAGAACTGCTTTGTAATGTATCTCTGTATCTGTGTGTTTTTTCATTGTTTAGTTGCTTTGATCAAGTCAGCAGTGCATGAAGTTGCTTCATTATGCTTGTGGACTAAACAGCAGACAACTTAGAAGAACATGTCAACCATTTTCTCAGTGCATTACATTTACAGTATTTAGCAGACGCTCCTGCATTTATCCAGAGCAATTTACATTTTCCAAACTTCAGGACAGTTCCCTGAGAGCAATTTAGGTTATGGTCTTGCTCAGGACCTCAGTAAGTTGGTAATGCCAGAGGTCAGATTCGAACCCACAACCTCATGGTCTAGAGGCGAGTATCCTACTGTCCTATCACTAGGCCATCAACACCCCACCATTGCCAATTGCTTCAACATTTTTTGCAAAACGATGATCACAACGGTCGTCTCAATACAACAAGAAAAATATTTTTAATTGTGAGTGATAATTTGTCACTGTGAACACAGCATAGCACACAGTGCAGCACAACAAAATGTGACCTCTGTATTTGACCCATCCTTGAAGGAGCTGTGGGCAGTTAACATGGACAGCAGTCCTGGGGTGAACACCCTAGCCGTTGCGCTACCAACTGCCCCAATTATATGATTATTATATGTCATATAATTACAATATGATATTGTTGTACAGTTTTTCTCAGTTGCCTAGATGGCTTGATCAGATCAGCACTGCATGTAATCACCTCACTGTAATTCTGATCAAAACAGTAGACAATTTAGCACAACAGTCACAATCATGATCAGCATGCACTGAAACAAATGCCAATTGCAAAGAGGATTTTTTGCAAAGCACTGGACACATTGCTCAATCAAAGACGATGTAAAATACATGAAAGTGGTCCAGTCCAACAGCTTTGTTAAAACATGGTGAAAACAATACTCATCCCAAAACCATATACTTGAGTTCTAAAATTCTACACCAAAACGCCTCTCAATGGGTACATCATCAGTCATGAGCGGAATATGGCTTGTTTGAGGATTACAGCATTACTTTTGAGACAGTGTGGAGGCAATAAACATGGGAAAAAAGAGGAGTTTTGTGCCTCTAAGTTGAGGAAATACGAAACATTTGCATGATTACTGAAGATGAATGGTCATGCATTTGTGGAATGCAAAAAAGAGCCTGAGATGATGTCCACAGTCAAAAATGTGATAAAATTGAGAAAATGCTTGGAAACAATCTTCCCGGGCAGTCTTCATTATTGAAAATGATATCTATAAAAATGCTGTCACCATCTGATGAAGGTGCATGAGCACCACCGGGTCATCACCCATAGCCACTGGAGTGAAAAGTATAACAACAGATTGTGTGAAATTGATTTTTGCCGTGTATGTGAAGGATGCTTTTATAACTCATCTTGCTTTAAGAGGCTTTTCCCATTATCTTCCAGTAAACATGACCACATTTCTAAAAAATGAATTACTAAATTACTAAATTACTAAAATTGTGAGATTAAAGGTTTTGAGTTCCGAGTAGGATTAATTTTCTAATATACTAGATTTTGGGAAACTCTTTGAAAACTCTCAGGAATTTGCGCTGGTGTGGTGGTATTGCGAGAGAGATATACTGTGGTGCTAAATTGTGCTGATCTGACCAAAGCATTTCATTGAATGATTGTCACTGTGAACACACCACAGCACAGCACACAGTGCATCACAACATGACCTCTGAAATGTAACCTGTGTGAAATGTGACTCAGCTGCCATGCAGCTCCTGGGGACGGTACTTTGCTAATGAGCACCTCAGTGGTACCTTTGCTGGTCTGGGACTTTAACTGGTGATTTTCTGATGATGGGGCCAAACTACCAAAATGTTATGCTATCAGCCCCTCCTAAGCAACTCCATCACTGCTAAAATGGATTGTACCATCAACTTTATGGTTTTCAAACAGAATAGGTTTAGTGCTAAGTGTTAACTAATTGTTTTGTTAAAAGATAAATGACCTTCTGAGGCACAGTGCTTCAATGCTTCTCAACATGTAATAATTACACAAGGTGAAAAACAATTTGTTTTAATGGTACATGTGGATGAACTCTATAGCAAAGAACCAACACAGTATTCTAGTGTTGAGGGTCCATTGATAGATAAAATGTATTTTTTCTGCAGCCACATTCGTACTAAGAGTGTAATTTGAGATTTGTTCTGAGCTAAGAACTCTTAGTCAATTCCTGTTTATGCAAAACATTTGCTCACTGGGTTTTCTTCAATTCTGCAGTTAATTTGATGTGCTATTTTATATATCTTAACTTTCATAAGAACAATTTTAAGAAAAATAGCTGAAGAAAAGACATAGAATTTTGGATAATCGATTATACACATTTCATGGTTGGTCCATGTTTTCTCCTTTTCTAAAAGAGTCAAAGCTATTCTTTGTAACAAACTAAAAGCAATGACAACACTTCATGCCTACATGGGCAACTAACTAACCTAAAAAACAGATGTAAATACTAAGTTAACACATTCAACCAAACAAGATATTAAATGCTAAATCAATTAATTAACAGAACTGGGTTTAATGGAGGTGGGAACTAATCATAAACCAATGAAACAAACAGATCAGGTTAAACTGGAAACGAAGGAATAAATAAGAACAGGTGTAACATATAATCAACTAACTAAGGAAAGGCTAGCCAATCAGAACACACAGGGAATTGATTGACATACCACACAAGATAGACGCAAGACAGGACAGGTGTGCCCTCCTGTGGGCAGCTAGGGCAAAGTCGAGGGGAAGCCATGACAAAAACACATTAAATAAAGCTAAAATCTCAGTTTTTGTCCCCCAGAAATTTTATTAAATGAGTTTGCAAATAAATTTTCATGCAATGAATTGTCTGCATATCTTTATGTATTAAACATGTATTTTAATAATGTTGTCTTCTTGAAATACAGCACTGTTACTAAGTGTCAAAAATCTAGTTGAAATAAATTATGGTTTATACGGTGACAGATATTATTTAAAGCATTTACAGGAAGTGAACATTTTTATAGCCACTTTTATATTCTTCTGATAACACATATCAGTTATTAACCATGAATATTGCCAGGGTAGTTAATGATTAAGATAGATGACAGATTTATTTGCCATATGAAAACCAAAGTAACAGTAAAACAAATTGAACTGCTATAAAATTCAAATGAATGGTCCACCCCAATGTGACCCAGTGAACAGAAAGTAATATTTAATTAATGAACAAACCTAGAGGGATGGAGAACGTGATCATGACGATAAGGAAGGTCATGAACGTGACTCCTGTACTGGTTTATATTTATTACTATGTGTAATGGTGATGTTAAGTTGCTTTATTTTAGCCTTGTTACTCCCTCACAGTTCCCTGTCTCTTTCGTCTTCATCAGAGCATTTAACATCACTGATGTGTTGGTATAGCCTTAATAGACACACTGCCTTGAGAGGACCAGAGAAATTGAGTGGGACAAAGAATGTGTGTGTGAGAGAGAGAGTATTAGAGAATGAAAGAGACACAGTGAATGAATTAGTGAGAAAGTTTGGGAGAGGAAGGAGAGAGAGAGAGAGAGAGAGAGAGAGAGAGAGCATATGAGAGATATACAGTGAGTGAGACAGCTAGAGAGAGAAATACAGACAGAGTACAAGAGAGAGAGAGACCTTTAAAGAAAGAGAGAGAGAAAGAGAGAGGAAGAGAGAGAGAGAGAGAGCACAAAAAAGAGAGGGAGGGTATGAGTTAAGAATTAAGTAGAGGAAAAATGAGTAAGAGAAAGTTTGAAAGAAACATAAAAGAGAGGGACAAGAGAGAAAGTATGACTGAAAGATAGAGAGAACGAGGAGGGAGTTTGGAGACCAGTAAAAATGGAGATTTAGAAGAAAGACTATGTGTCTGTGTGAGAGTAGATAGAGTGAGAGAAAGAGAAAGAAAGTGAGATATATTATGAGAGACAGATATAGTGAGATTGAAAGAGAGAGCATGAAAGAGCTTGAGGGAGAAAGACAGAGAAACAGAATGAGAGAAAGTGTATAAGAGATAAAGAAATTGGGATGGAATGAGAAAGAGAAAGAGTATGCATGACAGAGAGTGAGAGAAAGACAGACAACGAGAGACAAAAAGAGACTGTGTGTGTGAGAGAGAGATGAACGAGTGAGTTAGAGAAGAGAGGGAAAAAGAGAATTAGAGAGAGACAATGAATGAGAAAAGAGAGAGAGAGAGACGGTGTGTGAGTGAGTTAGAGAGAGAGAAAGAGAGAAAGGCAGTGAATAGATCAGACCTCTCAGGAGATTTTTTGGTGTTGTATATGCTGGTCACCCAGTCGGCCTTCACCGCCCAGACCTGTCAGTATTTTTTCCCTTTTTACCCGTGTTGGTTCTTTCTAGTGTGAATATTTTCACCTTGTGCTGTCAGTGTTGCATAAAAGGATATGTGATGTGCACCCAATCGACACACCACGCACAAGAACTAAGAGGAAACAACTTAGTTGCAGTGGAAACACCTGTTGACTAAGCTAATGAAAAGCTGTCCTAATAGCCAAAAAAGAGACTGCCCACATGTTCATCCCGGAAACGTCATTCCAACCAAAATGGCTTTCAGCTATTGATCACAACCTTTTCCCTCTTCTAGTAACAGCTGGACATTGTAAAGGCTTTATTAACCATTTGTGGTTTTTTGAGCAGTTACGTCTATATTAGTAGTACATGTGTTCATCTCGAATGGGCCCTAAGGGTCATTGCCATGTCTTGATTAGGGGTGGGAACTGATAAGATTTTATAAATATCAATGCCATTGTTGATTCAATCCAATTCCTTATCAATTCTTATCGATTCCTGAGCAGTTTTTTGTGTGCGAAAAAAGTAGTTTTACACACCAAAACCAACCATTTTATCTTTTCCCTGAAATGTCTGCACAAGACTGTGAACATGAACACATTCATATTCATAATCATAGTTTTTATTATGCAGAGACATTCTATGCCTCAGTACTATGAGGAAAAACAAGGTTAGTATCAGGTGGAAACACTTCTTTATCCATTTGGAATCTATCTGGATATAGAATAAAATTATTTGATAACAAATAATGCATTTTTCTATATGTATTTTATAATATTTCAATTATATATATATTAAATATATAAATATATTAAAATATGAATATATATATGTATGTACATATATATATATATATATATATATATATATATATATATATATATATATATATATATATATATATATATATATGTATATACATATATATATATATATATATATATATATATATATGTAAAATTAAAGAAAATACTTGTGTTTTAGCACTTTTACATTTGACTCATTTGGCCTATAACTCATTTTTGACTTCATTTCTGTGAGAGAGTATGTTTTTGCCATGGTATATTCCATTTGAGAGCTATAATAATAGCGCTGTGGATGCGCTGTGGTTGTTGTTATTTATCAGCTAAAATATAAGTTTTGTCTGTAATAAATGGGAATATTTAACTAAACTGGAATGTTTTAGTGAATGTTGGACTTCCCTGTGAGAGTCGTGCGCGCTAACAAATGCAGCGCGTGTCTTTACATCGGAAAATATCATTTGGCAAGCCTATGATTCCTCGGTTGAAGGTCAAGCTGCAGAGAGGTGTGACGAATATACCGCTGGCTGAAAACTTAGGGGAAACCGGAAAATGTGCTGGGAAATGAAAGAATCGTTAAGAAGAATTGATAATGTTGGGGGTGTATAATTCCGATGGTACTGATCATTTGGAGCCGTTCTAAGTCGGAATTCGATTCCCACCCCTAGTCTTGATTACTCCGTCATACTGAAAGACTGGAGCAACTTCACTCCGAGTTCACCCGGAAGCTGATACTTGCCCACTCCACATACTTTGGCCTTGACCACAGTGAATTTGGATTCAGTTGCACTTCTATCTGTGTAGTTGTCGAGGTCTAATTCAGAGCTGTGTTATAGTGGGGTTTCAATACGTCCCTCCGATTCCACAGCACATTTCTCAATTACATCGCTCTCATTAAAGCAACTTGTATTCCGTCTTGTGTTACTACTGGCAACACCCCATTAACAACAACTTGATGTATCCTCTGAGGTCATGGAAGGGCAGCGAATGGTGCCACTAATGGTCATTATCTGAGAAATATCAGTTTGCTGACTTGAAAAAAAAAAAATTATACAAACAAATGCCATTACTCACACAACAGCTAATTGGGCCAGTGTCAGAGTGTATTTGCTGGCAGTGCAACAATCCTCATCCTCCACTAGCAAGTGAAATTGATAAAAAGGGTGTAACACACTCTACCTAAAAGGTGTATTATTGCAGTACAATGCTGTTGGGACAAGCTGTTATTTTGTCCAAATACATAAAGGTTGAGGTTGTTACCTCTGCTGTAAATAACTTTTTACAGGCAAGTCTATTCTGTGGCACTTGAACAAGTTTATACTACCCAGCTCAGCAACATTGTGTCAACACCAACCTTCTGACATCATAATTTATGTTTTATTTTTTGCAATATATCAAATCCCTTCTTGTAGGAAATGAGCAATGGCAGCACCATCACAAATCATGGTTTCACATTTGATCACTTTGCCTCAGTTCTCGAGAAAGACAAATCTGTGGTCCATTTTTAGGTTTTACTTTAAGTTCAAAAGTCTAAAAAAAATCTAGCTGAATGAAAATTGACACCTGCTCTTCATATGTTGTCACACAGCAAACTGCCTTCAAATGGAAAGTGAGTGTTTTGCTTCTAAATTTAAAGCACCCAAGAGAGACTTAAAATGTGATGGCTGAATGGTCAAGGAGAATAATGATGTCAGTGAGATGTTTTCTGGGTGTTTTGATGCCCAGAGGGCACTGGAATCCATTGCCTTAGATCTCAGCATGCAACTGTACCAGATATGAATGCTACTACTGACCTTTTATGGACAGGAATTGAAAGCACTGCCAATCTTGACTTCTTTATGTGGTCACATGATCAAATATTTAACCACTATACACCTGATACCCATCAATCACAAGAAAGCACAAATTAGGGCATTTTCAGCTCTTCATCGGTAAACGATCTCCATTTCTTGGATCTGGGACTTTGCTCCAAAGCTATTCCCTGGTGGTGGGTCTGAGTCACGGTGGGGTTCACTGACAGTGTAATTCCCTCCGAGATGCACAGAGCAGTGGCATACAATGCATGAATCCAGCACAGAGCACAGCACACGGGCAGAGGATCTTCACTGTGCAGCATCACTGCTTCTCCTCCCCAGCGGAAAACAAGATCTGTCTGCTAAATAGCGCAAACAGACTTTGAAGGCCGTACTGGGACTACTAGTCAGCGAGAAAAAAGCCTTCATGAACGACTGTGCACAATATTGGAGCTCTAATACAGCTGAAAGACAGGGCGTATGAAAGCATTGCAATTCCTGCAAAATATAGGTTTGTAAGAGATGTGTGTCAAATAAATGGAACTTACAAAATTAATACAATGTCTTAAGGCTTGGTTATGTTCTTCTTTATTTTTTATAGTGCTGAATTACCATTTTAAAGTAATATTTTTATTTTGTATTTTGAAATCTGTCTACCTATCTATATGGATTATAGATTACTTGTTACTGTTATTTCAAAGTAATTTGTTACATTACAATAGTACTGTATTTGGATTGTAATGTTACATGATTACTGAGTTACTCTAACCAAACTATCTGCGGAAGTAGGACTTCGCATTCTAAAATGTTAAAATGTAGTTTACTGCAGTTCATTCTACATCCAGTAGATGAATGGTGTAGTATAACGACTGTAGGCACATGGCTGGTTTCTTGCTCAAGGATTAAGCTTAGTCTTGGACTAAGATGTAGTACCACTGGAGATTTGCCATTCCAACTCAAAGCTAGTCTGGACTTGGCTTAATCCTCGACTGGGAAATTGGCTCTTTTACTCACATAATTTTTCTTTGTGCCAAAGGTCTCACGGAATTGGCAATTTTTTCTTTATTTTTCAACTAAATTGTACTTTTTATAGTGTGTTATAATGTGTGTTACTGAAATATGCAACAAGTGTAATATTACTAAAAATGTATTAGTAATGCCTTACACTACTGTGTTACAGCAAAAAGTAAAACATTACTGTAATTGTGTTACTTATATGTAAAATATAAGGTTGTAAGACAGCTCGCCCAAACGGCTGAGTTTTCAAACACAAACAAGGAAGCAAGGGCAACAAGGGAAAAGCCGTCCCCTTCTAAACTGTACACTGGCTACAGACGATGCATTCAATATTGTGAAACACTGTTACTTATTTCACCTGGCTTATACAATATATATACACATATACACGTGTTTTGTGTAGATGATGTCACAATGATGATGTTGATGAAGATGGTGGCATCAGTGAGATCTGCAAAATGAGAGATGAGAGTGACCCTGATACTGGCAATAAATAACAAACTAGAGATCAAAAGGTCATTGCACACTTTGTGACGTCTCACAGTAGTATTTTCTTTCCTGCAACAGGGATATTGTGAGTAAGATCTGCTTAATCTGCTTTAATTCACAATTATCGAAAACTACTAATTAGAATGTTAAACAGTTGATAAGCTTTTTCCATATAAACAATACAGAATATCCTGGAGGTAAGTCGTAGATGATTAATCAAAGTTCGACTAGAACCAGTACAGTGACTGATGTTCCAATGAGTATCTCTCTCACACACTCTGATGTATGGAGAACACACGGAGCATCTTATTCCCACCCCGAACATCACTCTTTTGCTCTCCCCCATCCCTCAGGTCATGCAAGATTGCATTATTTATTTATGAGGCTGGTGTCTGACAGAGATCCCCCTTTTTTTTGGTATAAACATAGCTATTTTAATAACCCAAACTAGAAAATATGACAATACGACATATGACTCTTGCGAGAGAAAAAAAGACAGACGTGCAAATTGCACTGACATTTTAGATATGGTATCGACCTTAATCATTTCATCATTGACTGGGCAAACCTTCAGCACGATTATGAGTCAGTGCAATAAGGAGAGCCATGCTTTTCAGCACAGATCAATTTTAATTTCAGATGTTTTCTCAGCTCCCCCTACTTGGCAGCAGCTTGGCTGTGGTCCCTTGTCTCATCTGCCAGCAGAAAGTGAACGCGACATGGCTTGGGTAAAATCGAATTCTAGATATAGGATTATTATTCTGCTCCGGCTATCGAATTTGGGACAAAATCAGTCAATGAGACTCGTACATCATGTGCTCCAGCTTGACAGCTTCCTGTGTCTCGGGGTCTAAACTATGACCTCATGTTGTACAAAGGCAACTTTGCGTCACATGCAAACTCCATGGGCTTGGTGGCCGCCGTTTCCCCTGATTACGCCTCTACACGCTGGACCAGTGCACAGGCTAATAGTGTGAGAGAGAGCTACATGGGATGTTTCTGACATCACCTAATGGAAGGCTCAGGGTGTGAAAATGCTGCTCCGACCCATCTCAGGCTCCTCCATTACTCAAAGCTGCTTGTCGAGCGAAACTCCAGAACACTCCGAGTAACACCCAGCATGACTATAGTTTTGACTTACCTGATAAAGATTTCAGTACAACACAACACAGACCTTGTTAAGGCAGACTAGGCGGGGAAGGAATCAAGATTTGATCTTCTAGAAAATGCCAACACTCACCAGCTCAAGGACTCATTTTACTTTAGTTTTTATTGACTTTATAGTTTAAACATGCTGTCGAGAACATATACATGAGAAAACATCTATTTATATACTTTTTCCTTTAGGATTTAATGGCACTAAATCTGGCCCATCATTGGATCCAATACGCTGGAATCTTTATTTTCATTGTTAGAGACAAATCTATTTCAAACAGTAGTTTTACACACAGTCCTGCACAGTATGTACAAACAATCCCCATCGATTTGTGTGGATCTGCTCACAGTACCGTTGTTCCACCAGGAATTTTGTGTTAATCATTCAGTGAAACTATGGGGGCTATTAGGGCCATTCTGGATTAGAAAGAAAAAAATGGTGGGAGGTAAAATTCGAAACAAAACCTCAGAAATTCCAAGACTAAAGTTGTAGATTTATGAGAAGAAAAGTCAGATATTCTCAGACAATATCTGACTTTTTTCATGCAAATATGTGAGTTTTTTCTCATAAATTGCCACTTTAATCTCTGAAAATATCTTTCTCTCATAAATCTACAACTTTTAATCTTGAATTTCTGAGGGTTTTTTTCTGGAATTTTACCTCCCACCATTTGTCACTTTAATCTCAGAGTAACCCCAGGACCAAAACTGTAGTTTAAAACTGTAGTCTCTTTTGTACCTCTAAAATTTTTATAGTTTTTGTGTCTTTTATTTTATGGTCTTGTTTATATTTTTTGCTTACTCTATGTCCCTTATTTGTATTAGTTTTTATAGATTGCTCACTCTATGTGCATTACTTTGTCTTTTTGTACTGTGAAAGCTGGAGCCATGTTGTCTTGCCCTCCTGTATATTGTATACAGTAGAGATAACATAAAGTTTACTTTGACTTTGACTTTAAAAAAATATCAGTCTTTTCTTCTCGTAAATCTATGACTTTAATCTTGGAATTTCTGTATTTCCTCTCGGAATTTTACCCTACTCCATTTTTTCTCTTTAATCTACAATGGCCCTAATACGCCATCATAGTGAAACACACCAAGATCTAAATAATATTGAGAAAAAATGTCCTGAAATGTATCTGTACGGTTCAATTAAGTCAGTCTGGTTTATCCAAATATAATATTTTTGATCCTCATGAGCTATTGAAATGTCTCTCAGAATAGTCCATCAAAAAAAAGGCTTATTTTTTTACCTCATACACCACAGTGACTCCATTTTAGGCCACAAGATTTCTTGGAGCATGAAATTTTGAAACAAACCTATATTCAAATATATAGAGCACAGGGCAGTTGGAATAAGATCTTTGCTTGATTTGAGACGTGTCACTTTCCATTGTAAATCACTTGGGTGGGCCCGCCTCAGCATTCCCACTGCTATGTTGTATTTTTTCAGCAAGCCTAAAGTTGTCATATGGCAGAAAGGGTGAGAGGAAGCAGAAAGCAGCGTCCTGTTTTATCGATGACAGAAGTGCATCTTCATAGCAGGACTCTGGGCTGCGCTTGAACCCCCCTTACCCCTGTTGGGTGCAATCCCAGAAAGCTCAATAACATTATATTTATCTGATAAATAAAACATACCTGGAGGGATTTCAAGGAAAGAGAAAGAGAGAGAGAGAAAGAGATTTTGAGAGTGAATGTGTGTGTGCAATCCTTAAACAGGGTTATCAGGAGAGGGCATCAGTAGGTGAGGAGTCTTCCTGCGATTACCAGGCAATTTCAGCCAAGCTTCAAAACGGAGCACTTTAGGATGGCGAGACAAGGAAAAGCTCTTAGTGTCAAATCCCTGCGAGATGTGCCGAGATTCTGCGGAACGCTGCTGTGTTTCAGGCGTGCCGGCACACTCCGCTAGTGCTCTGAAAGAGTCTTCCGAGTGTCAGGCGTAATGTAATCACAGATGCATTTGCTGGAGCTTCACGCACCCCCAGCACCGGGGGGTCCTGAAACATTAACAGAAGGTTTGAAGATAAGACTCTTCCACAGTGTTGAGGCCTCGCCTCCGCCCACATCTCAGCACCATTCTTCACCATCCTTCCTGAAGCTTATAGCACATAAATATGGAGGAGGTCCTTAAAGTCAAGAACTGTCTCTTCGTCATCTTGCCACTCATGAAGTTGGCAAAATGAAACGATGAGAAAATAGAAGTAGGTGAAGGAAGGAAACCCCCCCCCTGCCACAGTGTGAATTTTAGTGATGTTCTTATTTTATCTGCCATTTTGATATTGCTGTCACCTACCACGGGAAGAACCTCACTGGTGCCTCTTTATGTTCATGTATTTGTTTGACAGTGATTTTATAAGACTCAGGAATGCTGATTCTGTAGATCATTCCATCGAATGATACACCTCCAACGTTATCGATGCTTCTTAATGATTCTCTCTCAACCACGAGGAATCATGTGCCATAAATGTTATTTTTCACAGTGTAAACACACACGCTGTGTTGTTAAGATGCACTGACTTTCATAAGTCCAACATTCACTAAAAAGTTCCAGTTCAGCTAAGTTTCCCAATTATTACAGACAAAACATGTTTTAGCTCATAAATAACAGAAACAACCAGCATTCTTCTCACAGTACAACCATTTACTTGAATATTTATTTATTCCACAGTGCTATTGTGCCGTTGCTCTAATATGGAACGCCTTCATGGCAAAAATGTACTTTCTCACAGAAATCAGTCAAAAATGAGTTATAGGCCAAAATGAGTTCAATTGCTCAAAATTGCTAAAACTTCAGTATTTATTCTTATATTTTCCATAAATCAGAAATATAAAAAAATATTTTATATAAATATAAATAAATATAGAAAAATGCATTATTATCTGTAAACTGTAAAAAATGAACATGTTCATGTTCACAGTCTTTTGGGGGGGTAAAAAGGTTGCTTTTGGTGCTGAAGACTGTGTAGAACTACTTTTTTTTGCACTTATAAACCTACTTATGAATTGATAAGAGGATTGATAAGCAATTACATTGATAGGCAGAATCGACAATTGATATTGATTAAAATGTAATCACCTGCCTACATAGGTCAAGTTAAACATGGGGTTTAAAAAATGCTTACCACTGCTGAGAGAGAGCAGCCTTCAGTTTTAAATATCTTAAGAAAGATACGACATTCCATGACATTTTGAGCGTGGATGGACAACGAATGTTGGATTTTTCATTATTTATTTTGCTTACAATGTTCCAGCTGAAAAAAAAGGAATCTGCCCATGAATCATGACTCCATAAACTCAAATGCCATGCTTCCCACAGTCACAAGTGCACTGAGTTCAATTTCCCCACAGAAATAAATGAAATGGTCTTGACTTTCTGCACACATCATGCTTGAAGGAACATCCTTCCTTGACACGTCTCTGATTATTTCGTCCTCCAGTAGAAAATGACTCTTACACCTAAGTCCACTGCAGTGTCACGATCTGTTCATGCCAGAAAACCCGCCTGGAAATGGCTGAATGTAATGTCCAAGTTTAACCATAAACAGAAATATTCTCAGTGCCATATTGACTATTCTAGCTCAGTTAGCGACAGACCAACCGACTGACAGACATATCTCTGTTTTACACTCACTGTCTTCAAGACCCACCTCGTCTGACAATCAATGATGTGGACCGAGTTATCCAGAAATTGTGCCCCATGCGCTCCATCAAATGGGAAAAAGGATTTAAAATGTATATTGCCAGCTGCATGGACAATTACGAGGTAAGCCGTTATGTTGAAATGTTACATCGTAGCAGCTAGCCTAAGTGTTCATTTTAATTGAACACTTAGGCCTGTGTCCACCAAACACGTTTTTCCAATGAAAGCGCTCAAAACCTCACTTCCAGAGCGCTTTCTCTCAGTGCTCGATGTTTCGAAGTTATGAAAAGCGCCATTGGGCACTTCCTATTTCAACGTTTCTTTGAGATCACTAGTTTAGCCGTCACGTGTGAGAGAAATCCCATCTTAGCACTGAGTGGCAGCGTTTAAAATAGATTCTCACATGCGTTCAAGACGAGATTGGGTCCATGAAAACTTCTCAAGCTGCTCCAGATATGCCACCATTTGTAGTGAGCTCTTGACAGTATATGCCCCACCTTGATTCTGACTGGTAAAATGGTAAAAACCATCTCCACCAGTGTTTTTTTTACTGCTGAAAGCGCTTAGCACGCTGAATGCTGAAGCTCATAGGATTTGTATTAAAAAATAGCCGCTATCAGAGGAATAAATGTGTTTGGTGGACACCGGTCCTTAACCTCGGCAGCTCCATTTTTTGTTCCACGGTTCCACCAAATACTGTAGGAACAGCAACCATTTTCAGACGCCTCCTATTTGTTCCTTCCACAGAGTCATCTGGTTTGAAATGTACACTGCATACATTTGTGTGTTTCGTGTTCCCTTCTAATATTTACTATCCACTTTTTCCTGATCTTTTCCTCTACCAGAAAGGAGTGAAAATCCAATGACAGGAGTTGTACCGCTAAGACACCAAGCACAACGGGACACTACAGTGCTCCGACACTGCTTTCATTTGTTTTTGACATCAGAAAACCGTCATCTCAATGGTTAGTCAAGTCAAGTTTATTTCTAGAGCACCTGTACAGCAGTTCCACTGCACCAAAGTGCTGTACAAGAAGCATAAAAGATTATACAAATGTATAAAACAAATACAATATAAAACAAGACAAACAAACAAACGGACATGGATAGAAATAACTTTATGTTATGAAGAAAATATAAACTCGATATAAAACTGTATAACACTACACCATTGACTTTGTTGTTTTAGTGAGGGGGCGTGACTCCCACACACCTACTGGTTTCTCTTAGTTACCATGCAAACCGCAAGCACCTTGGCCGGTATAAAGTATAAGCATAAATACATCAGAATTCTTGCTGCTCAGAGGGCATTATTTTAACACAACTTTGGCACAAATTTATTTAACTATTTAATGTTGAACTGCGAAGTGTTTGCTTTCATCAAAGTCAACTGTAAAATTGGTAGCAGCTTAATATTAAATCAAAGCAAGAAAGGTTGTGACTTTGCATTGTAGTAGACAACTTTGATCAAAGAGGTGACCTAACTTCCAGACTACTCTGATGTGCTCAGGTGTGGCGACACTCCCTTCTGACCGCTGTGGCCTCTACTGAGCTAATTAATCTCAGCTTTTTTGCCATCCATCACCATATGGCTATGATTAAAGTGATCAAAACTGGAGTTGTGTCTGGATGACTAAAAAGAGCATTTCATCTTTTCCCCTTCTCATCCCCCATCTGATGACATGGATAACTGATCACCTGTTTAATGTGTCCGTTCTTCATTATTTACTATGAGAGAATTACGGCAGTGGGGGGTCTGTATCCCCTAGTGTCTGCTCTCGCTGGCAGCTTGTTGCATTGAGGCATCAAGCACAGCCGGATTAACCGCAGGGAAGCTCACAATGTAGCCAAATTGGTTTAACTCCTCTCGGGGGACAGGATTTTCGGCACGTAGTTACACTGAAAACCACTAATTAAATCAGGTTGTGTCACATGTGGAGCGCTGAATCAAGGGAAGGGCTGTAGCTTCCAGCAGTGAGGGGACCACAAACTGAGCCTCACTGTTATTTCATGCTCCACCGAACAACGACCTGTTTCACAGCAACGCCTTCTTGTGAGTGTCGCATTCATACGAAAGAATCCGTGGCACGGCACAGGTGATCTTAGGTGAGACACCACCCGAACAACATTTAACGCTACAGCAGCTCCATGAATCCCTAATGGGTATGTGATCTGACTTAGAACACGCGAGTAAAGAGACTTGAGGAAAAAAAGCGATGATATCCAGCCTGCAGATGAAGCGTGCCTCTCATTGCGGATTTATAAGGATAAAAAGTGTGCTTGATTGGACTTCCAGATTGCTAGGGTGGAGATTAAACTGCCTTCTGACAGCAGATGACATTGCCTTCTTTCCAGCCCCAACCTGCTGCCACTATAATGAATTCATAACACTGTGCCAGTAAGATGTTTATTACCTCTTCACAGACAGCGTGGAAGGAGGAGAGGAGCCTGGATCACCAGGAGGTGTGGGGTTGCCGCTCTCTCAGCAGGGCCATCGCACAAGAACGTGAGAAGAGAGCATTCATTACCCCACAGGTAATAGTGTGAGTAAATCTAATAATTACCTGGAAACATGGGTGTAATGACAATAGGATTCATAACAGAGCTGCCTAAAGACACTGAGGCATCTAGGGCAGTGCCTTTTGTATGTAATGATACACATGATTAATTTTTTAGATGTTAGAGTGATAGATTCTATCCTAAAGTGAGTTTATTTGTCACACCACAGCACAGCACACAATGCACCACAACCAAATGTGACCTCTGCATTTGACAGGAGCAGTGGGCAGCTGATGGTAGGAGCAGCTTGGGGATGGTAACTTCTGATCACTGGGTGAACTCCCTAACCATTACGTTACCAACTGTCCCACTAACGAGTCATCCAGTGGCACAGCTGACTTGTTCAGAGTATTTGATCCAACAAGATTGAATTGTCAAATTATAATTTCTTTTTTCCTTAATGCTATAATATGTTCATTTTATTATCTTACATACACCACATTCACCTGATCAGCAAGTTCACTAAGCACAAATATTAAGACTGAACACCCCTCTGCCAATAAATGTGATGAAATACACATTAAGAGGCAAAAAGTAGTCCAGAACATCAGGTCTGAGTGAAAAAGCCGAGCACATTATGCTGAAGTCGAGTAGTCTTAAAAGCCCCATTATGGTACTTAAAAACACTAGAAATGTCATGGTAATGTGGTAAAGATGCAGATACTAAGCTTATGTTAAGCAATCATCTTAATTAAGCTTTTACTGATGTCAGATGCTAAAGTAACACAGTAGAATTTTAAATAGACTCTATAGACGACTTTCAACATCTAATAACGTGCACTGTGTTTTTCTGCACCTTGTGTGAGTACGATTTGATACACGACAAGGAGAAGTCATGGAGCATCTGATCAACATGCTTATTACAGCCAGGAGACATTAATGAAACCATATCGAGCAGCATTATGCAGTGAGAGCATTGAGTCATGTCTGCACATAGATCATCCATGCCTAAGCTGCTGTAGCTGTTTGTTGAGAGGGTTTGATAATGATCCTTTATTCCTGCTGCTGTTGATGATGCCTGTTCCTTCTCACATATTCATGTATACGTGATATATATATATATTTAAAATATTATATACGTTGAGCAGAGCGAGGGCTGTATTGGACCCATTGTTCACATTATGCAAAGTGTTAGCAGGGGGTTGGGAAATCAGCGTGCTGAGAAAAAAAAAGATGGTTTCTGGAGAGAAGAACGCAGCTTATCAAAGTCTTGATGACAGAATTACCCCCATAGAGATAGCAAGGACATACAGTACATGACCTTCCATCAACTTCCCTTCAGTCACCCATTTACTGTGTTCATCAAATCCTCTGTCACATGCTTGTCATGCTTATGTCAGGAGACATGCCAACAGCATGAAATTAATCTTTACTTATCCGTACCAAAAGACTTGCACATAAACGAAATGGTGCAGTGACAGACGTATCCGTTACAAATATTACCCGTTATTGTATATACAGTAAAATATACCCCTCATGATTAAAGTCTGCCTTATCCTTCATGTCAGACGTACCACCACGCAGAACTCTTGTGCAACCCAATTAATAAATGATCTTTCTTTCCTACCCCTTTCATGATTTGTATGGTACATTACCCCAGCCTATGTAAAGCTCCCCTGTGTTATAGCTCACATTCTGGAAGACTTTCTGTACTCGTGTTCTCATCTGTGAAATTAAATATACATATCAAAGTGTGCAGGCACGTACATGAACAGATGGATGCTTTGTGTATCATGAAGAAAAGATTTAGCTTTGTACAGCCACTGATCTGATCCTGATCCCAAAGCCACAAGCAGAACTGGCTTTGTCAAACTCTATTTTCAGAAATTCCAAACTGACCTCTAGAATGCGTTCATATTTATAAAGATGCTCTACAGGTGTCTATTTTAAGGTTGAAGAGTGCATGAAAAGCCAAGGTAACTGCAGAGAGTTGCAAAGGAATAGCGAACCACATGGAACAGAGATCCCTCTGATCCCAAACACGGCCGCTTGCTTTCACTTTCAGGAGTGACACTAGATGATAAATGTGTAATTGTTTCATGAACAATGGCAAAGCTTAACTGCACTTGTTCTCCATTTTGGTTTTGATAAGCTGCAAAGCAATTAGAATGCAAATGTGAGTTGATAGTGAAACGGTTAGCATAGTAAAAGTTATCTATATGTGAATAATATGTGCAAGTATATTTGTGTGAAATTCACGTTCACAAGAAAACTGCACCAACTTCTACTGCAGAGAGAAAGTTTTGGAGTTGAGCAATTGTAGTTCTCCCCACTTAACTGCTGTTACAATATCACACTAATTATAACATTAACATTCAAATAGACATCTGTAGAGCATCTTTATGAATATAATTCAGAAAGTAGAGTTTCAACGAGGGGCGGCATGGTTAGCGCTGCCACCTCACAGCGAGAAGGTCCTGGGTTCGATCTTCCAGCCATAGGACCTTTCTGTGTGGATTTTGCATGCTCTCTCTGTGTTCGCGTGGGTTTCCTCAGGGTGCTCCGGTTTTCTCCCACAGTCCAAAAACAGCACACTCTAAATTAGCCCGTAAGGTGTGAATGTGAGTGTGATTGTGTGTGTGCGTGCCATGCAGTGTGTTGGCGCCTACCCAGGGTTGGTCCCCGCCTTGTGCCCGTAAGTTCCCCAGCGATCCCAGTTGGGATTAAGCAGTACTAAAAGCTATATATACACTACAATATAGTACAAACACACAAAGCAAAATATGTAAAATGTAACATATGAAATATTAGCATTGTAAAGTAAAGTGCCTGACGATCTCACCTGGACCTCCAACACCACCTCCATCACCAAAAAGGCCCAGCAGCGTCTCCACTTCCTGAGACGGCTGAAGCGAGCCAACCTGCCCCCTCCCACCCTCACCGCATTCTACAGGGGCACCATAGAGAGCGTCCTGACCAGCTGCATCTCTGCCTGGTTCGGTAACAGTGCTGTTGCCGATATCAGGCGGCTTCAAAGGGTGGTCAAAACAGCTGGCAACATCATCGGAGCGTCTCTTCCGCCGCTGCAGGACATCTTCTACAAGCGCTGCATCAGAAGGGCCTCCTGCATCGTGCTCGACCCCTCACACCCTTCACACAGACTGTTCACACTCCTTCCATCTGGCAGACGCTTTCGCAGCATCAGGTCTCGATCCTCCAGGATGCGTGATAGCTTCTTCCCACAAGCCATCAGACTTTTGAACTCACTCCCTGCCATCGCACTTCCCCCCACACACACACCTGGACTGTGAAGAAACTGTTTCTGTTGCACCACTGCACTTTACTGCACCTTACTTTACACACCACCATCTTTTTGATGCACAATAACTACTGGTATGACACTGCACTGCTGCCACTTTTGCACAAACATTATATGCTGCTTTACGAATGTTTGCACATACACTGGACATTGTACACATAAATAGCCGAATATAGTATCTGTCATATTATAACCTTCTACCTCCTGCACATCCAATGTAAAATGTCAATTTGCACCTGTTTAAATGTTTGCATATTTGCACATATACTGAACATTGTACTTGGAAATAGTCCGGATATAGTATCTGTCTATTATAACTCTACCTCTTGCACACTCAGTGTAAATGTCAATTTCAACCTGTTAAGAATACTGCATCCTGACTTGACAAACATGTTTAGCTCTATGTCTGTCTTCCCTGTCTAGTCTAAAATGTATATTGTCTGGTTTAAAATGTATATTGTTTAATGTATATTTTAGTATTTTACTTATTTATTGTTTATTCCATGTGCCTAGTCGTGCCACTGCCTATTTATTCTCTGTTCTACTGTTCTTTGTTTGTTTGCACTGGAAATAACCTGGAGCCACGTCGTCTCGTCTCTCTATGTATCTGTACAGTATATAGCAGAGATGACAATAAAGTTGACTTTGACTTTGACTTTGACTTTGAGTATTGCACCAGTTATTGCACTGAGCATTAAGGAATGTAAATCTACAACAAGCTTTCAATGAGTATACAAACGAGTGGACAATAACAATACAATGAGGGAAAGGTGCTATGAAAAGTATTGAGAGTATTGCAGGTATTGCACATAAGCTGCATTTAGCAGCGTGTGTGTGTGTGTGCGCGTGTGTATGTTCCCATGTGTCAGGTAGGGGAGTGTGGAGAGTTGATGGCTGTAGGATAAAAGCTACACAACTAAACAACTACATAAATGAAATTGACACACAATGTCAAACATGTATGAAGTCTAATAGTAGATCACGGCCTTTCTTGTTTTTTTCCACACCGCTCTGAGTGAGAGATTGGCCGCGTCCCGTTCCGCACACTTGCACATTTCCTAGTGCGCCAAGGTGGCGGTGAAGGAAGATTATGAAGATTTTGCTCTTCAATGCGAAAAAAAAAAAAATCGCAATTCATGTTTATCTCAACCAGTTTTAATCCTTACACATTTCTATCGATTTTTTGCCTATTTGCGGTGCATCGTTACACCACTAATACTTATACATATTACTGATGTCCTCATATAATTATCTTAGACGCTATAAAGAAACTGTTATTTTTTAATCGATCGTCTGTTTAGTATGTTCATATTGACCTTATGCACACTCAACACAAAAAGACAACTCCAGGACCATAGTTGTAGTTTGAATACTGCATGTAAATTAATTGAACAGTTCTACTTCTAATTAAAAATTTTATATTTTATAGTTTATTTATATATGCTTACTCTAAGAGCCTATTCTTATTCTATTATGCCTTATTTGGTCTTTGTACTGGAGCCACGTCGTCTCTACTCTGTATACTTGTTTATAGCAGAGATGACAAAGTTTACTTTGACTTTGACTACAGGCATAAAATAGTTTACATTAGAACATCAGTTTGCTGTTATATTACAGTTTTTTACAATCACTTTTGCACTAATAACAGAACCTTCATGTCATTTTTCAAAATTCTAGACACAAAACTCAAAACAGTCATTATTTTTAACACAGGCTGTCCAGTGTTCAAAACTTGGCATATTGCATTCATATCTTTAGAGAAGCCTTGCTTTTGCAGAAGCATTGTTTCTAAAAATCAAATTTATTATGAAATATCATAGGAACATTACTTTAGATCACCCTTACACAAGATACCCATAGCTTCATTGTGTATTTGTTAGTACAATCATTAAATATAGGTGTACAAAATATGTGATTCAGGTTTCAGAGACTAGAGAGAATAGTACAGACACAGTGGCATCATTGAAATCCTGTAATGTGGAATTTACTGATCAAATCAAATCACAACATAAGATTTGTAGATTAAGCCCTCCTCTATGACGAGTCCCACGGCCACCTCTCAAAAGGGGTGCTTGTCCCCTTCTATTCCTTTGACCACTATGTATTCCTAGCCTTTCACCTTCCACTTCTGGCTCCATGTCCTCACTATGTTGAGTAGGCTACTACAGTGGAATACCACTCATCTTACTTATATATACATACAAATATGTGAAATCAATCAGCAGTAATGAGTGGCCATTAACTCATTAAAACCACAAAAGCAATTATGTAAAAAAGTGACATCTTGCATACAGTAATGTTGAATATGAAAATGTGTTCTGTAAAAGTGGTACATGGGACCAAAGACACTATATCTGGTAAAGAATGAAATATGACATTCATAGATAATGTAGTCCACCTGGGGTCATATTCTGTGCTAATTGGTATCAAATGATCCTTCCTGAAACTGTCATAATCTAAACATAGACTATTATTAATAAATTTTCATAAAAGCTATGCTTCAAGAGTAATGCAACAGTTACTTATCATTTTAAGCAGTTGTTATCAATTGATAGTTGGCTCTTTATAATGAAATTAATACACACCAAACTCAGATGTGATGTGTGATTTGCATTTTGAAATAGTAATACTTTGATGTTAAGTTGTGTCATTTTAAACCAGTGATTTTAGTTCAATGAACAAATGATCTTTGGCTTATATGTATTGTATCCAAGCATTTGGAAAAAAGAGTTAAGTGTTTTGAAAAATGTGCATTTTGATCATTGGTTGTGATTTATGTGTCTTAAGTTTTGAAAAATGACATGAAGGTTCTGTTATTAGTGCAAAAGTGATTGTAAAAAACTGTAAGTAAAAAGCTTAAAAGGCGACATATATGGAAGCTCCAAGTAACACACAGTAACACAAAATTGTGAAATCTGACAGATTATATTTTTTCCTTTAAGAAAATATCATGTTTTGATAATTTGTATGTGCCAGGTGATTGATTGTATCATATTGATCTTATCGTGTATCTGCACATTTAGCATTGTTTTTGTGCTATGATATGCTATGGCAATAAACATTGGCTGTATTGTCATGTAGTTGAATTATATGGAATATCATTTGCAATCGTATTGTTCCTATTAACGCTGAGGTGAAAAAAATTTAAACTTAGTCAGACTCATATTGCACCACAATTAGTGTGCGCCCCCTTTAATCCCTTTATTAATGGCCAGTTTCTGACCAAAGAATTACTGTTGGATAAATGTTCTTGGTGACAAACCTTTACTTAGCAATGAACATCATGTGTGCAACAAATCCAACAAGGCTGCTGTGTCTGGTTCACTCACACCAGTGCAGTACACACTCCACCGTGAGGGTGCTCTGTTGAAAATCATCTACTTCTTAAATATTACCTGGTCAGTAGTAGCCATGCATCTGAGGCTACTCATTGAAAAAAGGAGAAGAGGGTAGAAGATAAGCTCTCCTTGGTGGTACATGGGTCACTGCCTGTAAATTACACTTGTTTGGAGTGTTGTTGAGCGTGTTTAAGTGAAAGATTTAGTTTAGTGTATTGTAGCCTGTTGATACAGTGCAGTAAATATGTTTCTGGAATCATCAGGCTCTCGTTAAAATCTCTTATTTTCACTGTCTGGTCTGTTATTCTCATATTAAGCCACTAGGGAGCGCTCTATCCTTTCTTTCCCTGTCTTTGTTTGTGATTTGTTTGCTCCAATGTGCTTGTTGTTTTTAAAGGCTGCCTCTCCCCATTGTTTTAAGGTAACATACTATTTGGCTAGGGCATGTTCTCTCCCCATGCCCCTGTGTTCCAGGTTCCTTGTTCCTTGTTAGGTGTTCTTGGTTCAGGGCATAGCCCGGTGGTTTTGTGTTTGTCCAGTCAACCTTGACCGTGCATGAAACCTGATTCTCTGGGCACCCATAAAAGGTGACACTTGTGCCATATTTCTTTCTGTCAAACACATGCTCACTTACGGATAAGAACATGTACAGCAGACTGTCAGTTTTAAGGTGGATATTAGTGCCTCATTTTAGCCTGGCATGACCTCTCTCTGAAGAAAATATTCATTGTGCAAAGAGCTAACGCTTGAGCTTTTACTGATCTCTTTGCCTGTCATAGCAGAGAAACCCCTATGAACTCTGTCTGACTCAATCCTCTACCGTTGTTGCAGTGGGAGGAGGAGTGGTGGCTTTGTGGAGCCCTGAGCCCTCAGCTGGTGCCTCGGTTAATCTCTCTGTTGTTTCTGTCCTGAACTCTGAAATTGCAGCTTTTGTAAGTGGATGGATTTATGAAAAGATACAATAAACAAAAGTATATATTTGAATGAGAACTCAAAAGCCTTTAGGCATGAGGATTACATTTTACAAAAACTCTCATATGCTTGTGTCATTTAACAGATTTTAAACAGGGTTTTGAAATATTGTGACTATGCACAACCAAACAGAAAATTGTGTGGCAGTTTCTGGGATTGATGAGAGGTCATATGGAGTGCTAAAGCAGCCCAAATTCAATCAATGTGACAGTGTCTGTTTTTTTAACAGAAGATATGCAGCTACCCCCTCTTTCTGACTCATCCGCTGTCTGACATATTGTTTTTTGGTATGCAGCAAGTATAGTATTCGGCCTCCTGTTCTAAGTAAACAAGCTTTCTGTCCTCTCTTCAATACCTCAAAGAGCCTCTCAGCCATTTATCCCCCCGTGATCAATTGCCCAGGGCAATCTCTCTTAAAGTTGTGATTTGTTTTTGTCGCTGTTGCTCCCTTGCTGCACCTCGCTCAAAAGCTGGGCACTCATCACTTTTTGACTTTTATTAATCAGCTGGGTGCTTCTACAGAGCTGCTGGATGACCCCACGGGCCCAGCGGACTCTCAGATGCCCCTGCTGTAATAGTTCTAATTAAGCTTATCCCAATGCATAAGACTGCTTTGCATTTCACTCACCTCCGAGAGCAGGAGACTGCTCAGACCCTTCTGTGCTCACCTTGGAAATTTAATGGCGGCCTCGCCTTAGCGCTGCATCCTAAACTTCTGCCTGCCTCTCGGGAGAAAAAGAAGCAAAGTGTCATCAAGGTGGCCTCCTTTTAGAATTAGTTCTGGAACTGCTTCAGTTTTTTAAAAAAAGGCCTCATTAATTACCCTTCTTCTGTAGCATTAATTCTGTGGAAGCATTTTTAAAACCCTTAAATAGAAAAGATTTATGAAGATACGTGTATAATTGTGTCATTGTGACAAATTGTTTCAAGAAATATTTGATCACATATTTCTAAAATAACATTAGAAGCTTGAAATTCTATGTAAAATCTATACATGCAAATGGATTCGAAAGCAATCCAAGTTGATGAGTTAAATTTATCTTTATAATGTTTAACAGAATCTCTGTTTGACTTACATTTACTAATTAATCATGGAATCATTAAAGATCCAGTAAGGTGAAAACCATCCTTGATTTGGTAACATGTGAAATGTGTCAGAAAAGTGTGTCTGAAAAATGTGGAAAACCCATGAATTCATTTTTAAGATGTGGAGTTATGCAATTTAACAGCTTTTCACCGCTTTTAGGTAGGGTGGGACTAAAATGCAACCTGTTTAACATAGCCCTGCCCAGGGGTGCATTTCCCTAAAGCATAACATAGTTAGCAACCAACATAGTGTACATTAGCAACTAACATCCATATGATTAGCAAGCTAATCCATATGAGCTAGCTCAGATGTCAAATATAGCGGTGGCATAATGCATGGTAAAATGTAAGTTAGCAAACTTTCTGCTCTAATTTATCAACTCCCCTGTCCTCCCACTTAGACACTTTCCTTAGCATTATCCCTTGTTGTATTCCGTATTAGGCCAAACTGTGCTCACTATCTTGTCACTGTGTTCATCCCTTCTAGTGAAACTAATTTTGCAGAGGCACAACACAGGACAATTGTTTTACTTGCATGACTTTAGAGTGATCTTTTTTTAACAGCGCATGTGCATGCATGTGTTTTACAGTCGATGGGTAGGGGCCTTGTAGAAGTAAGTAGTGAGTAGTAAGCCGACATGCCTACAGTACCGCCTGTGTTTTCACCACTTTGAGACTTAATTTTACCTACGTACAAAATGTTCATATTCACTCAAAATTGATGAGGTGATTAGTGACTTTCTTGATGTGAGGAACTTAGAGCCGATATTATTTTGAGCTTACTGAGTCTTTAACTGCTGTAGTGCTGGAGGATAAAGGATAGAATTTGAACTTACAACTTTTGGTCGAAGGGTGATTGTTTGAACACTAGACCACCTTCACTATTCTACATTCCAAATAGGCTGCCAACTTGCTACAATCTATCTCTCACCTTAGAAAAGCAGCTTCAAAACTGCTCATAAATCAGGCACATTCACTTGATTTTCAGCATAAAGTTCAAGAACACTGTCACATCATGTTGGTTGTAAAGGTTAGAAACAACTCAGTTTTTTGGTTAGAACGAAATAACATTTTGTTTTTCCATACTTCTGCTTAAACCTTTCCACACAGAACCTCTCTTTTGGCTAAAGGGGAACAAAGTAACACTGCAGACTTATCGTCTGTTGTTCTGAAAGCCGAAACATCCCTCCAGTGAGCTTTTCCCCCACAGGGAATATAACAACTGTACCAAATACACAAAGCAAACACAAAGGGAGATGAATCCATATACATAAGTAAAACACAGAAGCTTCTGAAATAATGGAGACTTATTTTATAGAGATAATAACTGCACCGTCATGCAAGATTGTACATGAATGAAGCACAGGATTTGTATAGGACTGAGAACAAAGCACATGAGATCAGAATTTCAGACAGATAGAGCAAAACCATGCAGAAGTAAGTGGGTTGACATTTTGATTTTAATAAGTTTTGTGTTCAACAGAATAGGATTTCCTCACAGTGATAAGCAGAGGCCCTAAAAATTGTTGCATTTGCATTTTTCTTGTAAGAATGGCAAATTGAGAAATGAAACCCTGAGGTTGTACTGCATGACAATTTTGTCTGGACTCAATGCATGTATTTGACAAAGTTTTCATGAAGCAACACACACAACTTGCCCTCATGTCCTGTTGCATATTAATCTGACAGTGAAGCTCATCAATCATACTGTCCAGTAGCTGCAGACATCCCAGATGGCAATGGGAGCAAAAATCAACTCTTGTGCATACACAAGTAACCTATATTTTTGCAGTAGCCTGGTGCTTTTTGCAGTATTTATGGTTAGTATTTTGCATTTACTTTTTCTTTAGTCAAGCAGTAAATCTTCTTAAGTTAAGCAGACTTGGTTTGATTGTGCATTTGAGCATTACTGCGGGTTCCCAATAGGTAAAAACCTAACAAGAGGTCACAAGAACTGGATGTAATTCAACAGCCAAACTTAATTAGTCATGAAGGAATAGAATAGTGGAAATATCATGCCTTCAGACATATATTTTGAGATGACTGAACAATTTTCTCAGCAGGTAACCTTCAATCATTGCCCAAGCCTTTTGCAATCATCTCACACTCTGTGACTGTAGATCATGTCCTAAACTCATCCCATTGCACTGCCTGTCCCCAAAATCAAGGGTAATTTTTAATCACTTGGATAATGAAAGTTTTTAAGGGGAACCTCAGTGATAGATATATGAGTTTATGGGAGTTGACAAGGGACATTACACCAGTGACATTAGAACTGGCAGACTGTCAAACAGCCCATTGGAAAATGATCAAGAAGCTCAGGAGAAGAATAAGGAGAATCTGTGGACTCTGGAGCCAAGGCCAGTGTGTCTCGTCCACCAAGGTGCAATTACCCCGGTACATTAGTCTGCTTTATAAGATAGAGTAGCAGCCCTGGAGAACGCTGTTGTCTGGACAAATGGCAGATTCTGTTTGTCTGCTGGAGTTCCCGTTCCTTGGAAAATGGCTCGACTGGTGACTCCAGCCAAGTCTGGTCATCAGAATATTTAGCTGTTCTCTTCATAAATAGTCCAGCAAATGGGCAAGATCAATAAAAATACTCAAATACTTTTAAATAACTGGTTCATCATTAGTGCAACAAATCGCACATTAAAAAAATTATGTGCATACTCCATTACAAAAAAAAGCTCTTTTAGCATAAACATCAAACAGTTCATCAATTTGTCTGGTGAATTAGAATATTATTACTCCTTTGAAATATGCAACGCCTTGTTGAAACATTAGGATGGTAGGATCTGTATTAGTAGTGATGGCGTGGTTGGAAGCATCTTCTATTCATGCCCCTCTATCTCCGCCTGTCAGTTTTTTATGACTTTTATTTATCACAGTAATCACCAAATTCACCCAGGAGGTGAGTGATTGATCGCCGATGGTGGCACAGGCCATCTCACATTTGCATGAGGTTCCGTTGTAGGGACACAAGATGCGGGTAAGATAATTATCTTAATTAAACTCCATGTCACAGGGAAATGTGCACAAACAAGCAATAAAGACCCTGTTCCCCCATTCCAGGATCATGAACAGCAAAATCCCTGAGAGCACCCACAAAAGGCCAGGACTGGCAGATTGGGTAATATCTGGTTTTCAGTGAAATAGTTTAGTGAAATGGTAGAATGAGAAACTACGATATAGGAGCTTATATGCCATATGCCAGATAGGCTTCAGCCCAGTCTGACGGTTTTGTCAATATTGGCCAATATTTTTTAATTTCTAGCAACAACTCGGTGCCTGCATATCGGATAGTGTTTTTACTATGCTAATCAGTGTGTTTTTGTCAGCTATGACAGATGAGTCTGTGGTAAGGGACAAGGCTGTGTAAGAGGACAATAACGGAATAGATGCAGGGATCTTTATCTCCATCATCTTCCTCTTCTAGTAGCTTCATCACAGTTGAATCTCATACTGGTGCTTTTCTCCAGGCTGAGCCAACACGAAGCCTATAAAATCCTCCCTGGTCTTGAAACAAAGGTTTGCTCATTTGTGAAACTAACCTTATTTAATTAAAGGGGAAGAAATATCTAACCATTCAGGGACTTTTCCTTCCCCATCCGATTTCCTCATTCCTCTGCCTCTTATTTATGACATGCAGCTAATTTGCAGAGTAATTCAATGAAGCAGAAATTAACCTGGCCTGATAGTCTTTTTCTCGATTAGCTCTCCCTTTGATTGTCTCAATAATTAAGAAGTATCAATGCCCAAGAGCTGTTGATTTCCAACCATGTCTGAACCTCTGCTGTGTATTAAACAGAGGGATGACAAGTGAATTACAAATGATTATGATCAGGTAATCACATTGCTACTGTGTCTGTCTCGCCCATTGTGCTTGCAGGTAATTGAGACAGGGTTCATTAGAATGGCTAGTTGCAAAATGGAGTTAAACAAAATACCTGCACATTGTATTAATGTAACATAACACTTTCTAAAAAAGCATCATATTTCATACAGTGACTCAAGTAGGTATTTGGGAGTATTACTAGTGTTCCTCCTCTGGACACGAGCCCACGAAAAGCTTCTCTGTCTCATTTGTCAGCACTAGGCACTTAACTCGAACAAGATATTGACAAGAGCCTATTTCAGACAAACCCCATTGTCTTAATTTTTCTCTGTAATGGCTATTACTCAAATCACGGTTGTCAGTATGCCTTGGACATGAATAAAGTTGGCTTGGCTCGTGATTTTCCCGGGAAGAAGAAATTCTCTCTCTGTCTCTCTCTGTATCTTGCAATCTATCTTATTATTTATTATGAGTAGTACAGAAGGACTTAAAACAGTAATACTTAGTGAGTTTGTGCAGTGTGATCATACAAAAAATTGAGCTAATCTTCCACACAGCCTATCAGTTAGATACTCATCTCTTTCTAAGATCCAGTTTTAGATTAGGTTTTAGGAATTTGCAATACTTTTGGCACTCAAACTTCCAGCCTTTTAAGAGATGTGGTGCTGGTCAAAAATAGATGTTCTCTACAGATAAATGTAATATGAATCAGGCAGCTCCCAGGGTTTTCATATAATGCCTTCAAATTTGCCTTATTCCCAAATCTTATTTTCCACTTTATAGCACATCACACCAAACAGTGCAATGTTAAAAGGATAGAAAAAAAGTTACACGCTTCAATGGCAAACAAATTGTGTCGTGATCAGATAGAGGGAGGGAGTGCAAATGACAGCTCATACTCTGACAACCTCACATAGTGCACAGGCAGTTGGTAGCATAATGGTTAGGGAGTTGACCTAATGATTGGAAGGTCGCCGGTTCAAGTCCCAGATGGGTAAAGGTAACACTGAGGTACTTAGGAGTAAGGTGCCAAAGCCGCCCAATGCTCCTTCACGGATAGGTCAAATGCAGAGGTCGCATTTCATTGTGGTGCACTGTGTGCTGTGCTGTTTTGCGGTGTGTTCACAAAGAACAAATAATTGCTTACTCATAGTGTATGATGGAGAAAAGAAGTTTGGAGCCATTAATACCATTCTTCACCCCATACACATTGTCTTTTGACCCGTGATTTCTACTTGCTCTTACATTCTTTGGGGGCATTATTGAAATACTGTTTACTGAGATGATCCATGTCAAATTGAAAACTCATTTAGATACTTAAATAGTGCAGCCCATTCCCACACATTATAGCTGAAAGTGCGAAGGGCTTGACTTTTCAGCAATGACAAGCACTTGCTGTACATACTTGAGCGTAAGTGGATTTAGAATATTACATAAATGTGCAGAGGTAGGATAATGGCGTGAACCTGAGACGGAGCGGGGAGATAAGAGTGGCTTTATTAGTGATTTATGTGACTTATTTTCAGATGCCTGAATAAAGGAAGCTTTTGCAAGGATCAGAGTGATGGTTCAGGAAGGTCACTATTAGATAGACTCCTATATGTCTTCCGTGCTGGATTCAGCAAAGCTTTAATGAGGTTAGCAAAGAGATGTTTTCAGCAGGACGTTCTATAGGAAGTGGAGGGAGGCCAGGCCGGTGTTGTTCAGTAATCTTTTTGGACTATTCAGGCACAATTGGAAACTTGACCACTGTGGACGTCAGACTTTCACTAGATGGCAGTGTTCCCACTTCCCCTGTTGAGTAACCAAACCATAACCAGGATGAGGGGCAGGTTTCTTGCTTTATCTCTCTGGGGCACTGAGATGTGTCCTGGCCTGTGTCTCAAGCCACTCTGAAGATTTTATTCTGAATGGAATATTCATTTGGAACATTTATATCGGTAACATCTATCAGCATCTACTCTCAAAAGGGACAGAAAAAGGAACTCCTGACAAAATAAACAAACATAAAAAAACAAGAGTAATACTCAGGTGAATGGCATGGAGTGAAGGACAGACAGGGTAGATGATAAAGAAACCCTTTTCCTTTTAGGGAGTGCTGGTGGTGGCTGTATTTTTATTTATTTATTATTATATATTTTTTGACATCTAAGCACTCTGCTTTTTCCTTGATGTTGCTTGCATGGTATAAGGAAAGTGAGAAACAAACTACTGGAGACCAAAGTTTCCCATTCCTGTACACAGTGTAACAGATCTTCTCTCCTGCTGTCCTGCTTGGCATCAGAGAGCATAGCTCACACTGAGATAGTTGAGCCATAGGAGAAAAAGATGAGGCAAGACTCGAACTTGAGAAGAAATTAACTTTAACAGGAACTATCCCTTTGCATGATGGAATCCAATCAACATTTAGGAATCCTAAATTCCTGATTTATTGAAAAAGACTTTTTGAGAAGTGCAAATCATATAGATTGTTAAAGAGGAAACTAGAGTTAAAGAAAGCTACAGATGTATATTAGAAATTCCTATAAACTCATTATTTGTTAGTCAAATATCTATGAATGGAGTCCCCCTTTCAATATCTGTAGTAGTGTCATGGGATCTCCAACTGTGATCATGGCAAAGGTGTTTAAGTGGAGCTGAAACATCAGGGAACGGTGGCGAATCGCCTGCTGTTTGATCATGGCATTGTGTACACTGCTTCAGGGGGTTTTTAGTCTGAGGGGAGAAGTCGCTCCTCGCTTAATCAAAACCAAACTGTCAGCGAGCAGTTGCTGGCTCCCATCTGCACTTGCAATGCAGCACAGGCTGTTTGGCTGTGGGTGAGCGTATTCATGTCATTGAGCTTTGAACCCAGCTCATCTTTTTAAGCGTTCTTTAATTAGCCTGAATTAAACGGAGGACTCTGAGAGCCCTTAGTTTTCCTGCACGGGTTTTGCTGATTTGTTATGCTATGCATCTGTGTCAGATTCCTTTGTTGGAACCCAAAACATCATGAGATCAAAGCTCTGCAGTTTTGGGAGGTGGAGGTGAAAGCTTTTATATAAATAGGGGAAATGATTGGAATAGTTCAACAAATACAGAGTATTTAAGCCATATGGAAAAGGATATGACATATATGTACATATATGTGTATACACACTACACAAGCAGTCGAGTGTGGGGGGAGTATTTTTTGTATTACTTTTTAGATATTTGTATTAAATTCATAATTATAAAGATGCCCAAATCATCTGGAAATGTTCTGAAAATGGAAAAAGAAATAATTCTTAAAAAGTGATTTCAGTAATGTAAGTGGATTGAATGTCACAGACTACCTGCAATGCCACTGCAGACCACTAGGGGGCAGAGGACCACTAGTTGAAAACCTCCGTTATAAATGATTATGGTCTGCCATTACATTGATGCAGAATTGTCCACGTCTGCATTGATAATGCAATTAATTTTAACACCCCTCAAATATATACTGTACAAAAAAAAGCTTAATTTGTTGCTATAATGATTGAAAGAAAAAGTAAACAGAAGGTCAAACTGAAGACAACGCTCAAATGGAAGTTACTTGAACAGCTCAGGTACCTGTGATTGAGCCCAGAAGAGTAATAAGACACTAGAAGTGTGTTGTCTCCAATGGTCAGCCATACAATAGGTCAAAGAAGTCTGAATTGTCCAAAAGAATTGACAGGAAATTTGTAGTAGGCAGGGATCCAAAGAAAAGTGGTGATATTGAAAAACAAAACTGTTCTCTGAACAAAGGCTTTGTGCAGCAAAATACATTTCCTGCCTAAAAAGGACACATGGCTGAGCATTGGCATGAAATTATTTGGCTATGCTCTATAGTCATGGAACACTGCTGTATAATTAAGTGTAAATCTACCCATTTCCCCCCCTAACCATTAACCTGAAATGCAGCAAATCAATTTCCTGCTCATTTCTGTTCCTCTTGTATGTTTTTGTCATAAATATATCATTACTAATATTAGGTCAGGCTTTTCATCCTCTCAAATTAATCCCTAAATCAAAGACACTGCAGGCAGGATAAGTAATCTTCACAATGTAATTCTCAAAGTGAAATGTTTTCTGAATATCTACAGCTAATGAAGTAATGAGGTCGGAAGTGTCTGCTTTGCAGCCTTAATACACCATGCAGCTCTGAAACACATGTTCTGACAGTCAATTCTTAAAGCCACCTGAGCCTTTTTCATTTAGGAGACGTGTTTGCAGCTCACTGCTTTTCTCCCTTAGTCTATTAACCTTTGGCATAGACAAAAATGGAATTGTGGGGTTGAGCATAACCACACCAAAACTCAGATGGAAAATGAAGACCAGAGTCCACACTTTATTTTGTAACATTTGTGCACTAACCTGGATATGCACACACAGACTCACAGAAAGAGAGAGAGAGCTCGAGAAACTCAAATAATTTTTTAAAGTCTCACTGTTGCAATCTTCATGTAACACCAAATGCTGTCCTAGATTTTTTGGTGAATTACTGGGTGGTGTGCCCACTTCTGATTACAAGGCTGGCTGACTGTGCCATTGTCATATTTAATTTTGGTGATTCTCACTACCTGATTGTCTGCTGGTAATTTGCTTTGATATCAACTATGTTCATTTACTACTGACATTCCAGTATTAATTGCAGAATATTCAGCAATGTTCTGTAGGGTTGGGAAATGACTGAGCTTAAACACTAGCTTCTGGTGTTTATTTAATTCTAGCAATCCAAAATTGCTAACTATTTTAGATCAAGTTGTTTTGTGAGGAATATCTGTTCTATAGCATTTTATTTACCATGTTAAAATTGTGGCAAATTATTTCAATATGGAGGAAATACGGGTGTCTGATCTGCATTGATGATGGCAGACATGCGTTTGAGTGGCAGGTTTGGCTATTTTTTTTATTTTTTTCAACCAATTCTGACTGATGGAAATTCACTGAAATATGTTTATGTCACTGCAACAACAAATGCAGATCTCAGCGTGGGTGTGTTGGCTCATGTGTCGGCTGAAGGTCAGATTAGCGTCATTCTAGAATCCTCCAGCTACCCTCGTAACTCAGTTTTCACTCCTCGACACCTAATGGGAAGAATGCTCCATTTCCGTGCCGGTGTCTGTGCATTTATGGGCAGTGGATGGGTGAGTCTTATTATTCATCTCCTCATAAAGTAAATGCTATCCATTATTTCCATGATCCAGACCCTAGAAGTGAGGCTGGGGCATTCTCATTGCTCTTATCAGATCAAGCGGTATAATTAGAAACTCAGCGGTGTGTTTAATCGGGCAAATGAAAAACGCCACCACTTACTGTGTTTCCGCTTCTCCTTCTGCCCACGTGCACATGCAACGGAGCCTCCTCACATTGTCCTCTTCTCCTCCCGCGGCGCGTCAGCATTCTCCCACTCCACTCTGAGCTGTTAATTCTGAGAGGGAGGCCATGACTTGGCATGCCAGCAGACACCAGCCAGCACATAGAATGCTGGTTTTAGGAATCTAAAAGGATCAAAACTAGGGTTTTATCGAGTATTAAAGGAGCTATGTGTAAGAAATCTATGGCAAGTAATCATAAAATGATCCTGATATGTCACCAGAGATTAAGGAATCAAGTTAATTTGAAATACTGATCTCACTGGCAGAATTAGTACAGCCAGAATATTCACATTTTAAAATTTAATTTACAGCACAAAAATCGTGTTTATGTTATTTGCAGGTGGGTTACCGAACCGACTGAATAGTTTGAGAAACAAAAACGGTGACTTGTGATGGTTAACATCAGCATCGTGTTACGCTGAGACAGTGCATTAACAGTGCAAATCTTAGCACGGTAATTATGGCAGTACAAAACATAACATTAGACACTAGATTGGCCAAATATGGGGATGCGCCAACCTCGAGTCTGGGGAGAAAGGGGAGGGGAAACAACGTGCAACAGTGTTTTGAATTCGACTGCAGTACCAGTTTTGGCCACTATCTTACATATAGCTCGTTTAACTTATTTTAGTCTGTATTTCATTGGGGTTTTTTAATACTTTGACCATTGAACTAATACAGCCGTGTCACCTTATATAACCTGAGTTTGGTGGTCCTAGGATGACATTTTGAGCGTTTTTTACAGAGGTCAGTTGAATTCATTGCACTTTCGTGTCTGGGTGTAGTGTAGACACCAGCCCAAGATATGGTGCAGTTCTGTTTATGACCATCATAAAGTCCACCAGCAGCTATAGCACCATTAAAGTGGGTTAGCTTATCCTTGTTACAGAGCTGTTGTCCCTGCACCAATGTACTACACATTTTTTTTGACTAAAACCTCTAAAATATACAAATTTTCATCCTGATCCGTGCTGTAGGCAAAAAAGGAGAGAAACAGCTTCTGGCATCACATAAGCCTGTGGGGGAAAATGTAAATGACATTGATTTCAGTATCTTAAAACAGGTAAAATATTGCTGGGGACATTGCTGAGAAAATCCTCAAGTCGGATCACCTTTTGACCCCAATCTTGTGTAGAATTGTTGGCTCAGCCATATCAGGTCTCTCTCCTGGCCTCTTCACTGGGAAGTGAATGAAGACTAATTGGCCTCTTTAGTTTGCCTGCTACTTGTGTCTCCTGAATTAAATCCCCCCAGATTAGCGCAGAACTAATACTTAGGCAAGAAGAGCCTAATGCTGCATGTGACCTCTTCCTTCCTCCATTAGCATCTGGGCAGAGGCTCTAACATGGTGATTCTCTCCGTCATTTTCTCTCCACATTATACAGGCAGGCGACGCTGGAGCTGCGATGGGACCAAATGACAGAAGTCGATGGATTCTCAAATGCCAAATTTTGTCCTTAAAACACAAGACCTATACTGTGCATCTCTAATGAGAATTTAAATAGCGAACCGCAGTGCCATTGCTTATTGTCATCAATGTTCGCTCTCGGTAATGACCCGTGGAACGTCTCTATAATTGAGGTTATCGTGTAGTACAACGAGAAGGCATTGACCTTGCCACATTGCATCTGTGAAAGATTTCCCAAGAATGTGGAACTTCTTAAACTTTTTGCTGCAGATTTTGTCTGCAGATGCAAGTGATTTAGATGGTCATTAATTACAGGCTTTTTTAATTTGGTGCTTACAGTTTGGATTTTGGAGTGTTGCTGTGTAATGTAAAAAGAGTGTTTTCATGATGTATGCAAAACAAAGCAGCCAGTTTCATGTCAGACTAATAAAAGAGTTTTCTAAACAGCTAAGGCATCTGTGGGAGCATGTATGTGAGAGAATGTGGGGGCGTGTATGGATCGCCTACTAAGTTGTACTGCGCTGAAATTCAGGTTGGTCTCATTACGGAGGTAATTCCTTCAGCACATTTCTTGCATAATGGGAGATGATGGTAATGATGTTTTAATGGCCTTTGCAGTGCCCAGTGGCAAGATTCTAATACCCCGATTTGCCTCTGCTGCTTGGCGAGAGGGAAGATTAATAGAAAACGAACAGCCATTATATCTACGCAAGAAATCAAATCAGACCACACTACCAATCTGTGCTCTCTCTCCCTCTTTCTGTCACACACACTCTCTCTCTCCCTCCCTTTCTCTCTCACCCACTTAGTCTGACTTTCTTTATTCGTTTCTCTTCCAAGCAACTTTTTTTTCTCCACTCGTTCTTTTCTCTTGTACTCAGCTCTCGTCTCTTTATGCTGGCTCTGTGCTTCAGTCTGAACTTCAAAAAGAGCCAAAAGATTGAATTGTGTCTATTGGCATTTGGGTTTAACGGGGAAAGACAGAGAGAGGAGAGGCAAGGGTTTGACGTCGCACAGCAGAGCTCAGGAGCTGAGGATGTGGGAAGAGGAGGAGCACTGGCTTCTTATATGGTAATTTATGTGTCATTTCAGGGCATTACCACTAGAGACTAGCTGATTTTGTTCTGATTGTCAATACCTTCTTTGATCACATTTTCTTAGCAGCTTAACCAGATATGACATGTTCAGAAAGAAGTGAAATAAACAGACAGATGAGAAGAGCTTCTCTGGTTAATAGTGCCTAAATATGTGACATTTTCTTACAGTGTTGTTTAGTAATTAAAAAAGGACGAACTGCTTCATGGCAGAGTCGTAGTACTCGAGACTGGTTTCGGAGACCACAACGCTGAAAATATTACTATTAAAACTCCTTGAGACCGACACAGGCATTTTGAGTTGTTTATTAATTAGAATGAATAAGAATCCTTTAACTTACAGAAACCATACACATACCGTCAGAATCACAAGACTTTGAACTTACCGGACATTACATTTATTCCATTGTATGTGAAATAATTCTTGAGTAACTCTGTGCACAAAAACTAAAGTAATTGCTTAAAAATGCTCAGCACACGCATTAGCACTCGCTTGTCTAATATGGAACGCCATTATGCACAAAAATCCCATGTAGACTTTATTTTTAATCATGAAGTCTGGCAAATTAACAGCAACTCAGGAAGGTTTCATCAGCCTGAGAAAATAAGATTTTCTCAACATTTTCTTAAAATGGAACATCATTATTTTATATTTTTGCCTTTGGGTGTGATTTTTGGAGGTGGGGAGGAGACGTTTCATGGTGCGTACAATCGCCTTTGGCGCCTCTCATTCTGATACTAAAAAGGGCCCACTATGTAGTACTGATAACACTTATCTTTGAGATAATAGATAAAGTTATTAACCCTATCTGCTCATTATAATGATGTACCTCTTGATTAACTCACAAAGAATACGAACGTCCGGAGATATTTAGTCAGAGTTAACAGACTGGACATCCTGCCTCCAAGCATTCTAATAAACACCGGAATGGATTTCACCAGCCAGGTGCTGCTGATGGTTATGGAGTCGGCAGCTAACAAGTCGCTGTTAAGTGGATGAAATCATTTTGTGTCACAGCACGCCTGGCCTCGGTAAGACGTCGCTATTTAATAATTCAGCCCCTGGCGTGGTCACTCATTACAGAGACGTCTTTATCTTTCCACAGTGTTCACAACACCAATTGCATTATCATAATAATCAATTTCACCAGGGAGAGAGCAATGCAGTGGGGGTGGAGGAAGGCGTGTTGGTGTGTACATTTTGTGTGTATTTGTGCCTGTGTGCAGGACTCCGTGGGAAGCGGCGAGTATCTAGTGTTCCTTCCTGCTGCAGATGTGTGAGTGGGTGCAGGGAGGGAGGTTTTTGGGGGCTTAGTGAAATTTGCATTTTCATAGTAGCAAAGCCCTGACAGATTCTGCTTGTGTTTAATTAAAGGAAAAGCATCTGCAATGAGACTCTAACCTCAGCGAGAGAGAGAGAGAGAGAGAGAATGAAAAAAAAAAAATGTATTAAATATCAGATTATATAGGATAGCACAGTATCTACTCTAGTATAGTATCTGAATATTCTTTAGTACAAAATGTATTTGGTATATTACCATCAACATCATTTATATGCTGCCAGTCTGCCTCAGTATTTACTAACAGCTCATAATTGCTGTTGCTTCACACCTTGACCCTTGAAGCTGTGCTGTGAACCATTTCAAACATTTCTGATTAAATATTTATAGTGACAGAATATATGGAAATGCACAGCACATACATACACATGGCAAATGTGCCCACATACAACTATAAATACAACTCGTGCATATTTCACATCAAACAAACACATGTAGAGCATGTTCAAAATAATTTTTGCAGACAAAATAGTACTTTTTCCTCTTTATTAAAATTATGCCGTGATTTCCGTAGGGGTCCAGCAAAGCTCATAAAGCAATTTGAACGTTTTTTTCTCATACACAATCGTAATCTTTCCCATTATCATCTTTTTCATGTCTCTGTGTGTAGCCAGTGTTTGAGCATTGTCGGTTTGCCCTAACTTTTAGTGAAAGTAAGTGATTATTTGTCATTGTGAACATAGCACAGCACACACTGCACCACAACAAAAAGTGACCTCTGTATTTGACCCATCCATGAAGAAGCAGTGGCCACCTGACATGGGCAGCACATTGGGAGCAGTACTTTGGGATGGTACCTTGATCAAGAGTACCTCAGTGGTATTTTTACCGGTCTGGGATTCGAACTGGCGACCGTCTAATTATGGAGTGAACGTCCTAGCCGTTACTTAAACAGCAAAGACCCAATAATGCTCCTGACTCTGCCTTATTTTAACACTAACATGCCCATGGACTCCAACCGCCACTCAAGATCATTTGGCACATTTGGTAACATAACATTGAAGGAGTTGGTTCCATTATTGGAAACCAGTACAGGTACCATTGAGGTTGTCAAGAGGAAGGTACCATCCCTAAGCACTGCCAAAAAGCTGCCCACTGCTCCTTCTTGGAGGGATCAGACACAGAGGTCACATTTTGTTGTGGTGCACTGGGTGCTGTGTTTACAATGACAAATAACTTGTTAAAATTCACTTAATATTTAGTCAAAGTCAAAAGTCAAAGTCAACTTTATTGTCATCTCTGCTATATACTGTACAGATACATAGAGAGACGAGACGACGTGGCTCTAGGTTATTTCCAGTGCAAACAAACAAAGAACAGTAGAACAGAGAATAAATAGGCAGTGGCACGACTAGGCACATGGAATAAACAATAAATAAGTAAAAATAGTAAAATATACATTAAACAATATACATTTTAAACCAGATAATATACAATATACATTTTAGACTAGACAGGGAATTTTTTTTTTTTTTTTTTTAATATATATATATAATTAGAGGCTAGGCTAGACTAGATTTACTAGTTAAGCAGTGTAGGTGCATGATAGAAAAATGGACCTGCACCAGCTTATAATTAGTAAAATATAAAGCTCGCAGACTTTTTATTATGATTGTAGTAAAACATTTTAACAAAGTAATTTTTCTCCACTACAATATGGAACCACTATATAAGCACAATTAATGTTCAGCTGGATTTCGTGGTGTACTAAAGCACACAGGGTGTAGATGAGCGTTGGTAAAAGGTGCCAGTTATCTTATTTTTAGGCTGGTCAACGCTGAACTGACTGACATCCATCTTGCCCTGTTTCACTGTGCTATAATAGACTAAGAGGTCTCAGTTGAGTACCTATGCCTACTATTAGTGCTACTGGATGTAATTACAGCATACAGGTTCTTTTAGCCAGCCCTGCCACAATCACTGTAATTCTGGAGGCAATTACTGCTCTCTCTCTCTCTCTCTGTCTCTCTCTCTCTCTCTCTCTCTCCTATTTCTAATCATTGTTTTAGATTCTCTTTCCCATCATATGTCTTTGCGTCCTTTTAATGCTGGTTTTATGTTAAAAATGATTTAAGTTCAGTCTCACAGAACTAATATTCATGTAAAATTCTCAGCCCTTTAGATCTGGGTAGGTTCTCCAATTAGCAATTTTCTTCAGTCCTTCAGATTTTTTCTTACTGACAGGTCACTGAGCAGCTTAATCTGGTCTGGTCAAACTAGTCTGGATCTTTTTCTGTATCATTTAAACTCGGCAGCATGTGGAAAGGAAACGAGTCGGGAAGCATCATTAATTTCACGCCGAAATAAATATGAAAATGTGTGCTTAAAACCAGTGAACTAGTCGACACGTTAACTCTCCGAGGACTAATGAAATAAATACGAGGGGAGCTGTAAATAAAACATCATCCCTTTATCAGACTGGAGGAAATTCTCCCTCCCTCTTTCCTTCTGCATCTCTCTCTCTCTCTCTCTCACACACACACACACACACACACACACACACACACCCCTCTGCTGTGAGGAGTTTTCACACTAAATGGAGTTTGACTTTATTAGCCCCCTATAAAAAGCGGTCGGATTAAATGGTTAAAAAGCCGGATCTCATTAAAGCCATATGACTGTGATGTGTGATAGTGAACCACAGATCATAGAGCACCTTTGCTTTATGAAATCTCACTAACCGTACTCTCTGAAGCCTAACTATCAGTCTGCAATTAAACCTACATAAGATGGGCTTAATATGGGAATTATCAGCCAGTGTCGATATCTGACAAGTTTCATGCTAATATCTGCCGTTGCAGATACGTATACCGATACCGATAAATGAAGAAGGCAGAGTCGAGCGTGAACACCAAGAAATTTGCTCGCCAAAGTTCCACCGTACGCAATTTGCCACAACATTTATGGCATATCTCTGACATTTCTAACACAGCGCCACAGTGACTCTCCATGGGCACTACCTAGTGCGTAGAGAGCTGTTACGCTATAACCCCGGCTGTTTCCTGGGATGCATTCTACCACATAGAAAAGTATGATAAGAGCCCCTTACCTACCATACTATTGAGTACGGTAGTACGCAGCTCGGGATACAGCTCATGTGCGAGTTCACATTCGCTAAGTGAGGCAAACACTCAATTTGAATGCAGGCCGAGATGAGCGCGTAAAGACAAGAGACTCTACTTGTCAACGTTCCACAATGGTTTCAGAATTTTGGCACAAAATAACACCATACATTTTAAGACAGAAGGCGCAGGTTGTATTAAATCCCATCTCAGACTTTGGACATACCTGGCACAAGCGCTACCTTTCCGGCGCACAATAAATGTGTAATCAAATATCGGCCGAAAATAAAAAACAATTATTGGCCAATTCTGATATTATAGTGCAACCCTAATATGGATACCGCTAAACCCACACACACACACTCACACACACCTATTCTATGTGCCTTATTTGTTCTTTGCGCTTTGCACTGTTAAAACTGGAGCCATGTTGTCTTGTCTCTCTTGATACTTGTACAGTATATATCAGACATGAGAATAAAGTTTACTTTGACTTTGACTTTGACACACAAACTTAAAGAACAGGCCGTATATATACACACTACATGTGTACACACATGAACAAGTGGACTGTGTGTGAAAGGGATTATACATCAAAACTTTAAATGCCCTTTCATGATCTCCTCTTGTGTCAATCAAGCAGCCATTAGATATATATACGTGGACATCATTTAGCCTCCACTTTTGCTAATGTAGCTCTTTTATGTGGAGAAAATTACATTATGGAGCCATTCGATCAGACATTCCAATGCACTGAATACGATGAACTTGTGTGGATCAGCTCTTTTTGCTTAAGAATTTTACTTGAATTATAGAAGTGAGGAGATAAATGCCAATGGTATACGTCTGTGGCGAGGAATGATATAATTACACGTTCTACAACTTAAACTTAATAAAGAGGACATGATACTGTTGTACTGAATTTTAGTGAACAGTGTTCAAAAATCTGTATTTAAAAAATGAAAAATAAGTTCACTTATTAGTGAGGATGATTAGAGAGGCTTAGAACAGATGCCATGTTTATATGTATCAGTTGACAATAATAAAATGAACAAGTGGTGAAAAAATTGCATCTTCGTATCAAAGGTCAGCATTATTTACAATTAACAGCAAATCAGCGAGTGTTGAAGTGGCTACTGTTTTGTTTCCAACGGAAAATTGGAGTGTATGACAGGCCAGAGTATGTGCTTTTTTCAGTGAAATTCACTGAAACAAGCCAACAGCATCTCTGTTCAAAGCCTCTCTCACTTTATCTCTACCCTCTCTGTGTTCTCTTTCTTGTCTGCGTTCCCCCTCTTCAGCTTCAGAGCACCGAGGGACCCCCTGAGAGCGGCCTAATGAGGGCAAACAGGGCTCCAATGAGCATGCATGCCTCGCTTTTTCCTTTTCATTACCCAACCCACACAAACAGCTCTCCTCACTCCTCACTCAGCACCCTGCGATCACGCCTCTCTTTTTCTCCCCCTGGTGTCGAAGCCCCTCTACAATGTCTTTTCCTAATAGCCCCTTAATTAAAGAGGGTGCCAGTTTGAAAGGCAAGCCATACACTGCCCACCACGCAACAACTCTTACCCATTCATTTAGCTAATGGGCTGCGGTGCCCTAATAGAACCTGAGTTAGTGCCAATATGTGTAACTTCACACACTGTTTGCTCCTGGCTAAAGTGCTGAAAGCTCTGACTCTAAGAGGCGGAATACATATGAGCTACGAGCGATTGCAACAGGACTTCAAGAGGCTCCCAGCATTTTCAACAACCTTTGCTACCATTAATGGTCCATTTTAAGAAGATGTTAGTTTATTCATATGCAGTGTTGGGGATAACGCATTACAAAAGAATGAGTTACTGTAATTTCATTACTTTTGTCGGTAAGGAAATAATGTAACGCATTACAGTTCAGTGTTCAGTTCTTCATTACAGTTAATAGATTCTAGTAACACCCTTTTCACCCATATTGCGCTGTGAAATCAAACGTAGGTTGACTTATAAAATGAATATTTATTGTTCTGCGAAAGTGTGAACATGAATTGATTAATGAGACCGTACTGTTTTAGTAAGTGGTGTGGCCTACACTGAGTTATTTGCCATAGAGATTGATTTGAGTCAAATGGAGGAGAGAGAAGGAGATCAACTGGATACTCACATTATTTTTAGTTTATTGCACATACTTTTTACCTTGTGGTATAGACAACATCTATATTAACTATTTTAATCATCCATAACAGCCTCTCTATCGAATACATTAACAACATGAACAACATAAACATCAAACAACCATTATGAGTAAGTACAAGTCTCAAACAAATTTAACATTTATAATTATAGATCATTTTCAGTCATTTTGAGTGGACACCATGACTTCATTTTACTACGTTTTTATTTATTCTCAGGGTACAATTGTATCAGAAGTCACTTCATTTAAGCAAAATACAAAGGACACTCCTCCTGGCAGACCTTGATGTTTCAGCATTTTCCCCCAAGGGCAAAGAACATGAGGCAATACAATCATAGCCAACATTGTTTATGGGGAGTGTTTTTCTCCCAAAATATGTGAATTCTGTTCAAATAGAACCTTATTATAATACAAACAATGCAGCATTCTATATATTGCCATGTATGCAATTCATCATATATAATGGTAGGTGCAGAAACAGCTCACCCATAACAAAGCAGACGTACTGTGGTATACCTTATCAAGAAGGCACCACAAAACTTTAATTAACAGTTCACCTTCAGGGCTTTTCTGTGGAGGCCAGGGGCTTGGTTCTGGCCTGAGGAAAGCAGAGTAAGATACGACCTACCAGGCAAGTGGATAGTAAAGGCAGCATCAGACTGAGGAGCTCTGTATTCAAGTGATGCACATTTGATAGGCTTCCCAGCAGGACCAGCCATCCACTCCCTGTCCTCAAAGAGCCCTGATGCCTTCTTGATTAGCCCACCCTAGGAAACATCATGCGTCAGGCTGCCATTACCCAAACAGCCATTAGGGCTATGAGCGAGGATGTCCTTTTTCATCTTAATGCCCACTTCATGTCCGCGTCCCACAGAGTTAGCAAAATTGTTTTGTTTTTATAGCCCATTCTTAGAGAGTGTGAGATTAGATAGAGTTCGCCATGTGTTGTGTGTTAGTGAAAAATAATTATCCATTCTAGCCTACTCAGAGAGAGCTCAATTCTCTTTGAGTGCAGGCAACAAAGTGTTTTGGTCGAACTGCAACTCTGATATTCTTCTCTCCGACTGGAGCACTGTTCGCGCCACTCTCACAAAAGATGCTAGCCACTAGTGTACTGCTAATCAGCCATTATATTCGGGGCAGTTGGTAGCATAATGGTTGCAGGTTCGCAGGTTCAGTAAAGTTACCACTGAGGTACTCATGGGCAAGGTACTGTTCTCAAGCACTGCTCCCTGGGTGCTGCCCTTGTTAGCTGCTCACTGCTGCTTCACGGATGGGTCAAAGGTAGAGATCACATTTGGTTGTGGTGCACTGTGTGCTGTGCTGTGCTGTGTTCACAATGCCGAATAATCACTCACATTCACTTTTATAATTATGTCCGTAAAGTGCCTGAAGTGTGAGGTGGTGGTCAATTCCATGCAAGCCTTGGCCTCTAAACACTGTCAAATCTCTTCATCAAACAGAGCTTTTTACTGACAGCGTACATAATCAGCACACCGGGCAACACATTTCCCCAGTGGACACACGGCAGGCATCATGCCCGTCCAATTAATGCACTAATGGGGTGGGCAGCATGCCCGCTGTTAACACCACAGACCTTCATGCCCCTTGGGACCACCACCTTGTCCCTTTTTTGTGATGCGAGGATGTCGCTGCATTTCCATAGCTCCCGGCATGTGCTGGGTTGATTTCAACTCAAACACAGTGATCCAGGCAGAGTCATGTGGAGCACTGTGTGTTAACAGTAATGCCGGCTGGCACTTTTGACAGAGCAGTGTTTAAGAAATGCATGGGGAAAAATCACGCTGCAATAAACATGAAGATTATGTTTGTAAATGGACCTCGATGACTGGATGTCTCATCCAAGATTTCATCATTAATCTACAGTTTCTGTCATACATAATGATGATGATTCTTATTGTTTATCAAAATTTGTGTAGTGGTTATTAACAATTGTAATATTTGTGATTTATTGAAAAAGGTAAACAACCCCACTGGGTGTCACTCCATGTCATCTCTGTAGTGCAGCTATCAGTGAAACTCTCCAAGCACCTGCTTCAGTATGACAGTAAAAAATTAATGTTTTCCCTCTCTAGGGTGTGAATGACACAGGGGCATGCATCTTGAAAAATCAATGCAGGTCTGTTGACGGGTTGCAGATGAGTAAAGCACCAAGGATTGCTTGATCATTGATTCAATTTACGTTAGCTGTCCTGGGTCTGAGGCATCATCACATTTTCTATTTTTATTTTTAATTTAGGCAGGTATGGAATAAGTACTAAAACTCTGTAGAAATAGTGTTCAGCTACATGTAAACTGCAAGCAAGTAACTCCCCCAAACCTAACCTTCAAATAAGCTTAAATATAATATAGGTTGAGTTGTGATCTTACTCATTAGCAAATTATTAATCTATAAGTAATGAAGATTATGTAGTGAACTCCATACTCGTAAAACTGATAAAAAGGTATAGCTACCCTGCAAAAAGGAGTCTTACAGTAACAAGAGTAGTTGTAATTTGTTACGTCCACTCCTGTTCAGACCCTCCAGGATTTAGCAATGTTGTGCTCGCAACTATTAATGCAAATTCAGCCAATCAATGCAAATTCATTACTGCCATGCAATTTTGACCAATTACCGCACCTTTTATGTAATTTTTGACCAATCATTGTCATTTCCTGCAAAACGTTGAGCAATACGTCAGCTAACTCACTTCCTTGTTACGTTTGGAAGACAAAGGAAACGTGTAATAAAAACACCTGACATTTGCCATCAAAAATGACTAAATGGTTAACAAAAATATTAGTGGTTTTGTTCACTTTGTTTAATTCATTGTTAAATAATAATTATAAAAGCTAATTTGTCTCGCTCCTGCAACTTTTTTGCAACACATCGTGTAAAAACACTGCAAATTTCAGAAAAGCTGCAGCAACATCAGGCATCCTGGGGTCAGACAGATGTATGTAGCTTGCCTGCTCTCCCCCGTTTGCTTGACTTTTCTCTGGTTCCTCCCACAGTCTGAAAGCACACAGTTTAGGTTGATTGGATACTCTAAATTGGTCTCTTAAGGTATGAATGTTGTGTGTGTGTGCCCTGCAGTGGGTTGGTGCCAAACCAAGGTTGGTCGCCTTGGATTAAGTGGTTCAGATAATGAGTAAATGAACCAATTTCTGCTCAATCAAACAAACTGCCTAAATGATTGTTTCTTTTTATGTCTCTCTGTACATTTGCAGCATTTAGCAGACGCTCTTATCCAGGGGTGTGCTTCCCAAAAGCATAGTTGCTAACATATTGCTAACTATGCTAGCAACACTATGTTAGCTGTGAGCTAATGTACACTGTGTTAGTTGCTAACATAGTTAGCAACTATGCTTTTGGGAAACGCACCCCAGAGCGACTTCCACTTTCCAATTTCAGCAAAAGAGCAACTTGGTGTTGATGGTCTTGCTCAGGGATGCAATGATATGCTGGAGGTAGGATTCATACTCACGACATCTTGGTCCAGAGGGTGAGCGTCCTAGACCATCACCACCCACTTTAAAACGTGTTTGAAATTTCCTGATTTTAGGGACAGTCTCCCTTGAGAATCTTGGGGTTAAGGGTCTTGCTCAGGGATCCAACGATGTGCTAGAAGTAGGATTTGAACCCATAACCTCTTGGTCCAGAGGCGAGGATCCTAACTGCTAGACCACCGCCACCACCCCATGAATCTTTCATGAAACTTTGAAACTGACCTTTTTTGACAGCAGCTGCATTAATTACTAAGCTTTTTGCTGTTATTGATTAGTATGAAGAGCTATTTCAGGAATAACCCTCGTCTGTTTCTCTTGGCTCCATTTCTCTCTGTGTGACTCCTTCCTCAAGTTGTAGCTACATGATGTGGCGGTTGCTCACCATCAAACATTCTGACCCGTGTGTTTGGATCAGGGAGATCTGAACAGTTCTAAAGCTTGCCGTCTCTGTGAAAACACACGCTCAGAATTCACTTTGATAAACATATATCTTTGGGCTAGATTAAACCCGAGCGCTGCACTGCCTGCTCGTCTCTCTGCATACTGCCTTTTTGAACATCCTCGCCAGAGACAAAAATAATGCATCCTTTTCCAAAGTTTACTGAAGCTTCCTGAATATCCTCTTCAAAATGTTGATGTGGAGTTGCGGCGGAAATGTTATGCAGGACGAAGCATGAGTGGTTTGCATTCCCAATTCATTTATTTATTTATTAATTAAGTGAGAATGTCGACCCGAGTTGAAAACCATAAATTGTGAAGGATGGAAACATTTGATGAAAAATGGAGATAATCTAAATAAAATTTTTGTTATGGATGTTTTTCAAAACATATGGTCATTGCTTACTTTGGTGCCTTAAAATGAAAAACATAAAGACAGATACTTCATGACTTCATGACTTTGATAGACAACAAGCTGGAGTTCATATGTGCACTTGTTGAAAAAGACTTCCAATCCATTACAAATGTTCTGCAACTTCATCCTTCATAATCGACTCCACAGTTCTTGCACAATACATTTTGCAATAAATTACCTATTAGGCAATAAAGTTGCTGACACACTCAAAGTCAAAAATTAAGTTCTCCTTCATAGTCAGTGTAAAAATTGCATGGAAAATGAGAGAGCACAGAGAATTGTTTACCCACACCTTATCTCATTGCTTTATAACTTACCGCTCCCAAATTAAAATGTAAATTTGAACAAGCCCCTTTAAAGATATTTTCATGCATTTAGAAGCTATTTATATGCACGACAAGCTCATTACACAACGACTGTAGTGGCAAACTGATGCTGAAGAATCAAACAGAAATGGAAAATGGTGTGAATGGGTGAAAGAAAGAAGGAAAGAAAGAAAAAACAGGGGGGAGGGAATGAGGAAGGAAAAATCTCATTTGAAAAACACGTCTGATACAGCTAATCCCAGAGAGCAGACAGGAGAGGCAAGGCAGAGAATGACAGAGGCGGTGTAATGAGAGTCCTACTCTCCTTTTCTCTGTTTCTTCTCTATCTTCCTCCCTCCATTTGGCCTTTTCTTAGTCATACACTGCTTGATGGAGGGCCAATCAGGTAGAAAAAGAGGTGCCGGCCTGGTAACAAAGTACAGAGTGCAAGTCCTAACAGCAGTGCAGCAAAGTGACTTCTCAGAATAGTTAGACGTAAAAATGGACATAACAATAGGCAGATCAAGTAAAACAGTGAAGAACAAAGCAGTGTGGTCTATGATTTTGGAAAACTTTCCAAGCGAGTTTATGAGAGCGATTGTCAAAATGAACACAGCACAGCATAGCACACAATGCACCACAACCAAATGTGACCTCTGTATTTGACCCATCTGTGAAGAAGCAGTGGGCAGCGCCTGGGGAGCAATGCTTGGGGATGGTATCTTGCTCATGAGTACCTCAGTGGTACATTTACCAGTCCAGTACTTGAACAGGTGACATTCTGATCACGAGCCCCTAATCGTTATTTTACCAACCGCCCCAAAATTACAACCATAAGACTGTCGAATGCTGTAGTATTATATCTTAAGATAGATAGATAGATAGATAGATAGATAGATAGATAGATAGATAGATAGATAGATAGATAGATAGATATAGCAATACAATAGTCTGCCGCCTCACAGTGAGAAGGTCCTGGGTTTGATCCCCAGGCTGGTCGTAGGACCTTCTGTGTGGAGTTCGCATGCTCTTCCCATGTCTCCACATGGACTTCCTCCGGGTGCTCTTCTGTTTCCTCCCACAGTCCAAAGGCATGCCAGCTAGGTTAATTGGTGACTCTAAATTGTCTCTGTAAGGTGTGAATGTAAGTGTGTGCTCTACGGTGTGCTGGTCCCCACCCTGTGCCCATAGTTCCTGGAATAGGCTCCGGTCCATCCCCCATAACCCCGCTTTTCATCCCAGGAGGTTAAAACTCAGCTTTGCTCACAAAATCTATGGAGATAAATAAAGAAACACTTAGAACTAGAATATAACAGTGCATTTACTTAATCTACAAGTTAACACTGCACCACACTTTCACCTCAAACATGTTCTTGCTCTATGGCATATGTTTTGCCTGGAACCAAATAATCAACAAAATGTTTATGCTGTTAAAATACAAATCTTTGCAAACATATTGATTTGAAAAAATTAAGCCTTTTGTCACAGTAAACATGTGGATAACTGTGTTATGAATATAATATAGAACTGATTTAAAGAGAATTGGACCTTCCGGCATTTTTCCTGTTTATTAAGAATACTTCAGTTAATGTTGTTATTCTGGAATAAAAAGCACTTTATTCTACCCCTTGCCGGAGAATGGCTTTAGTGTTATTATTAAAAGCTGATTGCCAGGCACGGGGGTTGCAAAATAAAGTCAGAATGTTCCTGTTGTTTTATGCAATACAATTTTTATTTCTGTACTCATCCATGAAAACAATAAGGACCTTTTTCAAAAACCTGCACAATACAGTTTTCATACCAAGTTCTTTCCATGTTAAGAGCTCCTTCAACAGTTCTTCTAAAATGTGATTCCCCTAAAAATTCACACTTGATATGCTAGAATTTATCTGTTCAACTGTTGGATGAAGTTGAAGATTGAATGGATAATCAGAAAACAGCCCTGACCTGAAAAATCATGTTCTTTGTGCTTCTTCTGAATTACATCTGCTATTCAAATGCATGTCATTTCAAATAAAAATGAAGCCGAGTGACAACAAATAATATTACTTTAAATTGCTATGACTTAAAACAGCTATTTCAACGGATATAAAAAGTTGTGTTGCATAATATGGAAAGAGATGTTCCAACATGACAATTATGATGGAGCTGATGACAGTTAAAAGATATACAAGCACTTTACTTAATAACAGTGGCAGCTATGTTTTTAATAGACGTGGCACACAGCTATAATTGGTGCAGTTGGGTAACTCTGACTTTGCTGTGAAGTATTCCTGCTCGCGCTGTGGTGCAGGTTCTCTTCCTGTGCCAATGTGGCAGCTCAGAATAACAACATGGATGCCAGTCTCCTGGGATGCAAAAGATTTGACAAGTGCCAGGGTTTTCCTCCACCCCCCCTCTCGTCTCAGAGCCTTTTATAAATGGAGGGGCAAAGGGGCCTTACAGGCTGACAGGCTTTGAATAAATTTACACTCATTTCACTCCCCTCTTGAAGTAAAATGCAGCCTGTTGATCCAGTCTTCTCTGTTGCAGAGCGCAGCCCAAAAGTTCGTTTTCTCACCTTATTTTGAAGCACCGAATGAGTCATGGATTGACTGTTCAAGGATAAAATGATTGTGTGTGAGTATTAGTCTTGATGTGAGTACAACGACAAAAAGATTTAGGTACAGAAGGGGCGAAAGCATATTTGAACAGATTATGCTGGATTTTGGTGGTATCAAATTAAACCGCCGTGATTGAACTGCAGTCAGGGCACTAAACCAGTGTCAGTGCTTCACAGTGGGTGATTTTTTGATGATAGCCGGTTATAATAATAATAATAATAATAATAATAATAATAATAATAATATAATAATAATAATAATTTAGTCAAAAGTGGGCAGCTTTTCTGCAGCGTCAAAATAACTATATCATAGAATAATCGTGTTAATAATAATAATAATAATGATAATAATAAAGGGTGCTTACTTGATGGTAGAGTGGTTAGCACTGCCTTCGCTTTTCTGACCCTTCTGTGTGAGTTAGCATGCACTCCCTGCGTTTGCATGGGGTTCCTCTAGGTGCTCCGGTTTCCTCCCACAGTCCAAAGGCATGCTCTATAGGTTAACTGGCGACTCTAAATTGGCCCGTAAAGGTGTGGATATGTGATTGTGTGAGTGTGTGTGCCCTGCAGTGTGTGATGCCTGCCAGGTTGTCCCCATGCATATATGAGCTCCAGTTCCCGCAACCCCAGTTGAGATTCAGTGGTTCAGATAATGAATGAATGAATGAATGAATAGATGATAATAATAATAATAATAATAATAATAATAATAATAATAATAATAATAGCTAGTTTATTATTTGTTCTGATAGGAAAGTTATTGCACATTTTTAAAACTGAAAAAAAGCCAAATATATTTTTAAATGAAGGTTATGCTTATGGTTAGGTGTAGCTGTAGTATTATCAGAGTGGCGGAGCTACAAATTCTCAGAAGTCGCATCTGTCACATCTGTGCTGCCTCAGCACCACCCACTCCAATCCGGATCGCTGGAATTCTAACCTGACTTTGCTTTCCACCTTTCTTCATTCGTAGGGTTGGAATTTCGGGCTAATGTCTGTCACCTGTATCTTGTTTGGGTTTCCTACCTGAGTTAAAAATTAAATCATAGTTGCACATCACCCTTGATTCTGATTTGCTCCTCGTTTTGGTGATCCTTCACAGCTCATTGCATCACAGTGCTGCCTTGGCTGCTTTCTTGAGATGAGTCGGAGATAAAGTATACATTAAAAACTCAAGGCATTAAAGCAACAACTTGACTGTAAACTTGAATTTTTATTAATCATAAAGTAACTTGTAGATTGAAAGAATACTGTTTAAATATGGCTTTACAACACTGACTGTTATTTACGTCCAGTAATTTTTGTGAGACAATAAATGTAAAAACAAGACCTGGCTCTGTGTGTGTGAGTGTGTGTGTGTGTGTGTATCTACACTGCTTTCACGAGAGGCATGGCATGTCATTTATTTAGCCAGTAAAGACCTAAATCCACCACTTCACCTTTTGGGACAATTGGCGGCCTGTGTTTTGTGTGTATCAGGTGGGGCACCAGAGGCCTTAGGCGTGTAAAGTTGTAGAAGAGGTGGTGGCGGTTGGGGGTGGTGGAAACATGGATGAGTGGATAAATGATGCGAGGCAATTCTCACTGGCTGTGTGTCTAATGCCTTAAGAGCAAGGCTAATGCTCTCCCACACCACTGCCTGTGTTCGGTGCCAGAGCGCAGGTGGTGCCAGGACAGGCCTGATGGGGCGAGCGGGGGGAGGGAGAGGGAGGTAAAAGGCAAAATGGCGAAATGAACAATTGCTACCGGAGGGTGGAGGGGCCAATTCTTATCATGCATTGCCATGAGTGTCTTCCTGTGCTCTTAATGCAAGTGTGAAGGGTAAAACACCTGCCAGCCGTTTCTTGGTGAGGAATTCCCACTCTTATGTGTGCAGCCACCTGCCCACTATTTGTTACAACTTAATCTGTTTTTATGGATGAGGATGAATAATTTACACCGGGCGATTCATCATCTAGTGATAATGATGAGATGGAACCTCAACTAGATCAAAATGAGCACAAAATGGAATGGCGGCTATTTCGTGCCCACATCACCCATATAAAAAAGTATAAATGTTAGATTTAAGTAGGTTATTATTTGTCGTGTGAAGACAAACTGCAGTACACAGTGCACCACAATAATCGGCCTCTGCATTTTGTCCCATCCGTGAAGAGCAGTGGTGGCTTTTACGGCAACCATGTTTGGGTATTACACACGCTTATCTACAGAAGTATTTACATATAAAATACAATTTTAATTATAAATAAATGAATTATAATTTGTGTTTCAATGTTATAGCTTTTATCTTACTGTTGCTAAAAGATTTTATTATATGCTAATGTTGGAAATATTGATAAATATAAGGATTATCCAAAATAACTAAGTAAAAGTAAATAAATAAATAAATAAATAAATAAATAAATAAATAAATAAATAAATAAAATCAATATACATATTTACACATTATACACCAAGTATAAGCTCCTGCAACAATTCTCCTGTTGGCCAGATGCTGACATTTTTAAAGCTTCCCTGTGTTAAGTTTGATTGTAGAGGAAGTTACCTAATGTGTGTTTCAGCAGTTGCTTTTGTATATAAGTATATATGGAGTGTGTATGCCATATAAGTATATAATATTGAGCAACTGGAAATGCTGTCTGTCTGTGTGTTAAAATATTTTGTTTGTCTACTTAGTTTATGTTTCTGTTTTGGTTAAGGGCAAATCAGAGTGTTTATTTTCTGCCTTTCTGTTAATAAACGTTTTGTTCAAGCCTTAACTGCACTTCAATCCAGCCTTGTCCTTCCACGACCCGCTACACTTACGACAACTTTCAAAAAATAAGTGTTTAGAAATGTTTTTTTTTTCTGTTTGACTCTATTTTTAGAGCTGTAATATGTGACAGTGTATCAAAGACTCTCCACATCATCAAATCTGTATCACTTTATAACATTATTGATCTGTTTACACAGTTAGAAGGAATCCACTAGACTGATCAGGATTCCTCATGCTCCATATATAACTAATGTTTAGTAATGATTTGTGACATTCTAAAGGTCAGTGGCAGCTCATGGATGAAAAGCTTTTTCAGCTGATGTTTCCGATAAAACTCTTGACAGAATAACTTATTGACTCCTTTAATGCCATTTATGCGTGTGATATTTTATAGCTATTAATAGTATTGCTACATATCCACTTTCACTAACAAGTAAAATCTTGATATTATCATTTTTATGAGCAAATTCTAGTTTTCGCCTAGTGAAATTTTACTTTTTTCCTTTTATTTCTACAAGACAATGTTTTTCGGTAAATTTAACTTTGAGAAATGTGTGGGTAAAGATCCATTATATATATATATATATATATATATATATATATATATATATATATATATATATATATATATATATATATATATAAATCTGGGACATTCATGACTTTGACCTTCCTTGGTATCATTATTACTGCTGAAGAAGTTAGAAGTCTGCCCCAGAGATGTTCCTGATCAGATGTCCTCTAGAATGCAGTCGACACTATCCCCAACAGTTACAGACAGACAGACACACACACACAGAAGAAAAAGACTCAGGCACAAAATTAACACTATATATTTTATTTACACACACAATATAACTATGGATACATGTATTTTTGGAGAAATATAAATATATTTATAGAGTAAAATAGTATATTTTGTTTAAAAATAAGGAAATATAATAATTTACATAAACAAGAACTTAGATAAAAGAATATAAAACAATGTAACAATTTACTGAAATAAGATCTTACACTATAAGATGGAGTTTCAGCAGTGTGTTTTTTGTGAGAAACCCTTTAAATTTACTCTCTTTCGCGCACACGATTACTCTGGAGTAATTTATTTTACAAACACGGGACTTAGACGGTCGTATAGGGTAAGTCTTCATGCGTGTATCATGCATGTGTGTTACTCCTGTTGCGAGTTTTGAGTCTGAGACTAAAGGTTACAAAAATGAACGTGAAACGCGTCCATTGAATTCAAAAGGCTAAGCATTGTGAGAATCTATTAGGACTTGTCAGAGATTATATTATAAGCATTTGCCTCAGTTATTGACAGGTCATTATTTTGCTTGATGTTGCTGGATAGTTTTATTGAGTTTTCCATGAAGGCAAGATATAGACATTAAGGGCCACCAAACATGTTTTTTGCGCTGAGAGCGGTCAAAACCTCACTGGCATTAGCAGTATTGTTTGAACTATTTAGCTTCTCCAGCTGCTTCAGATAAGCCACCATTGTTGTTAGTATCCCGCCCCTTCCTCGATTCTGACTGGCTAGCAAGAGAGAAGTGACATTGACGAGCCCAGCGCTGTTGTAAAACTTGAAGCACTCTGAGCACTGCGGCAAAAAACATCTCCACCAGCATTTTTTCCCGCTGAAGGCGCTTAGTGCTCTGAACTCTGAAGCTCATAGAGTTTGTATTAAAAATACAGTTTAGCTCAGCGCAAAAAAACACATTTGGTGGACACAGGCCCTAAAGCAACTGTGTCAAATGAGATGCAAAAAAGGAAATATTACCTTGTCAATAATTTGAGGCAGTAGGTAGTGTAATGGTTAGAGAGTTGTCTCTATAATCGGAAAGTCCTGGACCAGTAAAGCTATCACTGAGGTACTCATGAACAGGGTACCGTACCGTCCTGAAGCACTGCTCTCCAGGCACTGCCAAAAAGCTGTTCACTGCTCCTTCACGGATGGATCAGATGCAGAGGTCACATTTGGTTGTGGAGCACTGTGTGCTGTGCTGTATTCGCTATGACAAATAATCACTGATGCAATTTTATGTTACATTTTTATGATATTAGCAACTGTGCACTACAGGATTTACAACAGAGATTGTCATTTGTAGCAAAGGGTAGATTTATATTGCAGTAAAAGAACATGTCCATCATAATACTGTCTTAAATTGAATCAATAATATTGAGCATTCTGGGAATTGAAACACATTTTTAAAACCCTAAATTCATTTGATATTTGATATTTCAGTTCTGAAACCTAACTGAAATTGTTTTTTCAACATCTTTTTCAAGCATAGCTTCTGGAACTGCTACCTGGCACTTTAGACCTTGTGGGACAGAATTAGAACAGTTCATTAAGGAAACAAGCAACTTTAATCTTTAGACTATAAACATCTGAAGTAAGACCATATTTTTTGCTTTTCATTCTAAGACTTTTTAAACAAGATTCTTAAGCATTTATTCAGAGACCCTGTGAGATAAAGCATGCCGCATGAACACTGAGGTGACCTGCATGTTCACAATGGTGAAAATGTGCAACCCTGTTCCCGTAGACTCCTGAGCCATCCACAGTTTTACCTTTTCACACGTGCCAGATAATCAGCATCCTGCCACCTGTTATTACTTGGCTCAAGTGTACTAGAGGCTGAAACATAATACATTTGTTGATTTGCTTTTTATTTGTTTGCATTTGGAGGAGGTGACCTTACTAAATGGGCTACTTAATCATTTGATTGCCGTTTCCTTCTTTTAGACTAAGTGGGCTCGTTACCTTATTGCTTGCAGATTTACAAGGCTTTGTTGACAATTTTTCCCTCTCAATAATACGTACGAAAAACTTCACATGAATACAGGAGCTAGATGTTTTCTTCATGAGTCTATATTGTCATGTTGATGAAGGGGAAAATAGTTTGCCGCAGCACATCTGACTGCATTGAGTAACCATCTCAACTACGTCCATAACGGGGGGGGTGTTCCAGTCTTTAAAGACACTCTGGGCTTAGCCCGGACCAGATGTAAATTGAAAGAGCTGAGGATTTTTTTCAATTTGTATACAGTATATAAAAGGTGTTATAGCAGACTACAGACTATACTAGACTGCTTAAATTATCATTTAATTTCCAGATGCATGGCTAGGCTCAAAATACCATGGGCTGAAGCCCTGGCAAAATCGTCTGGTGACGCCCCTGCTCCATAAAGATAAATAAATCCTTATTTTCATTTTCAGACTCTTGAAATGTTTTTGGTGTCAAACCTGCTTTTTGAATCCATTACCAGCGTCAAACCAGCAGTCTACATTGTACAGTCTATCCGGGCAGCAGCCAGACATGACAAGCATGTTAAAAAGAATATTGATAATTTCATCAATCAACCTAAACCATCTACCTCCATGACATCTCCTCGGTCATGCCCAAGAATAATAATTATCTAAATGGCAGTTTCACTTAAGTCACACTAAATCACGTCTCTCTCCCATGACAACTCATGACAACTGTATGTACCAGCCATGGGGAATATTCTGGTTACAAAAATCATTATGTGGTAGTGAATTAAAAAGCTACTGTGATTCATATATATTTGGCTCCCACTGTGCTGTCAACATTTTGCTTTTATATATTTTTGTTCCCCAGTTGACCTTTTTGTTTATGTGAACAGTAAAAATATGCAGCTTCAGACAATCTCAAGGGCAGAATACAGCAAGTCTTTTGCTTTTAATGCTAAAAGCACACAGCAAACACAACCAATTTTAAGTAACTTAACACAGAGTTACAGACTTACAGTACGACCAATATCAGTGATTTTCTCATTACCTCATCTGTATAACTGACCAAAGTTGGAACACTTCCTTGATCTCTCCACTTCATCTGTCCCTGATTTAAGACAGGCAGTTGATAGCGCAATGGTTAGGGAGTTGTCTCTGTGATCGGAGGGTTGACAGTTGAACTATTGAACCGGTAAAGGTACTACTGAGGTACTCACGAATAAGGTACCGTTCTTAAGCCCTGCTCACTGGGTGCTGACAAAAAATCTGCTCCTTCACGGAGAGGTCAAAAGGATGCCACATTTCGTTATAATGCACTGTGTGCTTTGCTGTGTTCACAATGACAGTCACTCTTTTATTCACTTAAATTCTTTAATTCACATTATATGAGCTCTATTATCACATATAAAAGTCCAGTGTTGAAGTACTTCTTTCATCTTGCCATCATTTCATCTTCATCTCATAACTGCTTCACTCCACACCCAGTTTAAAGAACATTTCAAAGTTGTGCTGCATGGCAAGTTCTACTCAAACCAGCAGGTTTCATAAACGCAATATTTTATATGTCTGTGATTTAAAAAAATACTTTCTTGAGATTTAGTACAAAGATGGCTGTGTATCATTCTCTGATGACCAGAGATTAGTAATTGAGACCAGACAGTAATTGACGGCTATTAAATTAGGTTTTACGCCCATATCCCAGAGCTATTGCAATACACAATGTACACTAAGGGCGGCATGGTAGCGCAGTCCGTAGGGCCTTTCTGTGCTGAGTTTGCATGCTGTTCGCGTGAGTGCTCCTGTTTCCTACCACAGTCCAAAAGCATGCAATATAGGTTAATTGGCGAATCTCATATTGGCCCCGTATGGTATGAATGGGAGTGTGATTGTGTGAGTGTGTGTGTGCCCTGCGGTGTGTTGGCGCCTGTCCAGGAGTGGTCCCCGCCTTACGCCCGTAGTGCCCAGGATAGGCTCCAGTTCCCCCCGACCCCAGTTGGGATTTATTGGTTCGGATAATGAATGAATGTACACTAAAGTTATGTTTGCTTTTAACTTCCCCTAGAGTGTTCCTCACCTGCTGTCATGCTCTCCCTTTTTATCTAAAGCTGTGTCACCCGCACTCACTATAATAGGGTCGGAAGATGGGCTGGGTGACTCAAATGGCAGAGCGATGCGCGGCGAGAAAATGACTCCTTAAATACCCTTTGAACCACGACCGGCCGCGTCCAAATCCATCTACCGGTCGTGGTATTTAAGGAGTCATTTTCTCGCGAAGCATCGCTCTGCCATTTGAGTCACCCAGCCCATCTTCCGACCCTGTCGGCTTCTACTGTGAGTACTCTCACTTACTGGGTTATCTCTTTGATTAGAGTGTGTGTCTTTAGAATGCAGATTTATTAGCTCTTCGTGTAAGAGAGTTCTTAAATCAAAACGCGTGGCATTTCTACCTACTCGCGTTCTCAGCCGCGTTTGGGTTAACCACCACGCTACACGGGCTAACGGCTAACGAGTAGCAGTTTGCTAAATCCTAACCAGATCACGGGTAAACTGTGAAAGTTATGCATTCGGTTCAAATCCTAACCAGATCACTGTCCAAATCGTGACGCAGTCCAACAGCTGCCTAACCCGGCCGCTGAAAGATTGTTTAACGGCTGCCTTTCCCGTCAAATCCTAATCAGATCACTGACGAACCTGACAAGCTGGTTGTAAGTTAACAGACTTCATCTCCACTTTTGGAACTCATTTCAACTTCAGTTATTCGTCTCTACAATAAACTATACAATAAACCACCCAGCTCACCTCTCACCTTCTCACACACAGTGCAAAATATTCACACACTGCGCTGCCAGATGAGAATGTTTACTAATTTGTACAAGTTTTAAGTCATGTATATTTAAACAAGGTGTAAAATACAAGTAATTAAGTGCTCTGACTGAAGAAAGTTAATGAATGTCAATTAGTTTTTTAGAAAAAACAATTTAATTGGCAAATAAAATAAATAATAATTGGTTTGCAGGACTGAAAAATATCCCAGGCTTGCTAGCTGTAGATAATTCAGTTACTATTGTGCTAGAGGATCAGTAAATGCTCAGTAAATACTTGTTGGTTAATATGACTCTATTTTGTAACTAATAGAAATGTTCAATATTGTTATAGTTTGGTCTCTTCAACAGCCGGATAATAACGTCTTCATTTCATCAAACATATTTGCATTGGCGCACTCAGTCAATTAGTCTGTCATCTAATGTGGTTTACTGATGAGAAAAAATGGCTGAAAGAATTGCCAAGCAAATAGACACATTCTGGGGTGTGTTTCCCGATAGCAGAGTTGCTAACTACAGTCGCAACAAACATAGTGTACATTAGAAACCAACACAGTGTTGCTAACATAGTTAGCAATACGTCAGCAACTATACTTCTGGGAAACACACCCCCATTTTGCAACCTTTGAAACAGAGTATGCAGATGCAGGAATCATTGTTCAACGAATACACTCTTATTGTCCACAAACACAAAAGGATGCGTGCTCACACTCTCTGGTGCTTGTACACGGACTGCCATGCGAAAGCGAAACCAAACTCCCAGCGAGTCGACGGAAATTCCTCATCAGGAAATTCCTGTCTCAGGATCTGGGGTGCGTTTCCCAAAAAGCATAGCTATTATCATGTTACAAGGATGAGGTGAAAGTTGTAAAAAGAGAACTTCACACCACATTTTATTAGAATCCAGAACAACTAAAGAATAGCACAAGTTCAACGAGTGAGGCTCACCAAGAGAAAACAAAAGAGGAAGTGATTACCGTGTCAGATGCTGAACTGATAACACACAGGTGAAAATAATTATGAAATAAACGAGAAAAATAAAACCCCAGCAACATGGTAGTGCTGGGCCTTAGGTCTACTGCCTGCACTGGCTTATGGGCCGAGACACAAATGTTTATGTTTGGACTGTGGCTGGTTGTATTTGGAGACTCAAATGTCTACTGTGACAAATTATACTGTGATATCGTTTGATTCAGATTGATATGAGTCAATATGATGGTATAACATAACGATTTCCATTCATATCACATCACAATAAGCAACCAGAATATAATTTGTCATTTTTATTTGTGAGCTCAACCACATTACGAAAACTGCAATGAAATGAAGAAATAATGACTTGTCTTTTAATAAAAGATATGTGTGATGTTTGATCAAAGTTTTCAATTTGGATCAGCACTTGATGTGTAATGATACATTGATCTATATCTATACATCAATTCATTACTATGTATTGACATAGATCTTTGTATCATTACACCCCTAGTGAGAAGAAAACGCAGCAATAGATTATTAATATGATATCAGTCTGCTGTGTTCCTTTCTCATTTGGGGTGGAACGATACTTTGATCTACATCGATTCATCAATTTAATGATCAGCAAGCCCACAGTGGCGATCCAAAATGGAAACTTGAATTGGCACTATGGGCTTGGTGATCACTGAATTGATGTATCAATGTAGATCAATGCATCGTTACATCCCTAGTAAGAATATGCTGATGATATATGAGAAAACTGGACATGCTGTGGTCTGTATCGGTGACTTACCCCAGCATGCTGAAGAACTATTCCTTTATCCTGGCGTGCCATTTATACTGATGCCAAAAGGGACTTGAAATGAAGTTAAAGATAAAAAATCACTACAAATGTCATTGTTTAGCTCCTCAGAGGCACTCTGTGGTGACACCGATGTCAAAATGAATTGTACTTCTGCATCCCTGCATCACTCTATTAGTGATTTAGAGCAGGGCTTTCGCAGTCTGAGCAGAATGTGAGTGATGCAGGCCTATTCAGCATGTTGTTAACATCACTGCTAGGGCCGCACACCCTTGGTAACTCATTAGAAGTCACTCAAAAATTCATGATTGCTAGCCCAGTTTCCCAAACTATTCCTTCCAGTAATTGGATGCATTTTAAAAGTAGGACAAGGCATTTACACTAACAATCTCTGGGTAAAAATCAGAAGCATATGGAAATGCTTTTATCCACTTTATTTGCTTTATGTTCCAAACATTGTGACACGAGACATGAGATTAATTCATACATGGATGCTCCTAATAGACAGTGTTTCAGTAAATGCTGTCATTTGTTAAAGATGATTAACATTTCGTATTGGCTCAGTGAATATGAATTGACTCTGCACGTTATCATTACTATGGCTGGTGCTTGAACCTTGTGGACTGACTTCGTTTGAAAACATATTATCCAGCTGGTCATAACTATATCAAAAGCTTAGAAGCATTCCACTGAACATTTTTTCTCCTTCTGAGCATTGATTGAATCTTGAATCTTGAATCTTGAGCTGTCTGTGAACTGAACTGGAAATGAATAGTGAACTCAGACTTTTGGAACCTTCTATATGTAACAGACCATGTTATGTATGGCAGCTGCTCATATGTTTAACTCCAGATTTTTACCTGCTTGACTGCAAGGTTTGGTTCACACAGCAGTTCTGTACAACCACAATAAAGCAAGTGAGGCCTACTAAGAATTCTTGTTTTCGTTACAATTTTATAAGCCTTGCATTTTTGTATCCCTATGTTCTCCACACAGCATAACCGATGTCTGGCTTGCTGTGATGTGTATTGTTGTATTGCAGGTCTGTTCTCTAAAAGGATGAGACATTCTTCTATGCTTTAGTGCTGCAGTGCAGTTCTGCTGCCCTGATCTGAGAGAATAAAGTCTGAATTCCAGATGCAGAAGCACGAAGCCAGCAGAGACAAAAAACATATGCAAAAAAACAAAAAAAGAATAAAGAGCCAGAGAAAAAGACAAACAAACTTTCTGCAAAATGGATGCTGATTGTCTGGTCTGATCTGTGCCTTTTGATTTAGTGATTTTTAGCCGGTCATTAATATAATTCTCCTCTACGTTATAAGAGCTGCAAAATCCATTGGAGACAAACAGCCACATTGAAATGATGCTAAAAATTGATTATGTTTGATGAGAAGCTCCTATAAGTCAGTAGTCATGTATATGTTCCTGAGATGAGGTCTGTTTTGTTTATTGATTATAAAGTCAGTCCCATATTTCATCAGCAGATTCATACAATACATCAGACAAAGCAGTTTCTTCTACATATGCATATATTTATACACATAAACCTTTGGCATTTCATGGCATTTTTGGTTTGATCAACAATCAGTAAGAACAACATTTGTGTATCATTTGCTATAAGATACATTTGTGATTAACACTCCATTTCCATTTACATGAAAACAGAGGTTTAATTAACTGAAAATGATTATTTCTGAAACCTCCAGCCAAAGTGGAGATTTGGAAAAAACTTCACAGTATGTGACAGAAAATGCTTCAGCGTCAGGTGCACGACATTTGTATACAGTCAACTGTGTCGAGCACTCTATCATCTGACCTCTACAACTGACTTACCTATGTTGATTTGTACATTATGTGTAACTGTGTTCTGCATGTAATTAGGAAAAATACATTGCACAGATTGAACTGTGTTAATATATTATGTTAAACATCTAGAAACTCAGTATCATGCATCTTCTGCATCTTTTACTGACCTGGCAAATGAAACCTCCACTGCAGCTTGTATTACAGAGTTTTTGTAGTTGCAAATGAAATACAGCTGTAGGTTTTTGAGGCAAAATACAGCAAGTTGGAAATATACTCATGAAATTATTCATTTCAAATTGAGTTGTTTTATATGTTAGGTGCCAGTCTAGGGGTGAGACACGTTAACAAAGGAAAAGCGATGGCGAAAATAAAATATTAAGCAAAAAAGACTAACATATAAAAAATTTAAATGATGACCCAAATAACAAAAAGACAAACAAGGTCAAAAGTAACAAAGGAAAACAACAATAACAAGGCTCAAGGCCAAGGCCACTGACAGCAGAGTGACTGAGCAGAGCATAGCAGGTGGAAGAGCGCAGCGTAGCCTCCTGAAAAGGGAACAGCGTCCCTTTTTATACAGCTGTGCACCCCATAGACAATTAACAATCGCTGCCACCAGGACGTTCTTCAACACAGCACACAGACACTGAACAAAACAGACAAAACACAACACAAGTACTCCAGGACGAATCAGCCCCCACCACCAAAAATCTATTGTTGATCACCAAAACAACAGATTTTACTGATAATAACGGGACATGGTGTCCACCAGAGCATTATCATGACCCTTTTCATACCTGATCTCCAGATTGAACCCTTTAAGATACAATGATCAGCGCATGATGAAACATTTACATATAAAAAATGGATTTGGTTGTATGACGCAATAATGTAGTGGTATTTAGCATGATACTAAATGCATCATTATATGTTACCGTTGACTAGCTTTGCACTAACTTTGCACGGCCATTCAAACAAAACCATAAATGGCTTTGTGTCAAATAGCTTTGCATGAAATAATATGGGATAAAAGTATTATCATTGTATTCATTATAATAGTATCGGACTGTGTCATTCAAAGAGTGTCTGATAAGCTGCTTTTCCTAACCACAGGCACATTCTCATTAGACAAAACCCTGGTACCCAGCTGTGCTGTTTAGTCTATCTCTAGACTTGTTATATAACCAAGTTTACTTGCTTAATCCCATGTGCATCATGATGTATCATCAGTTTGCTAGACCCTGCCTGTGTGTTCAACATATGAGGCATTTTCTCACCCTAATGATCGCAAAGTGAAGAATTTTTTTTTACATAACCAGTTCTAGTGTTCAGCCTGAGGAACGATTATCCCAAGAGAATGGATTCTTAAGCAAGCTGAAAATATTCAGGTCATCCGAGGACTTCGTGTCTGGTGCTTAGCAGCAAAAGTAAATGTGACTGGGAGGAATTAAAGCACCTATTGAAGAACATTAGGTTCCCAAATAGATGGCTCAGTGAAGAAAGGGAACCCATTAAAGTGAGGGGAATGCAACTGAAATGAAGTAATAGTTTAATTTCTCATGTTTAGGGGATATCACGGTTGATCCTCTTTATGACATGGAAAGATACTGATCAGTTTTGATTTTTTTCCCAACAAATATAAAAGCAATGTGCTCCTAACAATCACCACAATTCTTTTCCTTCCAATTTTCATTGCCTTTGAGCATTGGAGAGCAGAGTTTCAAGCATTCTACCAGCCATTATTCTTTAACAATTCCCTTTTTCTTGGTCTCTGTGGTAGTGTCTCCAAACCCATACTATATGGTCTCCAGACTTTTCTTGATCTTTCTCAGTTTCCAGGAGAACTATACCAGGTAAGCAGTGTTCTTTGTTAATTAATTGATGTGTATTGGTGCCCTGAAAAAAATATCAAAGTGAAAACTTCAAGTCACCAAAGTGTCTGAGAATCAATTCCATGTTTTACAGTTCAATTCATTCATTCATTCATTCATTCGTTATCCAAACCACTCAATATCTACAGTCTTATGCAAAAGTTTGGGCACCCCTCCAAAGTTGCATGATAATTAGCTCTGTCTTCATGAGAGAAGAGACCAAAATTCGCAATGTAGCATTACTGAGTTGTATGAAATAAAATAAAGTTTGAAAATGGGATGTGCAAAGGTTTGGGCACCCTCTCACTTGCATTACTTTGAAGACCTGCAGTCATTTAATACTGACAATTTACAGCACTAAATTGCTTTGATTAGCTCATTAGACCTTAAACTACAAAGACAGCTGCAACCAATCAAAAAAATGGTTAAGATAGAGTTATTTGATCATAACCAGAGACTAAAAATGTATGGATTGAGTTGAAGCAGGCTGTCCATGACCGGAAGCCATCGAACCTGACGGAAGAATGGTCCAAAATACCTCCAGTCAGAATTCAGGGACTTGTGAGTGGTTATAGGAGGCGTCTACAGGCTATTACTTCAGCAAAAGGCTCTACGAAATATTAATGGGATTATTTCTTTGGGGTGCCCAAATATATGCACCTGACTATTTTTGTTTAAATGAGCATTACATTGTTTCTATTGGCCCAATAAAAAATATTTCACTTCTGAATTGTTGCTGTTTCCATAAGTTATCAAACATGTTAAAATTAACTTGCTGCCTCTCAAGCTTAGCAAGTTATGAATTAATACAGTTATTTTTTATCAGGGGTGCCCAAACTTTTGCATAAACTTTTGCAAACTTTTCGCAGGGACCAGAGCCTATCCCGGGGACTTACGAGCGCAAGGCGGGGACCAACCCTGGGCAGCCTGCAACACACAGCAGGGCACACACACTCACACAATCACACTCTCATTCACACCTTATAGGGACAATTTAGAGTCACCAATTAACCTACAGTGCATGCTTTTGGACTGTGGGAGGAAACCGGAGCCCCCGGAGGAAACCCCCAACAAGCAAGCCTGAGGCAACAGTCTCAAGGAAAATCTCCCTTTAGCAGGAAGGAACCTTGAGAGGAACCAAGACTCAGAAGGGGACCGCATCCCCCTCTGGGCCACCGGGGTGTGTAAACATTTAATACACAAGTTAACATTAGTTCAACATTAAGCATTGCTGGGACCGTTTATGATCCACACAGCAACATTTAGTAAAGTTAACATCAGTTCAATATTAAAATGGTCCAGGTGGTCACTGACTTACTCATAGAACATTATTTTTAAAGAGGTGAAAAGAGGTATGATGTCATCCTTCTCACTCGGAGTACAGCGTCACTTATACTCACCAGGACTGCTGGCTAAGGATGATTATGGTATTCTTGAGATTCATACAAGGATATAAGCCTCTTTAGCTGTTTGAGAAGTGTTGAGATTTTCTTGACTATAAAAGAATGTCAATCTCATAAGATCCCTGAACATCTTATTGTATGAAGGTCTGTTGGCAGACGTCAGATTTTGCCTTCAGGAAAAGGCTAACAGCAGTGAGTGGATGGCGTGATGCAAGTGAGTGTCCAAAGCCCATCAAAAAGCATATCAATCTCCTGTCCATCCTATCAGACATTAATGCTGGTATTCTGGATGGTAATTGCTGATCAATTAATTGTTCTAATGGGATGAGCCTCTCCTAAACTCTACTTTAGTCAGCTAATGGCTAAGCCCTATGTCCTGAGAATGAGCTACAATTATGGCCATTACTGTTCATTCCACCATTAGACATGCTATAGAATTATGTTGTATAAGTAAGACTTCCAGGAATCCATCATTTGCTCAGTTACAGGTTAAAGGGTTTTTTGTCAAAGCTTTGTTGAAATGTATAGACTACCTTGAAAAATATACAGTATGAAAGTGGATCTTTATAGCCAACTTCAGAAGAATCCGTATATCACGATGTATTATGACATTATAGCAAAAAAAGATATGAAAATTGTTATCATTGATAATTATGATGTTATGATGGGTGAACGCTGGCTGTCATGAATTTCTATGAGTTCCGGCAATCTGGGGTGAGGACTACAAGAAAATGACACCAGCACCATCTCTCAGCAGTCCTTCACCTCCAACAACTTTCAACAACTTGACGCTTAGAGCTCAATCCGCCTTCGAAAGCGTCTGAGGATGTGCAAGTCCCAAAACACAGCTCCATTAAAACCCTTTTTGGCTGCTGACAAGGCACTGGAAAAAAAAACACTTCATGACAACCACTTCATCTGGGATACAAGAATACAGAATCTGACCATTTGCCATCACTGTGTGGTAGGAAACAAGACAGGACCTGGATAAATCTGACACCACTTTTATTCTGCAAGGTTATTACAGTAAAATAGACAACATTTTGTGTATCTGTGCTGAATGTTGCACAAAAAGCTGAAAAACGCAGTGAATCACAGGGTAGGATTGATACATTTCACAAAATTCTGGTTTCCAAAACAATCAGGGAGCTGGCTAACTCATTACAGAAGCAGTTAAGACATTGGAAAACACATCTGTTTAGCACAACAAATGAAGTGCGACCAAATTATAGTAGCTGAGTTCATAAAGCTCCCTGAAGCCCAGCTAGCCATGATCACACTCATTCCAGTGTTTGAAAAGGTCACTTTATAATATCACTTTTGGAGCTGTGAGATGAAGTGTCTTTCTCATGCCTGAAAGAAGAAAAAAGGAAATGCTGGGAAGTTCGTTTGACATTTGTCAAGGCCCCAGGCCTCAGCTCCTATGGTAAAGATGTCTTAATGCAACCATTTCAGTCTCATTAAGTGCTTCTTATGAGAAATGACTTCCATTGGTCGGGTAAGTGACTCCAGTCATAACATTATGAGTTTGATTAAGAATCGCTGGGTGAACATCACATGGTAATGGAATTTGGAGGGAAAATCGCTTGTAACAAATCGACCAATATATCATGCAGGCTAGGTTAATTAGATGCTATTATGTAAACTAGCCAAGTGCAAAGGAAATCATTACACTTTGGTCAGACGGCCCCCTTTTATCTAAATTTTGGAGCGTGCCATTCTTACTTTGTTAGGTTGTCAGTGGAACCATTAGCTGTTCTTGACTCAAGGTTCTTATGGGGCTTATGAAAGTTACAGCAAAGGTGTCTGAGAAGTAGCTACTTTCTATTGAAAACAAAAACAAAGCCAAATAATGTATTAGGAAATATTTAGCAAATAATTAACCCATGCTTCTTGCTAGACTTGTAGTCAAGACCACCTAAACCGAGACCAAGTCCTGATCGAGACCAGAGCATGTCGAGATTGAGACAATACCAAGACCCTGAAGAGCTGAGACCGAGACAAGGCCGAGATCAGGGCGAGGCAAGACTGAGTCCAGACTGAGACCGGACTAATGCATGTCTCCATTATCGCAGTATGGCAGAACATACACACTGCCGTATGTTTTCTTTTTCCTGATGATTCACACATTAATTCTTTGTGGTATTGGCAGGCAAATTTGATAACAGCCGATTATCCTGATGTCTTCCCCCGACAACTACGACTTCACCTGTGTTCATGTGCACACGTGTGTGTGTGAAGGGGCGGGCCGGGAAACCGCAGTCAGCAGCAACATCATTGATTGCACTTGAAGTGAGAAGTTAACCAATTCGAAAGTAAACAACTTATTAATATTAATATCTTCAGAGTGGTCTCGACTGGCCTCGAAATAAAACCGAGACCTTCAAAAGCTGGTCTTGATATCGAGACTGGCCTTGAGTACTACTTCTTCCACATAAAATGTTATACATCAAACTATTTTGACATCAGCTATTTCATTAAGTTTGAGATTGTTATGTCACATACAGAGTTCACAGCATTGGACAAAAAGTTTGTGTTGACTCGACCTCCAAATTCCAGATCTCAATCCGATTGAGTATTTTTGACTAAAATGGTTATATATTTAATATGCATATGCTAACAGGCCCCTATTAACTTAAAATCATTTTTGACACATTAGTGGCTTTGGGCATAGAGTAAGGAAGAAAATCGAGTTGATATAAGCTTGTTGACGATGCACCTCATTTGCATCTGCCAAATTGGGTCTCTGTCTCTCTGCCAAGCACAAAGAGCACTCTATCATACAGCACTTGTGTGAATGGCATTGGCACTAAAACCCCGTAGCACCTAACACAGCCACATTAATCCTTGCACAACTTTTGCCATGTCCAATTTAATTAGTTCCAATCCGAGCCAATTACATTTCTTTGCAATTCCGTCCCCTCTATTTACAAAGAAATCTTTCCTTTTTGACTTTTCCAATTATTTACATTCAATTATGTTCCCCTCTTACTCAAAATCCAAGCTAATACCAAACATTGCTGAGGCTCTCTTAATTCTTTAGACTGTACAGAGGAAAGAGACTGAAAACTAACTTGCACTGTAAGTATTTCCTCCTCATTTATTCTCTTTTTCACTCTTTTGACTCTGTGACAGTGACTTTTCCAGTTACTAGTTTCATAGTTTATCGATCAATTTGCTGGATCTAAATTACTTGTCTCCAATGAAGTATAACTAAGTGTTAAATGATTGGTAATTATTTAAAATTTTATTTACAGAGAGCTGGGTAAGAGAGGAAGACAAACTTGATGGCAGATGGAACGTCCTGTAAACAGCTAAACCTAAAGAATCTCAGAATCTTCATCCTCTCATGATTTTAAATCTTTCAGGCAAAGCTTTTATTTAAAAGTTTTTTGACTTTTAAATAAAATTTGACTTATTCAAGTCAGTTTTGAACTTTTATTTCAAATGGCACTATGACTCAGCTTGTTATTGTATCACTGTGTTGTGTGGATAAAATGCCTTAAGAAAGTCTGTAGTACGTCTGAGTCGCTGAGACTAAAGTGGCAGTTCCTCTGGACCCACTTGACAGCAAAGCTAAGGAGGAGGAGAGCGTATTTGTGTTCACTTTGGCCAAGCTGAACATTGCACACCCTGCACCATCATCTGCTTTTAGAAACGAGTTGAGTATTCTCGAGGAGTCCATCCACTTCTCTCATTCTGGCATGGGTATAGGTGGCTGAAGGGCTTTGGCTCTGTTTCTGGGGCTTGAAAAAATTTCCTGTTGAAAAGTGAAGATGTGTCATAGAAAGAGATAGACGGTCTGATGAACGGTGATGAGACATGTAGCTGGGAGATACACCTGTAACAGGGTAAACCTGCTGATAAAAACGGAAATGACCAGACAACAGATACTCTACAAACATCCAGTAAATTTTTCCTGTAAGATTATCCCCTTCGATTTGTCCATTTGTCATTTCAAACAGCCACAAAAAGGATAGGATATTAGATTATAGCTTACCTTCCCCACTACTGGCCCAATTTCATCCAGCCTTTATCTATCCTTTCTCTCTCTCTAACTGTACCATTGATGCTCTCAAAATTTGCTCTCTTCAAATCTAATGACTGGCACTTTGTGTGCTGATAGGAAACGTATTTATGGTCTTTTTTACAGTACAACTGCCTTTGCATTTTCATTCAGAAAAGGCAGGCCATTAGAGAGGTGTGGAGCACAGCTGTCACATACTATGATAGCGGTTTACATTCACCCGTCACTATTCCCAGCAACATTGAGCATAATGAATGCTTTTTCCATTCGGGCGTAAACAGGCAAGATGTCACACTAAGAAGCACTTTGTATTCCGCACTTCAGAAACGTTCTACAGTAGATGCTGATGACAGTGCCATAAGAGATGATCGCCATTCTATCTGCAAACAGGACTTTTTTGCTTAAGTGTACGGAGGACATTGCTGGTGTTTTACTGAGTACTTACTCGATTAATTGTACTGTATTACTCTTCCAAAATATAATTTTGTGTATATGTACTATGAACAAAGTATTACCAATATTAGCAACTGTCACTCTCTATTTGAGAGCATACAGTTATAACTAGAGGCAGTATCACAAGAAAATGCAAATGTGATTGCCTTTTTTGCAGCAAGAGGATTAGGGTTAGAGTTATCACATAATGGGTTAGAGATATCACATTATGATGCAAACAGGACCATTCATAATGCACTCGGCAACATTTAGTCATTGAACACAAAGGGGTTTCTCACAAATAATGAACAAATAACAAAAAAGGAAAAATGGACGAGTGCACGAAGCAAAAACGTGTAAGAGAGCACACTACACTGCTGTAGGCCGTACATTTTAGAGTTGAAACAGCTTTTCTAGTGCATAAAATGTAGGCGGAGTAGTGGCGCCAAACATGAGTGGATAATGAAATAAGAACGCAAATCACACATTTTTATGGTCAGAAAAATGAGCAGAAGCCTTAATTATACAGGTGCTTATTATACATATGCATTTATATGCATTAATTACACCTTGTAATTTTAGTGTTCTAATTTGTAGTTGCTTAGCATGCATTAAAATGTCTAAAATTTCCAGATTTTTTGCTATCAGTATGCGCTCTCTCTCTCTCCTGACTCCCTCTCTCTCTCTCTCTCTCTCTGCCCCCTCCCTCTCTCCTCCCCCAGATGACTGATAACTGAGTTTTATCCTGTATCTTAAGTGATGGACACATCCAATGTTAATGTCTTTCTGACTGTCCAGACGTTTGGCCCGGCTGTGCCCTGCTGTGTCATATCTTATTAATATCCTCTGCTCTGCCGCGCCCCTTGTACACAGATTAGAAGGTAATTAACCTTTAAAGTAGGATGCTGGACTGACATTAACTATTTACAGCAGAATGGAGCGCACTTCTTCACCCCCCTCCCTCCTCTTCTTCTTCTTCCTTCTCCTCTTCCTCCTCCTCATCCTCCTCTGTCTTTTTCTCTCTCCATTTTTTCACCTCTGCTCTCCTGTCTTACTTCATCACCTCTACTTTCCCGGGGCTGGATTTTACACATCTGCTCCCAGGCCGGCGTAGAGAGAGTGCAGTGTGAGTGAGAGAGAAGGAGCGAGAGAGGGGTCAGCGAGAGAAAGTGAGCGGCTAAAACAGTGATGTCTGAAAATATCCATTATTTAAACATTTTCGAGGATCACGTTCACTTGAAAATTCAAATTTTAGAATCTTCTGTTTGGCTCAAACCTGAAGCTAGAGAGCTTTTTTTGAAAATATATGAGTTAAAACACAGTGACGAATGTATTAATTTTTTGTGGTTGGTGGATCATAAATGGCCCCAGCAACAATTAATCTTGAACTAATGTGAACTTGTGTTTTAATGTTTACACACCACGGTCACCCAGAGGAGGATGGGGCCCCCTTCTGAGTCTTGGTTCCTCTCAAGGTTTCTTCCTGCTAGAGTGAGTTTTTCCTTGCCACTGTCGTCTCAGGCTTGCTTGTTGGGGGTTTAGGCCAGTTATATGTAAAGCACTTTGTGACAATGAGTGTTGTTAACAGCACTATATAAATGCAATTGAATTTAAATGAATTGTTAGCCTTGGGTTCAAATGTTTTGTTAAATGAAATGAGATATTTTAAATAATGAATTTAAACATTGCAGAGAAATCAGATAATAAAGCAGAAGTAAAAATTATACTTTTATTTGTCTACGTGGCGGCTCGGTAGTGCAGTGGTTAGCGCTGATGCCTCACAGTGAGAAGGTCCTGGGTTCGATCCCTGGGTCGGCCTTAAGGCCTTTCTGTGTGGAGTTTGCATGCGCTCCCTGTGTTCGCATGGGTTTTCATCAGGTGCTCTGGTTTCCTCTCACAGTCCAAAGTTATAAGACAATATAGGTTAACTGGCAACTCTAAATTAGCCCCGTAAGGTGTGAATGTGATTGACATTGTGTGGGTGTGTGTGCTCTGCAGTGTGTTGGAACCTGCCCAGGGTTGGTCCCCACCTTGCGCCCGCTGGTAGTGTGATGTTAGGGAGTTGGCCTTGTGATTGCAAGGTCTCTGGTTCAAGTTCCGTACCGGTAAAGGGTGCCACTGAGGTACTCATGAGCAAAGTACCATTCCCAAGCACTCCTTCACATTTCGTTGTGGTGCACTGTGCGCTGTGGTGTGTTCACAATAACAAATAATCACACTTAAATCACTTAAACACACACACACGCACACGTACCTTACACCATTTATTCCCATCACCCAAGTGCATGAAAGAGGTGATTATTTGACCTTTACATCTTCAGCACTCCATTATCATTTCATGATATTCACAACATTCATGTTTTGGCCAGCACATGAACACGTGTGTTGCATGTCTAGTGTGTAAACTCTGCTGAGGCTTGTTTCAACATACATTTCAACCCACAGCAGGACTAATCAAATGCTGCCCTCTCACACACACAGATTCACACATTCTCCTTACGGCACAGCGTGAGGTCCTGAAGGCTCCAAAGCTCAACGTACATTCGTACGTTTTCCCACCAGCTACTGGAGCAGACAGCCAGACCGTGATGAGGTCAAAGGATAGTAATGGAGATGGTGAGTGAGTGAGTGAGTAAGTGAGTGGAGAGAACTGGATTTGATAAGGAGATGAAATATAAAATGCTGAAAAAGAAAATCACCTAAAATACTGTTTTATAGATTGTCTGTGTTGTAGAGGTGTAAACCTTCACTGGTCTCATGATTCGATTCAATTATTATTTATTATAAGAATTTGATTTGATATGATATATCGATGCATCACACGTCATAATTTGTTTACATTACTTTACATTGCACGCAGATCATGCAGCTATAGTTGCTTCAGCGATGTTCTTTATAACTTGAATTTTTATGCCGTAGCCAGAAAATCACCAAGCAATCTGATGATATAATCCAGGGGTTTTCAACTGCTTCGGTTCCAGGCACTACCACACAGACTAAGCAGTCTGATGTGGGGGGAGTATTTTTTTGTATTACTTTTTACAGTAGATATTTGCATTAAATTTGTTATTGATAAAGATGCCCAAATTATCTGGAATGTTTTGAATAATGCAAAAATGAATAATACTTTAAAAAGTGATTTCAGTTGTGAAAGTTGATTGCATGTTTATGGACCATCTGCAATACCACCCTGCACCACTAGGGGTCAGCGAACCACTTGTTGAAAAGCTACTTTATTATAATCAATTATGGTCTGCTAATGCAGAATTGTCCATGTCATGCGATTAATTTCAACACCCCCTACTGTATGAAATGTTTCATACAGTGGTATGAATGGTAATATAATATTTTGCAGTAAATGCTTGAGAAAAATTCTGAACACATACACTTTTTAAATTTGCATATAAAATGAACTGGAATCAGATTAATACTGCAAATGCACAATCAGAGAAAAGCAGCTTTTTATTTCTTGACATCCTCTTGGATCGTCCTTTCCTGCAGTGCAGGAGCCCTAACTGTAGCGTGACTGTATTTCACTTCCCTTTTCAGCTTTTTTAGCACATTATTCATGCCTAGACACACTTCTTATAGCTGTAGTTCCTGGTATGAGAACTAAAGTGTGTGCTTTGAGACTCTGCTACACTCCAACTGGAGGGAAAAGCACAATAAATAAGGAAAATTGACTGTGGGGGAGATGACCAGTGTGGCTGTTCTCCTTTTGTGTTTACAGTAATCTCTTAGTTCTTAAGCCTCTCTCCTCCACGGCCGGCAACGTTAGTGATGCCCTGAAGTCTGACCTTCAAGTCTGAACGTGCAATCTATTAATTACACGCCTGCTTAGTGATCACCGTCAACTCCACTCCACGCGGGGTGTTATTTCTTAATTAGAATAATAAGGCAATTAATAACAACACTGGTAAGGTCACAACCTCTTGTCACAAGATGTCCACTTAACAAGCAAAGGACAACATAAAAAAGTTCAAGGCAATAATGTGTATCTCGTCTACGCTTATCCCTGAGCTCTTCCTTTCCACCCCCAGGGCTGAATGACAGAGTGCCCTTGCTGGGTAATTATATTAGGTTGGGCAATGTGGGGTCATAAAACTTAAAGTAGTCTAATACCTGGAAATTGGCTTTCAGCTGGGCACTGCGTCTTGCTGTCATGTCTGACAGTGCTCTCGGCCCACGGTCGCCTCTTCCGGCGGCCCGTAAATATCGCCATCATGCAAAATAAATAGAAGGCGAAAACAAATAGCACTAAATCACCCGCCTTACTAGTGTGATGCCAGGCGACGCCGCGTTATTTACTGGTTTTATGTCAGGCTGTGTGGTCAGGGTGATAATGCCCGTTTTATTGTCAACATAAAACCTAACCCCCAACCCCCTATCTTTCGCTCTCTCTCACATCTGGTCATGTTCATGCCCTGCCCGGCTCTGATAGATGAGCAGGACCAATCACAATCGTGGAGTGGCGCATGAGAAATCAATAACCATTCAAACTGCCTTTCAGCACTAACGGGACAATCACCTTCTACACTGGCAACACCCTGCATAAGCACATCCTGTGGTGTTTTACACAATAATGCTACATCAAAGACCTGTCCCGAACCATTAAGCCTGGAGGTGTTTGACTATGTATGAATATGTGAAGGTATTCATTTCTGTACACACGCAAGTGCTTACATGGGGCCTGAAGCTACGCATTTATGAGAACGCGAGCAAGGGAAAGCCAAGGGGCTGCAGGATGTTCTTGTGATTAAACTTCCTGTAAAAGTTTTCTATTAAAAGTGAAAGTCAGTGAAGTCAGTTATCTCTTGACATAGTATTTCATTTTCTTTATCCTTGTTAAGAATCTTTACTCATTTTATAGATTCGCTGGACAAGCGAATAAATACATTTACTCTTTCATTTTTTTCGCCTCTTTATGATTTACGTTATAAAATTCTATTTGTAAAACTACAGTATTACATTTGCAGCAGAATTAACAGCCATTTTTTGTATTTTTGCAGCAAACATACTGTATTTGGTATTTACAGCACAATACGGGGTGGCACAGTGGTTTGTGCTGCCACCTCACAGCGAGAAGATCCTGGGTTCGATCACCAGGTCGGCCGTAGAGCCCTTCTGTGTGGAGTTTGCATGCCCTCTCCGCATTTGCGTGGGTTTCCTCTGCAAATGATAATATGGATGGCAAGAGAAAGAGTGAGTGTGAGAGAGCGATTATGGTGCTACTGTCAATCGCTTCAGTCTCAATTATAAATGTGAGATATATTGGTGACCTTTGATCATCAGCCAATATTTGCTTTAAGATAAAATGTGCCATCGATTAGATGTAACAATCAACCGGATTCTTTTCCTGTCCTTGTGTCCCTCAGGATCTGTTTACACACCGCCTTGTTAATAACACAGTGCTCCAGTCTGGCTCTGGACCTTCCGGCTGGTCTGCGCGCACCACACCAGAAAACTGAATTATCCAAATCGATGGAGTGCTCCTGTATAAGGGGACATCTGATGTAGTTATGGCGTCTAGTTCAAATGCAAATAGGGCTGAAATTCATTACGGGTGCTTCTACATTGCTGTTCACACAGTGCTACTGCTCTCGAGATTTACATGAATGGACAAGAAGTCCAAAATGACACAGCCATAAGAAGGACTCCTCGTTTTCCATTTTAAGGTTACTCTGTAATTGCCCCCAGGCCCTGGATCTCGAGGGGGAAAGAGGAAACATTGCAGACGGGGGAGAATTGTACTCTCTGTCAGTCACTCGTTCCTGTTAGCTACTGATTTATGCAAACAGGTGGCAATTACAACCAGACCCTCGCTGCCCCCCTCTGTGCTTGCAAGAACCTTCCTGGATGAGGGGCCATGACTCTAATCCGGGGCTGTGGATTCTGTCTTCAGCCTCCTGTTATCAAATGTACATCACTCTCACTGCCTAGATTCTTGCATTCTCAAGTTTTCCTATTTCTGTCTCCCAACATAGGATGAAAGGATTTAAATTTACATTTATGGCATTTTGCATGTAAAGTCTTACCCAGCACAACCTCCCAATTACAGCGACAGTCTCCGTAAACTACTCAGGGGTTTAGAACTTTGCTTAAGGGTCGCAGTGGTGTTAGTGGTAGGAGTAGAATGGAGAAGGATAGAGCTTGAAGAGACTTATAGACCTCTTGGTTTACAGATGAGTTGCTTACCACTTGCTGCACTTTTAAAAATAGGGCACTTGGTAGCACAATGGTTAGGGAGTGATTGGAAGATCGCCAGTTCGAATCCCGAATCAGGTACAACTGAGGTACTCATGAGCAAGGTACCGTCCCCAAGCATTGCTCCCTGGATGCTGCCCATGTCAGATGTCCACTGATCCTTCACGGACGGGTCAAACACAGAGGTTACATTTCGTTGAGGTGCTGTGCTGTGTTCACAATGACAAATAATCACTCACTTTTACTTGCTGTACTAGTGAAGGTATAACTGAGGTACACGTGAGCAAGTTATCATCTCCAAGCACTGTTCCGATGCTGCAGCACATCAAAAACACACTGCTCCTTCACATATGGGTTAATTGCTAAGATTTCATTCATTCATTCATTATCCAAACTGTTTAATCCCAATTTAGAGTCACCAATTAACCTATATTGCATGCTTTTGGACTGTGGGAGGAAAGAGCATGCAAACTCCACATAGAGAGGACCTACGGATCACCTCGGGACTGAACTCAGGACCTTCTCGCTGTGCCACCGTGGCACCCTCATGCTAAGGTTTATGAATGCTTAAGTTTGTATATTTCTTTCTACTGCAAGCTTAAAATATTGCAGAGAAATGGTGCCATCATGTAAAAACAATGTCTCCGACTGTTTAACACATACAAATCACCACAGGGGCCTGTGTCAACAGTTGGTAGGTTTTCTCTCTGTTCTGTTATCAGGATCAGGCCCAGTGGAGCTGTGTATGTGTGTGTTTGTGTGAGTGTGATCTCTGCCAGAATGAAAATGTTGTACTGGTTGAACCCTTTCAGACCTTCAACAGCGAAGTGACATTCCCATCTAATTCACCGAACACGCCAGAGGAGCCATGTAAAAGAAACCATATCAGCAGACTCAAGGCTGGACTCGGCACATGCACATCCAAAAGTCACAGCGATCCGGGGCAGTGTAAAAAAAAAAAATCACTCGGCATGGCTTAACACCAGCTCCTTTGTGGCACTGATAAGAAATTCGTACATATCACTTCCTTTACCGCCGGCTGTGCAAAAGGTTATCGCAGCAGCCCTCTCGCCTGTTATAAAGTCTTCCCTCTCTGCCGAGTCTCCTTGGGCATCAGTCTCGCCTAATAGGAGTTAATTATCTCTAACCACCATCTACACGGTTAAAAAGGCTGCTTATCCACGCTACAGTGACCTTCCCCCAAGGTCAAGCATCTCACTGTCGGGTCAATCAAATACATTTACATGAGAATTACCATTTCCACCTTATAGGACGGTCCAAGGCTCCTCACAAAGGATGACATGCTATCATGCATAATGGCCTTATTATTCCGATGTGAACTCAGGAACCTGCGATGCAAAGGCGGTTGGGCACAGCAAGCAGCGGCTCAGTTGGGCAAACTCTGAGTGCATCACTTTCATTCATTTTGAGGGTGTCAGTGGTGCTCAGCCAGGCTGTGTGAGGACAATGAGCCTCATTCACGGTCCCTGCAAAATGATAACGCTAACAAATGGCACTATTGTGCAGGCATGTTGTGTGGCTGTAAGTGCCACAGCCGATGGCTCTTCAAGCTCAACTTTTTCGGCAACTTCTGATTACGTTTTAAGGTGCGTACTGCTGAACCTACCATTTTGCCTGTAATTTTAACACAGCCCAATTATGGACAACTTTTCCTGCTTGAATGACTAGACATACACACAATTTGAATGTTTGCTGGAGCTTAGGTGTACAAACAGAGCAAAAATATATTTATTCAGACATAACAACAACAAAAAATGCCACCAACACCATTTTCCGTTTATAGAACTACTTAGTGTATAATCAGTGTATAATTACTATTAAAAAAATCAATGCATACAACTATCAGAGCCACTGATGGGAATTAACAGTGTTAAAAATAAACAGTGCTTTTATTCACTAACGGTTAATCTATTAACTATTGACTCCTTTACGCCATTACGTCGTTATCGTTATTGAGAACAAAATGTCAATTGTTACTATAAGTAATAGTCATTGAAGGTGTTATCATCTGACTAGGCTCCCTAAGCCACAGGACAAGCAGCGTTTATTTGGTGTTGGGGGCCGGGGGGGTGGGGGTTGGGATGGAGGATGGGCTAGGGGGTGAGACACCTGAAGAAGTGATGATGATTGGCTAAGGAAAATTTCATGGTAAGCCAACCAGAGGCAGACTTTGGCCGGTGTTCACACACAAACACACAAACACACACATACACACACACACACACACACACACAAAACCCCCTACAGAGATACACATAGCAATGTTGAGTCCAAAGAATTCAAAGGTAGCATTTTTAAACTGGAAGTTTATATGTAGAATGTAGATTTTGCCCAGGAAGAAATTGTTTTTCCATGTCAGTTGTAAACTGTTCTAATCTCATGAAGCACCTCTCATTGTCACACATATTTAAACATTTGTTTTTAACTAAGTGCAATAGTTAAGTTCCCTGGTAATTAGTTACTGTTATAGTGCTGCAACTCAGTTGCTTTTTGTGAGAATCGACTATACTAGTAACTAAAACGTGCCCAACACTGATCTGAGCACAGTTACTGCAATCTTGAGCCCTTTCATATTGGGTAGATATTTGCATAAAATGTACTAAAAATGATGAGAAAATCACTCCCTTCTTAAAATCTCTGCCAGCTGATTCGAGAAAAAGTGGCAGTCAACCCATAGCATTTTAGGTGACCCAGTAAGAAGTGTGTCATGGCAATTCAAGCAAGAAATCACAAAGGCTTGAGTCAGCTGCTTAGCTTTTTATAGGGTGAGGAAAAGGTCTTGCTTGTGCTGCGTTCCTTGTATAGAATGAGAAAGTTTTTCTGACACTGTTGGCATGTCAGTAACAGTGTTTTTAGGGTCAGATCAGAGCCGAGAGTCCAACTTTCTTCCTTTAAGTTGCAACCTCAGAGCTGGATGCTGTGATTGCCTAATAGCTTTCTCTGTGTCATTAAGGGATTTTCTGTTTATCTCAATTCTAGCTCATCTAGGTTTATGAACTTATCATGTGTTTGGGTTACAGTGCTGGTGAGACAGATAATCAGTGGATTTAGCGCATCGCCTCTGATATGAATGCACAACTGCGATCCATCATCGTAACGACGCAAGCTATTGAGAATATTGGGTATTGTATTTCTCTGCAGAGACCTCCTAATGAGACAGATTAATTGTATCTTTGAAAGACAATCCAACGAAATCTTTCTATTAGTTAGACGTTCTTGAAAGTAAATGTTTCTCTAATGGCTGTCTCCACTGAAAGACAGCTCTCATAATGGATCAGTAGCCATTAAAATTTTGATTGCCGTGTTCCAAGTCGCACGGGAACGGACAGAGCTGAGTTTCCGGGCCTATGATGGTGCAGTGTAGAGGAGAGGGAGTGTCTACTACCTGAGCGGATAGAGGCAGCGAGCAGCACTCATACTAATAAGGTGCAGCCCGGAGTCAGCCAGCCAGAGCATTGCAGAGACCACGACTCCCTGCTGAATTTATGAGCCGGTTTGGAGGTCATCCAACCAGTTACACGTGCGCTGCAGAAAACATGAGGAGCCCACACAGACTCACAATGGCAAATTGGTACGGATTCCCCCGAGCACCTTACGGAGAGTTACGAAGTTACGGTTAAGGTTAGGGGGCGGCATGGCTAGTGCCTGTAATATTTCTTAATTCTGATGAAATGTGAAGAAATTTTCCCCCTCTTGATGTAATTTTTATGAATTTTGCTTATGATACGACTGGGAGAACAACTCGCAGGCTTCACCCGGCTAACTAAATGGGGTGATTATGAATGTGTTAGAAATTGAGAGATTTTTAGTTTGATAATTTGTTAATATTTGTTAAGAGGAGGTGCTCCCCCTGACTATGTAGGTGCACATTTTGGAAAAAGGGCCACCTGTTGCATGGCTGTTTCAATCACAATCCCTCAACCTCTAATTTATTTTATTTTTCCTCCCTGCACGTGATGGATTTATGGCCGAATATCTTAAATTGAAATTCACAGAGTGTGAGTAAAGCCACGGCACGATTTACCATCCCAGGGACATCTCACACATCTGACAGTCTGGGCAGGCAGGCCAGCCGACTCCATTTCAGATTGGGGAATGAAGCCAGGTGGGGAGGAAGGGGTGACAAGGGCGGGAGGGTGCAGGAAGTGAGTGGGTGAGAGAGAGAGTGAGAAAGAGAGAGAGAGAGAAGGCTGTTTTACTATTACATAGTTTCCTTGATTTTCCACTTCACCAAAGCGTAGTCCCCATAACCTCCGTAATAAAGACATGGGTCATTATTTTGGCCCATGATACATGGGGACATGACACACACTTAAGTCGAGCCACTATGAGACATTACAGTTCACCTTTGTTGCTCTCTGTGGAGCTGGGGTGATGAAACAACTGCTGTTCTGGCATTTTTTTTTTTACTGCTCATCCTTAGTCGTTTATCTCCCTTATGTTTGGGTGAAGATTTTATCACACTGTTGGCATAGTCATTATTACGTGGCAGCTACTGATAGTGTTGTAGTACTCGAGACCGGTCTTGGTCTCAAAACCAGTCTCAAGACCAGTTTTTGAAGGTCTTGGTCTGGCGTCGGCCATATTTGTACTTGGTCTGGTCATGAACTCGGGATTTTACAACTCTGTTACTAATAATGAGCGGTTTACTGTCAGATTGGCTGAATTCTCACTTGCAATCGATGATGATCTCATGTTGCTAAAATATAACCAAACCGTACTTTAAATTGATTTTCCATTTTTTGGCCATGTTTTGTGGTGTTTAGCAACTACCTCCTTATCGTTGGGGTGGGTTTGGTCTTGAGCAGTGTTCTACCACTGTGGTTTGTTGAGTTTAACATGTGATGTGATCAGTTTGGATGATTGCTTCCAGTGAAGCGATTTACTCATTATACTGTAGATATGTAAGAGAGAAATATTGAATAAACGTTTAATGGTGCTTAGTGTATGTTTGCTTTGTTCAGCTCTTTTTGAGGGGTGCTTAGGCTTTGCATGTTCCACATATTTGTAATGTAGTGTAAAACATGCACTCGCCCCACCCTGGTCTCGGTCTCGTCTCGGTCTTGGTCCTTCAGGTCCTGGCCTTGTCTCGGTCTCAACACACTCTGATCTCGGATCAGGACTTGGTCTCAGTTTAGGTGGTCTTGACTACAACTGTAGTTGCTGACCATCATTTTGCTACGTTACCATGTCAACTAGAGAAATACAAAACCCTATATCAGAAACATCATATAAAAACACTCAAGTAATACAATGTACCAGTAAAATATGAGTGAAAGCTTTTAATTTCCAGGTTGTTAGTGAGTAACTCAACATAATTTGTGTAATGTGGAAAAAAACATCTGTACATTAAATGTGGCTGATATGACTGACATTTAAGACTAATGCACGAAGCATCTGAAATAACCTGATAACATATGCTACATAGCATATAATTTATTAATATTATTTTTTTTGTCCCACTTTTTTTCCTACAGTGGATAGCTTCTGTAGCCATTCTGTAGCATACAGTGGTTAATTCATTAGCTTAAATGAGGCAGGTAATTACACCTTAAATGTATCAAAGCAGGAGAAACGCCCCCACTGGTGCATAATGCTACCTTGCCATTAGCAATCAAGCATGCTAGACATGATACTGAATCATTTCTACTGTGTATCATGCTATTATTCACTCATAAATACCCTAGTCCCACTTTAATGTGTTGAATTTTAGAAATAGTCTCTCTGATTTTCTTTAAATGATATAATTTGGCAATAAAAATATTTAGGGTTAAGTTAATGTCTGTTATATTTACATAGGCAGTTTATTACAGGCCCTATAACCCTTCAACATCTGACTCTATTAGTGATTAACTACTGTTTAGATTTAATATTGAGTGGCTAGGATGATACAATGGGTTATTACACGCCATTATACTTTAGCACAGTTTAATGTAATGAAAGGGAATTAATCAGCTGATAGTTCAAGTGTTAATTAGTCGGTCTATCAATGAGCACAAGAGGCCATCATGACTTCAAATAAATTACATTTATTCCATATGATACTCAAGCACTCAAACTTCCTAATGAGGAAACAGTAAGGATTCTGGTTAATCGCAAGGTGCCTACAAAGGTGCTCTTTAAGTCACACTAAAAGACTTTTGTTACTTCCTGCAAAAGGAAGCATAAGAGAAAGCAAAGTACAGCGAGAGAGAAAGCAAGGTACAGCAATTTCAAATTTCAAACTAGAACTGTGATTTTTTTTTGTGTGCTATGACATAATCCCGATAGTCAATCTTCAATAAAACGAATGTGACAAAGGGGTGGGACGGTGGTGCGGTGGTTATTACTGTTGAAGATCCTGGATTCAATTCCTGGGTCAATGGTGGGGTCTTTCTGTCTAGAATTTGCCTGCTCTTCCCGTATTCGTTTTGATTTTCTTCGAGTTGTTTTTATGGAACTACAATTGGTGTGTTTAGTTGGCTACATCATTCAGATTTCTAGGTGTCATCTTAAATCATTGGTACAACTGAGGTACTCATGAGCAAGGTACTGTACTGTCCCTGAGTACTGCTCCCCGCATGCTTCTGAAAGCCCACTGCTCCTTCATGGATGGGTCAAATGCAGAGGTCACATTTCATTGTGGTGCACTGTGTGCTGTGCTGTGGCGTACTGTGTTCACAAAGACAAATAATGACTCAAATAAAAAATAAACACTGCTAATGGTGTGCTTTGGGATAATGTGGAAAGCTGTGAAGATGTGGGAGCCTAGCAATTTAGTATTTAGCTCAGCTCATGAAAACAGAAACAACATTGTTAATTGTTAATTAGTGAAAGCTTGTTTTCATTTTCAAGTTTGTAATGTGTTTGCCACCTTGCTCATCCTGAAGTTTTGTTTAATATCACTGTATCAAGTTTGTGCGGAAGTCTGGAAGAAGAGAGTCTTTTCCAGATTTAATCGAGCAGGGTTGATGTGTGTTGTGATGTAAAGATTCAGTTTTCTGTGTAAAAATGACTTAGATATGAAATTCACTTATATACTAGTATTCTAAATGGTTAATTATTTCATTCTGATTGTGCTGTTAAATGTTCCTACATCCTTTTAGGCTCATGTGTAATCTGCTATAACAAAAATAATGTGCAAATCTATGCATTTCTTCATGACCTGATCCTTTTGTTTTCTTCATAATTATTAGTAAAATCAAACATGGATGCTTGGTAAACCATATCTCATAATAAATATGTTTAAAAAGCATCCATATGACAGCTTCATAAGGGAGTCTAGTAGAGCATTTTTACAACAATATTACTCGTTTATTGTTGGTAATTCAGTGGAAGCCAAAACTATTAACTTCCTGGTCTCTATTGGGGGAAGTACTCTCAGTTACAGTGATTTTATTTGATTGAAGAAAGTCTAAATTTTGATCTCATTATTTTCTGTTTTAGTGTAAACCATTAGTGTATTCATGTAATCTACTCAGAACTTCTCTTACTCGTCTCATGTAACACACAGAGGCTAATCAATCAACACAACTGCCCAAGAGAGTGCTGTTCTATTTAGCAGACTAGAGCATGCATTGTTTGTGCGTGTGTTTGTGTGAGTGTGTGGGGTGTGTGGTGTGTAGTCGCACAGGCCAAACACAGCATCCTGCGTCTTTCCACACCTGAGATCAGGTGTCTTCTAGCTAGTATGGTGTAAGCTGGTGGTGTGTGTTGTCTCTGTGGAGACACAAACTATATGAGCTACATGGACATGGAACATGATGCTCAAATCCAGTTTTATACAGCACATGTTGTGACAGCTCAGTGTAGAACAGGTATATGTGACATGGCAATAAACAAAAGGTATAAAGATGTCAGGTGATTCACATCCTCTGCAGACTTGATACAACAAGAGCTCTCTATAATATTAGTAACATATCCTGGGCACGAATGAAGTTAATGTTAATATTTTATAATAACTGAGTTATTGTATTTGATATCTTTTGAATACGTTAATTATTAAAAACACAGGTGTGATTTCTTTCATTTGTCGATAACATTCATCATCCACAACCATGTCTGAGGAGGTATTTAGTGTCTGGGTTGAATGCATTTCCTTTGTTTTTTATCGTGGAGTCATATAAACACAATATTACTTTGCACGGCTTTGCCTTGAACACTCATTTATTTGAAAAGAATACACTTCCTTTTCCGAACGAACCCTGCGACAAAATCGGTGTCTTGAATCGGGGTTTGAAAAGCATAGTAGCATGAAATGTGCTTCCATGTTACCTCCAGCCTTATTCCGTTTTAAAATATGAATGGCTGACACGTATGATCAAGGGACAACAGAATCCATCGTGATGCTTTGATGAAAGGAACAGATCTGGGTCTCCAATGCAAGACAAACAGGAAGAGGAAGAAAGAGTGAGAACAAGATTACTTTTGCTTTCCAATCATCCTCTCGCCTCAAACTGTATTGATTAAATTCCCATAACCCTCTTTGTCTCTCCAATCCCCTCCTCGTCCAAACTCCACCCCACCCTCCCAACCCCACCCCACATCTCCCTGCCCGCCTGTCCTCAAGAGAAATGACTCCTCAGCTCTCTCTAACTATTAAAGATTCGCTGACAGAGAATCACTCTTCCTGACCTCAACGTTGAGCCTTTAATTTTTATGATACCTATCGATCATAAGGGAAGTGAGGGAAAAAAGTGTGTGTTATATTTCCAAGGCACGACTAAAAGATATTGCCTCAACAGGCATTAATCTGTGAGATGCCATTCATTGTCCGTAACTGGGCTGGATTTTGAAAGCTTTGGCCACGCTCTTGTTTGACTGATACGACACGTGCACTTCTTTATGGCAAACAACCATTGTAAAGTCACATTTAAACATTAATGCCTCCTAAAAGTTTTATTAAGGTCAGCGGTTAGTCAGGCAGTGACTCCTGTCTTGGCTGCTCTGTGTGTCCCATCTTTGGACTGACTGTTTATCACGCTCATGTTTGCTAAAATATTACCACCACTAAAACAGGTGAGCTATAGAAACTAGCGCCTCTATCATATACATATACATATCAATGACACACTGACAGAAAAAGCAAACAGCTTACTGTAAAGTGGGAGTAACACCAGGAATTCATTCTAACCCGTCTTAAGTTACCAGTAAGTAATCATTGTTGGGAAAGCAACTTTTAAACATTAGCTTTTCAAGCTTCAAGCTACTTTGAATTCTATTTTAATCAGAACCTCCAGGATTTCGCGATGTTGCGATTGCTACTATTAACACAAATTCGGCCAATCCCAGCAAATTCATTACTACTGTGCAATTTTGATCAATTGCCTACATTTTTCCGCAATTTTTGACCAATCATTGTCATTTCTCGCAAAACGTTGATTTCCCAAAGTTGAGATTGCAACTATTAATGCAAATTCAGCAAATCTCTGCGAAGTCATTACTGCAAATTCAATTTTGGCTAATTACTGCAACTTTCACGCAATTTTTGGCCAATCATTGTAATTTCCCACAAAACATTGAGACACGTCAGCAAACTCACTTCCTTGTTATGTTTAGAAGACACAGGAAATGTGTGTGATAAAAATGCCTCACATTCATCTTCAAAAATAATTAATGATTAATGGTTAATAAAAAATAATCGTGGTTTTGTTCCCTTTGTTTTAATGTATTGTTAAAGAATCATTATAAACTTTGACTTTCTCCCACAGCTTTATTGCAACAAAACGCCTAAGTACACTGCAACTTTCATCACTTTTTTTTTTTTTTTTAGAAAAGCTGCCGCAAAGTCTCAAAATCCTGGAGGGACTGTTTAATATGGCCGTTAGCTACACTCCAAGCTACAGAGAAAACATTGCTAGCTGCACTGCAGTCATTTTATGACAATGGATTCTTGCTTTCATCTTTGCCAAGTTGGACGTTATCCTCCGACTCCATCTCACTGCTGCCGAAAGTGTGCTATGATGTGAAGAGTCTGTCAGATGACACATGAAGGGACTGTTAGTAGTGTAACCATTAGGGAGTTGGCCCTGGTTTAAGTCCTGGACTGGTAAAGGTACCAATGAGGTACTCATGAGAATGGTTTCATCCCCAAGCTCTGCTCCCCGTATGGTGGCAAAAACCTGCTCACTGCTTAATCACGGATGGGTCAAATGCTGAGGTCACATTTCATTGTGGTGCACTGTGTACTCTGTTCACAATGACAAATAATCACTCATGGAGGGTTGGTGGTCAGGAGACTCACCTCTGGACCAAGAGGTTGTGGGTTCATCCACTACCATCACTGCGTCCTTAAACAAGACCCTTAACCCCAGAGAAACTGTCCCTGAAATTAGGAAATGGAAGTCTCTGTGGATAAGAGCGTCCGCCAAATGCCGTAAATGTAAATCTAAATATAAATGTAAATTACACTTCTGTCAATTCAACACCAATCAGAAACACCTGGAAGTTGCAAAATAGTCACTTAGAAGCTCTGCTACAGATAAACTTCCAAAAAACTATGTTGCTGTACTGTCAGTACTGTACTCTAAGAAGTAGTACCCTAGCAGTATTGCTGATTACTGGAACATTAAATACCCCAGTGTTGTAACGGCAGAGAGGCTTTGCAGAACTTCTGCTACTCTTCTTTTCAACAATTCTAATTTGTACGCCACTGCACATACACACATGCACACCCTGGAATATTAACCTTATTAGATGTATTTGCATTTGAGTTAAGAGGGAATTAAAGACACAGTGGGGCAGGATTAAGAACTCACAGGTAAGTGCAGGGACAGGCTAGAATACAGATGGCTGCCACTGTTGACTCTGTTCTTACTGAATAACCATAGCTACCGCAAAAAAGCTGCAGATATAAAGTTAGGGCTGTTGTCTATATCTATATAGGCAATGCCACCAATGTTGGCACAAAGCTAAGGTACGCAGGCCAAAGATTTGGCCATTATCCTTTTAGTATTTGCCTTGATTTTATCTCACATAGTCTCAGGTTGCACTTGGTCTGCTAAGGGACATTGTCTTTGCTGTATTTATCACCGTTCCCTTTTTTGTCCGTCTTAGTCCATGCTGTGCACAATCACTGCATCCATTCTGTATTGCACGCTGGGTTTAATGTAAAAATCCACAAGACAGTTCTGTGCTGCTTTTATGAGATCATACTTAATGTTGTGTGCCGCTTTATAAAATATGTGGAAATTCTACATCAGCCACAGATTAAGCTTGGATAATAGGCAAACTCAAGTCTGTTTCAACCACCACCAAATCCTGATGCAAATCCTATAAAGAACACATTTGCTTGTATAGATCTGCCCTTGTATTTGCAAAGAAATTAATTTTTTACTTTGTATTAAAGAAAATTATTCTCTATATTTTTACAATACAGGGAATTTTGCATGATGATCAGTGATTTGGAACAAAGATCCAACTTAATTAAATGTCTTATTAATTAGAAATGAATACAATAAGTGAACACATTTACAGAAGATTAAATGAAACATGTATTTGATGTATTGCAAGGATGACGATGGAGGACGAGCGTAACAAAGCTACAGGACTGTGTGGACACAAAAGCAGTTCCTACGAACACGTGAGACCGAACTGAACCTCTGAGCTTAGTAACTTAGCATGAATTCACTCTTAATGGAACGTCTGGGCAAAGTTTCATTGTTTAGCATTATTTAAACCATGTTTTAGAAGAATATAGTTCATGTGCTTAACGATAGGCTGTTCATTTTGCGCGCATCTCGTCTCTCTTTCCAAATTCTCTCTTTTACTAATCATCTCGGAACCCCGAGAAACACCTGAATCCAATTCAACTCGGCGTCGCGTACATTCCAAACATTTAGCTTAAGGCTAAATTCCACACCAGCATTTTGCCTTTGTCTCTAGGACAAAGCTCAGCTGATCTCATCAACAATACGCACTGGTTTCACCATAACTCAGCCGCGTTGTATCGACGCCGTTGTCCTTTGTCTTGAGAGATAAGGAGCAACGTCCCCCCATTCAAACTGTGCACGCTTACACTCCTTTGTTCCGCAGATCAAAGAATCTCCAGCACATAGATACGCACACATACCTGTGCGTGCACACACACACACACACACACACACTACTCCCCCTCTCTTTCTATGTAAATATACTGTTTGTTGTTGAGTGCTTTCTAGTTGTTTTAGAATTAGTGTTAATAAATGTATCATTTATTTCACCCAGTTGTTGCTGGAACCTATATTAAAGAATTCGCGTAATTGGTAAAACCACCTTTAGAACCCAAATCATTAATATTACTATCTTTAGTGAGAACTAAAGAGTGTAATGCTTTCGATTTGATAAAAAATGTATTTTATGAGACTGATAAATTTTATATAACTTTGATAAACTATAGTAGACATTGGCAAACCTACAGTGAGAACATTGAAAGTTAAATAAACTGCAGAATCATCAACTTACTTGTCAAATGCATCCTAAAAATGTTATTAAAATACTACAATCTAACCTGTTGGTCCGTGTGATTATGTCCACATTTCTCACAGATATTTGTTGTCTTTTATGACTGCACATCAGCTTTGGTTTCTGCAAACAAAATCACCACCATTTTGCTTTCACATTTTTTCTAGACATTGGAGATGTGTTTTCTACAGAGATTCAGCACCACAGCAGTGGTCAGCACCAACAAATCCGCCACTTGATGTTCATGACAAGTTCTGCCTCTCGAGTCTCAGGCGTGCCAAACTTGCGAAACCAATGTCAGAACACCGGAGGCTGAAGTGACACTGAAAGCTCTCAAGATGCTCTGTAATTGATCCTCTTGTTATTTCCTTCAGACAGAATCTCCTATCTGTTTCCAAACACTGCCCTGAAGATAATGTCCCAGGAAGACTCACTTAAGCTTGAACACAGGCTTCTGGTCTACTGGGCCATGCCTTTTCACCTTGAGCAGGGCACAAACCAAGCAAACATCAGTTTGCCTATGTCCCTGTCACTTGAGCTAATATGTCAGATTAAAACATTGTTGTTCTCTATTTAAGAACTTGACCCATAGTGGACATTGTGAACAGCATTGAGAATAATTACACAAAGCTACTGGTGATCCTTCACACACACCATTTGTAGTCATTTTAACAATGTTTGACTATTTGGAAATTTTTGTAAAATCTCTTTTTTGGGTTGTATGTTGAATAAAATAAAACTAACAAAGTTAAAAGAATACTGCTTGGTTGGTTCTACACTGTCACATAAATCAATAACAGAAAATAGTTTGCAATGAAACAATCTCAAAAAAGGCCTGTGAAATCCTGGAGGGACTGATTAGTAATGTAACTGATGAGAACTTATTGTTGCGGCAAAATACCTGATTTTGTGGCAGCTTTTTTAATGATTGTGAGGAAAGTTGCAGTGTTTTTGGGTGTTTTGTTGCAATGAAGTTGTGGGAGCAAGTCAAAGTTGTGGAAAACTTTGCAATTTTGTCGACCTTTATAATGATTCTTTAACAATTAATTAAAATAAAGGGAGTAATTTTTATTACCCATTAATCATTTAGTTATTTTGGAAGGTAAATGTGTGGTCTTTTTATCCAACGTTTCTTGCATCTTCTAAATATAACAAGGAAGTGAGTGTGCTGACGCATGTCTCAACGTTTTGGGAGAAAGACTATGATTGGGCAAAAAATGCGTAAAAGTTGCAGTAATTAGCCAAAATTGAATTTGCAGTAATGAAAAGTAATGAATTCGCAGGGATTTGCTGAATTTGCGTTAATAGTTGCAATCTCAACTTTGGAAAATCCTGGAGGATCTGACTAATGATTTTAGACAGCGTTGTTTCAACTTAAATGGATTGTGGCTTTTGCTGCCAACATTCAAGACAGCTGATACTCTCCCTCAAGGCCCTAGCCTCCTCTCATGTCACTCTGTGGTTATGCACTTGATGGAAGATCTATCAGCAATGGGTCAGTGAACAAAGACACTGATCTTATGTGTCTACAAGTCAGACATATCATAAAACAGAATTTCTATTTATGGTTGACTTCCCCCCACAGCTGACTTATTTTGTCACCTCCTAGAGTGTATCTGCACATGACCCAGTGGTCTACTAGTGCTGAAATCTCCAGTGGTTCAGCTCATGCATGTTCCTGTTTTGTCAAGTCAAAACCACATTCCCCAATAGTACCAAGATTTTCTCAAAGTATTGACCATTGGGATTCCTCCCTGCTGCCTTTGAAGATTACATAGATCATAAATACTTCATAAAATTCTTACAATCTGGTAAAAATATTATCATCGACTATTAATGCAACAGAGATTCTAGAACCACAATGGAGTACTTCAGGTACCTTTAGATGTACAGTATATGTACGTACATTAAACAGATTCTGCTCATATAATGCCAGTGTTATTGAATATATAAGGGCCTGTGTCCACTAAGTGGGTTTTTTCCGCTGTCAGCGCCTATTTTTAATACAAATCCTATAAGCTACAGTGTTCAGAATGCTTAAGCGATTCGAAAAATTTCCCTCCATTGTAAAAATAATCTTGTTGGCTAAATTACCGATCTCAAAGGAAAACGTTACAATGTTCACATAAAATAGCAATGACTGCGGAAGTGCCCCTTGACGCTTTTCGTAACTTAGCAACAACAAGCACAGAAAGAAGCACTGAGACAGCGCTCTAGAAGTGAGGTGTTTGGTGGACACAGACCCTTAATATTTTGAAATGTTGTTTATACAAAGTGATTCAGAAACCTAAACATCTTGATTATTAATTCAGACTTCATCTATTTTATCACATTTCTTGTAACTGCTTTTGCAGCTTTGAAGCTAACTATTTAGACTAATAGAATTGTATACTGCACGCTCAGGATTGAAAGATGGGAGAACAAAGTGAATAAAGTCCATCTGTGGTTCCACCCAAAGCCCTTGGGGTGGGATGCAGTGATTTCTAGGTTTTGCGAAATCTGTTCAGTGCTTCAATATGGGATCCAGCACCTGATTAAAGATTCTCCCTGGCATCTGTCTTGGTGAATTAAGGCTGAAAATGCCTTTGATTCATCAAAAGGCTGGTTTATCACAGCACCCATACTAAATCATTCTAATGCTACAGTTGGGAGATGCCTTAGTTTTTGTTCTCAATTATGTACTGGACCACTCACTGATCACACTCACTTCATGTACTATTACTTACCCTGGTAATACTGGGTACACAGTTGAGATTTGAGCAGACATTAAAATATATCTGAAAAGGCTGGATCAAGAAGCACTGATAAAGAGTGATGCACAATAAGATAATTATTGGCCAATGCTGATATCCAATATTTTCATGCTTACATCATACCGATACCGATAAATGAGGAACGTGGAGTCAAGTGCATAAGAGATACAACAGATTTGGTTTGCCAAAGTTCCACTGTATGCTCAGAATTTTGGCACAAAAACAGCACCATAACTATGACATTTCTGACACAGCAAGTGAGCGTGAGTCGAGCAAGGGCGGAGCACTTCAATCATTTTAAGAAAACGTAACTTCTCACCCTATGTGGTTTACCAAGGCAAATAGGGAGCATGTGGCACTCTATGTACACTACATAGTGCAGAGAGAGCCATTAGTCTACAACCCCGGCTATTTCCTGAGATACATAATACAGCATAGAAAAGTATGATGACAGCGCCTTAAGTGTGACAAGCGCAATGTAATTTACATTTTTCCCTGTGTGCAGACAGAGTTGAGCACGTAAAGACATTCCACTGCGTGCTCAGATCTTTGCTACAAAATAATGCCATACTTTTTGGGGCGGAAGGCACGGGCCACCTCGGACTTTGCAATAGCCTGGCATAAGCGCTAGCTTTCTGACATACAATAAATGCATCATAAAATATTGGTGGAAAATATCAGGCAAAGAATTGGTCCAATACAGATGTGATGGTGCATCCCTGATAAAGCAAACAATGCCTGAGAACATTATTTTTATTTGTTATTTGCACAGATGAGCAGATTAATTTCATGAAATGTAAAGAAAAAAAGCATATGAGTAGCATTTCTTGATTGTCAGGAAGACAGTTTAGCTTAACTAAATGCATTCGTATCTGTATCTACCACACTATAATTTACTACAACAGTTTTCCATCTCAGAGGTTTCATGTACAAAAAAGATGGTTAGGAAAATAATTTTGTTTTTTATGTTACATCATGATTATTAGCTAAGCTGCTTCTGACGTAAGAGCTGGACCTACACATTCTCATATGATATAACTCATCATTTAATTTACTTCTTCCTTTTCAAGGTATGTAATATCCAGTATTGCTCTTAAGGTGTAGGCACTTGGGAACTCTGTCAATCAGAATTGGTTGGATTTGAAGAATGGAATGTACATGTGTATCTTGCTGGTACAGATGAACCACTACGATCAGAAAGATTACCAGTAAGTTAATTTATGAAACATGAGAGAGGGTTGTTGGATAAATTAATTCAACAGAAAATAAATATACCACACTGGATGCCCTTTAAAAACAGAAAAAGAACAACTAAATAAAAACTCCAGTTAATTTGACACATTTAGAAAGACGCACGGCACGCCAATAAACACCATTAAGCCAACCTTTACTTACCTTCAAGTAAACAATAAAACAATGCTGCTGTGCCATTACATGTAAACTAGAATGTCAGAATTTTTCAGATGATGTCCCTTTCAAAGCCCTACCAATATTTCAGTCCCTTTGGTCCTACTCTCATTGACTTTCTGACAAATCTCCTGTATCGGATGAAAACACCGCCACTTCAGAAAGACAAGTTATGGTTCTTTTCACCGGAATACTTACAGTCCCACAGACAGCAAAATGCTTTTCCTAAAGGCACAGTGTCTGACATAAGTCTGCAGGTTATCTCCAGAATTTGAAATGCTTCTTTTTCTACTTGTAAATAAACATCAGCTCACGTTGAGACATGGATTGAATGTCTATTGCAGCATCTAGCCTGAGACAGATTTGAAAGGTATAAGTAATACATGGATATTGACTTCAGGCTTTTAGTGTTGGCATTCTGCTTATCCAGTATAATGCTATACGAGGTGTCCTGTGTAGAACTACTAGTTAGAGACAGGTGTGAGCATCTATCAGAATGTCTTCTATCACCTTCTAAAATGCTACAGTATGTATACATTAACTTTTATATTTATGACATTTAGCAGACACTCTTGAGCAGCTTCTATGTTCCTGAATTTCCTGGAACAATTCCCTTTGGGGTTGAGGGTCTTTCAGGAACCCAGTGATGGTGCTGGTGGCAGGATGGTGGGTGGGAACCTATGTCCTCTTAGTCCAGAAGCAAGTGTCCTAACCACTAGACCACCATCATTCCTATACATATAGGGCTGGTTTCTCACTCATGGATTAAGTTGGATTAAGTCTTGGACTAAATTGTAGTATCATTGGAGATTTACCATTCAAAATCAAGACTAGTCTAGGACTAGGCTCAGTCCTCAACTGGGAAATTGGCTCTAGAGTATACACAGAGTTTTAGTAACACTGTGTCTCTTTAGGTGTTATATAATGAACAGTCTGGGTTCAGAAAGTGGCAAAGTGTGCTCCAGACCCATTCACCTGAAGGGACAGAGGGCCAAATATTCTTTTTTAGTATTCTATTAATATTGCTAACAATTTTCCTAACAATGCCCCCATTAGATTTTATTAATAGCCACTTTACTCTAAATAGAATTTTTGGCCTGGTGAACCTTTAATTTGGGATTTTAGGATTTAAGGATGAAAACCTGGCAGGAGTTTTACTTTCTGAACCTGGACTTTTTGACCTCTTGTGTTAATAAATTTTATTTCCTGACCTCGTACACACCTGTATGCCAATGTATTTAATTTTCCTCCTTTGTCACTGATACATGCGTATTTCATCTTATTTTGACATTGGACTATTGTTTGACCTTCTACCTAATACATCTGCAATTGCATCTATTAGGAGCTGCATTACACAGGTGTGAGAACTGAAAGTAGTTTTATAAAATATTAAAATAAACTGTAATTGTGTAAAGGTAGCAAGTAGAATTGCCCTGAACATATCTTTGGTATATTGTACGATTTAAGTTATTATTAACTTGTAATTTGTAAGAAGCAACTAATCACTATAAATCTTGTAGTTATGTATATATGGACCAGAAATTGTGGCAACTGTTTTATGTAACCATGTTTTATCCCTCTGGGGATATTTTCCTGAATTATAGTGCAGCTGATGTACACATTTTCTACAATATTAGGGCAAAGTCCAGTATAAAAGCAGTAAATTAGCATCCCTGGCAACGTTTCTCTTATTCTATTTAGCTCAAAAATGTATGCTCTGGTTTCACACTCAAACAGGAGATTCATCCGTGCCTTCTAACCCCTGGCCTCTAATCGGCAGAACAGACCCTAAACCCAGGCATCTCGTCCTCTCCATGCCCTCTTAAAATAATAAGTCAGCTATAGGTAGAGCACTAGGACACCAACCACCTCTCATGCCCTGTACCTTTTAATTGTTCTGCTCAAAGGGGAGGCACACATCAAAGTAGGTCTGTTTTTTGGGAGGAAACCCTTTGGGTATGGAGTTGTTTGTTTTTCACAGGTTCAGTTACTGCCAGGAGCATGGTGTAGAGCTTTGTAGGAACATTGTTACCTTATAAAACCCTGCTGTGTTCCGAGGTTTCTTTTTCAAGCCCTGTGTCATGGCATGACGTGATTTAGGGCAGATGCATACCTAAAAAATAGGACATTGCAAATTAAATTAATATTTTAAATATGATGAACAATAAATATTGAACAATAAAACAAAGTATTTCACTTTATATCTAATGTATAGAGTCGATATTTCATCGTAGGAGTAGTAATATTACTGGCGGAGGTAGTGGTGGTATTTGTAGTTTTAGCTGTAATAGAATAATGATGATGACGATGCTGGTGACTGTTACTTTCATTCACATTCAGACTCCTGTTCTGGATTTTCACAACAATCTTGGGGGCAGTTGGTAGAGTTAAGGAGTTCGCCCCATAATCAGAAGGTTGCCAGTTTAAATCTCATATTTGTAAAGGTAACAGTGAGGTATTCGTGAGCAAGATACTGTCCCCAAGCACTGCTCCAAGCAGGGTGCACATGTCAGCTGCCCACTGCTCCTTCACGGATGGGTCTAACTTGCCACGCGCAGTTTTAACTTGCCACGCCCTTGACAAAGTATTGTTAAGTCTCTGACTGTATACCAAACATTCTCCTATTCTGCCTTCTCGTGTAACGACTATTGTTTTATGATTTGGGATTTTTCTCATTTTTTGCCACCCAAAATTTGGAATTTGTACTGTGAACTGTCTTGACCAGATTTGAACTATGCCTGTTTTGTGATGCCAATTTTTGTAAGACCCATTCGGAAATAAAGACAGTATTTGACATACTTCACGTTTTGGTTCACCCGTGTAATGTTGGTGCCCTAGTGATAGGATACTCGGCTCTGGACCAAGAGGTTGTGGATTTGAATTCAACCTCTATGGTATTACCAACACTGGGTCCCTGAGCAAGACCTTTAACCCTAAGTTGCTCTCAGGGAAACGGTCCCTGAAATTAGGAAATGTAAATCGCTGTGGGGCGCATTTCCCAAAAGCATAGTGGCTGACGTATTGCTAACTATGTTAGCAACACTATGTTAGTTGCTAATGTACACTAGGTTAGTTGCTAATGTACACTAGGTTAGTTGCTAACGTAGATAACAACTGTGGTTTTGGGAAACACACTCCTGGATAAGTGTCTACTAAATGCTGTAAATGTAAACGAGTAATTGTTACATTGGGAAAAATTGCTAATACATTAAATGTGCAAATTGCATCAAAAGGTTTCTAATGTCAATTCAGTTTCAGTAGTCTTTTTCTGTCCAAGCACGTATTTGTAAAAGCAACCAGTGAATCTGATATTAAGATTTTTAAGCAGAAGTCCTGGTTAGATGCAGTAGATCGGGTGCTTTTTGTCTCAGATCAGGCCTCTCTCTACCGCTCCTGCACCACAGCCCCACTCCTGGAGTATTTCACAAGCTTTCATGTATTTAATGATGCCTTTCATACGCTCAACACAATCTTGCAGCTTTGTGGCACCCTCCAGCCAAGCTATTATTCCAGCGGCCAACCTCATCTCATCCATTTACAAAAGTCTTACAATCTTTTATACTTTTTGTGCTAGGTTCTCTCTCTCTCCCTCTTTTTCTCTCACTGGCTTACTTCTCTCACTTTTTTTCTCACTCATTCTTTTACTGTTCTCTCTCTCGCTCTCTCTCTCTCTCACACACACACACACACACACACAATACTCCCATCTCTATCTTGGTGTGTTCCGCATATACAGTATGTGCAGTAATGGGATGGAGAAGTCTTGGGTTGTCTGCACTCTTCTATTATTTCAGACTGTTGAAGCAGGCGGGTGTGAGGGAAGCAGCAGCAGCAGCAAGTCGCGTTACAATAGGGAAACCGCCTGGTGCTATTCGGCTCTTCTCTCAGCGCATGGCTGATCCTGAGCTCCCCCTTATGTCAATCAGCTACATGCTGGGACCGAGATGTGGGGTTAGGCTTGAAAAGGGCCCTAGACAAAGAGCGAGAAACACTGCAACTTCTGAAAGCGCAGGACTGGCAACGCACTGTGCATGTCTCTAATGGATGACTTCAGATGAGTCATAGTGTGACCTACATCGTCTTATAAACACACTGCCTTGTGAACTCGCATATGCACACACACACACCAGAAAAATCGAAATGCACAAGGAAATAATAGTCCTTGGTAAAAAGGAGTTAATTTTTAGCATTTCACCCATGCAAAGCTAAGTGCATTGCTTCGCCAAAGGAATATTAGCTTGGCTGAGGTAAGAGACATTAAAACAGCACTTTATGCAGGCCAAGTCAAACTTGGTCTACCTTTGCCAGAGTGTAATTGTTTCTGTGGAGGGTACAGGGATAAGGAGACGTGGGCAGGAAAGCAGCGGTGCGTGAAATTTTCATTTGCCAACGAAAAGTCCCTCGCAAAGTCATGTCACGCAGAACAACTTCGGTGGGAGTCGCATAGCTGTCATTGCAGACTATTTTCATAATGTCCCGTCTCGTACACTGATCCAAGACATTGTCACCATCGGCCTTTCATAATCAGCATTATATAACACGGAAAACACTGAGGTAAACCATTCAATACTAACACAGAGTTATTTTCCTGGATCAGCCCTGCCCCCGGGGGGAGCACGGTCAGCGGTGCTAAGCAGTAACTCCAGCACCGTTGCCTTAGTTTGGCCTTAACTTCCTTTTGCAAGGTTTGAACTGTCTGAACTGCCAGATCTGGAGGAAAAATGAGCACCTATAGGAATGTTTAATTAACGTCTGGGGGACGTTGCCGTAATTGTGCGGTAATCCACATCTTCATTTGAATAGTGCTGGCCTCCCAGGACCTCCCCTGCTTTAAAAAGCTCCGACAGAGAAGACTATTAAAGATACAAATCTGCCCTGACATTGACAAAGTGAGGAATTGATTCTCAGTCTCTGGGGTGATGATCTGAAGGAGGTAAAGCAGGAGATAGACGGAATAGGTGTAGCGGGTGGACATGAGGGGGAAACATCACCTTTGTCTAAATGTGGTAATGAAATCGCTGATAATACCCTGCCTGACCACTCTCAATCACCAGCCTTTAAATGTTCAAACCTGGTCAGATCCAGCATATTCAGCTTCTCTGCTGCTTCTCTGATTGTTAGACTTTTATAGATTAGGAGTTGTATGAGGAAGTGGTTCTCGAATATACTGAACTAAACATCCCTTAAACTACAGTAGAGCACAATAATCTCCTAGATTAATTTGTGGAGATATTTTTGAAGCTGAATATTTGTAGTGTTTTTTTTTTTAAAGCTCAGGACCCATTCTGAAGGAATACAATCAATCTCTGGAAGAAACTCCACATTGTGATTAATTCTGAACATTTCATCATGACCACACATCTGCAGTAAAGAAAAGCAGTTTGCTTCATTGTTAACTGTCAGATTAATAGTTATTAAAAGTAACTGATGTTGTAAAATTTCCAACAGAGCTTTCTAAGAGCTGTTAGATGCACATCAGATCAAACTTTTGTCAGAGAACTTTTCACAAAACATCTCCTTTAATATATATATTTTTTCTCTATTGCCAAAACACAAAAAGGAGTTTTCACACTCAAAATCAAAACTGACATTTTTTTATTTGTCATGTGTATAGTCATACAGGTACAACACGCAATGAAATGTATCCTCCACTGCTTTCTTTGACTATGCAACCGTAGAAAAAAGTTTTTAAAGAAGTGAAACAAGGAATACAAGTTTAAAAGATAAAATATGAAAAAGAATATGATAAATCCTAAACTTTGAACTATACGCTTTGAGGTATAATACAGGTCTTAAATTTACAGATGTGCAATTGCAGTTATTACGTTGTAAAGTTCATCCTTCTCAAATGATGAAGTTCTAATGAATGAGTGACATTTGATTGAAAACAGGTGTTTTGCGTAAACTGTTTATGCATTATTGTAAAAAAAAAAAACTGTAATAGTAAATTTTAAAAAATGTAACAATACAATTGTGACTCATAGCACCATAGTGATCATTAGTGCTTGGCCTGAATTGGAACTTATAGGTGTCTTAAGCTTTCATAAAATACTTTAATATAAAAAGGATATGAGTGAAAAGAAATGCAATATGTATGTGCTGAGAAAAATAGAAGTTAATGTTGCCTTGCATAAACCATATTTAGCACAGTTTGAAAAGATCTTGGCTGAAGACATTCATGTTTTATTTTCCGGTCCACGTGTGGAGAGACTCAGTCAGGTTAGTTTTTAGTTGCTCAACAACGCAGCAAGCAATACGCTTACTGTAGTCTCTCTGAGCAAACACAGAAACGTTCCTGGGGCTGGAGCAGTCAATGTCTCTGCCGGTTATTTCTGCTGTTTGGGATTTAATTTCCATAAATCACTGCATCCTTTTGGAACTCTGTGTGTGTGTGTGGGTTTGGGGTGGAGGTTGGAGTTAGGGTTTGATTCAATGCTAAATGCATCAGGCATGTACAAGAGAGGAATACATTTTCTTTTGATTCAGCCGACATGTTATTTTTAATTTTCAACGAACTCTTTTGGCTTTGGTTCCCGCTGCATCTGCCGCACACTGATGTGTCTTTTGCTCAGTGACCTGCCTCTTTTGGATTAAAAAAAAAAGACATGGAAATTTGACAGCACAATCTCCTCTTCTGAGCACAGAAAAATCTCACCATGCTAAGAATTCAAACACAAGAGCCTCACAGTATTGGTGGAACACTGCTTTATTCAGCAGAAGACCTCACTCTGTCCTCACTCCTCTCCCTCCATCTCACTGCTCTCTTCCATCATTCTCTCTTCCTGCCTCTGTTCATCTTGTACCCTTTCTCTCTTTATCCCTCTCTCTCCGTCTGCCACTCTGACGACTCCCTCCCTTCTGTAGTTTCCTCTCATTCCTTCCATCACTCCATTTCCCTCTCTCCTAATACCTTTCCCTCTCTTGTTTTTTTTTCTCTCTCTCTCCTCTTGTTCTCCCTTACTCACTACTTCTCTATTGCTTCACTTATTGTCTTTCTTTCTGCTTTCTTTTCATCACCCATTTCCTCTCTCCCCCATCTCTTCCTTTCTAATGGTTTCCCTCATTTTTCCTCTCTCTCTCTCTCTCTCTCTCTCTCTCCAACTCTGTCTCTGACTCTGTTTCTGTCTCTTGCCTACCCCATCCCTCTCCCTCCATATCATACTTTCTCTTTCTCTTTATCCCTCTCTTTATCCCTTCATCCCACTCTCACCACTTCTCTCTCTCTCTCTCTCTCCTCAGCTCTGTCTTTCTCTTTCTCGCCTTCCCTTGCTCTCTTTATGTTCCTACCTCTTTCCTCAGCCTTCTCCCCTCCATCTCATGCTTCCTCTCTCTCTTTATCTCTTCCTCTTTCTACTCAATCACTTTTTGCATCTGTCCTCACCCTTCTCCTCTATCTCTGCTACTCTTACCACCTCCACCTCTCTCACTCTCTCTCTCTCCAGTTCTGTCTTTCTCTCTCTTTCCTTCACCTGGCTCCCTTCTCATCCCTCTCCCTCCATATCATTCATACTCTCTTGACATCCCTCTCTCTTTCTGCCACTCTCACCACTTCACCCCCTCCCTCAATCTCTCCCTCTCTCTCTCTCTCTCTCTCTCTCTCTCTCTTTCTCACACTTCCTTTCTTTCCCTCTCTTTCCATCCCTTGCTCTCTCCGTGTCTCTCCTCATCTCTCTCCCACCATTTCTTGCTTCCCTCTCTCACGATGACTCATCAGCGGAGCGTCCAGTGCGATGTTGAATAATGTATAGAGCAGCACACTGGTGGAGACACAGTGCAGTCTCATGGAGGCCTGGGCCTGGGCTCATGTTGGACAATCAGCCTGCTTCTGTAGAGCCTGTTCTGTTTAATACCAGCCACCGGTTCTCACGCCACTGTAAAAGAGAGAGAGTTCCCCTGTCTACTGCTCAGCCTCGTTCTCTCTCACTCTGTGTTCTTCTCATATAGCTGCCTGTCAGCTGTGTGGAGTGGAGCTGCATTAATCTTTCTTACCTTCATTCTCTCAAAGCCAGTTAGAGTCCTACTGCTGCTTTAACGCTAAGATCACTTCTTTTGACTTGTCTGCTTTGTAAGTTTAATAATTTGTAAAACATAAAAAATCCAGTTTTGCTCAAAGTCAGAGCCAGCACTAGTGTCACAATTATGTTTCAGAAATGATCAATTCAGATTAATATTATTTTTATTGTTTAGACACAATTTCAAGAATAACTTATTTTCTTAAATGATTTTGGAAATCGGTGATCGATTTTGACCCATATTAAGTAATTGCATGGTGCGCTACTGTGGCTCCACCGCCGTCTTCTCATGCTGTTTCGTTAGTGCTCGACTGGCTACTGTCAGGAGCTGGTCTGCGCCTTAACTGAGCAGACAGGAGGTGGCGCTATGTCTAGTTTAGTCCTCTTTTGTTTTCGTGTCGGTCTCGTCTTGGCCCCGCTTCCTGTGTTTGTGTTATAGGTTTGTTAGTTTCACCGGTGTTTTAGCTTTGCCCCTTGTTTTTGTCTGTGTATATGAGTTGTATATAAGTTGTCTGTGTATATAAGTGGTCGTGTCAGTCATGTTTTGTCGGTTCTCCCTCACACTCACCACTCTCTGTGTGCTCCGTCAAAGAAGCCAGCCAAACGCTGACCAATTCTAACTGCTACACTACCTCCGGGCTAGCCGCTAAGCTACATCCAGGCTAACTGCTAGTGACACAGCAGCTAACCACGACGCCACACAAGCAACGTACTGGGCTCGTGGAGCTCACGAAAGGCCAACGGGACGCTTTGCTTTTCGCACGGAATGTCGGAAATTCCAGGACCCTGCCAAGTTCTCCAAGTGTGGATGGTAACTCGCTTTGGAATGCCTCGCTTTTGGCTTGGCTGTGCTGTTGTGTTTTTCGTCTCTTGTTGTGTGTCTTCGGACTATGTTTTGTAGAATAAATCATCTCAATATTAACTCCTGCATTTGCGTCCGACTTTCCTGTGTGAGTGGAAACGTGACAGCTACTTCATGTGATGTCCCGCTCATAGCTTGGTTATATGTCACACGAGTAGTAGCCAGTAGTATCAGTGCTGAAGCCTCATTGTCACTCACACCACACTCACACATGAGCACAGCCTGAAGCTCCGAGAAGAAGAAGAAAGGCATAGAGTTACAGCTGAGCTTGGTGTTTGTAGAATTAAACATTTTGACAGAGATTTTTGTTTTTGCAAATTAGTTCCAATTATTAGTTATCAGCCCCATTAACTAGCCAAAATATCGATATCGCCCCTGAAAAAACAATATCCGTCGACTCCTATAACAAAGTACCTTTTGTGGATCTTAGCTGCTTTGATCAGTAACATTTTAAGGCTGCTGACTGAGACTGCTCGGGGTGCATTTCCAAAAAGCATAGTTGCTAATAAGCAGCTAATACAGAGTCCATTAGCAACTAAAATAATGTGGCTAACCTAGTTAGCAATACGTTAGCAACTATGTTTTTGAGAAACGCACCCCAGGTTGGGTATCATCAATGACTTGACCACACTGAGATAAAGGCGATGTTTCTCCGTCATGTTCCCCCTTTCCGTCTATCTCCTCCTCATCCTCTTTCAGATCATCACCCTGGAGACCGTGAATTGATTCCTCACTTCTCCCCCCCCACCATGTCCCTTATGTATTGGCTATGTGTAAGTGGATTTTAAGCGACTGAGGAAGAGATATTAAAGTTGCATGATTATAACAGAAAGGCTGGAGCTGTGTAGCGTGTGTTTAGTGGTGCTCAGCTCCACATCTCTGGTGTGTTGGTGTGTGACTGTAATTCGGGCGGATCCTGTGAACCGTGAAGTCTCCTGCCATCTCTGGCCATGTTCTACACCTATCAGACCGGTAAAGCAGCGCTGCTTGACCACTATTGTGCTCCAACATGAGTCCCCCACACCCTCAACACCACACACTCTCTCTCTCACACACACACACACAGAGTCTTTGTATTACTATCTTTGTGAGGTCCTTCCATAGACTCCCATAATGACTAAAGTACATAATTTTACACCTACACCTAATCTTAACCCTAACCTCAACCTCGGGAACCAAAAGCACATCTTTTACCTCTTTTAGTTTCTCAGATGAAACAAGCACATTTTCTATAAAGTCATTTCTCCTCATGGGGACCTCTCAAATGTCCCCACAAAGCCCCAAAAAACAGATACAAGTGATTTTAAGGGACAAAAAGGTCCCCACAATGCGATAAATACATGAACACACACACACATAGCTTCACCCTGACCTCTAACCTCGGTATTCTGTACTACTTCTTTCTAAAAGCCTTGGATCTGTTTTTAATTGAAGCCCAGCAGCATCCAGCTTGTGCACACACGGAAGCACAGCCACACACACTCCCACATCCACACACACACACTCACACATAAAAGTGATTTTAGGGGACAAAAGGTCCCCACAATGTGATAAATACATGGACGCACACACACACACAGACGTAGACACACACACACACACAGCCAGGTCTTGCTACCTTTGTAAGGTACTCCAAAAATTACTGCTCACTTTTTTTTACAGAAAGCAGGATCAGTCCTCATGTACAAATCTAACATCATAAAGCCACAAAAATCTGATAAATCTGAGGTTAGGTGTAACAACCACCTAAAAACTTGGCCAAACACACACACACACACAATTCTCATACATATCCACCTCGAAAGCATTCAGACACGCAGTGTTCCCACATCTACAGGTCTCAGGCTCAAATTGCTTGAGGGCCAATTACAAGTTTCCCAGCCTGCAGCCGGCCGTCTTTGACAGTCTCTCTTGCTATGTAAATAACTAGCCAGTTTCTGGACTTCTTGTCACTCAGCGAATAACTTGAAAAGCTGTAGCCTCAGGTCCCCTATTAGCTTTGCTTACTGATTCCTGTGTGTCATAAAATTCAACTTGATTTTTAGGAATAACAGATGTGTGTCTCCAGTTGATTCCAGACAAAGGGTCTTCGCACATATTTGCATGAGTGCAACAGGCCTCACCAAAGCGCTTTCTATCAACAAGAAGACATTATTTTCCAACCACCTAACAAGAACTCTGAGGTTATTCTTGACTCATGTTCTGAGCATACACACACACACACACACAAACACATGCCCATGCACACACTATCCTCACACACCGCCTGAGACCGAGTGCTCAGGCACTGCAATGTTCCCATCTCGCCTTAGCTGATAAAAAGAGGGAAAAGCATAGTCTCTGCAGGATTAAAGATTAGAGATTGGGAAAGTTTGTTCCAACTCCCACTTCCCCAGCGTAGCAGGATTTAGTGTTCAAACACGTTTGATCAGCCAACCTTAACCTTCTTTTTTCACAGGTGTAGATAACTGGAGTTCATTTTTGAAACTTTGAGAGACCATTATCTCCTTCTCAGTAGAATGACTACCTGGGCAGGATGGACTTAACGACAGTGGAAGAGCTCTTGTAGCCTTTCAAATTTCACCATGATTTAGGGGGTATTCACACCGGGAAAGTCCGTTAGTTCACTTGTTAAAATGTTACGTTTTTTCTTTGGTGTGGTTCGCTTTCACATTGTAGGCCTTGCAAGTGGACCAGAATTTATAAACAAAATCACGTGTGCTAAGGCCGCTCAACCATTGGACAGAAACGTGTGGAGTGGGTAAAGCGGGAAGGCCAAAGTGAAATCATGGAGATTTTGCATGCTGTTCTCCTTGTCCTTATAGCAATATGGTTTATACAGTTACATACGCTGTGGGAGGAAACCGGAGCACCCAGAGAAAAGCCACGCGAACACGGCGAACTCCACACAGAAAGGCCCTACGGCTGACCCGGGGATAGAACCCGGGACCTTCTCGTTGTGAGGCAGCAGCGTTAACCACTGCGCCCTAACATGTAGTTTAAAAGTCTTAAATGTATATATGTAAAAATGCTAAAAGGCTAAAAATTCTCTGAATTTTTCAAACAGAGCCCTGATTGTTCAAAGGCGGCACCACAGAAATGAATATAACATTCTCACCTTTTTCATTTTGGGGATTTAAGTATGTAGGTACGAGCTTGCAGCTTGGTGTATGTGGAAGCTTTTAGGCCAACTCCGTGTTACCATTGTCACGTCTCTCTCGTGCTGAAAATGCTCACCGATGCGTTCCAGCCGGGCAGGTGGGCGAAGGTCGCTGAATGTGTGGCCGCCCGGTGGAAAATCATTGTGACAACAGAGAAGTGCAATGTTCAGTTCTGAGTGGGGCCCCGTCCCCGTCCCCCATCCTCCACGCTGATGGAGAGTGACACGATCAGGAGGGGCCCTGGGGCCCCAGCACTCTGATTGCAGAACGCGTGGCCCGATATCATCTGTCCGAGCATAGCCACACACAGGTCACCTTCAGAGAGAAGCTCATCTCTCTGTTTCTGCCTTCCTCTGTTTCTCACCCCATTTCCCCTCGGGCAGAGATGTTTTAGCAGCGTTTAAATGTGTTTGACTGAGAACACATGTATGCACATTAGAGGTATGAACCTTCAATGGTCTAACGGTTCTATTTGATTACAATTATAAGGTAAACGATACGATTTGATACGATATCTCGATAAATCTAACCCTCACAATGCATGACATCACTTTTTTTACATTACGTCATATTGCATGCAGATTGGGCAGCCATAGTTGCTACTGGGATATTCTTTTTAACTTGAATTTCTATGCTATACCCAGAAAATCACCAAGCAACGTTTTGATTATGGTCTGCCATTGCTTAGATGCAGAATTGTCCAAGGCTGCAATATGAAGCATCAATTATGCAATTCATTTCAACACCCCTAATGCACATTAGGTTCGGCCTGCGTAAATCTCACTTATTCTATTCACTTGCTTTGCCAAATTTTATATTTAACACACCAATCCGAAATCTCTCTGACGTTAAAAAATACATGCTGCAATTTTGAATTATTTATTTAGAGCAGGTTTGGTAGTACAGATAAGCATTTATGAGGGATCCCTGCCTTAAATTAGATTTATGTAGCATTAACACATCTCCGCTGGTGTTAACCTTTGAACACGGCATGAGCTAAGTGAAACAAATTGACCAACACTTTACAAGCAGTCCATTAGGAGATTGAGAGAGTCTGCCGTCAAAGAGCCAAGACTCTTTATTTGTCTATTTCCTTATCAGAGGTAGTTTATCTTGTGGGTACAGAGACTTGATGGTCGATGGAGATTTCCCCCCACCCTCCCAATCTCTCTTTTTCCATCTCTCTTTCTCTCTCTTGATCTCCAGTTTTGATCTGTAAAGGCATTACACAGAGAGGAATGAGCAGGACGCGGAGGACAAATCAATTGCCCTTTTCAGGGTGCAGGAGTTGATGGGGGGGGGCGTGGGCTGGTGGTGTGGGACTCTGTTCACGGATTAGTGCCGCCGATAGCCTGCTCTCTGTCCTCTCCTCCAAAATGTCCCCAAAGCTTCCAAATCCACACTTGAAAGGTTCTGGGATGGGAGAGATGATGTTTACAATCGGTAAAGCCAAACTTCAAACCCTCTCTTGTGTCTGGTCACTGCACTCTCTCTCTCTCATTCCTTCACTCCCTCACACATATACACACACCGGGCAGTTGGTGGCATAACGGTAGGGTGTTTGCCTTGTAATCAGAAGGTTTCATGATCGAATCCAGGACTGGTAAAGTTACCACTGAGGTACTCATGAGTCGTCCACAAGCACTGCTCTTCGAGTGCTGCCTATGTTAGCTACCCACCACTCCTTCATGAATGGGTCAAATGCAGAGTGGCGTGATGTACTGTGTGCTGCACTGTGATGCGTTCACAATGACAAATAATCACTAATTTTCCCATATTAGACTATAGAGCATTGCTGACTCATCTATGCTCATGGTTAGTGCTCAGAAAGAAAGACAATTCCACATTTATCAAGCAAGAGTTTTAATTTTGTGTTAAATTCATTGGGTGGTTTGAAATGAGCCATTTTCAATGGCATATTATGAGCCATTTTACCTCAAGTGTTCCCATTACCTTTTAAAAATTATGCTATAAATTACACATAATTACAGGTCTGTTCCAAAAAAGCATTGTGTTTTATCTCACCATATAATTTCCAAATATATAACACTTCAGTCAGCCATGTCATTAATATAATCTTGACCCTAACACAATGGCGAGTGTGTTTTTATCCTCTGGGGAAAGTGATTTACACAGGATCCTTCGGAAAGGCAGTGTTTAAAGAAATCCTGTGAAAAGTGCTGATGGGTGATGTCAGGCTGGGTTAAGCTTAACACCGTGTTCTTATGCATAAGGGATTCTGCTCTGTTCCGAACTTACTGGAAATGCAGGACAGAGGACATTGCCCCCTAAACACACACACACACACACCTAACTGACTGAGTCTGAGACAGCGGTCTTGTGTGGGTAAGAGAGTGTCTTGTCCTGAACTGCTTTTGTTCCCTTTATCCTTTTGGATTCCCCCCAAACTTAAATTATGCAGCAGAGGCACATTTCAAAGACTGTAGGAGATATTTTGCAAAGCAGATTGGACCTGCTTTATGTTTTGATCAATACGGACGGAAATGGCATAAGTGATCGTAAAAAAGGAAGGTTGCAGAATGAAGTCTATGAGCCAGTGATAAAGTCGAGCAGAAGCTAAGTCTGAATGGAGGATCCAATTTAGAAAGGGATTGATAGTCTGTTGACACTGAGAATTACGCCGGGGCAAAGAGGATTGAAAATGGAGAGAAGCAGAGAAAATCTCATACAGCAAATCCACGGCAGATTTTTGTTCTCTCTTCCAAACTATTCACTACCAGCTCTTCTAATGACCATTCAGTCTGGCTGGAAGTCAAGAAACTAAACCTAGTCCACGGTAAGGCCATGTAAGTAGAAAAGTTAAAACTTAATCATGCTAAGTTGCAAGGAAGATTCAAACAAGCAAGAAAGAGTTCAAAAAACTGTTGTCAAACAGAAACAATGTTCTATTCCTGAGATGTTGCTCAACAAGAAAAAAACATATTGCAAATTCGTCCCTGCAATGCCCCGGTTGACCACCAGATGTCAACACGTCTCGTCTTCCCTGTGTTTGTTTCATTATTTGCCCTAATGTTTTACACATGTGCTTGCCTGTTTTTAAGCCCTGCCCCTCCACCTTGTCATGATTTTCATGATTTTGTGGCCACTGTATTAATGTGAAAGTGTTGTCTGCTATAGTGTGTTTGTGCTTGGTTGGCAGTTTCAATTCAAAACCTGGTGGTTGTTGTCAGAGAATTAGCTTTTTAGTTCAACCAAAATAAAAAACTGAGCACAGATTGAGTCAGAGCAATTACTTAAACTAATAGTTAAGCATGGCGTAAAAGTGTGGTAAAAGCAGTTAAAGGACTACTGATTTAACATATTGTATTATCAGTTTTGGTCTTTATATGTGTATTAACCTGTTTAAGGGCCTGTTTACACGTATGTGGATATTTTATGTGGGAATTATTTTTTTTTGTTCTAGATAATTTAGCTAATCAATGGTTTTATGTTGGTCAAGCTGATTAATCAAGTAGTATGTTTAGTATAGATGGTATAGATTGTTAATACAATGCCATGCAAATAGCTTAAATTTGTACAGTTCGGCTGGTTCTGTTAGCCGTGGCAGATGTGGTTTGATTTGTCATTGTAAGTGTCATTTGTGAGCATGCTCAGTAGTGAATAATGTTTATGCAACCAGTGAAGGATATCACTTAGTACTTAAGAGTAACCTTATTTTAAAAATTCTTATAAAAGCAACCCCCAAAATGAGTTATTTCAACCCATGGATTCGAACTCTCATGCCCAGTCTTCCAAAAAAAAAGTGGGAGAGCAGAAAACAGAAATGGGAAAAACAGAATGAGCAGAAGTGAGCAATAGGCTTCGAAAGTTCATGTTGTTGCCCTTTATGTGTAATCAAGAGGAAGCCAACTTCCCTGACAGCCATCAGTGGAGAGACGAATGTAGGTGCAGTTGCCCGCTCAGTACTAAAGTGCACAGTTTGTTTTTGTGTTCATGTCCTAAACTCCCAGTACCCTAACAATACCCTTTCTCCAGATCTCTTTTCCGCTGTCATCCATTCTCTCTCTCTCTCTCTCTCTCTCTCTCTCTCTAGACCCTGTATTTACATAACATGGCAGCATAGTTGTCATTAGAGTGATAAACTAGCCAGCACCAGCTCATCCTTATTAGGCAGTGGCTGGTTTTTTTGAAGTTCAGTCTCTCTCACCCCCAGGCACTCAGGCCCATGGGCCAGGTCCACCAGAGCGGCCCGACATTTTCCCCAGCACTACTGATGTATATCTGACCTTTGATGTTGTGGCTGCGCTTTCCGTAGCCCGAGGCCTAATTAAAATGAACAGCTCGTGGAGCCACTGCGGCAGCATCTCTGCCACGTTCCCTCCTCTCTCCCCTCTGCTCTGATTCGGGCATCGCTCCAGGATAGACTGGGCCTCCGCAACTGATCCAGCCCAGAGCCTGCTATTGCAGTGGGTGAGGATGAGGAGGATGAGGGTAGGACAGATGCAAAAGTGTGTGACATTAGGCTTACCCTTTTCACAGCCCTCGATGGGGATGGGCAATGCCACTTCCTCCACACTGACAGATGTGAGTAGAGGGGAATGAACCCAGCTGTTATTGGGAGAGTTTGAGAGAAGTATTATGTACTTATTTAGAGAAGTTACTAGAGTTGTAGTCAAGACCACCTAAACAGAGATCAAGTCCTGACTGGAACCAGAGTGTGTTGAGACCGAGACAAGACCAAAACTCTGAAGGGCTGAGAACAAAAAGAGACTGTGACCAGGGCAGGACAAGATGGAGTCAAGACAGAGACTGGACCAATGCACTTTTTACACCTTTTGTGTACTTTGATGAAAAATCTGGTTAGCGCCAGGTGGAAACACTTCTTTATCCATTTGCTATCTATCTGGATAGAGGATAAAATTATTTGATAACAAATAATGTATTTTGCCATTTCAATTTCTGTTTTAGCACAAAATTACTCAGAAATAATTTCACATACAGAATAATGAATATAATGTCCAGTAAGTTCTAAGTCTTGTGATTTTGACGGTATGCGTGTGGTTTCTGTCAGTTAAAGGGGTTCTGAGTTATTAAAACACTAATTAATAAACAAAAACTGACCTTCAAAAACTGGTCTTGAAGCCGAGACCGGACTCGAGTACTACAACACTAGACGTTAGATGTGCTAACAAGCAAAAATTTATTTCTATTTTAGGAGTTCATTCTCAGCAAATCATTAGCTTATTAACAAGAAAAAACTCAATAAATAGAGTTATGAAAATCTTTCAACAGCTTTCAAAAACACATACAGCTTAACCCTTAAAATTCCCCACATTTAATCTTGATTCTAATCCTTACCTTGATCTTAACCCTTCCCAAAAACAAAGACAATAAGAAAACTGACAGAACAGCTATTCATTTATTTATCCGTTGTCAACTTAAGAGATCAATAGTTGACGCAATGATTGTAGTCTAGACTTCTCTAGTCTGTTGAAAATCATTTGACACACTCTCCTTCACATGAAACAGCTCAGCGTTTTCCACCCAGATCTTCATGAGTCAATGGTCCATACGGAGTTAAGTTTTTCCAACTATTCGTCTAATGCAACCAAATAGCTATTTAGTAATGAATATGAGGAATGCTGATGTAGGAAATACTATGAGGAAATGAGTGCAATAGTCTGTAGTGGCATGCAATCATCACAATCAAGTTTCTGTAAAGGCATATTAGTTAAGTCTTTAAGTGAGTGATCATTTGTCATTGTGAACACACCACAGTACAGCACACAGAGCACCACAATGAAATGTGACCTCTGCATTTGACCCATCTGTGAAGGAGCAGTGGGCAGCTTTCTTGGCAGCGCCCAGGGAGCAGTGGGGACGGTACTTTGCTCATGAGTACCCCAGTGCCACTGTTACCAGTCCTGGACTTGAACTTTCAACACTTCCAATTCTACAGGGCCAACTACGTAAGTTACACTACCAACTGCCATGAGCATGATGAGATGGCATGTTTTAGCATTCTTCTCTCATACTTTTAAAATGTAGTTAAAAACTAACTTAAAACAAAGAAAATGCCAAGCAATTACCAGAATGATCAAAATTATAATATTATAAATTATATTGGTTCAATATAACTAGATTTTATAGAACTAGAACTAAAACTAGAACTAAATTTTATAGATAACTAGAAATAGATTTTTAGTTCATGCAATTTAGCCAAACAGGTAAGTCATTTGATGCCTAATTTTCAATGCACATGCAACCTAAATGTTGATTATATTAATGAATTAATGAATCAATGCCATGGTTTTCCCTGGACTTTAGCCCAGACGCCCACCGGAGGGCACCCCTGTCCTGTCTTGTGACTGTTTTGTGTGGTATGTCTATTAGTTCCCTCTCTCCTGCACCTGTGTGTCCTGGTTAGTGTAGTCTAATTATCGGTTACACCTGTTCTGTTAATGCTTTGGTTTAGCAATAAGTATCTTGAGGTTGAATCTGTAAGTTTATTGGTTGCATCTGTTTTAGGTTAGTTAGTCTCCTAAGAATGATTTGCCATTTAATATTTAACACCAGCAATGTGACAATGAATGAATGAATGAATCTACATTTCTTAAAAAATATAGTGACAGTTGCATGAAATATTTCACATTTAAAAAGATTATGAACATGCAACATTACATTTTGGGCTGTTACATAAACTCCAATATATTCAGTCACAGCAGCCGGAGGTAAAACTGAATACAGAAAAGTTTACCATATGAGTTCTCTGATCATTTAACTGGCTGCTAGTTACATTTCACACTGAAAAAAGGACTGTTGACTTACAAAGTTCTAAATGGCCTTGCGCTGCAATAACTGAGTGATCTCATTTGCTGTTATGATGTGCCCGCTTTGATCACAAGGCTTTTTTTTTTATCAGTGATAAGAATAAAAAATCTTACATTAAGGGCAAACACAACATCAGTTACAGAAAAACCTTTCTATGTTCTGGAACAATGTCAGTTTTTAACTGTATATGTAGTAAGACTTCTAAAGAGTACCTGTCTTCATGTTAAGATGCAGATCTGAAGGTTCATGAACATATTGTGTTATGATGAACTGAGACGTTGTTCCACTTCTCAGTAGTTCACAGTATCTGTCTTCTGCTCTGCATCTCTAAGATGTTTAACAGCTCTACCTGTCTTTTAGCCAAACTGTCAGTGTTGGCGAAGCTACTTTTAGATGATACTTTTTCAAGCTACGTTCCTCCTTTGACAAAGCTGTATCTACCGTGGCTTTTACTGGGGGGGGATTTACATTTAGAATCTGAAAAACATCTGCAATTAACAAATGTGAGACAGCAGGCAACAGCAGGACATTTGTGATTTTGTCCTTGTGTGATATTTTGTACTGGTAATGGGTATACAGTGTTTTTATTTACAATCCACTGCAGGGCTGCTTGCACATGGAGTGAAGAATTCAGTTAAGTTTATAGATCTGAACATCTGAGTCTTCCAACTCCGTAGAAAAGGACTAATAACTGAATGTGCCTATTTAAAAGGAAATTTTGCCTAAAGATACTAATGTGGCCAGAACTGAATGAAAGTTAAAGGGGACATTAAGTATAAGTAGTGCATATGCACACATTATTAGCTTGCTTTCACACACATGACTTATGGTAAAAGTTCCCATTAGCGCTCCTTTATTGCTAACTACACCTGTGCCTTCAGGCAAAGTGTACTTTATAATTGAACACGTAATGAAAATATTTTGCAAGATTTCTGCTTATGAAACTGTACAGTTATGAATTCTATTTAATGTAACAGTGCTACCTCCAGTGTGTATGTGGAAATACCAATACCAGAGAAAAAAATACACGTCGGTCTTACCGATCCCTCTAGAGGTCATGCAACAAAAACCACAAATGTACTTAAGTCAACACCTCCTCAACCCTAAGGGTATTAAAATGTACAGAAGTGTGCAATTCTCTTGAAGTCTCACAAAGTACCTTAACTCTTATTGGTAGCAATATGGGAGTTGAAGCACTTCTTTGTCCAGGCTTTTTACAGGATTTTCTGAACTTGTGCCTATAGAATAGCTTCACTTTTTAACAGCTTCTTGTGTGTGCTTTATCCTTTCATCCTCATTCAAATGCCACTTTAGGTCACTGAATATTGATTTATTCTGGAGTGAAGAAACTTTTTTAGAGCTTGCTGAAGCAGTAACTTGAAACATCACCCCCTTTCTTTACCTGAGGCACTTAGTTCAATGGATGAAAGCCAGAACAGAGCTGATTTTATCCATGTTAACAGAACCTTTTACATATTTACACTTAAATAGTCACTCCCCAAATAAACTGAAGCTCAGAGGTTTTAGAAAACATTATGGATGCATAAGATACAGTAGATTAACATTGCTCTTTTTAAATGTTCCATATTATAAAAAGTTTCACTTTTTCTGTTCTTTGGACATCTATTTGGGTCTGTACTGCCTCTACACACACTGCAAGTTTGTTTTAAAAAATGGTCAGTTGTTCATTCATTCATTTATTCTCTGAACCACTTAATCTATATTGGGGTAGCGGAGACCAGAGCCTGTCCCGGGAACTACAGGCGCAAGGCAGTGATCAACTCTGGGCAGGTGCAAACACACCGCAGGGCAATGGTCAATTGTAAAAAGTATTAATATATAAATGTCAGAAATCGTGTGCTTAAACAAACCAATGGGATTTGTCCTCTACTTCTACGTCACAGTAGGGAACATTTGAATAACTCCACCCTCATATGATAGAAACTCCACCCAATCCACCATGTTTTCTTGCAAGCGTCAGCGTAGGAATCACTACGAAGAAGTCTACCGGCGGAGTGTTGCGTTCAACATGTATGGCTGTATGGATGGTCTATTAGCAGCAGTCATGTTGGATTATTTTCAGGTGAGGTAAACACTCCCCGTGCTGTCTACACCCCAGTTCCAGGGTGGAGTGTGAGCAGCAATGGCTCATTTGCATGTAGGAATACTAATGAGAGGCCTGTTCTGAAAGGGACTGAAATAGAGGGGTAAAAAGCAGGTGAAAATGCCTAATCTGAGAGGTATTTTCATCAAACTACTTCAGAGACATGTTAGGTGGAGCTCATAGACCTATTTTTAGTTGTTGAAAAAATTTATAATATAGGACATTTAAGTCTGATGCTGAAAGATCGCCAAGTGAATATTTTTGTAAAGGACATCTCATATTTTTATCAGCCCACACAGATTTCCTTGATATGCCATTTTCAGGCTTTTGATAGGTCAGCACGGTTTTACAGTTAATTGTATTGCTGCCTGCTGGATCGACCTCTTGACAGTGCTTGACTGTGTGTTGTAATTTGCGTTTTCATGTGGATGGAGGTAATGTCTGTACTTCACCGCTTGCTCAGTGTGCAGTTTGTGATCTTCAGCTAGAGAGGAAGGGCACCCTGACAGTACAACTCTTTGCACTGATGTTTGAAGATTTCAGGGCAAGACATTGCCTTATAGTATAGACACGTAACCCTGTTGTCGGTGACCTGACACTGCCTGGCGTTCATCTTCCCGTGGTGCATCGTGGGAAGGTGTGGTGTTGTGCCTGGGGGCCGTGAGTTGGGGGCTGATTTATGGGCCGGCACCACTGGGGTGGCAGCAGCGGGCTGTGACAATCTGCTCTTTTCGGAAGGTGACATGCCCCTAACACTGCGGCAGGAGACAGGGGACATGGCAGAGATTCATAGAAAAATTCATATCTGCTTTGAATGAGAGCACTCGCTTTAACGCCTCGCTGCCAAAATCATCACTTCATATCATTGTTAATGACAGACTCCAATCACATCCATCTCTGACTCCTAACTGTCATGATTTGTAATTAGCCTCGGGATGTGCCAAACCCCCCCACGACTCCCAACCTGTTTTGTGATGTTCCAAACCTGCTTTATGAGCATGCTGAATTTCATACCTGTCATGTTTTTAAATCCAATATCCTGCACTTGTCAAACTCGAAACCAGACACAAGAATTTTGACAGAGGTTTAAATGGGAACTCTACCTAAAAATGAGACTTGTTGAAGGCTGTTACTCCTTTCAAACGATGGATGACAAAATTAGAAATTTATATATTTATACAAAATCTTGCTCATCAAATAATTATTTGCTCTATAATTTTGTGTTTTACACATTTAAATAAATGGTATGTCCAACTTGGTGCTTAAAATTCTGAGAATGTGTGATTTTTTTTTAAATTACACATAAATTAACCTAAAAACACTAAGCCACTGTCTTCCAAAAAGAACACTACAGCCTGTGTAAAATTAGCTAAAACTCATGTGGATGATGGCGGTGGTCCACCTCTGGATCAAGAGGTTCTGGGTTTGAATACTACCTCTAGCAGTCAGCCCATGAGCAAGACCCTTAACCCAAAGTAAGGGAGACTGTCTCTGAAATTAGGAAAAATGGAAGTAACTCTGGATATCTGCTAAATACCAAAAATAAACATGTTTTGTGGACATTCATTCAATCATTCATTATCCAAATTGCTTATTCCCAATCGGGGCTGCGGGGGGACCGGAGCTTACCACGGGAACTTACATGCGCAAGGCAGGGACCAACCCTGGGTAGGCGTCAACACACCGCAGGGCACACACTCACCCAAACACACTCTCATTCACACCTTACAGGCCATTACAGTGCATGTGTTTTGGACTGTGGGAGGAAACCGGAGCCCCCAGAGAAAACCCACGCAAACACAGGGAGAACATGCAAACTCCACACAGAAAGGCCCTATGGCCGTACCGTAGATCGAACCCAGGACCTTCTCACTGTGAGGTGGCAGCGCTTACCACTGCGCCACGTTGCTGCCCGTTTTGTAGACATATGAGATTAAAATGTAAGTTATTGTGCATGATGGTGGTTACAATACAATACTACACAATATCTCCAATAAATAGATGACCATCTACAATATAATTTTCATCTACTTTGTTTAACTAAATCTAAATGTGACATGGACAAATCTCCAAGGAACACTGTACTTTGTCCATTGTCTGTTGAGGTTCAGGAAAAAACATCAGAGAAGAGTCATTCTTTCCAGTTTTAGTAGAATGTTCCTTTAACAATGGTCTCTGGGCCGTGTCACGAACCTTTTCTAAGTGTAATCACAATGTCTCTTTTTAATTCCATTTTAGCTTAAAAAATCATAATTCTGCCATCCGGCATTGCCCAGAGCGGAATGGCTTCTCCATTTCAGTCTTGGCCGTTAATGTTTCTTCATCAGGCCCACTGAGGGAGTTTTTCCTTGCCAGGCAGCCATCAGCTTGTTTTAATAGCACACTCTGTGACAATGTCTATTGTAAAAAGTGCTAATAAAAGAAAGAAAAAAGCCCTGATATAAATTGAGTTAAACGCTATAAATTTAGCTAATTTTGTTTCATGTTTAGTGCTTCCAGTACCAGCTGTTTGGTGTGAAACTAGGATGTCACGCTGCTGGAAATTTTCACTCTGGCTATTTATGCACCGCCGAGCATTTACCAAATTCACACAAATCCCCTTTTGAATCTGTCTTGTTTTTGATCTCACCTAATGATATTGTCATTCACTGGGAGGGGGAAAAAAGATTTACATCTCCTAACAAGAATAAATAATTCCCAGCATTGTTTTTGTGTAATATTGCATCACCTTGAATCAGAGTTTGTATGTTCACCAAAAATGTAAAATGTATAAATATTTTTTGTGAAGATGAATGTGTGCTGCACATATCACAGGCAGGCATAGACTATTTTTTCCTTTCAAGTGAGTGAGTGATTATTTGTCATTGTGAACACAGCACAGCACACAGTGCATCACAACAAAATGTGACCTCTGCATTTTAACGTTCGACCCGAAAACAGTTAGATACTTTAACTTTTAACTTCGGTGCGCATCTGGTGAATGACAGTGGATTCCCCGATATGAGGTAATGATATCAAAATCCAAAATCAAAATCATGTGGAGAATGCTGAAATGTCTTTGTTTCATACTGGTAAAAATTAGTGACAACACGTTCATCAAAAGCCAGAACAAACCCAGTGAAACAAATGCTCAATAACACCAGCCTCTGTTAGCCAGCGTTACAATTAGTTAGCGTTAGCGGGCTAACTTGATGAGGTAAACTTACTATATCACTACACTCATGTCAGCTCAAACATATTCTTTACGGTGAAAAAAAACTGTCAGCTAGGATTAGTTACAGTGTGCTTGGTTGATTGTGACAAACTACACAATTGACATAAATCACAAAAAATACCAAACAAGTTACCAGAGATATGTTTTACTATCAACCCACAGAAATCAGGTAACGTTAGCTGAGGTAACCTAGCTAGCTGCTAACAACGTAACCTCATAGTTGCAATGCATATAACCCAAAACTTTCATCCAGTCTGCTGTCTGGTGTTGTTGACCACTTGCAGATCCGGTGAACATCGGATGCAGGGAGATGCGGGAGAGCTCCTGCAGACATCTACTGTATAACGCCATTTCTTGAAAGTTCTTGTGTAAGAATTAACCACAGACGAAGAGGTTTCCTGCTATCAGCAAAGTTACTATTACAAATAGTGATGTTGCACCGGAAGAGAAGTCACCTGTTTAACGAACACTGAACATTGCTACACATAAGGCCCATACACTAAACTGCTGGCCTTCACCACCTGCAAACACACACACACACACGCACACATCTGTCTGCTACCTGTGACCGTTGACTGCTGGAGCAGAAAATGTGTGTTGATTGGTATTCTGATCAGTGTGTTGAGGTGAAGTTAAACTTGACTGCTCTGTCAGTGTGTTGAGGTGAAGTTAAACTTGACTGCTCTGTCAGTGTGTTGAGGTGTTCAGACTTTGCTGTTCTCAGCTTTGGAATCCCCCTAAACCACTTAAGCACATTTGCAATGCAAATGGCCAAAGATGGATTTATCTAATGGCACTGGGAATCACAGATAAATAGCACACCAGCAATGACTTTGATTGCCATTCTGTGCAGATGAGGTAAACACGGTTCTGATTTATAGTGCATAGTGACATTTCATTGTTTTGCAGTCAGCACAGTAGCAGACTGATAGCCATCCGCACCTGAAGAAAATAATACACCATAAACAAGATTATAAACTACGCAATTTGCCATTTAGACTGTTGTAAAAGTACAGCATGTTGTGAAATAAAACTCTCAAGACTGTAAGAAAACAAATTTGAATAAAGGTTAGATGAGACAGGAAGACAAAGAAAAAATTGAGCAGAAACAAAACCCCAAAATACATTAAATACAGTTCACAGTATAGACTACGAACGTTTTGGAGTACGAACGATTTGTTTGGCCAAGTTCGAGCTTGGAGTACAAACAAAATCTTGGAAGACAAACAGTTTTATACAGGAAATTGGAAAATGACATGGAGCACAATAATTCGAGTCAAGACGAACAATTTGTCACTCAATCAATATTTTCAATCATAACAGTCAGAATACATTTTTTACTTTGACTTGATGTGAAATGAACTCGTATGACGTGAACCATCAATTCATCAGCGTCTCTATCTGGCCTTCACACAGGTGTTTTGTTGTTTCATGTGTCTTTTTGTTTTCATACGAAAAATTGCTACATTTCACGAAGCACACTATTTCCAACAAAATCGAACAATTCAACAACAACTTCAGATTGAATTGACTTTTGACTTTTGTCAGAATTAAGTAATTTATTTTGTACTCAGACCATCCAAAAAAAAACAACCTTTCATGCGTAGAACCATCAAATTATTGGATGGGAACTGAAATTGATGGGATGGGAACTGAAACTGAAGTTAGAGTCCCGAGGTACAACTGTATATTGAAATGATAACCATTTGTGAAAATGTGCAATTTTTTTGTATTACATTTTTAGATATTTGCATTAAATTAATGAATCGTAAAGATGCTCAAATCATCTGGAAATGATTAAAAAAATTAAAAAAGGAATCATTTTAAAACAGTGATTTCAGTAGTGAAACAGGACTGCATGTCACGTCTGCATTATGATGCATCGATTATGCAATTAATTTCAACACCTCTAATGTGCATTATGTTTTAATCAGTGCTTACGGAAGAAAATGCTGAATTAAATTTTTTCATGCAAGATAATATAATTATATCGTAAGGACTGACATCAAAAGTTACTTTTCAAATGTACCTTTAACAAAGTTCTGTATCATTCAGAGATGTCCCCACACCGCTTTAAATACCTGTTAAAAACAGACACATATTCCTCTGTTGATATTAATGTTGAAATTTTTCTCCCATTCCGCACTGAACATCTCCTCTGGGTTTCCTGTCACTCTTCCCATTTTCGGACTCGGACATTATTTGCCCGAAATTGAATTTTAGTCCCTCATTATTTGCAGCTGCATTAGATGTCCTCTAACATGGTCTGTCTGGAAAAAAGAGCGCAAGTAGATGTAAGAACGGGGGGAAAAGGCTCAGGAGCCGGTGAGTGGACTCAGGCCCTGACGCTCTGCAAAAGCGCTTACATATTCAGAACTATCTCTGGGTAACAGCCGACCTCCTCGATCATTCTCATCCAATCTGTACTAAGTGATCTTCCCCCGTAGCTCAGGGCACCTGCTGCTCCTAATGCTCCTGTCTTATGATGAAGCTCATTTGCTCCTTACAGTAAAGGCAGATTGCACTTCAGGCCTCATCTTTCCATGCATGTCTTATGATAGCTCATGAACGCACCAATGCACTGTGCTCTCGCAAAAACACACAAATGGATAAATAACGGGGGAAAAAACATGAAAATAAACAGCTTAAATTCACATTATGCATATTTCTGGGTAGCTGGGAGTGTGATAAAAAGATGGGAATCTCCATTTAATCAGCTTGCTTTTTTATAGCTTCACATTTGTGACACCATTTTTACATCAAAATTACAGTTTTGGTCTTAAAAATAATATGAGCACATGCTACTACAAGAGTTTGCATGTTGGTTGAATCTGTGTTTGTAGAGCTGAAGGATGATTATAGTCATTTTTGTGTTCTACAGGAAAAACAATTTTTTAGCTTCTTTGAAATAAAGAGTATCTTTGATGTTACAGTCTACCATTGTGATGCTAAAAATATCGTTCCTGAAAATAATGAACCACGACAGCACTTACTTATTTTCCTTATATCACTTGACTCCTCTCATCTTAGAGAGGTCCCATATGTATTCATTTGTTTAAAAAGAGTTTTAATAATATGCATGCGCATGCACACTTCCACAAGCACTAACACTTGTTTTATTGTCTCTGTAGGCTCCAGGCCCTTACAAGACCATAACGACTAGATACGTAACACTACAGTTAACTGTAATTTGTATACACATACAGTATACATCACACACTGTGGACAGACTTACATTCAATTCAATTCAATTCAAATTTATTTATATAGCGCTCTTAACAACAGTCATTGTCACAAAGCACTTTACATATAACCGGCCTAAACCCCCCAACAAGCAAGCCTGAGGCGACAGCGGCAAGGAAAAACTCCCTTTAGTAGGAAGAAACCTTGAGAGGAACCAAGACTCGGAGGGGGACCGCATCCTCCTCTGGGCGACCGGGCGCACGAACATTTAATGTACAACAAGCAATAGTTCAAGATGAGTTGTTAGTTATTTAAAGAAGCAAAGATACAAAAATAGTCCAAGGGATATTTCGAATCCCGGGTTGTTGCTGGGCCAGTTGCAGGACCCTCTCAGCAACATTAAGCTGAAATTAGTTCAGTATTGTGCTGCTAAGTCAGTAGACGTCCATAGGGTCCAATCCCAGTTGGTTTCATGATGATGTCCCCATGGAGTCCTGGTGCGGGTTCAGCGGGTCAGGATCAGCTCGGGAGGGTTGACAAGGTCAAGCGTCAGCTCAGGACGTCTCCTGGGACTCCTGGTGAGTTCAGTTGATCAGCGTCAGCTTGGTAGGGTCGAGATGGTCAGTGTCAGCTCGGGGCATCTCCAAAGAGTCCCGGTGAGGGTTCGGTCAGCCAAGCGCCATCCCGGGATCAGCTCGGAAACAGCTCGGAAAAAGAAGAAGAGAGAGGAGAAAGTTAAGTGCCCTAACCTAACCTCCGGCAATGCTAGAGTAGCTATGGCAGCCTAGCTAATTATTTTGTATGTGAATATGTATTTGGAAGTGATGTGATATATATATATTTGTATCTGACTTCAAGATGTGAACCTTCACTGGTCTCACCGTTTGATTCAATTACAATTATCAGGTCAATCATTCGATACGATATCTCGATGTATCACGATGCAGCCCATCAATTTTTCTACATTACTTCACATTGTTGCAGATCGTGCAGCCATAGCTGCTACCGGGATGTTGTTTTTGACCAGAATTGTTATGCCGTAACCAAAAAATCACCAAGCAATGTCATTATGATATAATTCAGGGGTTTTCAACTAGAACTACCACTCAGTCTAAGCAGTCTAAGGGGTGGGGGGAGCATTTTTTGTGTTACTTTTTGGCATTAAATTAGCATTAAATTCATTATTGATGAAGATGGAAATGTTTTGAAAAATGAAAAAAGGAATAATTTTTTAGAGGTGATTTCAGTAGTGAAAATGAATTGCATGTCACGGACCACCTGCAATTCCACTAGGGGGCAGCGGACTGCCAGTTGAAAACCTCTGTTATAACCGATCATGATCTGTCGTTACATTGATGCAGAATCGTCCACATCTGCATCGTGATGCACCGATTATGCAATTAATTTCAACACCCCTAATCTGAATAGGGTATTTTTGTGTTTGATTATGTGTGTGTGGGGGTGTGTGTCTGTGTGTGTGTGTGTGTGTTCATGTATTTATGGCATTGTGGAGACCTTTTTGTCCCCTAAAATCACTTTTATCTGTTTTTTTGGGCTTTGTGGGGACATCTGAGAGGTCCCCATGAGGAAAAATTACTTTATAGAAAATGTGCTTGTTTTATTTGAGAAACTAAAAGAGGTAAAAGATGTGCTTTTGGTTACTGAGGTTAAGGTTAGGGTTAGGATTAGGTGAAGGTGTAAAATTATATACATCTAGTCATTATGGGAGTCTATGGAAAGACCCCACAAAGATACAAGACAGTGTGTGTGTGTGTGTGTGTGTGTGTGATGAGGTGGTCTAGTGGTCTCTGGACCAAGAGGTTGTATATTTGAATCCACAAGCACTGGGTCCCTGAGCAAGACCCTTAACCCCAAGTTGCTCTCTGGGAGACTGTCCCAGAAATTAGGAAATGGAAATCAGTCTTTCACGTTAACACTAAAGCATGGTAATGAAACATTAGGGGAGTTCACCCCATAACTGGAAGGTCACCGGTTCAAATCCCAGGCTGGTAGCACTGAGGTACTCATGAGCAAAGTACTGTCCCTAAGCACTGCTCCTTCACAGTCAAATGCAGAGGTCACATTTCATTTTGGTGCACTGTGTGCTGTGTTATGGTGTGTTCACAATGACAAATTATCAACCACTTTTACTTACTATAAATGCTTTGAAAACTAATAAAAGGTTTGCTTCCAGTTGCTAACTTTAGAGATCCAGTATCTTACTAAGGATGTAGAAGTGAATTTATACACACATACACACACACACATTTTATCTTACTTCAGCCATCTCTCTCTCAGACACACAGCCACTCGTCCTATTCGATCACACAAAGTCACAGTGGATTGCACTTTCATAGGTGGTGTAAGGCACTGTAAATGCATCAAAGTGTGTGATGCACAAGCTCAGCCTAATATTTTGAGGCACCAAGCTCAGACAGCTTCGCTGCAACTGATGAGCCCAAAGGCATTAGGGTGTAAACATGATCAGAGAACAAGAAGAGAGATTGAGAGAGGTGAACTGACATAAACTCGGCAGAGGATACGCTGGTCTGCAGTTGCTGCTGCCGGTGGGACATTTGCATTTATTTATTTACATATTTCTTATTCAGAGCGACTTTCATTAGTCATCATCCGAACCGCTTAATCCCACCTGGGGTCGCGGGGGGACCAGAGCCTATCCCGGGAACATTCGGGCGCAAGGCGGGGAACAACCCTGGGCAGGCGCCAACACACCGCAGGGCAATTCAGAGCAACTTCCATTTCCTAATTATAGGGACAGTCTCCCTGCAGGGGTTAAAGGTCTTACTCAGGGCCCCAATGGTGGTAGTGCTGGAGGTAGGATTTGAACCTACAACCTTTTATTCCAACCTAATGCGTTGAAAACTCACTACAACCTCCGTCTCGGGCTTATAGGTCTGTCTACAGCATTATACGTAGAGGAGTATGGCGGAAGACTGTGGCAGTTGGTGCCGTAATGGTCAGAATGTTCAATGCGTGGTCAGAAGGTCGCCCGTTCGAATCCCAGACCGGTAAAGTTACCACTTAGGTACTCATGAGCAAGGTACCATCCCCAAGCACTGCCCTCTGCTCCTTCATGGATTGGTCAAATGCAGAGGTGGCATTTCGTTGTGGTGTACTGTGGTGTGTTCACAATGGCAAATAATCATTCCCTTCACTTCACTACAGCTCTTCTTCTCCTCATACTCTCACGTTAGGTTTATTTCAGCTCTCACTATGAGGCCGTTACTGTGAAGCATTCTCACGTCTCATCTAACCCCATTACATCACCTTGGCTGTGCGAGACTGGATCGGGAAACCTGCGTGGCAGCCCGATTAAATTCCGGTGCTCGTTTGGTCTAAACCTGACTTAAATTACCAGTGACTTAACCTCACTTAAATTACGAGGAAAGAAAAGTCAGCGGTGTCAGACTGCTGAGGAAAAAACCCACCAAATCAATTCGACAAACACAACACGCAGCCCCCTCCCCAACCCAAACCCCTGTCAAGACTGATCTGATGGAAATATAAGATGGGGCTGAGCTGCGTTTGCTCAGATGGGTACACACTTTAGATGCAGACGGGGACGCAGTTATAATCAGCTCGCCGTGGCTGCACGCAGGCCAAAACCCCACTTCACTTTGTTTAGCTCCTGCCTTTCAAATCAACATGATCTTTGTTTCACCTTACAAACTCGTCCAGCGCTCAACATCGCCCAGACCCCAGCCTCTGCCACATATTTATATAATTCACTTAACTTGTATTTAAGTGCTCAAAATCAATTAATCCATGAAAAGTCATTTAAGAAAAAGAGAAAACACCTTCCCGCTCTGCCACATGGACGTATTAATTACCTTCCACTTGCATTCCATTTTAGGAGCCGGCCAAATGAATTATTCAATTATTCGTTGGACAAATGAGTTATTCATCTGAAAGAAACCTCTCTTAAATGAGGTGCGCTCTATGACACTGTTGAGCACCACTGTGAATGAGGAGAAAGATCTAAGAGGAAATAAAGTAGGGCAAAAAAAAAAAAAAAAGAAAAATATATTGAACGCTAAAAATAATATCAACCCTTAAGGTTTGAGTTTCAAAGCAACCGCAACCTCAAATGACTTCTCTAACTGTTTACAATATATAAGAAAAAAAACCACAATCACGGGGGAAATCTTCGCTGTGCAATCTGCCCAGATGGTTTTGCATATCTGCGCTTGGTGCACAAAAAGAAAATCGAGGATTGGTTTGTGTTTGGCTCAAGGCAGAGGCATTTAGTGCAGTGAGTAAGCAATTTGTCAGAGATACATAGTGGGCAGAATTAGTGGAGGTTGAAATTACTCTGATCATATTAGTTTCAGGCATAGCCAAACCTGGTAATCCTTATTTAACACATTTCTGAACTAATAAACTGTGTCTGGTTTGGTGTACGAGTGTGTGCGAAGGCGGAAAGGTTTGTAGGTGGTTGTAATGATCTAATACGTCCTGTAAAAGATTGTGAGGACATTTTGTGTTCATTATCATTAGGGATTGTAAGTGTTGGGGCAATAATGCAACAATCTGGTCAGATATAATGTACTTTTAATAAAGTATTTTTTTAAAGCAAGTACTTCAGTACTTTAGCTTTAGTAAAAATTTAACTGCATGACTTTCACTTGTATTGGATTAACATTTGAGAGTGGTATCTGTACTTTCACTTAAGAAATAAAGTTAGGTATTTTGCCCACCTCTGATTAAAAGATTGTGGGGGGCTATATCATGAGGACATTTTTGTCCAGTCATTATTAGTAAAAAAATGAAATATGTGAAACACTAAATTTTGCGTCTTCCATGAAAAAAGAGACACCCTCTGATTTCATTATTATTATTATTATTATTATTATTATTATTATTATTATTATTATGTTCTACACAATGCACCATAGGTAGGCAGCCCCTAAAAGGCAAACAATAAGACTCATATATTCATTCCAGTGTTTTACTGCTTCTTTGAGAGCACTTTGATTGGATGAGGGCAATAAATGTCAGAGCTGCGAAACATAAAAGCTAAAGACTAATTAGACTGCTTCTTGTTGCAGGCCAGGCGTAGTGACCCATATTCCAGCTGATAGGAGTGACGCTGTCTCTGCGCTTCTACAATCCTTCTCAAATCAAACGCTGTGATGACAATAAACGCACCAACACTTCTGATGAAATATCTCTTGCTCTTAGTGACATTTTTATAACGACATTTCCTGCGCCTGAAAAAATAAAAGACGATGCCGTACTCTTGCGGCTGAACGGACTCTGCTTCTGATAAGCTCTTATCAGACAAAGATCCATAACAAAACCTTAGTGGGTTTATCTGAGTTTAATGCCTAACTGAAGGAGAATCTCTGATTGCTGTCTGAGATAGCGCGTCCTTGTTAGAACAAAGTAAGATAGTAGTAGAAATCCATGCGAAGACGTCAATGTTATGTATATTTTTTTGTAAGTGAATGTTGAAACTTATAAAAGTGCATTTTTAACAACAGATCTGAAATGATATCTACTAAGCTGGTGGAAAATGATTTTGTTCCACTTACTACGGAATAAGAGCATTTCCTCCGAAAATTATACTGCAACTCTAAAAAACTACATTCTTGTGTGATGCAGAGGAAAAGACCAACAATTGTGTTTACTGGAGATTACACTCTGCTCTCCTTTCCAGCATTGTCCTGCTATAAAGATGAATTTCTTCTGATTGTGCCCATTTGGTTTATTCTGGTTACCTGCTGAGGGAAGAATTTTAACACAAAAGACCTTGATTGAAAATCCCACTTAAACAAACAACAAAAGTGCATAATGAAAGGGACGAAAAAAGACCCTCTCCTTCTTGGAGCTGTGCACTTTCCAATTGTAGGTAGTGCAAAGTTTGTGCTTTTATAATTCCCCGCTTACTCCTTCATGCACACCAAAATGCTGAGCGTGTCATGAATGTCATGATGAAAACAAGCACCTTACGACGTTCTAAAAATATAATCCCGCTGTGGAGGAAATCAGCCAAAGGGCCAGCGATCTGGTTTTAGCTGGCTACCATTTTAAACTGGCCCGTAAATGCCCAATCTACTTATAGCAGGATTAGCAAATTTTGGAAAGCTGTTTTTGATGCCAGACCATTCTGGCGAGCTGACTTAAGCTGTATTTTGAAACCGCAACAGACCAGCATCAAACAGCTAATGACCATCAATCCGTTCTGGCCTTTAGTCTGTTGTTTGTTCAACAGAGAGCTTATATTTCTACATACTGTTCTGGAGGATTTGTTAATTTCAGGGTGTAGGCTGGTCAAACGTTACATGTTACAGGTGTGAGCGAAATCGACATTGCGCATTATCAAAATATCAGATGTTGCGATCACAACTATTAACACAAATTCAGCCAATCCCCGCAAATTCTTTGCAGTTTTGACCAATTTTTAATCAATCGTAGCTGTTTCCTGCAAAACGTTGAGCAAACTCACTTCCTTGTTATGTTTGCAAGATGCAGAAAATTTGTGATAAAAACACCTCAGATTTACCTTCAAATATGAATAAATGGTTAATGGTTAACTCAAGTAATAGTTGTCTGTCATTTAGTAATGATCTGAACTGCTTAATCTCTATCGGGGGTCGCAGGGACTGGAGCCTATTCCAGGACTACGGACTCGAGGCGGAGACCTTGTTGAGCAGGTGCCAACACACCAAAGGGTGTGAAGTAGCCGTGTTGAAATTAATCGCATAATCGATGCATCGCTATGCATCAATGTAATGGCAGACCTTAATCGATAATAACAGAGGTTTTCAAACATCCGTCCACTGACCCCTAGTGCATAGTGGTTTTGTGTGCTTTCATTTGAATTAATTAAGTAATTGCCACAAATTGATTACTATCGCACAATTGTGACCAATTAACGCGACTTCTCTGCAATTTTTGACCAATCGTTGTCATTTCCCGCAAAATGTTGAGCCATATGTCTGCGAACTCACTTCCTTGTTTAAAAGACGCAGGAAAGACGTGAGATGATGTGAGAAAGATGTGAAAGATGTGAGAAAAACGCCTCAAATTTACCTTCAAAAATAACTAAATGATGAATGGTGAATAAAAAAAATATTGGTTTTGTTCCCTTCATTTTAATTAATAGTTCAAGAATCATTATAAAAGGGGGAAATCGCAACTTTTTTCCTCAACTTTGGCCTGCTCCTGCAACTTTATTGCAATAAAACGCCTAAAAATACTGCAACTTTCATCACGTTTTTTTTTTTAGAAAAGTTGCATAAAAACAGCCATTTAGGTTTGCAATCCCAAAAAGTCCTTGGAATCCCTAGGGACGAGGAAATATGATGGTGCGTCCATACTCTATAGCATCGCAAACCCCTGTTTGAGAAAGATAAAGTCAATGTAAACAGGGCCACAAGGTGCTTTATAAATAGGCTCTTTTCTGGTGAAAGCTTCCTTCTCTTTTTCTGTCCTTTTTTGTGGTGGCAAGGTTACCTCCCATCAACTTGATTTCTTAATGAACAAGTGACAATGATCATTCCCCATATGGTCAACGCCAGCATTGCGCTGGGAGAAGCTGTCTGACTGGGTCCCTTTTTGCCTGTTAGCCGAAACTGCGAGCGGCTTTGAAGTCGTTTAAGTGTTCATCCATCCCCACTGAAGGGATTCACAACTGACACGGCGGCTGTCTCTCCTCCTCGCCTTCCATTTTAGCTACTTTATTTAAACCTTACACGCTCAAAATGTCAGACCCACACACTGCTGTGAGGGTCACACTTGAAGCCAGCGTTCCCTAGCAGCCAAGTCTCGGGCCTCTGTCATTTCATTATCAATCAGACCTGGCGCGGTGTAGTCTGGAAGCCCTTGAGAATAGCACAAATCCAGAGTGGGGTGAGCATGCGTAAGCGCCCCATGCAGGCGCTGGCCTGCCTTTCACTCACCGCTCCCAACAATTTCAAAAGAGCAGCATGGATTACGTTAATTCCATCTTCCTTTCGCAGTCACCTTGTAACAACTTGGGACAGAGACAGAGCTAGAGAGGAGAGGAGAATAAAAGGACTAGGATCAGAAGGGGGAGGGCAGACGTTCCCCATGGAAGAAGAGAGGTGTGGGTGGAGGTGGATAGGGAGGACACCCAGGCCAGATTCGTAAGTGAGAAAGGGATGAAGAGGTTGGAGAGAGAGAGAGAGTGAGAGACGGAGAGTCAAAAAGAGAAAGGGGAAGGCTTCCTGGATGCTGTAAAAAGTGTAATCTCTTTAGTCGTGAGTCTGGGAAAAAGGCTGCAGGGACCCTGGGAGAGCAGGGCAGAGAGATCAGACTGAGGGGATAATGCCGCCCAGAAAGGCTGAAACACCATCAAGATAAGGATCCTGACGGAAGTCGGGACATTGGCGTCGCCATACACGCGGCGGCATGCGTTTAGACAAGAAACTTGCGAGCTCCTCACGGCTTTGTTATATTGATAAAACACCGGCACTATTGTTCGGTACAGTCAGAGGCTGCCTCCCGCCCACAGGAACTCGGCTCATTCTGGCAGGACTGAAAACTCCAAATGCCTCAACGACTCCCACTCTCAAAAAACAAGTCAGGGCAGGCCTGGAGCACTCTCCACATTTCTTTTAGATTATTTTACTGCATGTCTAGAATTTTTTACTGAGCTTTGGCCAAAAATCCAAGAATTCAGAATTACAATGGGCATAAATAATAATAAATATTATTATAATACTTGTAATATTGATAATATTTTTTAAATGTATTATTATTATTCTCAGTGTTGGTAATGTTACTTTTAAAATGCATTCCACTACGGTACTTTTTTGCCATGAGGGTGTTCCATATGAGAGCTGTGGCACAATGGAGCGGTGGATGCGCATCAGGAATAAATAAATAAGTCAATGACTGTGCTATGAGTAGAACGCTGGATGTTTTTGTTATTTATCAGCTAAAATATAAGTTTTGTCTGTGTTAAATGGGAATATTTAACTGAACTGGAATGTTTCAGCGAATGTTGGACTCCTGTGAGAGCAGTGTGTGCTAACAAGCGTGGCATGTATTACATTAAAAAATGTCATTTTATGCATGTGATTCTGTGTGGTTGAAGGTCAAGTTGCAGAGTGTCTGCCGTAATGTACCACAACGCATAAAATGGGAAAACCGAAAAACTTCATGCTGGGAAATGAGAGAATCTTTAAGAAGAATCGATAACATTGTGGGTGTACAATTCCGACAGAATTGATAAATTGGTACCGGTTCACAGGTTGTGGCGATATATAAATGGATATTTACATTAGAATCTTTAGTTCTGCGCGTGTTCTGAGAAGGGCTTCCAATGTGAAGGGAATTGCAAAATTTATTAGAGAGGATAAGCGTGAAACAGAAAAATACTGTCATATGATCATTATTTTAACAATGTAACTGTATTAGATTACGTTTATTTGAAGCTGCAGCGTAACGGCGGTACATGTATTTCATTACTCCACAACACTGGTTATTGTTGTGTGTGTATTATTATTAGCCAGTAATTTGTTCTTTATTGATTTTTGACTTTTTTTTTTGGGCAGATTAAATTAAATTATTTCTTCTTGTGTTCTTAAAAATCTATTTTTTAGGCATGACTGTGGCGATAATTGTGTTCATTTGGCGTTCCTTAATTACCCTCGGTCTGCCCAACAGGTGCCTAGCTTTTCCTCCTTCCATTAAATTTCTTTCCCTCTTTATGTCATTATTCGATTTAAAACAATACATTTATTAGCTCTCAGATGGATCTCGTCTCTTGTTGTATTCACAGAATCTGTTCTAATTAGTAAAGATTAAAATCTAAAAGAGCTAAAGAGTGATTATGTTAGCACCATAAAAGACATTTTCTCTGATGAGCCATGAAAAAGTAGGCCCAGAACCCACGACTCCAAACAGCCTTTTTTTTTTTTGTAGACGCTTTCAAAAATGTTGGAATTAGTCGGCCCAAGACCTCTACCCGAAGCTCGGTCGGCGACCGTAGAACAGAACTCTTCTCGATTCAGGAGCTGGAAAAATGAAGATGGAGCGAGTGAGGAAGAGGAGGGCAGAGTGAGACACCAGCATACATTATCCGGCTGACAAGCTCATTTAAGTAGCTGGCGTGATGAAAGAGTCCTCAGCCTGCGTCACCTCTGCGCAGTCAAAAGCAGATTTTGACAACACCGGCTTACCGCCAGACACTCATCCGGGCCCCGGTAGAGATTCTGAAGGCTGATACAAACTCCCGGAATGGCTAATGAGGGGCCCGGCCTCAAAAAGCAAGTCCTTGCTGAGAGCTTGTCAACAGGACTGACTTCACCACGTTGCCAGATCAAGTTCCACGGAGAAAAACACGCGTGGCCTTCAATTTACGATGACGATGCTTGACCGGCATAAATTAGGTGTTTTTAATTGTGTACATCCTAATTAGCCAAACCAACAGAGGTCTCGGCGGCACTTCACGAGGCTCGGAGACGGTTCTCACGAAAAAACTGGGTGATCGCCAAAACCTTTGTTTTCAGTGAATGCTCATATGTTTGCCCTTCATTTTTTAGAGGACGAGTGAGTGAGATGTGTTCATCATCCATGCCTCTCTGACACTGCAGTGCCAGGTGGCATCAGGGGTACAGTGGGCTAGGTGAGGTGGCCCAGATGGCATCGCAGGTGTGACAGTGCCACCACATCAAGCCCTGCCATTCCCCTCATCTAAATACAGAACACTTCACCCCCTCCACTGCACACATAAACACACACACACACTCCACAGATCTCGAGAGCCAGGAGATCAGGCGTAAGGACCCCCGATTGGCAACTAATTACCCTGCAGGCCTAGTAGTTCACTTATGCTTTCACTAAACACAATGGAGCAACACAGACAGATAATTCATGTAGAAATTAGAAGGGGCCTTGAAAGCATTCTTGAACAATTTCTCTTGGCTCATAAGGCTCAGCAGAATGTGTTTATACAGTGCTCTGCCACCAGCGTCCACTCACAGAGCTCTACTTTCTCCCGGAGTAACTTCTGGAAAGTGACAGGGCCCGGCTGCGGACAAGGCCGCTGAGAAATGTGGGAGGGAAAAAAAGGACATAAAACTTCTCATTTTCAGTAAAGTTCCACCTTCGCCACAACTTTGAAAGACGCAGTGAACTATAACGGAGTGTGAAGGTTATGAGATGGATGTAAAACAGAGGGATACAGTGAGATGGACAAAGGCCCATCATCGTTGAATTCAAACCAAATGTATATCGAGGCTCATACTGTGACATTTTTAAATCATATTTATAGTCAGATTACTTGATATAAATGTACAAATGAGTAAGAATATTTTGTGTGCAAACTGCAAGACTATGTTGGAAATAATACTATAATTCACTGAATACCATGTTCCATATTTTCTCACAATGTCTGTATCAAACTGTGTGTTTAAATACAGTTTTTGCCCTGTTATGATGCATGGATCAAGCCTGTGGAAGGTAGTGTTGCATTTTTATTGACTTATTATTAGAAACTCCAGAACAAAACAAAATTAAGCACTTAGAGCACACTTAGTGACTAAAAGCTGGAGTTCAGCATCTTAATGAACTGGATGTAGTTGATTGATGAGATTACGTCACATCCGCTAAAATTACAGTGAAAACCGTATTGGATGTGTTCCATTTGCCACAGGAAGGTTGTGAACTTGGACAGAATATGCTAGTCTTCATTAACACTTTTAATCAGAATTTTCCATCTGTAGTTGCTGATCCTGTTCAACTTTCATGACCATTCAACTAGGCTAGCAATTTGTTTTTAGCAACTTTGAGCAGCCAATTTAACATCGCCACTTGATAAACAACACATAATACGGTATTTCACGTATAACAGGACCACAGCAACACATCTATCGACTAGAACAACACCGTATTCTGTGCGCAGCTGATCAAGTTAGACACAAACAACAATCAAAGTGCTACAAAAAAATTTTTAAGCATTTGCACTGAGCAGCCATCTTGGATTCTGAACTCGGGTTCCTCTGTGCTGCTCCAAGATATTTAGTCGGGTGGCTAGAGAAAACAGAGGCGGGCATATCGTGTTCCAGCCTCAGCCCTCCTATTACAACTTGAAACTGATCCTGTGGGCAAATGGAACACTTTAACAGCTTGGTGGAAAAAGCTGAGTCAAAGCCTATGGTCTTGGGGGTAATGATGCAGTAGCGTTTGCCGGAGGGTAACAAACAGAAGTTGTGACTCAGGTATTTGGGGTCTTGGTTCTGCCATCCTGGAAGTTGCCAGAATCTTAAAGCTGAAAGTTGTGGCTTGTATATACAATCCTACATAAAATTCCTTGAATTGTACGTAACACATGCTGTTAATGTTTTTAGTCAAAGGCAAGACGTGTGTTACTTAACTTTTCAAAGGAAGAATGGCAAAGGCTTCAAGCAGTTTAGCCGCACTGCTTCACTGTAATGAGCTCGCTGTTATCGATTGGCTAGCAAGTATTCTGATGAAACTCCATTCGACATGTAACTTTTCCTATGCACGAGAGCCACCATAGTGATAACAGCCCCTACGATCACCAAATGAATATACCCAATATTCACATACCCCTCGCCAAACCTGAATCTATGCAGCTATATAGATTTCAATGTATAGTGTCTGAAGCCCTCTGCTGCAGACGCATCTGTTCCACTTTACTGCACCAGCACTTGTGTTTGTTTTCGCTATGGTGCTTCTTGTTAATATTTTATCATGTTTGGCATGAGAGCGGATAAATTCATTTCATCCGTCCCCTGGAAGCAATTATCCAAACATTTAACATTGTTTGGTCAAACCTTCTAAGCTGCCTAAAAGTGTTGCAATGCAGGTTTGAGCAAAATAAGGCTCATATTAAAAATATGTCAGTGCCAGATCACATAATCTTCCAAACTGTAAACTGCACACGACTTAGATAAACATAGATTTCAGGTAGATTGATTTTTGCAGATACAAGCAAAAATCATTCACAATAAGTCTTTACTGCTATAAGTGAAGTAGATATTAGGGGCGGCTTACGGTGGTATTGATTAGCATGTTGCCTCACAACAAAAGTCATGGGTTCAATCCCTGGAGTCGGCCGTAGGGCCTTTTCTGTGTGGAGTTTGCATGCTCTTCCCGTGTTCGTGTGGGTTTCCTTCCGGTGCTTCTGTTTCCACCCACAGCATGCAATATAGGTAAATTAGCAACTCTAAATTGGCCCCGTAAGGTATGAATGTGAGTGTGATTGTGTTTGTGCCCACCCTGGGTTGGTCTCTGCCTGCGTAGTCCCCAGGGACAGGCTCTGATCCCAGGACCCCATTAGGGAGTTTTATATTGCATTATTTTTTTATTCATTTATGCATATATTTATGCATTTTCTTTTTAGGGAAGAAGAAGTTATGGTCTAAATCCTAACAATTCATGACTGGGCTTTGGAATATTTTTAAGTTGCTCAACTTGGGATAAAAGTCCATCAACAGCAACTTTGGGTGGAATGCTTCTTTAAAAGCATCTCTCTACTAAGTGTAAGAGTACAAAGCAGCTTCATGTGTAGAATGATCCATTATGTGCTAAAGTGTGTTAAACTAGGCTGTAAATTCTAACCATAAAAGCTTGTGGATGTGGATGGCGTTGTGGAGGTGTAGTAGAAACTCCACTGGTAAAGTGATCAGGAAAGAGCTCTTACACTAACACAACCTCCAACCACCACCGAGGCCTGCACTGGTGCACTTTTGCAGAGTGAGCTTCATTTAAGCCCTCTGCAGCACAATGAATAATTAATCCCAATGTTAGCTTGAGGCTTTAAAAACATGCATTATTCATGTCGGGATTGAATGTAAGTCTGCTGTGACATGGATTTAACCTGCTGCTGTTCTCATGTTTCATTTCACCTCCAACATCACCTCCAGCTCGTTCCACTCTCCCTATTCGCTTTTAGCCTTTAGTGCTTTTTTCTTTTATAAAGACATGGACATAGATGAATTCAGACCTCCATGCGATATCACAAAAAATTCTGCAGACAGAGAGCGAGTTTGAGCCCTGAAGGTGTTATTTCTAGCATATCTCGTTATAAAGAAACAGATACAACCGACTGTGCAGAGATTCTGAGCTGTTTCTTTTTCCCGTTCTCGCGCCCGTCCCTGCTCCCTGTGAAGTAATCCTTGCTTTTCGGGCTAATTATAAGCCATTAAAAAGTCTGGCATACATTAGAATGGTGTTAATGGCTTAGCCATTGACCCAGTAATATTTACTGTTATTTCCAATTAAGCAAAGATAAATTTAACCCCCCTCCCCTCCCCCCCTTGTGATTGGCTGTTTGAGTACACAGATGCTGTTCTCAGAATGGCAAAACCAGACGCCGCTGTTGTCTCACTGAAAAAAATAAATGGAGCTTCCTTGTGACCAGGGTTATGTCAGGCTAACTTGAAGGTGGAAAACTTTCCAATTTTCCACCAAGTCAGCCTTGATACTGTAGATGTCAGTTTTCTCCTCCTCTTTTCCGTCCGCTAAAGGGGCAGCTGCTGCTGTTGCTCGGAACGCTTTGCTGTAAAGTCATTTTTTAAAATGTGGATGGTGTTTAATGTCCATGTACTTAGATTAAATTATGTGGATGATCTTCATGCTAAATTGCCAAAGCAAGAGGCCTTTTTCGTGACAGCATAAGTTAATAATAGGCCATACTCATTTCAGAAAGCAACTCCCTTCCGGCTCATCAGGCCTGGGTGCAGAGTGAAGCCAGGAGTCCAAAAGAAGTTGGAGAAGGTCCATGGCACTGGCGCCCTCTGGCGCTGACTCTGTGGCCTACTCACCGCTGCTGAGCCACACTCACTTCCCAGTGCTGCTGAACTCTGCATTGTTCACAATTCTTTAACAAATCACTCATGTTCATTTTAATATGCATATAGGGGCAATAGCAAGCATGCACATGCGGCTCAGCTGGATGAAAGACCAAGACAGGATTCGATGTGGTCTAGCTCATACTTTATAAAGTTGGACTAAAACTTGTTTCATCATCTGTATTATTCTTGAAGCAAATATTTTGACTACCCTTTTTAATGCAGTTTTTTCCTGTATTCCCATATTAGGGAAAATCAGAAAATTCATTTTAAATATCAAAAACTTTTAAGTGCTTTAAAAATTATTTTACCCCACGTGCCTTGGTGCATTTGTACACATGTGCATATTGTTATGCTGTTAAATCACAGATTGTGTGTAGAATGTACAGTGCACATTTTGATGATTATGGTTTGTAGATTAAAGTTTATCTTTGGGATATATTTTTTCTATATATATTCTATACATTAATTATCAAGCCACAACTGGACTCAGAGGCGAACCTACCAGGGGAACTATGCATAAGGTGGGGACAACCTGAGCAGGGAAAAGTATGCAAACGCCACACAGAAAGGCTATACGGCTGACCTGGGCTCGATATTTGAATTACTTTGTATTCAATTACTATGCACGTACATATATACAGTAATACAGAAATATAGATTTCTATATATATATATTATCTTAATTTTATACATTGATATATATATATATATATATATATATATATATATATATATATATATATATATATATATATATTATATATATATATATTAGATGAATTATGCATAAATCTAAACCATATAGATATGTATGTACATTTATGTACTACTCTTGTTACTGTTTCCTTTTGCTAACCCAGCCCATCTGGCCCATAAACACCCACTTGATGTTTATCCAGTTTAAGATGAGGTTTGTAGTCTTGTCCAGCATCAAAGACGCAATAAATAGCAAATGGCCATCACAGGCCTGCTTAAAAACTATGCTGGTCAGTGATCTCCCCCTCTCTCTCTCTCTCTCTCTTGCTCTCTCGCTCTCTCTCTCTAATGGGAATGCGTTATAGTGAATAGATCATTTGAGAGTACATCTTTTATATATCTAATTGGATTCTTGACAACAATTTCCCCAGCTACTTTCAAAGAATCAACAAATACTCGGAGCGCTCTAACCGACTGAGTATATAAACCTTTGAAATCGAAAGCTCAAGTAGCAAAACAAGCTTTTCACTTTTAATGGAGTCATCTTCCAGGCCTTTAAAAAGCTGATTGTCTAGACATTTTTAATGTAGTCTGTCAAAGGGGCGACTTTCTCACAAACGCTAATCTGCTCCTCTTCTAAGCTCAGTCTCTGCTCATCACCATCAACAGGCCTTTGTGTGAGTGTGTGTGTGTGTGTGTGTGTGTGAGCGTGTGTGTGAGCATGTGTGTGTGTGTGTGTGCATGTGTCTTTCAATAAAAAGAGAGAGCTCAGTCTTCAATACTATAGAATTTAGTGTGTATCCATATGACAGACAAGTAGATCTGGCTCTTACGTGTCATACCATTTTGTGTTTGGACATGTCTGTATTTCTGTGTGTGTGTGTGTACATGTGTGTGTGTGTTCAGGCAGGTTTGAATGTATTTGTGAGGACCTGATTGTACGCTAAAAGAATTTTTAGTGAGTGATTATTTGTCATTGTGAACACAGCACAGCACACAAGGCACCGCAACCAAATGTGACCTCGACATTTGATCCTCCCGTGAAACAGCTGATTTTTTGGCAGCTCCCGGGAATCAGTGCTTGGACACGATACCTTGCTCATGAGTACCTCACTGGTACCTTTTATCTACCCAGGACTTGAACCGGCGAACCACTGATCACAGGGCCAACTCCCAAATCGTTAGGTTACCAAGTTCTCCCAAAAAATGACTGAGAAATGTGACATTTGTCAGAATATTGTTACTTTGCAAGGTCATTTGAGGACATGTGGAGGCTAGACCTTAATTAATTACCTCACTAAGCTCGTGCTTCTGTATGTGTGTGTGTGTAAAGCGGGAAATATATGGCAAATATGTGCAAATGTTGGAACAACGATGGTGATCAAGCAGTGGGATGCGATACAGAAACCTTGTATTGGTAGATCTGTGTGTATCCCAGGTGATTTGGAAAAGAAGCTGCGGCGGAAAAATCAGCATTTTCACTCTCTGTGTGGCCCTCGAGCGAGACCCTTAACCTCAACATCCTTCATGGAGCCTGTCTGTAATTAGAGACGGCAACTTTTTGTGCCTTGAGAATGTGTTTCAAAGAGGGAACCCTATGAGAAGAGACAAACCTTGTTTGAAACCACAAATAAGGTTGTACATACAATGTTGGGTCTGCGCTTAAATTCGATAACTTACATACCGCCACCATTAGCGCTAGTGTCACTCGGCCTCACACTGGAGCATGCCTTCTCCCCCACAGCTGCTCATTTGCTCTCGTCTTTTTCCCCGTGCCATTGATCCCATCGATCACTGCGGCTGATTGCTGTGCATTGTTTGCCATAAGATAATTGCACTATCATTGGCTTGGTGATGAGTGCTCGACTCCCCTGCCTCTCTTTATTTAATACCGGGCTATTCCTGTCGCCTGCTGTGTAAAGGTGCCTGGCAAAGCCAAACGAGGGGGAAAAAACACCCGCGAAGAACGAACGCAGAACGAAGACGCCCTTCTTTGATTCATCTTTCTATTCTGGAATAAAAACATGTGCAGGAATATGGGGGGCCCCACGTAGTGCCTACCTTTTTTACTTTTTCCTTGCTTTCTTTGTCTGCTCCTAGACCTCCAGTCAGAGGCAGCAGTCATGTGGTGCAGGCTGTGACTTGCTTGTTAAGCTCCTAATTCCGAGCTGTGACAGCTCCTGCATGATGCTCATTCTGCCCAATGAAGAGAGTGCTGGGGTGAGCAGTCAGCGTCAGCTCCATCTACTCGAACTTCAGGTGGGCTCACACATACACACACATTCACGCACACCAGATCATTCACAGCCATGTTACATTGGGTAGCATAGCATTCTACATTAAGCCACTGATCTAGTCGTATCTATTTTGAACCTACAGGAGATAATAGCATGTGAGAATGACTGCTGAAGATACCAATATTCACTGGCTAAAGGTGACATTATTACTTACACACTAATGCAGCAGCGTTTTTGATATCCTTTGACAGCATAAGAACCACTTTTATGCAACCTTGAATTTAATCTTTGGGTTGATTTAACACTTTAATACATCGTTGTTATTGCTGCATGCTACAATTATACCCAAAAAAGTGTCTGTGTCCACTCAATTATTCACACGGCACAAAACTAACAGAGTAATTAGATATTTCACACCATCACGCTGGTCATTTACATGACACTGTGAAAGCTGCAATGAAAAGCTAACATCTCATGTTAAGCGATGTGGTTAAACAAGTTCATAACATTATATCATTTTGTTCTTATGCTTTGATAGTAAAATAGCATTTTTTCTGCAATCCTACAGAGCCTGACATGGTCATACAGTGCTCCACTTGGTGCATGGTGTTTCATTTCAACATGTGGGGGAAAGAAACACTTTTTGGTCATGTCGGTGTGGCTAAAACACTTGAGAGAATATGTCATGTGAGGATTTTGAGGCCGAGTACTCTTTCTTCTTATTGTCGGTGTGTAAGCCTGTTGAGATAGTGTGTGGTTTATTCAATGTAAATGTTTTTTTGCGGAATGTGAAAGCCTTGTCATAACGAAGCCCTCAGTGTCTGTCTCTCCCTGCTGTGCCTTTGCTGTTATAATAGAACAATGACTGGTGACAAAGCAAAAGAAATAATACTGCACGCTTTTGTTCTGTTCGTCTTGAGCATGGCGCTCCTTATTAGGGGCCATTTTTTCTTGTTGAATTCTGGCTGAACGCGAAAGGAAACAGCAAAGGATAGAGAGTCTGCAGAGATTAAAAATTTATTTGGACAAAAACAGTAACTGAAAAAGACAAGGTTTTAGATGAAATGGAGAAAAGGGGTGGAGTAAAAGAGAGATGTTGGATGTGCTCTTTTAACTGCTTTAACACACACACACACACACACACACACACACACATACCATGTCTCTATCTTTTGACACCCTTATTACCAAATCTAACTCATATCACAAGCAATTAAGACCTCAACCTCAGTAGCTTAAAGTTATTAAATTTTGCTGAATTTTTGTAAAAAAAATCACATATTTTAGATTTTCCAATCATTTGGGGCAGTTGGTGGCGTCCCCAAGCACTGCTCTGCAGGCGCTGCCCGTGTCAGCTGCCCAACTGCTCCTTCACATAGGAGTCAAATGTAGAGGTCACATTTGGTTCTTGTGCACTGTGTGCTGTGCTGTGGTGTATTCACTATGACAAATAATCACTTTTACTTTTATCTTATAGTATAAGAGCCTGTTTACACATATGTCGGTATTTTTATAAACGCATAATTTTAAAATAAGTTTGGGCCTTTCATTTACACGTAAACAGAGTTTTAGTCACCTCAAATGGATATTTTTTTTAAATGCCCTGCAAAGTGAAGATTTTTCAAAACACTGGATTCTGAGGCGTAAACAAATAAAATACAGTTTTATAAAGAGATAATGTGTTTAGTTCTATTTTGTGCGTGCCTTGAATACCTTAAATTCCTTACATACCACAAGTGACAATAGTAACCTTGAAACAATAATCAGTTGCGGGTAAATAACAATGATGGTTACTGTGTACAATGATTTTTTTTAACCGAATGACGTATAAACGCAATTTAAAAATGAAACGTATAAAAATGTTTAACAAAAAAGATCTCTACACATATAAACAGGCACTTAACTGTGTCCTCAAATTTTGAACCTCACACACAGAGAATCATGCACACGAGACACTGGTACAAAGAGTTGTTCATTTATTTATAGACGGAAACAAACTCACAATACTGGAAAATAGATCAGCATTACAGCAGACCGCGTCCGTGGCCTATACCACACGTCTGAACTCTATTAGAGGGAGAAGTGTGTGATCACTCAGCACGGCACGGACCAGCACTGGATAAATATGCTCCACTTGCATTCTGCAACATACAAATAATTACTATCCTGCTTATTCTCCAATTATAGTTTTGCCCCTTATTATTCTGTGAGCAAGCCCTGTAAAAGAAAAAAGAAAGAAACAAAGAAAGAAAGAGAAAAGAAAGAAATGCTGCATTATGCAAATGAACTCCTGAAGAAGAAAAAAACAGACGCATACACAAAATCGCATTTGTCTTTCTGGGGTCTTTTCACTGACTGCCATAATTAGTAGATCTAAATAAGACTACACCGAACCCTAACCTGAACCTGGTAGCTCTCAAACTTTTCCAGCAAGGCCCTGTAGTGTAGATATGAGTATTTTATAGCATTGCTCCACATCCAGCTCAAGTGATCAAAGAACATTTATTTATTCATTATCGAACCACTAAATCCAACCTACATATTGCATGCTTCTGGACTGTAGTGATGTGTCGGTCGCGAGTTTTCTCTCTCTCTATTTTTTCTGTTCCAGCCGCTTGTGATTGGTGAGCTACTGTGTCGAAAAAATAGAAAGAATAAAAACCTTTTTGTACGTGATTTTAATTGACCGTCTCAGTCCGCAGGGTACTCTGAAAAATACTTTTATCTGTGGCTCATATGTGGCAGTAAGGCAACTCACTCGTGAACAGAGCGGCCGCTACAGAGACAACACGTTCCACTGTAAATAGCTAAAAGTTTGTTAATATTGCACATACAATCGGGGAATGGATCTTTTTGTCAACGATGGTATTTATTTTTGTACTTTGAAAATGTATTTGTTGTAGCACTCTGTTCCATGTTGAGTATAATAAGCCACGTAAATAATAAACATTTGATATAATGTATGTTTTGTACAATAGTCAATCATTTTACACATAATTTTACATTATTTTTGGCAATAAGTAAATTTAATCAACAAAACATCTGGGGAGCCAATTGGGAGCCGAAAGAGCTGGCTCTTTTTAGTGAGCCGAGCCATAAGAACTCCCATCTGTCACGCACACTGCCTAACGCGACTGGCACTAGGACCCGGGAGTGGTCGGGCGTGGGTCAGGAAGTGTAAAACGAGGCATTTTCATGCGGCGCATTGCTCTGTCATTGAGTCTACCAGCCCAACTCCGATTCAGTTCAGCTTCAACTGTGAGTACTCCGGTTATTCTCCCTGATAGAGTGTGTGTCTGTTAGAACGCGGGTTCTTGTGGGAATCCTTGCTCTTTGTGTAAGAGAGTTCTTATATCAACTTGCGTGGAAATCCTGCCTCAGCCGTGTTTGGGTTAACCACCACGCTACACGGGCTAACGGCTAACGCGCAGCAGTTTGTTATATCCCAACCGATCACTGGCAGACTGTGAGCGTTTGGCATTCGGTTCAAATCCTAACCAGATCACTGTCCGAATCGTGACTCTGTTCAAAAACCGCCTAATCCGGCCGCTTGAAAATTGTGAACGTCTGGCTTTCTCGTCAGATCCCTGACACCATCGCTACTGGACTGTTAGAGGAAACCGGAGACCGTGAGTTTTTGGAAATGAGAACTATGTCAGGAGTATTTATTTACTTAGGTAAAAGTGTTTGAAGTCACATGAGCAAGCGGCTTTTGAGCAATCTGGGTTTGTTTAAATTCCTGTAATTTTGCGATGATCCCTAACCTTGCTGTACTAAAAAGATCTGGAATGCTGCATCACAAGCGATTTCTGGTGTATTGAAGACAAAAAGACGACAATTGTGAATATCAAACTTAACATCGAATATTACACCAACCTAAACTTAAACCGGAGTGTAATGATCCCAGCGCTATTTTCAACATATTTTATCCTGACTTTAAAACTTAACCAGGTCTTTGAGAATACATACATTTTTAACAATCTGAACCTCCACTACAACCTCAACAGACCGTTACCAAAAGCATATTTTATAATAAAACCTCAAACTTTTCTATGAATTTTGTTCCACATTTTTTTTCAAAGCGACAAATCAGACAAATCTCCTGTCTTTTTACTGTCTTCTAGGGGACAATCAAGTCTTCAAAATTGCCTTAAAGCCTCCTCAGACAGATAGAAATATAACAGATACAGGGCTGACCTACGGAAGGAGGTGGACGGCCAGAAGCAGTGATGAGATGATAAGAGGGCAAGAGACAAGAGGATAAAGACAGACATTAAGAGGAAGATGAGGGTGGTGGTAGTGTGTGTTTCTGTGTGTGTGTGTGTGTGTGTCAGACATATTGGGCTCTTTTAACTGCATCTCCATCTAACTGCAAGAGACAGAGCCTTTTAGGGTGAGCAAAATCAAAACTTAGTCAGGCCTCCAAGATTTCTTGACGCTGTGATCACAACTATTAACGCAAATTCAGCCAATCCTCACAAATTCATTTCTAACATGCAATTTTTACCAATTACCACAACTTTTCAGCAATTTTTGACCAATCATTGTCGTTTCCTGCAAAAAGTTGAGCCATACGTCAGCGAACTCACTTCCTTGTTACGTTTAGAAGATGCAGGAAACGTGTGATTAAAAAACACCTCACATTTACCTTCAAAAATAATTTAATGATTAATGGTTGATAAAAATAATAGTGTTTTTGTTTCCTTCATTTTAATTAATTGTAAAAGAATCATTATAAAGGAAGACAAATCGCAAATTTTCCACAACTTTGACTTGCTCACGCAATTTTATTGCAACAAAATGCCTCAAAACATTTAACACAAAAACACAAAAAGCAACTTTTTTTTTTTTTTTAAAGCTGGATCAGGCATTTCAGGCTGCAACAATCTTGTGAAATCCTGAAGGGACTGCTTAGAAGAGCTTTTTAGAGTTTCATATAAATAAAATTTTACTAGCAATATTATTTAGTTGTGCAAGGTGCAAAAAGGCTGTGTTTTGGGCATTACATGCAGTAAACTAATGAGAGAGTCGTCTTCCATTCTCTTTTTAAAACCGGGAGTGTTTGCTTTGTCGGAATGCTTATGTCTTATGTATGTCTTATCCAGAGTGACATACATCAGTGCCTTGTAGTCACAATGAAGCTAGAAGATTAAACTAAAGCTCGCTATTATAACATTTTTAAGTAATTGTGCTACACAATTACAATATTTCTGAAAAGTTATTTTTTCATGTACATGTCACACTTGTGTGCTTGCACATGTCAGAGGTTCTGTGTGTGTGCGTAAGTGTGTGTGTATGGTGACAGCAAATCATTGGGTTCATCAGGCAGTCCTCCAGCCGGGGGCTGATGGGTCACACAGATAGCAGTTGGAGGGTTTGCTCATGCTGGGCAGTGATGGATGGCGCCTTGGTGTCTCCTGGTTGAGTCGATGAGCATCACTATGGGCCTGGTGGGACGACCAGGAGGAGATGGTCAATACCCAACCGCTACTCGGGGCGGGGTCTTTGTTCCCACAGTGACACTTTACAACCAGGCAAATCAGTCACATTCTCTGCCTCTTTGTGATCGTATCATCTGTAGCTTATCGCCAAGGGTAGCTCTTTAATAAGAATCGTTCATATGTTTATTTGCTCTAATATGGTGATAAAGCAAGGAGAGCTCATCGACGTGCACACACTTCAGAGTGAGTTTTTGTTTTCTTTTAAATTTATATGTATTTGTTATATTACATTATAGTTGCAGTGTCCAGCAGACGCTCTTATTCAGCGCAACTTCCACTTCCTAGTTTACAAGGCCAGTCTCTCTTGAGATTAAACTTGAGATTAAGGATCTGTTTACATGTATGCATATATTTTTATACATTTATTTTATAAATTGCATTTACACAACATTTGGTAAAAAATGTACACACTAGAACACATGATTCCAAACTTGAATGCTTACCACTTGTCTGTATCATGTTTTTTTTCCATCAGTGAATAGCAGGTGACATGCCTAGCATGGATCACGATACAGCAGCCTTCTTCATGGTTACCATAGTCACTTGTGGATTGTAAGGAATTTAAGGTATTTAAGGCAGGTGCACAATAGAACTAAACACATCTTCCACGGATGTCGTTAGGTCTATTTTAGGGGGGCTTTTAAAAAATATATGCCTTTGAGGTAGCTAAAACGCTGTTTATGTGTAAACGAAAGGCCCAAATGTATAAAAAAAAAAATGTGTTAATAAAAATATAACAATAACAACTTTATGATCTCTGAGAAAATCTGACTTTGTTCTTGCAAATTTGCATGTTTTTTTCTATAAATTTGCTACTTAATCTCAGAGAATTTCTGACTTTTTCTTTTCGTAAATCTACAACTTTAATCTCAGAATTTCCTATTTTTTTCTCGAAATTTTACCCCCTTCATTAAAAAAAAAAAAAAAAATCTACAATAGCTCTAATACGCCATCGTGGGATTTAACCAAGATCTGTTCTCGATATCAGTTTTATTATTTGTGCTGCATTTTATGTGATAAAACATGATTCTCTTTAGTTGCCAGTGTAACACTGCAGACGTGTAAGTAAAAAAGGAGTATGTAAGCTGTCAGCATTTTTACAGTTCCTCTAGAATCATTCCAGACGTAAAATAAATAAAGTAAGATGGAGTGCAGCAAGGTGCAGAGAGAGGTGTCCTAACTTTACATAAAGCTTGCTTATGTGTGTGTGTGTGTGTGTGTGTGCGAGTGTTGAGGAAGAATATGGTTTACCCACCGCATGCTGCATTAACCTCTGTCAGTAAGGGTTTGTTATGAGACGCTGTGAGAGCCTGCGATCGGTGGAGTCTCCCTCTGATTTCTTGAATAGATCCCCCCCACAGAGCAGACCTGAGAAGAACCTCTCACTCCAGGCAGGAGAAGATGGAAGATGGGGCAGCTTTATGAGTGAAATGGAGAGTGGGGTTCATGAACAGAATTAGCCTGTAAGGAAATTTAGAAATATAATGAATCTGCAGTGGAATTGGGTGGTGATGAACGTGAATGTCTGGTTAAAGGATTATGTTTGTGTTGTTTTTAACCCCTAGGGGTTGAAACCTGGGAACGCTGATACATGCACTTCATTGAACTTTCCCTGCCTCCTCCTTCTCCTCCTCCTCCTCCTCCTCACTACAGCTTATGTATTAAATATGCACTCTGCAGTGGTCACACCATGGTGTCATGTGAAAATTGCCTCAGGGATGCAGTCATGCAGACCATCTCCATTCCACCACTATTGCCACTAGACTGCTGAACATTATAGTGAATTAAAGTAAGTGATTATTCGTCACTGTGAACACACTACAGCACAGAACAACGAAATGTGATCTTTGCATTTGACTCCATCATGAAGGAGTAGTAAGCAGCTTTTTCGCAGCGTCCGGGACTTGACCTGGCGACGTTCCTATCATGGGGCCAACTCCCTAACCGTCACATGACCAACTGCCAGCTACCAACTATAAGAAGATGATGTAAAGACATTAAGGGCCAATTTCCCAGTCAAGGATTAAGCCTAGTCCTAGACTAGTTTTGAGTTTGAATGGTAAATCTCCATTGGCACTACAATTTACACACTACAGACTAGGCTTAATCCATGAGCAAGAAACCAGCCCTTAGAGTAGTAAAGAGTTCCACAAATGGTAGGAATGAAAGTATAAAGCAGTCAGTCATGTCATTTTAGGCTGTACATTTACAAAATGGTTTTAAAATACAGTATGTAATTGTGAACATTTTGTAACTGTGATTTGCATTCTGGATATTCTAGTGGTCACACCGACTTGTGTTGGCCAAATGGAAGTGAACACGAAAGTTCAAACAAGGAGACCTATCACATAACTCCTAGTCTGTATATAAGCAGTAACACTGGCCTTCTTCTTTGCCATTACAGCCGTTCCGATTTCGCCCGCCTCCTCCCCTCCACCACCTCCGGCTTCCCGCCTTGGTCCGGGGCCGGCTCCTTCACCTTCCTGCCTGGTTTACCAGCCAGATCTGCCAGCTTCAGAGACGAGGGAACCAACGACCAAGCGACGGGATGGGCTCCCTCCAAACTGTCACATACACACTAAAACGACAACCTGTTTTGCTCAATAAAATGTATCTTATCTTCCTTATCTGAATGGTCTCCTTGGTTGAACTAAATTTAAGCTACCGTACGTAACTGTATTCCAGTACAAAAAATGGCTTTATTGTCCTCCAAATGACTAAAAAAAATAACTTCTACAAAATGTGGAAAATCCTTGACAGCCCCAGCACTAAACATAGTGTTTCCTATGATATCCTTATCACAGAATACACAGCATTATGATGACGTGAAATCGTGATTCAGACCTGATCGTTTATTTTAAAACTCACCAAATGCACCATAAAAATCTCCTGCAAGTTTGTTCTGATACAAATAAAGTATTTGATGATTAGCATATCCTCTCAGCCTGGTACAAACTGACACAGATACATTTTAAAACAAATCTCTCTTTCCTTTGGGCTTTGAGGAGAAGTTTGGCTTTGAGAAGACAAAATGGAGTAGAGCTACACTGTTTAATTCTTACTGTTTTGTAACATTAAAATGAATTGAGATACTGTTATTATTTGCATTCTGTATATTACGATGCTCCAGCCCACAGAATATATTCCATCTTGTGTAAGTGTAGGAATATCAGAATACAAGTTGAATCTCATCAATGTGTTGATCATTTATCCCAGTATGAAAAATGGTATTATTGTTCCCCTGATGAAAGAGAAAGAATAACTTCAGCATGAGATTTAGAAATTCAACTCCTGAAAATATTCAAAAGCTTTTCACCCTTAACACGACTTTTTGACCAAGTTGTACAACACAATAACGTTGTTCATTCATTTTCATAATAGATACGAATAGTCCTTAAATCTCTTTATATGTGCACAAATCATTAACTCAGTAGAGTTGCAAACAAAATGAGTCATTTCCTTAAAAGTACATTTGCATCCACAGTTTAAACCTTGTCTTGTTTCTGAATATAATAAAAAGACTTGCTAAATACTTCTGGAGCTACTGAATACTTCGTTTTACATGTAACACCTTTTGCTGTAACACTTCCTACAAATTGATTGAATCAAGCTTAAAAATAACTTGAACTTTTGAACTAAACGAACTGAACCAACACTAATAGCTATTAATGAATCTCATGATTCATTTCACAGAATCTGTATGCTGAGGAAGGCTACAAATAGCCTGCTGTGTTTCCACTGTACAGGATGTTCAAATCCAGGTTAAACGGGGCAGAAATGAGGACAGCAGGCTAATAGCTGTGCGCTTCTCTCAGTTAAATAAGGATTAAATGGTTTAAATAAGGCCCAAGTCGACTAGCTGATATCTCCTGGTGGGTTTTAGAGAAAAGGATTTACATGCAAGTTGTGCATAAAAGTTGTGTATCTCTCATTATTGATATTTAAAATGCTGATTTTAAGAACCTCAACAGCCTCAATAACAATATAGGCACTTTAATTTTAGATAAAGCAGTTAAATAAAAGGAAATACACAGATAATGATTAATTAAATTTTGAACAGAAAGATTTAACTTATAATAAGAGATGAGTTTTGCTCAGAAAGCAACACCTGTTTCTGAAAGTGAAAGACTTTCTTCTCTCCTCGTGAGGAGTGTGAAATAAAGAATAATAGAGAACTTGTGTTCAGGGACACTTAAATTGGATTCTTTTATCTCAGTTCTAAATAGAGATGAATTTGAGGTTATTTTCACAACAATCAGTCACATTTATTGGAGAGTTGAACAAAAGCTGTGATCCTGACTGAACGTATCAGTTTCATTTGTTTAAAGAAGAAAAAAAGAAGCTCAAAGTTACAATTAAAATATTCTATTGTTCTTTATTGCTAGGTGAATCTGTCTAACAACCAGCAATAATACATCCAAACAGAGGACGGGTTTGTTCAAATTATTTTTGATATATGAGCACCAAAAATTGCCACATATATATAAGCATTTGAATGTACAGTAGCATGTTTATTGTTCCTTGCTTGAATCTTTATGGGAATCTTACTGGAGTAGACTGTGACAAATACTGATGATTTACACACTGAGATGAAGCAGTGAGAAAATCAGAATTTTTATTAACGAAAGGGTTGTTATTGGTGTGACAGCCTTCTCTTTCACTCTCAGTTGTGATACTTTATCTAGATGCCATTAGCATAAAGTCCCGTTGGTGGCGCAACGGTAGAGTATTCGCCCTGTGATCAGAAGATTGCAGGTTCAAATCCAGGGCTGGTAAAGTTACTATTGAGGTACTCATGAGCAAGGTACTGCTCCCTGAGTGCTTGTTAGCTGCCTGCTCTTTCATGGATGGGTTAAATGCAGAGGTCACATTTTGCTGTGGGGTGCTGTGTTCACAATGACAAATAATCACTCACTTTCACTTTCATCTGTCACTGTGAAGAGTTAATTGGACATCAATCTTGAGACAAAATACTGAACCACTAAATCAACTTGCGTGTAACTTCAGCATTTTACTACCGCTAGCAAAACGCAAGTGTGGCCTTTAATAACTAATACTGTCCCCAAGTGGGGTGCAAAATGCTGCAGAACACTATTTCTGGTAACTAAACTTTGCCCAATCTGTGGAATATGTGTATATGAAATATTTACAGGGGGTGATTATTTTGTAATGAAGCTGGTTTAACTCCACAAGGGGCTTCCCGTTATTTTTGAGGGCCCCGAAGGCTGCAGTCTGACTGTTTGTCTGGGTCACTGTTTACTTATTGACCTTTGGTGTAATTAGCTATTTGAGAGACTATCAAATGAGGCCTGACGTGCCAGGTTGGACAGATGACATGGAAATGTTAATAAGTGTGCACTAAGACCATGCAAATGGGCCATTAGCGTCTTCCCCAGTGGCCCCATCATCACCCATCATCCTCTCCACCACCGAGTTCTGGCCATCAGCCGGGAGCCGTGGTGACTTTTATTATTTGACTCCACGTTCATTTCCTTCCTTTCTCCAGCAGAATAAATCCATTTCATCACTTATTGATCAACATCAATCTTGAAAGTGAGTGAGACGCCCAGTGGTGATTTTAGTGAGTGAGTGAGTGAGTGAGAGATTATATGTCATTGTAAACACACCACACCACAGTACACAGTGCACCACAACCAAATGTGACCTCTGAAAAGCAGTGCTTGGGGACGCTACCTTGCTCATGAGTCCTTCAGCGGCAACTTTACTGGTCCTTGGATTTGAACAGGTGACCTTCCGATTATGGGGTGAACACCCTAACCGTTACTCTATCAACTGCCCCAAAACTTTTACAAAGATTTTAGGCTGTTTTTATTGGTACCAAAGCATCCCGAAATTTTAACTCTGAAAAACAATTACTGGTAGCCAGTTCTTAGATTTGCCAAAAGTGATATTTGGAGATGGAATAAATGAAGACAGGCCCAAATGGACCAGTAAAATCCTTGCACGAGTCGGACCCTCCTCTGATTGGTTGGTGTATCCGCGATTGCCTGATTGTTGTAATTCAAATGGGCAACTGCAGTCGTTACACAGCGCATCTCGTTGTCATCGTTCTTAACTGTGAAATGTAAAGGTATGGCTAATGAAGTTAGAATTAATGAGAGAAACATTAAAATACAGGCGCAATAGTCGTGGTTCCTGTTGACAATTATAAAAACAAATTTAATCCTGTTTATTACAGAGTCCAGTTGTGCACAAAAATTGACTCCATAATAAATGTTTGTTTTAAGCCTATCGCATGGCCAGCTTTTTATTTAAAATGTAAGCTGTTTCTAAAAGATCTTAAATCTGGACTAAACATGGCAACCACATTGTTCAAGCCAAGAGCCTCTGTCAGCACTGGGGGTTGAGCACCTCTATAGGTTAGATCGTAGAATCACCCCTGGAGATGCCTGTAGAGGTGGTGCTGATTACTTAGTACTAGATTTCACGGCCGTGACTTGAGAGGTCATGTTTTTAAATCGTGCTTCTCCTCCTCCACCACCACCACCATGTCCTTTGCATAATTCACTTAACCCCATGTTGCTCCAGGGAAACTGTCCCAGCAATTAGGAAAATGTAGCGATAAGAGTGTTAATAAGAATTATGCAAATGTACATTCAAAACAGATATGGGATTTAACTGATGGCATCTGAATCGCATCAACAGTCTCTAATTACTATGAGGGGCTATTATCAATACAACGATGGGTTGAAAATGGATTTGTTTACGGTGATGTATAAAAGAGGAGCTTGACTCTTTGCTCAGAGTGCAGACATCCCTCAAAAGACGAGCAAGTGGGAGGCAGAGAGGGATCCATCAAACATGGAGTGGATGAGGCTAATGAGTGTGTACATCTGCTGGAAATGCTACTAGTTCGTCAAGAGCTTCTAACTGCAGTGTGAGACCCAAAGCATTTTACTCACAGGAGAGTAGAATAATCTATATAAATGCTTTGGTGTCAATAACAGTGTAGTCTTGGCTTTGGAGTAACAAACTGGGAGGTCATGAGTTCATTCATTCATTCATTCAGCCATTATCCGAACCGGTCAATCCTTTTCGGGGTCCCGGGGACTGGAGCCTTTCCCGGGAAGTACAGGCGCAAGGTGTGGACCAACCCTGGGCAGGTGCCAAAACACTGCAGGATCATGAGTTCCTTTGTTTTATTTTTTCAATGCACTCATTTTTGGTGAGATTGTACCGGGGGAAAAATGGTAGACTCCACATGCAATAGAGTTTGCCATGCGGGAGACTGAATGCTTTAAAGGAAGTGGGTAACGGGGTGTTTTGTTCTGCCTTCCTGTAAAAAGAAAGGCCTATTTAGAAAACCGATCAAAATATATAACAACAGTAAAATTCATTCGAGTTGAGCACTGTTTTATTTCCAATTATCTGAAAAGCACTCAGAAGATTAGGGATAATAACCAGTGGCATTTAAGTCCTAGTCTGGGGAGTTTTTAAGAACGCCACCACACACACACACACACATACACACCCTGCATTGCTATGGAGTATTTACCATTTTAAAGAGAGATGTATTTTTCCCATTTTTTTCTTGTATTGACCAGCAATAGGGTATTTAAATCTAAGCAAATTTAAGTGAGTAATTAAAAAATGAAAGGTGCGTTTCCTGGTTGTTTGTTGTAGACACTAGGTCTATTGTATTTTGGAAAAAGTGAAAAAAGATCTGAGGCACTCTGATGATAGTGTTAAAAATCCTTTATTGTAACTAACGCTAACGACTAACGCTTTTTGGCTCAAGTTGAGTCTTCGTCAGGGCCCTCTTTCTTGTAGAGCACCAGATATTTACTTTTTTTGACCCAATGCAGCAGTCACCTTAATATTTTTTTCTCTGACTTTGGGTTAAGTGAATGATTATTTGTCATTGTGAACACAGCACAGCACACAATGTCCCACAATGAAATGTGAGCTATGCATTTGACCCATTCGTGTTGGAGACTGGGTGCAGTGCTTGAGGACAGTACCTTGCTCATGGGTACCTCAGTGGTACCTTTACCAATCTTGCACTTGAACCCGCAACCCTCCAATCATGGGGCTACCAACTACCACATGCGAAAGTGAAAGTGAAAGTGAAAGTAAGTGATTACTTATCATTGTGAACACACCACGGTACATCACACAGTGCCTCACAAGGAAATGTGACCTCTGCATTTGACGTACCTGTAAGAGAGCAGTGGGCAGCTGACATGGGCAGCACCCAGAGCAGTGCTTGGGGATGGTACCTTGCTCATGAGTACCTTAGTGGTACCATTACCACTCCGGCATTCAAACCCGGCAACCATCCAACCATCCAACCAACTGTGCCACAATAATTAAACAGGGAGAGAGAGATTCTATTGCTTTCTACTTGTTTTCTTCCAATACCTGTTCTGTTCCACAAGGACAAGTGTTCTAGGGCATTGATATGAAAACAGCGTTGCAGTAAGGATAGGGCAGGACAGTTTTTTAATTGTTGTATATGCTTAGGGACGTTGTGCGACTCCCCCTTTTTTTATGGACTCCATGGAAAATAATCTTTCCATCACATTACCCATAATGCAGCATTATTCCCTTCTAGTTGGCTTTATGTCTGGACTTGCTGTGCAAATGAAGCTCTCCTGAGGCCACTTCCTCTCTTTGTTCAACCTGGTCTTTAGTGTTCAGGTTCATTTGCCTGCTGGTAAATTAAATTAGGCTGCAGTCTCGCAGAGATAAATGCAGTTCTCTCCTTGCGGATCAAGCAGATGGCATTTAGAAGTTGGCACGCAAAGTTAGGCCCACTACCGTATTGTTTACATTCAGCTCCCTCGTAAATATTTTCGCACTGTGAGGCAATGGAGGCTAAGGAAACGATGTTAGTCACATCTGAGGTACAAACTGCATTTCAGTGCTTGTAAGCAAATTTGCTTACAATTTTTTCCTACCTAAAACTCAGGTTAAGGTGTAAATCAATGGCTCCGCAGTCCCCCCCAAAAAAGCATTAGATCACTTATTTGAAGCTCTCGCTTTCACGACCTGCATGTGCGTTTTCAATCCATTAGTTATTCGCCGGTGGCTGGTGTGTTAAGGTATTGATTTTGTGAAGTGTATGGCAGTAGCATGTGTGAAGACACATCAGATGAAGCAGAAATGTGCAGTGGAGCTTGCACTCTAAACATAGCTTAAAGGCCCAGAACATCATCCAGCTTTGTGCATCAATGACTAATCGGGTCTGTAAGTACACCCTCTCAGACATGTAAACAAGACAATGCTTCCCTAAAGCACCACAATTGGCCCATACATACGTATGTGTAAGTGTGTGTGTGTGTGAGAGAGAAAGAGAGAGAGAGAGAGATAGGCTCTATTTCTTTTACTTGAATTCACCACTGAGACTGTATGTAAAGTAACATCACGGTTGATAAGAAATCACAATAAGACAATGTGTCACAGTGAACACACCACAGCACCACAACGTAATGTGACCTATGCTTTTGACCCATCCACGAAAGAGCAGTGGGTAGCTGACATAGGTAGCACCCGGGGAGCAGCTCTTGGGAACGGTCCGGGATTTGAACCGAAAACGTTCTGATCGCAGGGTGAATGTCCTAACCATTGTGTCATCAACACTACCAACAGCATCAATAAGTGCAAAGAAGCTTATAATTTCCGAAATTCATCCCCCTCCCACCGCCCCGTTAGATCTATTTCAAATAGATCTAATTCGTCCATCTATTTCAAATCAATCACATTTACTCATAATTGAACCGGTTATTAGAGTTCCTCATAGAATGAAATGATAAGACCATGCAAATGTAAAAATAAGTGTGTTCCAAATTGATAAGACTTCTGGGAGGATATGGAGGAGGGCTTAACAGAAGAGAGTGGGTGCTTAAGAGCTAGGGGGAAAAAAACAATTTTGGAAGTGAAAGGAGAGAGTCCAAGAAAGAAGGCCAGATTTACAGTAGCTGTGAGATAGGAGAGAGAGAGAGACAGAGGTGTCAAAAGTACACCCATTGTTTACTCAAGTAGAAGTATAGATACACTACCAGTCAAAAGTTTGGACACACCTTCCCATTCAATGTTTTGTTCTTTATTATCATGACTATTTACACTGTAGATTCTCACTGAAGGCACTATGAATGAACACATATGGAATTATTTAGTAAACAAAAGGTGTGAAATAACCCAGAACATGTTTTATATCTTAGATTTTTGAAAATAGCCACCCTTTGCTTTGATCACTGCTTTGCACACTCTTGGCATTCTCTCGATGAGCTTCACGAGATAGTCACCTGAAATGGTTTTCCAACAGTCTTGAAGGAGTTCCCAGAGATGCTGAGCACTTGTTGGCCCTTTTGCCTTCACTCTGCGGTCCATCTCATCCCAAACCATCTCGATTGGGTTTGGTCAGGTGACTGTGGAGGCCAGGCCATCTGGCGCAGCACTCCATCACTCTCCTTCTGGGTCATATAGCCTTTACACAGTTCATTCATAGTTTTGATGCCGTTAGTGAGAATCTACAATGAAAACAGTAACGAAAATATAGAAAAAACATTGAATGGAAAGATGTGTCCAAACTTTTAACTGGTAGTGTATATGTGTTTAAAAGTTGAAGTATTGTCTCGACTTCTTTAGTCGAGTTAAAGTGTTAGTACAGGCTCTTAAACACACAAAGGTATAAAGTACCCTTGCGAAGGACAAAACCAGCATTTTAAGGCAAAGCTGACGGGACTCCATGTCCAGGCGTTATGCAGAGCGCAAGCAGAGAAAAATAAAGCCACAGGAACACAAAGCTGCACTGGACATTAACATCTTTATACATGATGATTGCCTCTATTCTAAACACATCATACAACAAATATTATAGTGCTGTAAAGAGCGCTGTAAAGAGCACATTATAAATAAACTCAACTGAACTGAATTTGGTGGCGCTAAACTTCTTTCTGCCACTGCAATCACCATATGATTTCCCACCGAGTTGCCACCTGGTTTTAGTTTCTTTCTCTCTCTCTCGCTTTAACATGTCTATCATGTTGTGTCTCTTGTGCAAAGACCAATACACCAATGGGATTGTCTTTTCTGTGCGTGTCTGCTACGTTTTTAAGCCTCAACCAATCAGTCAAGTGGTCTGGATGGCGCGCATTATTGATATGGAATAGGTAAAATGCACGGGAGAACGGCCTAATAAACGTCATTTCAATCAAGGAGACCATCGAGTTTAGGTTAACAACTGTTTATTGGCAAAACATTGTCTTTAGTGTGTATGTGATACGTTTTGGAGGAAGCCCGTCGCTTGGTCGTTGGTTTAGTCGTCTCTGAAGCCGGCAGATCTGGCTGGCAGACCAGGCAGGAAGGCCAAGGTGGCGGAGGGGCGGAGGCGGGCGAAATCGAACAGCTGTAATGGCAGAGAAGGAGGTCAGATTTACTGCTTATATACTAACCAGGAGTGATGTGATTGGACGTGCTGGCGATCATTAGGTGTCCTTGTTTGAACTTTTGTATTCACTTACATTTAAATTACGCGAAACAAGAGTAACAAACCTGATTTGAATATGTAAGGAGTAGAAAGTACAGATATTCATGCTAAAAATGTACGTAATAAAAGTTGGCACAAAAATAAACAGTCAAGTAAAGTAGAGATACCCGAAATTTCTACTCGAATGGAAGAAAGGAAGAAAATATACGAGAGTGGCGAGGTAAGAGGATGAGTGCTGGACTGGGCGCTGGCTCTGTGTTGTCCCATGGCCTGGACAGACCTCTCTCTCTCTCTCTGTCGTGATTGATGCTCATTTTCATTGCCTTCTCACGCCTAATGAAGCCGGCGGTTCAGCTTTTAATTGAATGCTCTCCACAGATGCAAGTTATTCACTCTGACGTTGGCTGAACTCTTTCTCTCTCTCTCTCTCTCTCTCTCTCTATATCCCTCTCTCTCTCCCGTTCTTTCATGAGAAGGATCACTGATGAATAATAACCAGAATGAAACCTTTTCCACCCACGCACATATTTTTACATTTTTTACTTGCACTGTGTAAGTCCTTTACGTTCAGGCAGAAACCAGTGACACTGGCTGATCAACACTGATAAAGGCATATTCCCCTGCTTTGCTCTCATTTCAAGTCACAACCTCTCTTTCAATCTCTATCCTTCAGGGCATCAAGATTTACAAAGTGATGGTGCGGATGAAAGCAGTCCCATTGCTGTGTTTTTGATATAATGTCGTAGGGAGCAAATGCATGAGATTGAGGGCCTCCGCTTCCATTTTGATAAAAGAGTTTCCTTATTAAATTGCTACCTCTGCTCAGCTTTATCATTGCTATATCTTTGCACAGCAGATAACATAACAATCATCTTCAGCCGCCTCTAAAGGACATCTTAATACCTTTTTCAGAATAAACGCAGCACACCACTTTCATCCATTACTCTGACCAACGCAGCGGAAAGGAAAGCGACACCGACATCCAGCCCGTGTCAACTACATGTCTCGACAGGCCGATTTCATTCAGCCTGTCAATCATGAGCAAGCGAGATAGATGGGCAGGTCGACCGTTTACACAAATAACGTCCCCGGTGTAGAATGGCAGGAGGGAGTAGGGTTGGATTTTAAGAAGCTGAATTTCCTAAGAGTGGAGCAGATAAGGAGCAGGGATTTGCTGATCCTCTCGGAGGTAATGACTCAGACTGCTGATCAATGACTCGGGAGCCTTTAAAGCCCCAGTTTTGATCTCTTGACCCATTGATTATTAGACGGGGCACTTACAGATCAAAGGGTAATATAAACAACTGCCATTATCACAGGTCCGAGCGAATTAAAGCTGAATCTGTAGAAATAAAAAAAATGGATTGTTGATATTACAGAACACACCAATCAGCAATAATGTGGGATGTATTAGGCTGCAAGTGAACATTTTGTTCTTAAAGTTGAAAGTGTCAAAAGTTCAAAAATGGGCAAGTGTAAGCATTTTTAGCACGTGCCAAACGGTGATGGCTAGACAACTTGGTCAACTTGGATTGATTATTTGTTATTGTGAACACAGGACAGTACACAGTCCTCTCCAGTGAAATGTGAGCTCTGCATTTGACCCTTCCATGAAGAAGCAGGTCAGGTGAGGTTCAGGTGAGTGGACTCGTGGCTCATGCGAGGGGCGACCAGAATTTAAAACAGGATGATTTTCATCCGACCATATGATTGAGCAAGACCCTTAACCCCAAGTTGCTGGAGGGAGACTGTCCCTGTAATTAGGATAATGGAAGTCTCTTTGGGGTGCATTTCCCAAAAGCATAGTTGCTAATGTATTGCCAACTATATTAGCAACACTATGCTAGTTGCTAATGTACACTATGCTAGTTACCAATGTAGACTATTGTAGTTGCTAATGTACACTATGCTAGTTGCTAATGTACACTATGCTAGTTACCAATGTAGACTATTGTAGTTGCTAATGTACACTATGCTAGTTGCTAATGTGCACTATGTTAGTTGCTAATGTACACTATGTTAATTGCTAATGTACACTATGCTAGTTGATAATGTACACTATGTTAGTTGCTAATGTACACTATGTTAGTTGCTAATGTACACTATGTTAGTTGCTAATGTACACTATGCTAGTTGATAATGTACACTATGTTAATTGCTAATGTACACTATGCTAGTTGCTAATGTACACTATGTTAGTTGCTAATGTACACTATGTTAGTTGCTAATGTACACTATGCTAGTTGATAATGTACACTATGTTAGTTGCTAATGTACACTATGTTAGTTGCTAATGTACACTATGTTAGTTGCTAATGTACACTATGCTAGTTGCTAATATGCACTATGTTAGTTGCTAATGTACACTATGTTAGTTGCTAATGTACACTATGTTAGTTGCTATTGTGCACTATTTTGGAAAACGCACCCCTGGATAAGAGTGTCTGCCAAATGCTGTACATCTAAATGCAAATGTAAAGATTTTTTAAAGTAGTTTTGTGCTTTATGATATCAGCATCTGCTATGATTTTTAGCTCTCTGTTTGCAAAACCCATTAACTGATCCATAAGATGGCTGGATATTAAATATCAAAACAGATTGAAAAAATGTTTCATGCATGTTTTGCTTCCCTCTAGTCGTAGAGTCCTTTTAAGTGGATTCATTCGTCAAGAAGAAATACTCCTCATGTTAGAATCATGGACGATTTCACGTTTCCATCAAATCGCTTCACAATTCGCCAGCTACGTGACGGGAATGAATCTGGCCCAAACTGGGATTTTCAGACACAACGGAGTGTGCAGGGCGCGCCTGTCAGTGTCATCAGAAAACCAAATTTGACAGCTGTGATAATGCCTCCCTATTGTGTTTCTTTCCCAGATAGTCGAGTCTGATTGAACGTCTCCAGCATGTGGTCATGGGCTGCTAAAAACACACCCAGCTCAAAGTTTATTAAGAAGAGAGTGTTTGAGACAGCGGGAGTGTGTGTGTGTGTGTGAGTGTGGTGGTGTTGTTGTGTGTGTGTGTGTGTGTGTGTGCGTGTGATTTGGTGGCAAGTCTGGAAAGGACACTATCAACAACTCTGATGATAAAACTCACTGTGTGTGTACAAATGTGTGTGTGTCAATTTCTGTCTTCTCTCGGCGTGTGTGAGCGTAGCGTCTCGGCCCTTCTCTTGCATGCTTTCCCAGTCCTCCCTGATAAGGGGGCAAAGATGCGGACGATTAGCTTTAATGTATTCATTTGATGTCAAGCGGTCTAAATATTTCAGACCCAGGAAAGAAGTGGGGAGAAGACGATCTGAGTGGGACGGCAGTAGCTCTGTATTATTGATCGATTGCACGCTATGCTCTTGTCACGGTCGACATCGAGCTGCTTTTCCCCTTTCTAGGTTATTAGCATCGCGGCAGCAGGTGAAGCAACCCGGTGTTACATTCTGTAGCAGCGTGTCACTACAGTTAATGCTACAATTTCTTTAAAGGAATGCTGAAACTGCACTTGAAAGCAAGTTCACATGAAGCCTGTGGTACGCTGAGAAGCAGCGAAGGTCATCTGAGTGTATTATAGTATATTTACATGCAATAATATCACTTGAAAAACTTGTGGTTCGTGTCGTTTCCTCCGTGGGCTCCCACAGTCTGAAACTGTGCACTATACAGTGCCTTGAAAGAGTATTCATATCCCTTGAATTTTTACACATTTTGACACCTTACAACCACAAACTTAAATGTTTTTCTTTGAGATTTTCTGTGATAAACCAACACAAAGTAGCACAAAGTTTTTATAACCTAACCCTGCTTTAAACGTATCTACAACTTTATCTCTGACCTGTCTGGTGAGTTCCTTGGTCTTCATGATGCTGTTTGTTCACTAATGTTCTGTAACAAACCACTGAGGCCTTCACAGAGCAGGTGTATTTATAATGAGACTAAATTACACACAGGTGAACTCTATTATCTAATTAGGTGACTTCTGAAGACAATTGATTGCACTGGATTTTATTTAGGGGTATCAGAGTACGGGGGGCTGAATATAAATGCACGCCACATTTTTCAGATTTTTATTTGCTTAAAATTTTGAAAACCATGTATCATTTTCGTACCACTTCACAATTATGTGCTACTTTGTGTTGGTCTATCACAGAAAATCTCAATGAAAAACATTTAAGTCTGTGGTTGTAAGGTGTCAAAATGTGTAAAAGTTTAAGGGGTATGAATACTTTTTCAAGGCACCGTAGGTTAATTGTTGACTCTAAATTGGCCCCATAAGGTGTTACTGGGAGTGTGTTGGCGCCTGCCCAGGGTTTGGTCCCCGCCTTGTGCCCGTAGTTCCCGGGATAGGCTCCGGTACCCCACGGCCGCAGTTGGGATTAAGCAGTTCAGAGAATGAATGAATGATAAATGTTTTAAGTCTGGTGAGTAAGCTTATTATAACCATAAAAAGTACTCCTAAGTAGCACAAGAACATTCTGAGTAATAAAATAACTTTATAACTACCTACATGATGTAAGCTATATGTAATACAATATTTAAAAGATGCATATATAGTGCAGGCAATGGCACCATATGTAATGGTTAGAGAATTGGTCCTGTGATCAAAAGGTTGCCAGATGAAGTCTCGGACAGGTAAAGGTACCACTGGGGTACTTGTGAGCAAGGTACCGTTCCTAAGCAATAATTCTGGAATGGAGCCTCTTCTCGCTACTTAAAACTCCACACCTGAACTCCACTCCAGATTTTCACAAAAGCTCTTGATGACCAGATCAAGCTCACCTGAGGACCAGAGCTCTTCATTTTTGTTGATTCATTGAGGTTTTTAGTGCTTCTGTGCATGCATACTCAGGCACTTTTCTGGATTATAGGTTCGTATTGTCGCCTGCAGAATTTGAGGTTGGATGTGCTTTGTAAATCGGGCTTGTTTTTATTTATCCTCTATGATTTGGATTCGTTTGAGGACTGATCTCCTGTGTATGCTTTCCTGCCTGTCTCTGACTACTGCTATCAATAAAACTTTGTTGTTTTTCTCTGCAATATGGTCTCTGGCTAATATTATTATAAAAGCTTTGCAAGGTTTACTTCATGCTGAGTCATATTCATAACTGTAACTCTGTCTTTCAGCACTTTGTCCTCAGCCAGTCGGTTCAACCAGACTCATTAGATCATTTCCCCGGTGTGAAGTGGACAGAACAATCGTGACTGACAGGTGAAGATTTTAAGTTTGGATGCGTCATGATTTTAGTCTTTTAGAAACAAAAGTTATCATTTGTGTCCTCAGAAATTTAGAACATAACATTTCATTTCATGAAAATAACAAATAACATCCATGCACCTACGCTGAAAGTGCCAATCACCAAGTTAATAATAGCATATGTTTAATACGACGGCGTATCGGGCGTTAAATTATCGCTGATCAGTGTGAAGATGTTGCTGCACGGAAACAACTGCAAGCTTTCAGAAGTGAAGCTCAAAGCCATGAACGCACAGATGCAGCACTTGGCAGCAGATGCCAGGATGAGGCGGTAATTGAAGTCTCATCAACTTTGAGTCACTACCGAGCGCCGCTGACAGACATGGCCATGTGTTCTTACGGCCCGTTCTCATTTACGCAGAGGGATAGAGGACGAGGCGAAATGGGACTGCAGCTCTATTGGTAAAAAGAGCAAATCAAAATTTCAACTTTCAACTTGCTCCTCCTTTCAATGAATTATTCACCATCGTGACCCTTCAACGACTTCAGCAGTGCTCAGAGTTGCAAAAGAAATGGAAAAGAACTGTAAAACTGTACTTTTGGCGTACTAGAGACACTTGGGCCTTGACTGGAGTAAAATATAATGTGGTAAATGAAGGTGAGTGATTACTTGGAAACTTCACAGAATGTAATAGTGCTTAAAAAGTCATCCTGTATCCAACTTGCATTCTCATTATATGAACTTGTATTGACTTGTGCATTCTGTTTTATTCTTTTCTGAATCATCTTTTTATACACTCGACTTCCTGAATCTTAATTAATTAGAGCTGCTGGTTTGACCTTTAAATCCAGGTATTTTACTTTAACATCAAAAAACATGCACTGAGGGACAGTTCAAATAGTCTTCTCATAGTTTTATTAACTGCAAGCCTTGCACTTACACTGTATGAGAGTTATTTAATGTTCTGTTCTGGGTGAACTTGCGATGTTGAAGGTGCTTTGCTGTGGCCCAGGGTAATTCTGGGCAAACTCTGCTTCTTTAAAGCCTTTTAAAACAACATGTATTGTACATTTCCAAAGACTTTGGGGCTTAGACTTCACTCTAGAGAGGCAATATGAGGTTATGGACGTTTTCAGACAAGAGACTCTTACTTTTCTTAGAGAGTGATATTTTTTCTTTCTTTTTTCTGTTTGGAGAAGTCTGAGTGACCCGAGAAATGTGAAGGGCCAAAGCTCGTCTCAGTCTCCCACTGACGCTAGCCTGGGAGCAATTTTCCCCCAAAGAACGGAGCTAATCAACCTTACCGTTAGCTATACTGGAGAAACTACTCTCTACTCACTCTAAGAAAAAATCACATTGTCTCGAAAATTATCCGGGTGCAGAAAAAGGAGCAGCCCAAATTGAAAGGGAGAAAGAAAGTCACAAAAGTGGGGAAATAATTGCGAAACATTGATGCGTGCTAATCACATGGGAAGGCTTTTTTATGAAAAGGCAAAGATTTGACAAACAAACCTCAAATGCTGTCTGTTTAATTCAATGTTTTGTAGAAGTCTGTCTGTCTGTGTAAAATAACCTCTGGCCTTTCGGTTACAGTGCAAAAGTCCATGATTACATCTTTTTTTCAGCAGCTACATAAATGAGCTTGGTTTTGACTGAGATTTTATCTATAGCCGAGACCTGTGTCAGGGTCAAAGTGCTACTGTAATCCTAGCAGACTCCAGATCAGTCTTCTAAAGTGACTGTACAAAACCTTTTTGGCACCACTAATACCAACATTTACAGCAACAGCAACACAGCGCTATTATATAAAAGACGACTGCTCTCATAAATCCTATTTATCAGGTATTTAACACTGTTGTATCTGTTTTTTGCTAAGTTGCTCATGGTTTTTTAGAGCCTGTTTACGCGTGTGCGGATATTTTTCTAAACACATTTTTTATGTTTCGTTTAGCCGTAAACAGAGTTTTAGCCACCTCAAATGCATATTTTTTAAAATTTGGAGATTTTTCAAAAGGCTTGATACCGTGGATACATGTAAACAAGTAAAATGCAGTTTTCTTAAAACAGTGATGTCAGGGACGTTCATAGGATTGAAAGGTAGGTGGGGCTTAACCCCTAGGGGTGTGGTTAAGGTTAGGGTTACGCGCTAAATTTTTTTATTGCACCTACATAGGCTTGATCAATTAGTAAATTATTTTTGTGTTCTAGTGTATACAGAGATTTATTTTAACCATAGGTCTTTTAAACGCAATAAAGGACATATACATTTTTAAAAAATATCTGCATATGTGTAAACAGGTCTTTTTTTAACCAAATGAGTGAACGCAATTTAAAAAATAAACGTATGTAAAAATATCCACATATGTGTAAACAAGCCCTTATTCCGAAGCAGGACGGAGATGCCGGAGGAGAGGCAGAACAGCAATTGGGTGTGAAAATAAAAAGAAAAAACTACCTCAATGGAATCTCACACGTAATTAAACCAACAGAGAATTATTTCTTTTACAACATGAATTCACAAGCATTAATGCCACATATAATAATCTATATATTTTTCATCATGATTTAATGGGACTCTTAAATTCCCCAAATTTAGCCCCAGTGTCTTGGTCTGTGACAAATGTCAGGACTGGACTGAAATTTGGCCCGATTTGGTCACACAATGTGAGCAGGTAGTGGCAGCGGATTTATAGCCTTATCAAGCCCTCGACTGAGAACTCAGATGACCAGATGAACTTTTATTGTGTCAGATCTTTTGGGCAGTGAGTGCAGTAGTGCAGATGTAATCTTCCGAAAGTCTTTCTGCGGAGGAGGAGAATACAACAATGGCAGTCACATGACTCCCCTTAAAGCGTTGGAGCATGAACACAGCAAACTTTATTTCCTCTGCTTAAGTTCTTACGACCACCACAACAGTTAAAAATATGCATGAAATTGCCAACATACTTCAAATAGGCTTTTGCTGATGCATACTGCTTCTCACGGATGGACTGGGACTAAAAACAGCCCTGAACTTTCTCCCAAATAGGCTCACCAATTGGACTTTTATGCCTCCCTGTGGATTTTGCACTTGACAAATTATCGTGTTAGCGCCCCCTGCTGTTGGTGGCTGTTAGACTCGCTAAATCTTAGTTATTTAACAGGGCAGGCTGACGGCTACGAACCAGACTGCCATTCAGGAATTTCCAGAACGCACAGATTACCAGTCCCCCCCTGCTGCTTCTGCATTTTGGTGTGCAAATAAACAGCTAGCTAGCTTAGTCATTGCTACCTAGCAAGATGGGGAACAAGCCTATAACAGATGCTGATCTGTAATGCAGCTGTCTTCACCACCTAATACTGAAGTAGAGCTGTTCCCTTACTAAAATTTTAGGCTTCTGGCAAACAGTTGCCATTAACCTTTGGCAGTGTTGCCACAAATTTGCAGCAAGGTCATATTTTCCTGTGCAAAAACTTGTGGTGAACCTCTAGCAAACTTTGTGGCAAACTTTGTGCACCTGGCAAATTTGTCACCAAAAGTTCATTACAAGTTTGCCATTACCTGCAAACTGTTTTGGCAAATCACTAGCAAATATATGTACCACTAGTGGCAGTTTGTCATTGTTGCCAGAACACTGCCGCAAGCTGGCCACTAGTGGCTGCCAATGGCAAACTTGTGGCAACATATTCTGACAAACTCCACTTTGCCACAAATTAACCACAATTTTGCAGGAAACTTGCCACAAACATTTTGTTTTTGTAAGGGTTTCAGACTGTTTAAAAGAGGCCATCAGTGCTTGTTCGGGTCATGCAATCTGTCTGGAAGATCTATCGCATCATACAGGGTGTCCACACAAGTGTACAGTAGCAGTTAAAAATGGGGTGACAATAATACAGCGTGAGCAGCCATCAAACCATTTGTGACCCTCCATGGCAAAACCAGTTGCTTGTCGCAAATTTTCAAAATTGAGTTATTATGTTTTCATGAAAGGGCATAAATCAACCTTAAAAAAGATACCTATATGGAATGAATCGGACGACATATCACTGAGATATCAACATTCAAAGGAGTCGGGTTTCTCCTGTCACGCCAAGTGAGAAACGGAGAAATCTGCCTTTGAAGTTGACTATTGACGTAGCACTCACAGACGCTTGGTGCGGTCGCGGCTACATTTGTATTTACGGTAGCCTACGCTGCATTCACAGCCGCATGGATAGCCTACCTGCGTTAGGTTAGCTGAACTCGGGAGACGAAGATGGATTCCGGAGAAATATCTTCATGCTGGTCAACGAGTGGATTTACCATAAATATTGAAGTAGAGCAGTCAAAACAGAAACTTTTAACATTCTGCTGGAATTGAATTCCTCACCTCAAGAAAGTCACGTTTTTAGGATGGAAAGGGTAAGTTTAGACAGTACAGTATAGTACTTCCACTGTTTCAAAACACTAAAAACAAAAAATCCAAAATTTTACTCCACGCAACATAAACGGTCGTTTTTCTTGAAAACCTCCGTTGCGACAAGTGACTGGTTTTGCCGTGGAGAGTCACATCTGCATTCAGACTAAAAAGACTAGCAAGGGTATGCTGGTTATAGTCATTCATAAAAGACTATGAGTTGATGGTTGGCACAGTACAAGGAGAAAGAAAATATTTTAAAATCATAAAAGAGGAGAAAAGGAGCTGGATGAAGTGGAATGAGGTTGGGAAAGCAGGACAGAGAAAAGTCCAGGTTGGATTCAAATCCAGACGCTTAAGAAATGAACCAAAAAGAATTCAAAAGATGTTCAAGAAATTACCACACTAAAGACACACTTACAAAAAAATCATGAAATGTATTTCTCATGGTACACCCCTAATGGCCTCCCTAATATAAAAATCTCTTTTAAGTTCGGCATTTTTTTTTTGGTGTGGTTTTGGGCATGTTAGGAACAAAATCTAATAGTAAATGTCAGACCCTCCAGGATTTTTGCGATGTTGTGATCACAACTATTAACGAAAATTCAGCCAACCCCTGCGAATTCATTACAATTTTGACCAATTACCACAATTTCTGACTAATCATTGTTGTTTCCCGCAAAACCTTGAGCCATACGTAAGTGAACTCACTTCCTTGTTACCTTTAGAAGACTCAGGAAACATGTGAAAAAAACACCTCACATTTACCTTCAAAAATAACAAAATGATTAATTGTTAATAAAAATAATAGTGGTTTTGTTCCCTTCATTTTAATTAATTATTAAAGAATCATTATAAAGGGAGACAAAATCACACATTTTTCCCACAACTTTATTGCAGCAAAAGGCCTAAAACACCATAACTTTCATTACATTTTTTTTTTAGACAAGCTATCGCAAAATCAGGCATTTTAGGCTGCAACAATCTCAAAAAAGGCCTGCGAAATCCTGGAGGGACTAAAAAGTCACCCTACTTCATACATACTGTCATACTTATGTCCTTAGTTAGTCCCTTTGAGAGCAGTGGCACTTTATGCCCAATTCAACTGATATTGATTGATAACTTTGGCTATGATCACCCTAAGGGTCAAACCCCACAATCGTCCCCCCACTCCCTTTCTAACCCTGAGCCTGTAGAGGACAGGGGGTGGGCGTAGAGCAGGAGTTGACACATGACTGTGAAGATACAACAAGGCCACAGGTACACCGTGGACTCGTCTGTGTAATGGAGCAGAACGGAAACACTGTGTTTCTTATGTGGGAGACATAAATCCAGCACAACATGTTGGAAAGCAATGATGGAAACATTATTTATGAAGGAAGAACTGGGAGGAGGTGAACAAAACAACATTTTGTTAGTGGGAAAGAGAAAGAGAGACTGAGGGAGGAGGGGAAAAAAACAAAGCGTTTGCTGGGAAATATTCAGACTGTTGCCCTGGATAAAACGTGCTGCAACGTTCTCGTAACAATGAAGAGAATAACATATTTCAGACCACCGCTTGGCCCCGCAACTGCCTGAAGCGCTCTAGATTTCTACTTTGTTTTTTTGTGCCCCCGTTCAAAGGGATCGGGAGGGAGAGAAAGAGATGGCACGCTCCTCTGTTCCTCCTGCTGTGTGGCACACTCATTTCAATCTCTCCTTTTAGATGTGAAAGGCCACGGATGTCTGACATGACATCAAAGGGCCATGATCTGAGGCAATCTACCCGTCACTCTCCGTGTCTTCCTCGTTCCATAAATCATACATGCGGGAATGTGGATTCGTTGTCGTCGCCACACGCGCGCCGCTTCCGCGGAGGTAATACGTTTAGCGCAAACCGTTAGCGCTCCCGTGACTAACGGGAGGCCACAGCTGCATTCGAGTGCCGAACCCAGACTCTGGCTGTCTGCTCACTGCAAGAGGGGCATCGCTCCAGCTAAGTTTAACCTGCTTTATTAATAATTCAGCTGGAACCACCCAGGTACAACTCCACAGCATTTACACACGCTCACACACACTTGAAATACGAATAAACCACACAAACAGACAGATCTGATGTGAAAGTGGTTGTTAACTAGATTTTAGCCGGGAAGAGCTTTAACTGAGGCACGTTGTGCAACTTTAATACATGCAATATTAGTTTGGTAGTACTCGAGATCGGTTTTTAAAAGTCTCGGCCTTGTCTCGGACTCTGACAAAGAGGACTCTGGATTTTACCAGCCGAGACCACAGCTCTGAGAATGTTACTATTAAAACTGTTTGAGACTGATGCAGGCATTTTGCGTTGTTTCTTAATTAGTGTTTTTATAACTCAGAATTCCTTTAACTTACAGAAATCACACATATACCATCAGAATCACAAGACTTTGAATTACCGGACGTTATATTCATTCCCCTGTATGTGAAATTATTTCTGAGTAATTCCCTGCACAAAAACTGAAGTAAATGCGTAAAAAGGCATTGATTACATTATTCACGATGTAAACACCTGCATTAGCGCTAACAACTCTTATATTGTACGCCATCATGCGCAAAAATTTAAATCTCTCCCAGAAAGGCCAAAAACAGCTCATTTTATAGGCCAAAATGAGTCCAAATCAACTCAAAGTCACCCAAAACTTTAGTATTTCTTGATTGTGATCAGAAAATATTTTTTTCCATTTTATAATGTTAGAGAATAATCAATAAAAAAATGTATTATTTGTTATCAAATAATTTTATTCTGTATCCAGATAGATGCCAAATGAATAAATAATAACAACTCTGCAGGCCAATAAAACAGTGAGTTTGGTCTTGAGGAGTGTTCTGCCACTGTGGTTTGTTGAGTTTAACATATGATGTGATCAGTTTGGATAACTGCTTCCAGTGAAGCGATTTACTCATTATAGATATGTAAGAGGGAAAAATTGAATAGACGTGTTTGATGTTGCTTAGGCTTTGCATCTTTCACTTATTTGTCATGTGGTGTAAAATGTGCATGGTTCCAGTCTCGCCCTGCCCTGGTCTTGGTCTCGTCTCGGTCTCGGCCCTTCTTGGCCTTGTCTCAGTCTCAACACACTCTGGTCTTGATTTTGTCTTGGTCTCAACACACTCTTGTCTTGGTCTTGTCTCGGTCTCAACACACTCTGGTCTTGGTCTTGTCTCAGTCTCAGTTTAGGTGGTCTTGTCCCCAACTCTGTGCGATATGTTTTGGTATCAATGGTATCAAAGAACATGTTTACTCCAAAATAAAAGTGTGTAACAATCTTAGACGTGCTTTTGCTCGTTTACTGGGTGTGAACAAGGTGTAAGCCAATCAACACCTGAGTGTGTATAACCGTGCTCCATGAAGTCAAAATAGCCTGTCAGATGCCACATATTAAATACGTTTAAAATGTATATTTTTAATGTATATTTTGTATTTTACTTATTTATTGTTTATTCCATGTGCCCTATTTGTGCCACTGCCTTATTTGTTCTCTGTTCTGTTGTTCTCTGTTCTCTGCATTGAAAAAAACCTGGAGCCAGGTTTTCTAGTCTCTCTATGTATCTGTACAGTATATAGCAGAGATGACAATTTTACAAGTTACAAGTTTACTTTGACTTTTGAAAAAAAGTTTACTTTGATATACCAATTTCACATCAATCACCAGGAACACCTGGTAGATGAAAATATCTGTGAAAAAGAATATTCGTTTGTAGTGATGTAGCCATGCTACCTCACTATTTGTTATAGTTACTGAAAGAGTTATGGTGTTTTAAAAGTAGTTTTGCTTCTCTCAAAAATGTAAGCAACGTGACCTCTTGATCCATAACTGAGGATCCTACCAAAGGCAAATCATATGTGAACATAGTCATAATGATTCTCACTGTCTTGTGATGCAAATGCTGCCATGTGGACAATCTCGTTCATGTTGCACTGAAACTGTCTCAGGAAAATGTTTATAAATAATGTTTATTTTTACAGACAGTACAGTATTTTCACTTCAAACTGCTGCTGATCTGGCACACATTTAATGCCGGCCGATCTAAATTGCAATCCTCTTCTCTTGACGGCTACTTCAATATTCATTTAATTTTGCACCGTTCTGCTTGGTGTCCACAACAAAGACATAGACATCGATTTTAAGTAGAACATGCTAATAACTTTTTCACTTATTCTTTAGCTTATTGTATCTATTGATGTTTTTCAATAAAAAACGTTACAAAATCTCTTCTTTCAACATAATAATGTAGCTGCTTTTTCAATAAGAGCATTTTGAAGCCCATTTCAACAGACATCTTCAAAAAGAACAGAAAGAATGACCTTCTCAGCTGCCATAGTTGCAGCGCTTGCATAACATAGCGGGGTGTTTGACATACCACCATTTCCATTTTTTTAAAAAAGCTTTCGCAACATTTGGTCGGGGCTGAATGCAGTGCAGGTATTATACAACTGTTAAGTTTGGTTAGATAATTTGCTTGAATAAGAGGCATTCTTATTGCCTTACCGTGCTGTCACATCACACATTGCATTTTTCCATGAGTAGTACTGACTTGGAAATATCACTTCTCCTGGTAGTTATCAGCAGCATTCATCTTTGGCTTGTACCTCACTCTGTCTCATTTTCTGTTGTTTAACTGGGGATTATCCTGCCTGTGGCCCAAAGCCAGTGTTTGCTAAGTAATCTGGGGTCTGAGGGGCAATCATCACACTTGTTGCCATGGAAAAAGGCACCTCACTCACACACTCCTCCACACACACACACACGCACAGTCTTGTATTACTATCTTTCCATAGACTCCCATAATAACTAAAGTACATAATTTTACACCTTCACCTAATCCTAACCCTAACCTTAACCTCAGAAACCAAAAGCACGTCTTTTACCTGTTTTAGTTTCTCAAATAAAACAAGCACATTTTCTATAAAGTCATTTCTCCTCATGGGGACCTCTCAAATGTCCCCACAAAACCCCAAAAAAACAGATAAAAGTGATTTTAGGGGACAAAAAGGTCCCCACCATGCGATTAATACATGAACACACACACACACACACACACTCATCCACACACACATACACAGTCTTCCAGTGAGAGGCAAGAGGCATCTCTGTGATCAGGTCAGATAGCACAGGCTGACTATTTGTGTCCAAATCACCCTCCTACACCTGTCTCTTTATCTTTATTGGTCAGCTTCTCTCACCAACACACACACAGAGGCAGTCTTGTTATCTTTGTCAGGCACTTCCACTGACTTTCATAACTGTTGTGTATAAACAATATCATATCTAATCCCAACCTTATGAACTCATTTTTCAACTTTTATTTTTGCAAATAAATGCTGGAACTTCCCTATTTAATTTACATATTTCATACACACATCCTTATATCTTGCACACATTTTGCACAATATAACTTGTTTACATTAAAAGTATTCTCCCCAGTATATTTGCACATATATATTTTTTTCTCTCTGCCTAGTCTTTAGTCCAATGTGTTATAGCACTGCACTGTTATAGTTAAATTTTTAATTACTTTAAAATTGTACTATAGCGTATGTATATATCCATTTATTCACTCATTATCCGAACCGCTTAATCTGCCCCAGAGGAAACCCACACGAACACAGGGTCGACCCGGGGATCGAACCCACGACCTAACAGCATGTGGAGCGGTGCTTGGGGATGGTACTTGCTCATGAGTACCTCTGTGGTGACTTTCTGCGACCTTCTGATCACGGGACGAACACCCTACCGTTACGGCACCAACTGCCCCATAAGGACCAATACGCAGCTAACACAGACAAATACTCAGCAAAGCTAGAAAAATCTAACAAATCCAAGTTTTCCTATATTTTTGGGGACAATCTGGATCTCAAAATTGTCTAACCCCCTCAAACACACACACACACACACACACATACACGAGTTTGTTATGATGAATGAATGTAAATTATGAATACAAATGGCCTGGTGGGAGTGAAGGAAGAGGACTCATAATTCACCTCAAGCAGCCGCTCTTAAACAACTACTCGGAGTCTAAGCACCTCACTAAATTGCTCAGGCCCGATTACAGTCAAACTCTAATCCGTCCTGACAGCCACGAGGCCCCAGGGTCACATTACACCCTGCGCGTAAACACACACCACCAAACCCGGACTGTGGTCCGAGGTCAACACACTCATCGCCTCATCTCAAGGACGTTATCTCAGTGGCGTGACGCCAGACGCTTTCTCCTCCCTGCTCTTGCTCCACCCCACCGACCGGCCAGACGGACGGACGGATGGACGGACGGAGGGAGACGGTTGCCGTGACATCGCCTTGTTGATCGACGATCAGACGATAACAGGAAAAATATGTTGAATATAAAAGTGGAAACAAATGATAGCAGAAGTGTCAGAAGGAGCGGGGAGGCAGCGAGGACAGATAACAGAAGACTAAAGAATCTCCAAGTTCTTATGAGGGACATCCATCACCACAGACACTCAAACAAATAGCATCCCCCATATTCAATTAGTTCTCCCTGCAGGCTATGTACATGCTCGTCAACCTGCACACACACACACTATTACACACATACACACACACACAGTTGTGTCTTGCTATCTTTGTGAGGTACCTCCTTAGACTCTAATCAGTTATATCAGTTATAACTGATATAAATGAATTTCTGTTGCAATTTGCACAGTCTTAGAAATGGACGATGGTGAAAGTGAGTGATTATTTGTCATTGTGAACACACCACAGCACAACACAGCTGCACCACAACAAAATGTGACGTCTGCATCTGGCACATCCATGAAGGAACAGTGGCTGGAGAGCAGTGCTTGCAGACAGTACTACCTTGCTCATGCGTACCTTAGCGGTACCTTTACCGGTCCGGGATTTGAACCGACATCCTTTTGATCATGGGGCAAACACCCTAACCATTAGACCACCCACTGGTGGAGAGAGTATTGGTAAAATGGTCTGTCTAAAATTATAAGGCTACTGTGGGGACCAGCAATCACATATGAACATCAGCTACTGAAATATCAGTCAAATATCAATTCATATAGTATGGGGCGGGACAGTGGTAGTGTTGTGGAGAAGGTCCTGAGTTCAATCCGGGGTCAGCTGTGGGGTCTCCCAGGGCTTCGGGTGCTTCGGTGTCCTCTCACAGTCCAAAACTATGTATTTTAGGTTGATTGGTGATTCTAAATTAGGAATGAATCTGAGTGTGTTTGGGTGTTCCCTGTGATGAGTTCGTGCCTGCTCAGGGTTTGTCCGCATCTCCCGCCCACAGTCCTGGGATAGGATCCGGTCCCCGCGACCCTGATACAGATTCAGCAGTTCAGATAATGAATGAATGAATGAATTCAAGTTGTAGGTACTTGTAGGTAATGAAACGTAATTTTAACAGTGGTGAAATAGATTACTTTAATGTGTAGTATGACTAAAACTACAGACATGTTGTAGTTATGAAACTATGTATGTAACAAACAATTTAGGGGCAATTAGCAGTGTAACGGCTAAGGCCTTCGCCCCTGGTCGCTGGTTCAAATCCCAGGACGGGAAAGGTACCACTGAGGTACTCATGAGCAAAGTACCATCCTCAAGCACTGCCCATGTCAGCTGCATACTGCTATTTCACAGAAGGATTAAATGCAGAGGTCACATTCGGTGGTGGTGCACTGTGTGCTGTGCTGTGGTGTGTTCACAATGACAAATAATCACTCACTTTTACTTAAATAAAGAATCTTGATTCTTAAGTCTAAACAATACCTCACCTAACTCCAACCCTAGCCCCAGAAATGAAAAGCAAATCTTTTAAAATAAAGAATAGCCACAGGGGATGCACAAGTCGGTGTGTTTCTAAGTACACATCCCAAGCCTGGATCAATCGGGAGAGTTACGTCAGGAAGGGCATCAGGTGTAAAACTTTTGCCAAATCAATATGCAGACAACGATGGTCCACTGTGGCAAGCCAAAAGAAGAAGAAGAAAGAGGAAGAAAAAGTCTTTCAAATAAATGCTGGAGCTTTTCTATAAAAGCATGTTTCCTTATGAGAACCGACCCTCACTTATACTAATATCATTACAAGAAAAAAGGAGAAATCTCAGGTTTTAGCTTGAAATAATTTCTGCTGTAAAGACCAGTACTTTCCAGATTTCTCATCATTTGGATGAAAATCAGGTCCTTATACAATTTCAAAAGAACGCACATTTTTTACTCCCAATATAAAATCTTCTTGTCAATTTTTCTGCAATAAGATCATTTCATACACTTCATTTGATGTTTTAATGTCATGCTGATAGGGAAGGAGAATCATTTTGGAGTCCTCACAAGCCACATCAAAACCGGCTCAGCCTAAACGCACACATACACGCACTCTGTTCTCTCCACATTTTCTGCTACAAGACCAATAACTCAATAAGTCAAATAGTGAATCTGCTGCATTGCCCTTTTATATGACAGCAGCGCAATGAGGGAACAAACAAAGAAAAAATATTTTTGCAAAGCCCACATTGTAACTGAGAAATAGATAATCGCCCACCTGTCTATTACAGAGACTAATGGGAATTTAACTGCTTGAATATGAGGACAAATCTCAGCCGAATCATGGGAGCATGTGAACGGGTCACAGACACACACAAATATACAAACAAACACACACGTTTATACAGCTCTGGGGAAAAAAAATAAGTAAGAGACCACATCATTTTTTTCTGTTTGCAGTATGTGGTTGTGAGTGTAAAATGTACAGGTTGCTATTCTTTTATGAGTTATTGCAGTTGCAGATCTGTGAAAAATAAGAAATCAGTCCATATTTTAATATATACAGTAACTACAATTCTGTTTTAATAGCAGCTGTTCCATGTGTTATATTCCAACACCTATACACCTGATTCCATTTGCTGATTAGAGCAAACAGAACTCAGCAAATGAGGACACTGTGGACTTGTGGACCTTATTTTTTTAATGACATAATTGTAAAATAATACATGTGTAGTTTGCAACTTCCAGGTTAAATTAAGATGATTTACTCCATAAGATAATAAGATAATAGATAAGATAATTTACTCCAAAAATGTTTGGAATTTTGAAATGAGCATGGAAAAAGTTAGAAAAGAACATTGACATATATTTTACACAGACACACAGCCACAAACTGTGAAATCAACGAATCGGGAATAAAGTGATGTGGTCTCTTATTTTTTTCCAGAGTTGTATGTTCATAAGCTCAGAGGAAAAGCAATTCCTTGTTGGTTTGAACTGAGTCTGAAGGCAGTGAGGTTTGCTGTCTAAAAGTGGAACTAAGAAGTAAATGGAGGCTTTGGGATGAGGGAGAAAAGGATGGAGGGAGAGGGGGGGGGGTTAACTAACCAAACGAGAATATAGAAAAGGGGAAAAAAATCAATGTCTAACAAGCAAAGCCAAGAAAATGCCAATAAGCCAGAAGCCTGAGCTATTCAGAGGCAGTCGCCTCACGCAGAAAGTCAACACTGTGACGTGGATTTGAGAGAGCTGCTTGCCTGGTAAAGTAAATGATTAAATGAAGGAATGCACTTTTAATTAAGCGCTGACCGGACAGACTCACTGGAGAGAAGAGGCACATTAGCAGACGTTGATGCAGAAACCTGCCGTTCTGCCACTTTACACGTCGAGAATTAACTGGAGATTGCTTCCGGCCAAAGGCGTCCAGTGGACATTTTCAAAGATTTGTAGAAAGATTTGTAGAGTGGAAAATTCTTGTTTTGACCATGACTGAGGGCACCTGAATAAGCTGAGTAACAGACTGGAGTTAACAAGCTGGCCTGGGAGTTCGGAGGGAGAGACAGAGGGCAAGAGGACACGCTTATGAAGGACAAGCAAGTCAGTCGGGTAATGAAGACTATTGCAGTCTGTATCTCTGACCGGCCAGACATGGATCATTTTATACTCTTCATTTTAACTTTTAATCTTATGCATGTTCTCTTAGTTCAGTAAAACTTTTTTTGCTCTTTTGGTGCACTGACCAAACAATTTAAAATGGCATTAAAATCTCCTGCTGACTGATGAGGTCCAATGTTTTAAGACTAGTGTCAGGAAGCAAGTAAAATGATTAATGTTTGACAAATCTATGTGCTGCTCACCCTCTTTGCCACATTTCTGGTTAAACAGTATTTAAGGACTCCAAGAAAGTGTGAAGTATTACCGAACTTGTTATGTACTAAGCATTCTTTTATTAGTCATTTATCAAGGCTCCTATACATATTTTTTTATTTGAACAAATACAAGTGCAATAAATAGCAAGTAAACGTGTAACAAAATATTGTCTACATCTAGTGCACACTGTAGTATGGAATGGCTGATGAGAGCAGGCTGGGTCTAGTTGTAGGCTCATTAACCTCAATTTAATTAGTGTCCAACTCAGTTCCACATTGGCACATATCAAGGCCACACTTAATGGAAGATCATTTAGGAACACTGACTAGTTGTGGGAAGCAATCAGACATGAATGGAACAGCACTGACACAGCACATTGTGAAAGGCTGTAAAACAGCTCAGTTTTTTAAAGTCAAACAAAGAAAATGCTGTTCCCTTCTAAACTGTACACTGGCTACAGACACTGCATACAATATTGTGAAACACTGTTACTTATTTCACTTGATTTGTTAAACAAGAAAAATAATCCTAAAACTTGCAATAAATGGTGTTAGCCTCATTTTTTTGGCCCAGCAATGTACAAATAAATCTGATTGTGATTTAAGACATTAAAAAGTACAGGCCGCATTTTATTTTTCTGTAGCAATAGTTAAAAGGCAGCAGTGTGCAGCGAAAATGCAATTAGTCCATAGATATATGCTCAGTTTTATGTCATGAAGTAGAATGAATAAGAGGCATGAATGATTACATAGAATACTGAATTGAGTTATGTAATGAAATAATTTGCCGGTTTAAAATTCGCTCAAACAAGCGTGGTTTATTCAAAGGAATCATTGATGTAAATATTATTTTTAACATATTTGGCAATTGAAAATTGTAGTTTATGTATTTTATCTCATTCTCCTTCTCTCTCTCCACCTCAACCTCTTTTCTCTATCTTTCTTGCTCTCTCTCTTGCTCTCTCTCTCTCTCTCCCCCCCATTCTCTTCTTCCTTCCTTCTCTTTTCACTTGTCAGATGTAACCCAGGATTCGTGTGCTTACTCAAGGCCTGAACACTATTCATATCTCATTGTCACCAGCACCAGAAATCTAACCTCTGCCTTGCATAAATATTTCACAAAGCAGGATTTTTATTCGCTGATTGTCCAGTCCAGGATTATACTCACGCGACGGCTGCAAATGAAAAAGAAAAAAAAACACTAATTGCCACAGAACAAGGGACCTGTGTAGCCTAGCAACAGCACCCAGCCATGTAATTGTCCTTAAGGGCTTGATCAAAGTGTTGGTCGTGAACTCTCTTGTCACTCTCCATATCCTTCTCTTTTTTTACCTGGATTCAGCCATACCTAAGCAATCAAAGCTATGACCATAACCTCACTGGCCATTTGGCCCGTTTAGCCGTTAATTGCGGACGTGCCTTCTTTCGCTTAAGGAATGAAATTAATTCTCCAGTTCACGAACTCGTCCACACCGTGAAGCTTGGAGTAATTGGAAAGGAGACGAGAAATACGTTTGCTGCAGAATCTGGTGTAAATTTGCAGAGGCCTGAGTAAAATAGGAGCGGCTTTTCGTGGACGCTCGCTGGTCCGTGAGCCACCGGTCTCCAGCGAGGCTTTTGTAAATCGTGTGTCATCACAGAACGGAGACCCCATTCCGACACGAACCGCACAGCTCTCCAAGCAGCTCTGACAGTCTTGCTGATGCCTGCTCGTTAATGTTTTATAACCTGGCAGAAGTTTATGTAAAGGTGGAGGGGGAAGACGGTATGGGACGGAGCCATAATATTATAAATAGGAGATTGAGAAAAAGCCGTAGAGAGTAAGAGAGGAGGGACTCAGAGGGACGGACGATGAACTTTTACTTAGAACACTGACATCAGCTGTTTCTTGCTGCAAATAAATCTTTTATAAGGTCTCTCTGGCCTTGGGTCAGTGTGTTGTCATCTTTCACTTACTTGTCTCTCAGTTTTCTGAAAAAATTCCCCACTTGCCAAACTTGCTGGAGATAGTATTCTATATATTTGCAGTGTTGGGGGAGTAGCTAATTGCTAACTTTACTACTTTTTCAGGCAGTGGCGGAATACATGTACATTACTTATTCAGAGGAGGCTACTTTCAACTTCCATGTGTTGCAGAATTCACAAAAATGCCAGCTTATAGGCTACTTTTACTGCAAGTAGCACACTCCTTGCATCACAGTGCTGCCAAGACAGCTGCGAGAAGGATGGAGGATGGAGTCCACCTTGGCAAAGATGGAAGCAAGAATTTATGCTGGATGTAGCTTTTCTCTGTAGCTTATAGTATATTTAATTACTATATTAAAACATTAGCATGGCTATGGCTAAGCTACATTTACATTTATGGAATTTAGCAGCTGCTTTTTCCCAGAGCAACTTTCATTTCCTAATTTCAGGGACAGTCTCCCTGGAGCTCCTTGGGGTTAAGGGTCTTGCTCAGGGACCCAATGACGGTAGTACCAGAGTCAAACAACCTCTTGGTTCAGAGCCACTAGACCACAACCAATTTAATCATATGTAGCATGCAACTTGAATGGCTACTGTTTAAAAGTAGCTTTCCCAACACTGTACATTCGTTCCTAAGAGTGAAAAAATGTACAACCATATTTTGATTAAACTTGATTTCACAAAGGGCGTTGTGTGGCTGAGCTGCAGCAGCAGACTGCCATGTAAGAAAGAATACAGACTCAGTGAAAGCTTGTCAGATTTTCAGGACACTTACTGATGTGGTGAAGGCAGTTGTGACGGACCTGGTCTGCTCTAGAACAGAACGACTTTAAGCAGTGGTACCTGTGGCAAGAGTGGCACCCCGAGGCTCTGTCACGGCCTCCATCTGTGGGAAACACCTGCTGCTTTTCCACCAGTCAACCTCCTCACGCTGGCATGCCTGAGCCAGGACCCTGGCCATATGTCCTACTGGCTCACCTAGTATGAGGAGTTAGACAAAGAAAGAGAGAAAACTCATTAAAAAGCTATAATAGTTCTTCTTGAGAGAGAGAGAGAGAGAGAGAGAGAGGGAGAAAGAAAGAAAGAAAGAAAAAGCATGGTTTCACCTTTGGCATTGGCTGATCTTGAGGTCCTCCTCCCCAGCGCTTTGGCATACTCCTGGAAGAGGTGACTCTTGGCATTTTTAGGAGGGCCAGCTGCCTTCCTCGCGCTCTTAGTGTTGTCAGCGCCAGTTGGGTCTTGTGCCACACAGGCACCATCTGCACTTGTGCCCTGCAGCCCACCTTTAGGAAAACAAGGCATGGAGACAGATAAAACAAGAGAAGAACATGAATAATGTAGAACCTCAGAGGGCTGATCTTCCCATCGTCAAACTCTCAAAGCCAAAGCCTGACGAACGATAAATTTGGCAATAAACTAACTCATGAAACCTGTCATTTCGGTACAGCTGAACACATCTGTCATCCACATCACAAGAAACCATCCAAACAACCTCCACGCCACTAGAGGCACTGCTGAGACTCTGATCTCTTTGAACTGCGTTAGTTCCTGTTCTTCCGGAACTAGGCTACCTTGATGCTTGTTGATTGCGTCTATCATACCTCATTGCTTATGTTGGAATGTTGCCTATTTATGAGCAAGACTTTCTCTTTGCCTCCCTTTTAAGACTTAATCTACAACTATAACATTATTAGCTCTTTCATTCCTACGATGTCCTTCCAGTCTTCTCAATCACAGTACTCTTAAAAGTAAAGGTGTCAAAAGTGTTCTTTTCCTGTGATGCCATCAAAGAATATTTTTTTGGTTTCTTAAGGCAACAACTGTCAGTCCTGGTTATGGCAGACGTCAGCTCATAACTGATTTTCCATTTTGTACAGCAGCACACATTTAATTTCTTACATTTGTCCAAAGCAACTTACATTACGTGGACAGTCTTCCTGAAGAAACTTGGGTCAAGGGCCTTGCTCATCCAAACAAAATGTGACATCTGTATTTGACCCATATGGGAAGGAGCAGTGGCCATGTGACATGGGCAGTGCCCAGGGAGCAGTGCTTGGGGACGGCAACTTGCTCATGACTACACTCTCAGAAAAGATGGACACTGTGTTAACACTTTTGACACAGTGAAAGTCTAAAGAAAGGTAATACAAAGATGTGTTAACATGTTTAATATTAACACATGTTCTGTCCTTGGTTACACATATTGTTTTGAATGCTGTGAACAAATGCACATGTTGTGTACATTTTAAAACTATACATAACTGTGTAAAAGATCTGATTTTTTCCAACACACTTTTATTAAATATTAACAGAAAATGTGTAAACTAAAGTGCTACACATGATTTGTGTAATTTTTCTACACATTCGTACTAAAAGTGTACCTCAATGTCATCTTTCTGTTGGTGAGTATGAAAACACTAGTCCACCACCTGCATCTTATCGTATACTGTCAATTAGGTAGTCACTTGGATCAGGTATGTTGTGGTTGAGCATATGAATAGAACCAGGATTAAAAACCACAGTCCTAAGGAACTGTTTGAAGGGTAAAACATTTTTGCCACAAAGTCTGAAGGATCTCTTTGGGCAGTTGGTAGCATAATAGTTAGGGAGCTGGCCCTGTGATTGGAGGGTTGCTGGTAAACTCCCACACCAGTAACGATAGCTCAGTGGTTAAAGTCTAGGACTTTGCAATTTGCTGACCCTGGAGAACTGGGTTCAAATCACAAGAAACTTAATCAATTTTTGGTGCAGATGGTGGCGTAATAGTTAGGGCGTTTTCCCCGTTATCAAAAGGTCATTAGTTCGAATCCCAGACCATTTAAGTTACCACTGAGGTACTCATGAGCAAGGTACTGCCCCAAAAGAACAGCTCTCCGGGTGCTGCCCATGTTAGCTGCTCACTGCTGTACTGTGATGTGTTCACAATGACAAACATCACTTTCACTCTAAGTGAAGGCACCACTGAGGTACTCATGGACCAGTTACTGCTCCCAAACACTGCTCCTTCACGGATGGATCAAAGAGGTCACATTTCATTGTGGTTCACTGTGTGCTGTACTGTACTGTGGTGTGTTCACAATGACAAATTATCCCTCACTCACTCTTTTCCACAAAGGAAAACCTTTGTAGATCCTTATAGGTCCTTCGTCAAAGCATGTACCTTATCCAAATCCATTTAGAATCCTGTATTTTTAAAAGTGCTCCTGTAGCAGATGTCCTAGTCAGCTCTTTGACTTTAAGAGGTAAGAAGAGTACAGGTTACGGAAGGAGAGAAAAAAAATGCAGATTGAAAATTGATTGCCTTTAGAGTCGACTTCCATTACAAACAAACTCCATTTCCAAAAGGAAAACAGCCGCATCGATTTGGAACGACATTCTCTATTTTATGTTTGTTTTTCTCTCTCTCTCTTTCATTTTCAAAGTAATGAGTGACTTTAGGAGTTGGTGTGGAGACCCTCTCCTGTCCCAAGGCGAGGGCTGACAGAACGCCGGTCTACAGTCCATCCTTCCAAACAAAAACAACACTTTTCCGCACCCAGCTAATGTGAGCCATACATCAGTGTCTTGTGTTGTCAACGCTACCAATTCCACAGCCGATAGAATGACATACTGTTGATCATTATCGTTAAGGCACTGTTACCTTAAATGCTGTTTCCATCACGGTGACCCTGTACCATCTGAACTAGACGGAAAAATAGGTCTGAACCTTATAAATGACAGTATTATGAATACACGGTAAATGAGTAATGAGACTAATGCTTATGTTCCTTTAGCAGCAGATTAGCTCAGATGTACGGCTAAGGAGCCAGTGGGGAGCTTTAATAAACCCTGTATAGGAGGTTGCACCATTAAAAAGCACTGCTTCTCAGAAAATTCAATAACCTCCCACCATTTCTGATACACACACACACCCTTAGCGATCAGATATACTTAGCGTTTACTTTTGCATTAGGCTGTTATTTAAGAATAATTTCTAGAGATCACAATCACACCTGCATTTTGGGACTATAATCATGTGAAAGTGAGTGACTGAACACACCACAGCACAGCACAAAGTGCAACACAACAAAATGTGACTAATCCGTGAAGGAGCAGTGGGCAGTTGACATGGACAGTGCCTGGGGAGCAGTGCTTGGAGGCAGTACCTCAGTCTTGAGTACCTCAGGGGTACCTTTACTGGTTCTGGATTCGAACCAACGACTTTCAGATCACTACCAACCCTGGAAGCATAACAGTTAGGGCATTTGCCCCGTGATCTGAAAGTCGTTGGTTCAAATCCTGGACCAGTAAAGGATCACTGGTCTATATGCTTTTCTTTACACACATTTGGTGTATGGTTGGTTACTCAGTTATGGACAGAGAAGTCGGGTAGGTTAAAGTTTGGCTCAGTACTACCACAGCTGAGGCCCTGAGCAAGACCTTTAACCTCAAGTTGCTCCAGACATTAGGAAATGTAAGTCGCTCCAGATAAGAGCTTCTTCTTAGTGCTGTAAATGTAAACCTGTAGCGGCTCACATAATTGTTATTTCACTTCTATTTTAATATATGACAACAACAGGACATCATGTGATAGTTAAGAAGCCAATAATAACTCCAAAGGTCATATTCTGCTCACAACAACACTTTTCCAAGCCACTGGTTCTACTGGTCTCACCCACGAGGGCCTATAGAGTCATCATAATCATGGCGCTGCTGTCTCTGCAGTAATTACCTGTAATGTGGCATCTCTTAGTCATCATCTCCCCACCAGCCCCTGAGTCCAGCAAACACCCCTGCTTTTAACTCAACGGCTGGTAATCAAGCACGACTTTTTACAGTGGTCGCATCTCCAGTGGGGCATGGACCTGGCAGCTGGCTGCAGGGCTTATTAAGGGCTTTGGAGGCCTGGGTTGCTTGGATTTCTTCCATTATTGCATCGGTGGTGAACATCGAAGCCTTGAGCCTTTGGCATTTTTCGGGTATTTGTCGCCATTGGTCGCTTAGTGGTTTCGGGGCCAGTCAGGTCACCAAATGCCTGGCTTTTGGAAAGTTAATGGGGGATATGTTGTCTGATGCAGGCTCTCTGAGCTGCCCCGTCCCTATAATAATCGAGCCAGTGCAGGGCAGCAGTGGGGAGTTATCTCGCAAGGGGCTTTCTAAGTCATTTTTCTTTGTGTTCTCACAAAGAAATAGGGGTATATTTCAGAAATCTTTTCAGTTCTTTGCACTTCTCCAAAACCTAATGAACAAATTTTAGATCATTAGAGTAATCAGCATTAGAATAGCACATGGGACAGTTCTGGGACAGTCTTTCTTTCCTGCCTCTGTAACCCCATATAACACATTCTGAACTGAGATCACATTGTAACGTGTGAGTCAACACAGTTAGCACCTCCTCTTTATGGCTTTACATCAATATAATCTGATTACACTGATCACAGATTCCATATTTTAGCATAGATTACATTTAAAACATGACTCAGTTTTAAGTCCTTCACATCCCTTTTACCATGACATTATTGTAATCAGTTCAAGAATGAAAATAAACCTTCTTCAAAGCTAAAAAATGGACTCAATTCACCAGACACCTTCAATGAGCTGTCTGTTTTTAAATTCCTGCATTGTGTTGCTTCAGGCAGGGCACACGCTGTCCCTGAGTATGAATATTTAAATGCACTCTTGTTAGTTCTGGCCCTTGGTGGAGCCCCCATGCAGAACAGACGGAGAGCTTGGCTCCATCACGTGGTCTACCTGAAACAGGACAGTGTTTCCATGGACCACCGGAGACAGATGGCCGTCTATTAGCATGAGCTAAGTCAGAGTCTACCGGGGCTGCCACTAATGACTATTTTTCTGTCGATTAATCTCTGACCATTTTATTGATTTGTCGAGTCATCTAAATGATTAATTTTCCTGGATATTAAAATTCACCATGCTCCTTTAACCTATACCTTTAATTATATTGACGACAATTATCTATTGTGTTCATCCTCCAGTGCTTTTTTGTTTTTGGTGCAGCTGTGGCTGTCCAAACTTTGCAGCATTGAAAACACCTTTTTGTTTACTGATGATTAGAGTCTATTCCCATGCTTTCGAGATCTTGGATTTTTTTGGTACCTTTTACATTGAGTTTTTAGTGAAAGTGAGTGATTATTTGTCACAGTACAGCACAGCACACAGTGCACCACAACGACCCATCTGTGAAGGAGCAGTGAGCAGCGCCTGGTGAGCAGTGCTTGGGGACGGTACATTGATCATTAGTCACCTCAGTGGTGACTTTACCGGTCCAGGATTCAAACTGGCGGCATTCTGATTAGGGGACAAACGCCCCACTGTTACATCACTAACTTTACAGCAATGAGCCACTATAATATTTTTTACAACTTTAATGTTGACTGGAGTCAAGCAAAAAGCGACTTCCTAGACGATAATAACTATGAGGACTAGTTGTGGCAGACATTGAGCAAGTCATCTAGGAGCCACTTCCACAGTGAAATACAAAGATTTGAACAACTCTGCTAGCATTCTATTATAAACTTGTATGCAACAGTAATTTCACAAAGACAACTTAATTATTTAAAAAAATGGAGACACTTTACACCCACAACATCACCACAAGTGCAACTCTGTGACCTGGGAAAAGAGAGTTAATGGAAGACTCCTTGATGAATACAGATAAGATTAAGCCTGTCTTATCTAAGATCACAGTGTGTGTTCATCATGGAGCTAGTGTATGTGCTGTTGCTCTATAGTTACATGTAATATTATAGCACAACTAATTAAGTGTTTTCTGTTTTAAGGGCAAATTACGCCTGGTTTTAAAGACCAAAATAAACTACCATGAGAACTAAAACATATTAGTACACCAGTTTCCAAAACAACATAAATAACATAGTGTCCATTAAATGAACTTGAGAATATTTTTGCAGGACTATGTTTCAATTTTGTTTTTTTTCAAAGCAGTAATGCAACATTTTTATTGGTAGATGTTTGGGGGAGTTGGTAGCAGTTGAGAATTGGTCTCATGATCGTAAGGTCACCAGTTTAAATTGCAGACTAGTAAAGATACCACTGAGGTACTCATGAGCGAGGTGCTGTTCCCAAGCACTGCCAAAAAGCTGCCCATTGCTCCTTCACGGATGGGTTGAATGCTGAGGTCACATTTTGCTGTGGTGCACTGTCCTGTGCTGTGGTGTGTTCATAATGACAAATAATTAATCACTTAAATTCACATCACTTAAAGTTTGGTTGTATTCTAAATCAATGATTAAAGATGAATTGTTCTAGAGATGGTCGTAAATGTCATAAATAATGTGATTTAAAACATACGTTGTCCTCAATCAAGCCATAATGTGCATGTGGCTCCCTATTGTTGCAGAGTCTAAAACAGCGTTTCCCAATCCCAGTCCTTGCGGAACACCGCTCTGCACAGATTCGAGTTTCCCGACCCACAGCACAGCTGATGCTACTGATTAGCTAATTAGCAACGTAGGATCGGCGTGCGGCGGTGCAGGAAATACCGAATCTGCGCAGAGTGGTGTTCCACGAGGACCAAGATTGGGAAACGCTGATCTAAAACACACACACATCATCATCATCATACATAATACACATGCACACACACACACATCATCATTATACCTTTACATTGCCGACATCACTACAGAGTGCATGTGGTCTGCTATGGCCGGAAACCAGTCAGCCATTAACAAATTACATCAGTACCTAATAGTGTATGTCAACGGACGTGCTCGTCTACAGTCTTGAACCAGTCCAAACTACAAGGTAAGCGGTTTTCTAAGATGCTGTGAAAGTGTACATATAATTTAGATATTATACGACATGTTTAGTGTGTATTGATGTTAAGTAGTAACCCTTAAAGGCAAACCTAATGATATCTGATGGTAATCTCCTGTATGTGGGCTGCATCATGAAGGTTAAGTACGCTGAGTAACTGAGATGAACATGGATCTCTAAAAGCTGGCACAAGAAAGCGCAAGCCTTAATTTCTTTATAGCTCCCACACCACTTTGTTCCTAATCTGAGGTGCGGCATGTAATAAGGAGAATTACTCTTTGTGAAATAGCTTGTGCAGTGATCTAGGCCCTTGAGCCCTGCGCAAATTGCCCATGTGTCATGAGTGGGCCACGCAGCTGGATTTACATGAGGAAATGGGAAAAAGCAGGTATGAAACACTAGTGAGTCTTTTAGGTGTGTAATGAATCAATTAATCACACAGGAGGTAATATCTCCTACTTGATGTGTAGCAATCACTAATGGGATTTGAAAATATTATACAATATATCTTCAAAAACTCAGTACAGTTGAGCCAAAGTTGCCACATCCTGAACTGTTCTTTGAAGAATGATTGTGTTTAAAATGACTTTTAAGCTGTTCTCAGGGAGTATTCACAAGCTGTTCCTGAATGTTCTCATCTATGTTAACACATGGTCCTTTTACCACAGGTATTTTCAAACACAGTTAGCTAGTGACTTGACATCCTGTTAGGAAAATATAGCATTGGTAAATGGCATTTTCTAACGCACCGCTGCTAACTAGGTTTACTGTAATGTTTCTAAGCATGTTTATGAACTCAGGTTGACAAAAATGACCTCTAGGTGGTGTTATCTGAACCAAATTTAAATCTCTCTCTCCGTCTTTCTGTGTGTCTATACGACTGTGTGTGGCCGTCTGTCTGTTGCCGCCTTTCATTTTTGTTCACTGATGTGTTCTGTTAAAAAATTCACACACACACACAACACACACACACACACACCCAATCGCTGTAACCTGGCGGGGGTAAAGCAGTTCTGCGAGGATTTTTTGGCCAAGTTTTGGTTGCCACTACTAACAACACATACTCTCATCCTGGAGCAAATAAAATTAACTTACAAAGCAGAATTACAATGTAGAAATGTGCCCAAAATGCATTGCTTCAGGTATGACACGTTTGTCTGCCCCAAACACACACACACACACACACACACACACACACATTAATATTAATAATAATGAAATACACAATTGTTATAATATAATATACATGCACACACACGCAGTCTTAGACACAATTTTGGGGAGGTTCTTCCATAGACTCCCATAATAATCCAAGTATATAATTTTACACCTAACCCTAACCCTAACCTCAGTAACCAAAACGCACATCTTACCTCTTAGTTTCTCAAATAAAACAAGCACATTTTCTATAAAGTTTTTTTCCTCATGGGGACCTCAAATGTCCCCACAAAGCCCAAAAAACAGATAAAAGTGATTTTAGGGGACAAACGGTCCCCACAATGCGATAAATACATGAACACGCACACACACGCACAGACACACACACACACAGAGTTCAGAGAGAGAGAGAGAGAGAGAGAGAGAGAGAGAGAGAGAGTTCGTTAAAGAGAGTAGAGAGAGAGAGAGAGAGAAACGCTCTGCAGTCGGACTTTCCTCCTCGTTGAGGCTACATCGCTGTAAAGCCGCGCTGAGCTACAGGAGATCCCTTTCACCTGATCCATCAGCTCCACACCTCGACGCGATACACACAGTGACGGAGCCTGGAAACTTTGGAGCGGAGGCGGTGTGTGTGTATCTCTGTGTGTGTGTATGTGTGTGTGTGTACGTGTGATTCATGCGGAGAGGCGCAGCGCCGCGGATCAGCAGCGATACGCGCGTCCAACTGGAAGCAACCCGCGTCCAGCTCCCGCGTTTTCAGCCGCGTTTCCCACCTTCCCCACCTGGAGCCGGGATGTAACAACGGTGCGGATTTTACCCCCAGAGCTTCAGGCATAACCTCTCTTTTAGCCCCCTTTCCCCCTGCTATGAAATCTTCCCGTAGACGCGTGTAACCCCGCGGTCTCCGTGCGATGGTTCAGTCCAGCTGCTTGAGCCCAGTCTCCATGCATTGGGATTTTTCTCAGCGCCGACACCAAGTGAATCTTCCTTTTAAAAGCGTCTGATCCGTTGGCTGCTGCCCCCCCAGCCAGCCCAAAAAACAGAAGAACAAGAAGCAGAAGAATAATAACAACAGTCCTGCCATGAGCGCCGCTTTCAACACGGACGGATCGGGACTTTTAAGGACTGCGTGCAGATGTACGTATAACGAGCCGAGGAGATCGGGGGGAATACGGATTTTCGCGCTGATGAGGACGGGACTACACTGGCAGAACTGGAGCCGGGTTCTCTTCTTCTACATGGGGCTGCTGGCCGCGTCAGTAAAGGGTAAGTTTGGCGCGCAGATGCGCACCGATCGGCTCGCCGTACGTCTTTCCACAGGCGTCAAAACCGCGAGGGATCCTTCGTGTCCAGCTTTTGCGAGATTTTGAGCTTTTTTAATGGTTTTTGTCGTTTCTCCAGACGATTCCTAATAATCAGATCCCGGCTGAACAAAAAAAATCATTAGAAAGGGTTAAGAGGTTTCCTACTGGAATTCCGTGCTTTCCAATTGGTGCGTTCTGGCATCATGATGGTACATCAAGACCCTCATGGTTAAAATAACTTCATCCTAATGGATGCCACTCATTCCTGGTGGAGGCAAGGCCAATTCCCATTAGAACCCACGATGGAAAGCCATCGGATAATGGTTTCTAATGATTTTTTCCAGCCTCCATGAAGGCAAGCGCTACGATGAGGAACGAGCTGGAATGATCAGAGCGATCGCTTGCTCCGTTTATCAAGATTTGGGTATGAGAGCCAGGGCGTCGTTGCGCGGTTTAATTCCGAGGCGACTGGTTTATTTTGTCTCGATTGATAGCGACCTGTTTATAGTCGACATCCTGTAGAATCTACATACAACACAACACAACCTGAATCGCCAAACTGTGCGTCGGGTCTTCTCGTGGAAAAGGCGAATCGACTCATTTCAAACTCAACTCTTAACGCTTACTTAAAATGCCTTAAAGGAAATGTTGGTGTAAGGCCACAGAGGTGTGTGTGTGTGATGAGGAGGAGGAAGAGAGAGAGAATGTGTGTATTCGCTTGCGTATTTGACAGAATGTGTGTGTGTAGGAGAAAGAGAGTGGGAGAGTTTGGGTGAACGGGGGCGTGTGCGGGGGCGCTGTGCGGACTAAACGATTTTTGGCGCTATTTCTAGCTGGTGAATCCGCCTGCAAACATCACCAGAAGCATGTAGAAGAGAAAAGCGCAGTCTTTTCTCCATCTCACCTCGAATCGAATAAGGACAGACCGGCATTTTTTTGTGTGCGTGTGTGTGAGAGAGAAACCGAACTTTCGACATACACACCCCTTCCGACTCTCAAGATTACAGGTGTCTCCATGGTAAAAACAAATATAGTGACGCTAAAATCTTCAACTGTATTTAACATTTATGGAGTCGATATTGCCTTATAAACACCACGTCCTTAGTTCCTTATGGCTGAGTGTTAAAGTCGCAGCGACTGTGTGTCGTTTTGCCGTGTTTTCTGCGTGGAGTGAGGTGCCGGATTGCGCCACATATGCCTCTCATCATTCCTCATTTCCATTTTGTCACATATCGTTTCCAATTTGTATTTTACCAGCTGTCCTGATCGCATCATTATTTGGTGTAGTATTTCGTGATCGTGGCTTGTATTCTTGCTTGTGCGTTCTTTCCATATTGCGTCTCTGCAACTCGTCCTCCAGCAGTTGCCCTCTTTTCCCATTGAGCGGCACCAAAGCTTCACAATACCTCACCAAAACACGAATAAATCCAAGACCGACTCCCTTTATATCATTAAGTTATAGCATGTGTGCAACGCTGGAGAGGTCTGTGGCTTTCACACATATTAATCTGAAACATTTGAAATAAAATAAGATTTTTAAAGGTTTGAAGAGGGAAATGAACCAACTGTGCGCATCACAGGGAGCCATTGCAGATTTTTGGCATTAACATCAGTCCTACAATATGCTACTCAGACATTTAGACTTTGACAATAGAAGGGGATTTTCCAAAACTAAGATCAGAATAGTCCCGGTCTGATGATGTGTGTTGTAGTCATTTGCTGACTAATTCTTTGGGCTCTCACTTGCGCAAGTCATTTTATTGAGTTACCACATGTGATAGAAGTTATAACCTCAATAATCCCAACTGGCCAATACAACCACCCAGAGGTGCGTTTCCCAAAAGCATAGTTGCTAACGTATTGCTAAGTAAATTAGCAACACTATGTTAGTTGCTAATGTACACTATGTGGTTAGCAACCATGCTTTTGGGAAACACACCCCAAAATGGTCTGAAACCCCCACTGTTAAATACAAAAACAGACCCTTGGTTTGTTATATTGAAACTCTTGGACAACAGATGCACTAATAAAAAGTGAAAGTTGCACAGTCAGGCATCTTTATGATGCAACTTGCTGTAAGGCTGCTTTGAAATGGCAAGCCTATAGGCTAGAATACAGATCTCTTAAGGCCAACAGTGTTCAAGAGATCTTGGTGTTTGTATTCGCTTTGGGTGTACACACACCACAGGCATTTGGATTGCATAAGGAAGGAAGTTTTTTTGCAACGTAACTTTGTCCTCATACCTCGCTCTGGGCATCAAAATATCAGCCCTGCAGCAACAGGTTTGGAAGAGGACTTAAATAGTTCCCTGAAGTGGCCAAAACACCGTCCTGGATAACTTCAAATCAGCCAAGTGGATTTAGACAGTGCTGCAGGAAGGCGGGGAAGAATTTGCTATAGTTTGGGTTTAGAGTTGTCTTTGAGAGTCACGAAATGAAAAGTGCAGAATAAACTCGCTTCTCTCACTGCGGTTAGCACCAAGGACAGCTCCCTGCAGAGTGCTTTTCCCAGCTGCTTTCCCAGAACCTTATTCTGACATCATTTTAGTATTTCAGTGGTATTTTCCCTTTTAGCATTCATTGTAAGTAAAATCAGTGCTGTTGGATTACAAATAATTTGTACACAACTTACAACCTTCTGAAATCTCAATTGTGAAAACAGAACACTATGGACAATGTATAAAACTAGCAGTTTTGAGTTTTCACGGCCCTGTCTTTGACACTTTATTCATGTTAAATATATGAGTGCAAAAGAACTGGCTTCAGATTATGTCTTTACATTGGTTTCAGTTGATCACAATCTTGAAATCTTCACAATGTGAAACAACAAGTTGATTTATTGACATAACTTGGAAAGCTGATAAATAACGGTTGACAGTTGATTCCAGCGCTTCAGAATCGATCCTCAATCATGAGATACCTGTAACTGAGGAATCTATTCTCTCTCAAATTGCCTGCAAGAGTAAAAAAAAAAAAACGCTAAAAATATAAAATAACAATACAAAATACAAGGACTCCGGAAAATCACAAGTTTGGCTTTTCTCACCTGGGATATGTGATGAAATTTTAGAGCTTCATATTTTCAGTTGTAAACAACACTGAGCATAGTTGATGCAGTTGGTTATGGCTGCTGCTGTAATTCCGCTTATAAAACTAGCAAATAGTTAAATAACGAGAGCAAAAATAGAATGTAATGTTAGATTTCAGGTTCTCTATTCTCTTCAAAAAGCTAACGATCTTACAGGTGGACAATGACGGACATGTGAGCAACATCACTGACTCTCTCTCTCTCTTACTCACTCGCCCTCTCTCAGATCTGCACACATGGCTGTCCTTACCAAGAAAATTAACACCTGCCCCTCTGTTTGTTCACAGCGGAGGGATGTGGAATACTAAAGAGGGATGTGTGCCGCAGCACTATGCTTTCACATGAAGCTGTGTTTACCTGGAGCTCCCGGTGGTATGGAAGCAACCCAGGAAGTTTGCCATTGTTGAATTAAACCTTAACCACTTTGTTGGTGACTGTAAGAGATAATAAACTTACGGTTAGACTCTGAGGTAATGGTAGATAAGTGAACATGTAATTGAATTCCCTACAGCTTTCTTAGAAATAGCTATGTTGTACCTGCACTAACCGAGCACTTAAGTAGGTACAGATTCTCTCTCTCTATTTTTAAATATGTAAATTTATACTTTCTGAAGTAAAGTGGTCTGGAAGTGTTTAGGGCCATACTTTCATACTGGAATATAGGTTTGACAGCATCAGACATGAAAGGCTTGCTTAAGGTACCAAGTTTACAATCCCACAATCACCTGCGCCACGACTCAGAGAGAGAGAGAGAGAGAAAACCAAATATCCACGTGATTTCATAGACATTCATTGGAAATGAATAATCCGTCACAATTCATTTCCAATGAATGTCTATGAAAACATGTGGATATTTGGTTCTCTCCCTCTCTCTCTCCCTCTCTCTCTCTCTCTCTCTCTCTCTCTGCACACTCGTGTTTGTCCACTTCCAGAACAAAGCACACAGCAGGCTAACAGGCACACAAAATCACACACTCAAAACAAGGTAATGGTAAAAATCGCATCCAAGTTTATTTTGGTGATTTGGTTATTTGGTCTTCATTTTCGCAGGAGAAAAACAAAAACTCATGCGTCCCTTCTGCAAGCACGTAACAATGCGCTGGGAGAGTTTTCTGGATGGGCGGGGGGAGTGAGCTCTCTGCTTTGAGAGGGCAGAGAAGCCAAATTCGAAAGTGATGTACATGCTGTCTGTTTAATGTTAATCTGAGGATTTGTGCTCAATTTCCAAGATATGGTCATTTACTACATCACGACGAGCCCATCCCTAGAAGAATCGTTGTCATTTAGAAATGAGATCACATGTAGGTGTGAATCGAGATCATGATTTTTTAACGATTTATCTTGCAGCCCTAGTGTGGTCATTATCTAAAAGTAGTAAAGAAGTCAGTGAAAGGATGTTGTTTCCAAAGTAATGCAGGGCCCTAGTATGAGCCATTTCTAATGGTTAATCAAATCTGGACTCATGGATTTTTGTCTTATATTCCATCCTGTTTTTTATAGCACATAGCTGTCACACATTCATACCTTGCGTAATTGCAATCTGAAGAAAGTGTAATGCACACACACACACACACACACACACCACCACCATCATATAGGGCTATTTCATTAGATGATCTGAGAAGGCTGGACAAGGTCATTTTTATTCTGATGAGTCCACCTTCCTCCCTGTAATTCAGGCAATCATTTACCTTTCATGAAAAAGAAGTGTGAAAGGCATGCAGCCGTGGCTGTGGCAGGCCAACATGACCCTGACATTTCCATAAAGATCACATCAGAGACATGTGTGTCTTGCGTTTATGAGATTTGAAATATGACAGTAATCTACAGCAAATAAATATTTGTGCACAATTTATTGTCTGATGGTTCTTAAGGTGAAGACTCTCTTTCTAAAATATGGAAAGAATGAGTTTAAGGTTGGTGTTGCAATTTCTCTTTTGTTATCTGCAGTCTCACAGTGAACAGTTTAGTATGAAATGAGTTGATTCCGGAGTATTCAGATCTTCACTGGGTGAAACGTGTAGGATTATACACAGGTTTAGTTATACATTGATTTTTCGAGGGCAAACATAATTATACACATAATCTGCAAATGAAGAGGAAATTGACTTCAGTCATTTGGAAGCAAATCCTTTGCAGTAACTTTATAAAATCACAACAAAAATGGCGTGATATTGGATATTCAGTTGTGACTCCCATATAAAGGGTATATGCAGCTGTTTTAGCTCCATCTGCTTTCAGGGGCTTTGGCGTTCCCTCTTTTTTAGTGTATGATCTGCTTAATGGTGTTCGGGCTGGATGGTCTTGCCCTGTCAGCATCAGACCTTTTTTTATCCTTAATGAACTCCATAGCTGCTTTAAGAGTGGGAATCATGTGATTGGTCTGCTGCAGCGTGAAGTGCCATCCATAAGGTTCCGATGGGTGTTATGGTACTTTGATACACTCCAGAAATCGTACTGCTACACTTCAGTAAGCACAAATGAGTCAGTTCCACAGGATAAATCTTAAGAATTTAATTAGTGATGTCATCCCACTGTTTTCATCTCTTATTATGGTACTTATTTTGGCGTCTAGTTCAAGTCAAGTTTATTCATTTATTCTTCAGTTTTTTCCTCATCTTCTGCACTGCCCAGGGTTGTATGATTTTGCTTAAGTTGCCCGTGTGGCAGTTTTTTGGTTATTCCAAATGATTTCAAGGATGTCATTGAAGATGACAGATTTACCATCTGCGGTTTTTGCGCTGGCAGCGCCTATTTTAAATACAAATCCTATGAGTTTCAGCGATCAGGGAGCTAAGCGCCTTCAGCTGAAATTTATGATGGCTGAACTACCAAGCTTAAAGGAACATTACAATGTTTACGTGAAATAAGAACGAGCAAAAGTGCCCAATGATGCTTTTTGTAACAGCAACGACAAGCGCTGAGAGAAGTGCTCTGGAAGTGAGATTTTGACCGCTCTCAGCCACCAAACGCATTTGGTAGACACAGGGACACTGATTTTGTTCATTTAGATTTTCACTGTGAAGAACTGCAAAAAGAAACTGAAAATATTGAATAATTGTGTGTTAATATAATGCAGAGCCACTGTAATATCTTTTTTCCAACAGCAACTTACTTATGTTGGTTAAGTAATTTCATATTTTCTTGAAAGGTCTGTTATCATAGGTGAGAAATTTTGGGCTGCTATCTTTATTTAGGAGGTTTCTCAGCGTTTCCATCTAAAATGTGGGAGCAGTAGCAATGGCCTCAATTAATGACATCACTCAATTGGCACTAATGACTTGAACCTATCAGGATCCAATATGCCACTTCAGTGACAGGCAATTAGCATAAACAGGACTGCACAGGGGGGCCTTTTAATTTGCATATTTATAGATGGCTTCATCTAGACGGGGTAAAAGTGCAGAGAGGCCTGGGCACCATTTAAAAAATGGGGAAAACTCCAATACGAGTCAAAATGACAAAATTCTGCTTTTGTCTAATTACACTTTGCCTTACATTTCCATTGTAGATCCAGGACAGATGGACTTGGGGCAGTATTATTGGATTTCTTTGTGCGACAGCTTTTCCTGTTCCTGTCTTCCGAATCACACTATCACTGAGAGATTGATGGGAGTGATTGATTGTATTTGCCCTTCTTCCTGCTGCCATTTTCCGGTCTTCTTAAACACAAAGATTTAGTGATTTCTGACATCCTTTGATTAGATTGCACAGTTGCTCCATTTATGCCTCCCACACCTGAGCCCTTGTGGTTCCCAACCCCTGCTTTTTTTGGTTTGAATTAGGAATGTGCATTAATATCGGAATCGGTCGATAATTGCTTTTTTTAAAGTCATCGGCAATGGATCGATGCATAGATTTTCCTCCGGTATTTGATGATGCATTTATTGTACGTCGAAAATGTAGCACTTGTGCCAGGCATGTCCAAAGTCTGACATGGGATTTCATAAAGGCTATGCGTTTGGTCTTAAAATGTATGCGATCGTAGTGCACATGGAGAGTCACACGCGGCCTGTTTGACTGGTTACACCACACTGGTTACTTTTTCTTAAAATGTTGTGCACTGCAGATGAAATGCTCCGCCCTTGCTCGACTCACGTTCGCTTGAGTTGGCGCTGTGTTAGAAATGGCAGAACTATGGCATTGTTTTTGTGCCAAAATTGCGGTGGAACTTTGGTGAGCAAAATGTCTTTACGCATGCAACTGCACGTTCAGTGAATTCTGCCTGCACTCGACTCCGCCTTCCTCATTTATCGGCATCGGCAGATGTATCGGATATCGGCATCGACCAATAATTCCCTTATCGTGCATCCCTAGTTTAAATTTCATTCGTTCCCTTCTGTCTCTCTCCCAGTGTTTTATGAGTAAATCCACAGTAGGGATATATACTCCGGTGTTTCCCGCTTGCGCTTTACGGTTTCCTCTGTGCTAGCGTTGGTTTTGTGTGCTTATTTCAGAGGCAGCATTTTTCTGACTGCTGTTTTTTTGTTCATGCAGATGTTGCAGACAGGCTGTTGTGCGGCAAAAGAAAAGGTGAGAGGTAAAGGAAGAGGGAGAGGGAGAGACAGAGAAAATGAAAGGAGCAGGGTTATAGAGACAGAGCTTGGAGGAAAAGGCAACAGAAGGGGGACAGCCATCAGGTTTGCGTGTGCCGGCTGCAGCAGGTTGTTAGCTGCTCTAATCCGTGTCAGTGCTGAGCAGCTGTCAGAGCAGCTCCACCCGAGCAGCAGCAGCATCCTTCCCTCCACACACCTCAGGAGAGCAGGGGAGCGTCGGGAGGGGGGGTTGGGGGGATCGCTTTATGAGCCGAATAAGAAAGTCCCCCTCCAGAGTACGCTTAGACAGCATGGAGAAATGCCCGAAGCAGATTTCTCTTCATTAAACGATCTAATTCATGCATTAAGACTGACAGTTGGCGTTAGATTATTGACTGAAATAGTGGGACGACATGACACGACAACGCAATTCACTTTAGGTAGCTCGTATTCGTGTGTTTGATGGAAAATTGTGTGCTGCACCTTGAACTGTTAATTTTTTCCTTATTGGTAAATAAAGATATAATTAAAGGTGTAAATGAAAGCAGATAGAGTAAGTGAAAATGTTACAATAACAGCTTTACAAGAGGAGGATAAGATATATTTATGCCTTGCCATCACAACACACGCACTGCCTTTGTTAGCGCCCACGACTCTCTCAGGGAAGTCTTTCACTGAAGCGTTCCAGTTCAGTCAAATCTTCCCGTTTATTACAGACAAAACTCTGATAAATCACAAAAATTAGCGTTCCACTCACAATACTGCCATTTACTTGATATTTTCAGTGATTATTCCGGCGCATGTCCACCGCGTTGTTGTGACGCAACTGTCATGTGGAACGCCATCTTGCACAAAATGTGCTTCTCTCCCGGAAAAATTAGTCCAAATGGGCTAAAAATGGCAAAAAACTTGGCAAAAATGGCAAAAAACAATATTTTTAATTTTCAATTAATCTGATTTTTTTTCATATCATATTGTTAGAGAGTAAAAAAATATATAGAAAAATAGAAACAGAGAGTTTGTTTTATTAAAAAATGTTCATTTCATTATATTTTGCTAGGAAAATGAGACAGGAGGTAGAGTTATTTATATGCAAACACATAAATCTAGTCTTGGCATAGTATAGTCTTGGACTCATCACTGAAATTCTAAGACAGTCTAAGCTTAGGCTTAATCGTTGTCTAGGAAGTTGGCCCTTTATGCTTCAGCATACCAAGAGATTTCAGACAATTTCATGCTCCCAACTTTGTTTGAAGAGTCTTGGGGATGTCCTCTTCCTGTTCTAACACGACTGCACACCATTTCACAAAGCAAGCTCTGTAAAGACATGGATGAGTGAGTTTGTTGTGGAGGAACTTGACCAGCCTGCACAGAGCTCTGACCTCAACCTGATAGAACACCTTTGGGATGAATCGGAGCGGAGACTGCGAGCCAGGTCTTCTCGTCCGACATCAGTGGCTGACCTCACAAATGCTCTTCTGGAAGATCGGTAAAAAAATCCCATAAACACACTCCTTAACCTTGTGGACAGCTTTCCCAAAAGAACGGAAGCTGTTATAGCTGTAAAGGGTGGACCAACTCCATATTAAAACCTGTGGATTAAGAATGGGATTTCATTAAAGTTCAGGCAGGTGTCCCAACACGTTTGGCAATATAGGGTCAGTTTCCCAGACAACAATTAAACCTAAGCCTAAGCCTAACCCTAGACTATCTTTGAATTTCAGTTTGAATCTCCATTGTATCTGCAATTTAGTCCGAGACTAGGCTTAATCAATGTTCAGAAAGCCAGCCCTATAGGATGTAACCAGGACATTTAAAAATGTAATGACCAAATAATTAAGAAAACCTTATTGAAGCTGTAAAGCCGTGGTCATGAACATTGAGAAAAGGCAAGTTAGTGTTTTTGAATGAACCATGCACACTTCTGATTGAATCATGGAAAGCTGGGACATTGGCTGCTAAAGGTCGCCATTACTATTCCCCAATTTCATGCTAGAAACAGTGTTTTTAAAAGATCTTTTGATTTTGCTTTTAATTTGGAAAACATGACGGATGCATTTGCACCAGAGAACTGCAAAACTGTAAAGGTACAGCTGCAGAAAATAATAGAAGCCTGAACAGAGATTTGAATTGTCCTGCTTAAAATTCTACAGACCGACAGGGATTTAAAGTCGCCCTCATCAGGTAAAAGAGACATTTCAAGCAGGAGATGTTAAAAGAGGGGCCTTTGCTCACGAAGCCTCAGTTCATTCATTATTAGCCTGCGTCAGTGTTCCTGGGCAGAATTTCTCTTTGACTGAACAGGTAGAAAGAAAACCGGGCAGGACAGAAAAAACTTTCAGAGACTTGACATTTCAACCCCCAAGAACCAGGAGGAACCTTTATAGAATGACATGAAGTTCTAATTGATGTCAAAGGTGCGTATTTGAAATAATGACTCCATTTTTCCTTGGCCCTGTATTTGTCTTTTTGAATAAAATGACATTTTAACAAGACTTTATAAAATTATTGCAAAACTCGATTCAAATTCCTTTTAGATGTGTTTAGATGGAGTTTGCGTCTTCGTTTTGCTGCAACAAGACTCTAGTACGGAGTGTATAACATTGATTTAAAGTATAGAGCGATAATTGCACCACATTATTCAAGTCGCAGCATCCAGAGGCAGAAAAAAAAAACTTGCACAACATGAGCCGATCGATAGTTTGCTGGGATGATAGTTTCAAATGTGTATTACTTCAATTAGTTCATAACTAAAGCAGTATTGATTCTGCAGTTACTTGTCAGATAAATGTGGAAAGTGGAGCTGAAACTGAGTAAAATAAAGGACTAAAGTAATTCAAGCATTAAAAGTATAATAATACAGTAAGAACACCTACAGAAACACACATGTGGCTGACAGTAACAGTAACTGACAACGAGGGCATATTTACAACTACAAAGTTTCCATCCTCCTCATGAAAGTGTTTTTCATTATTAGATACGTTGAGGTGTGGTTTATTTACTGCATTTGCTTTCTAGAGTTTAGAAAGCCTTTTCATTTTAGAAAGCTGGTACTGGTATTGAGATCTTGTGTATCTGCCAAAACTAGGGCTGCACAACGTTGCAAAAAATAGAATGCAGTATATTTTCTCCTGCAGTGTTTATATTAACGCTTACAAAAAACCCATTTGTGGCAGGTTTGCGGTTAATTTGTGGCAATTAGTGGAGTTTGCCAGAATATGTTGCCACAAATTGTGAGTTACTAGTGGCAACAATGTTAAACTGTCACTAGTGGTAAATGTATTTAGCAGTGATTTGCCAAAACAATTTGTCAGTAATGGCAAACTTGTAGTGAACTTTTGGTGACAAATTTGCTAAGTGCATAGGTTTTCCACAAAGTGTGCTAGAAATCCACCACAAACCTAATTTGCATGTGAAAATATGACCTTGCTGCAGATTTGCGACAACATTGTCAAAGGTTAACGGCAACTATTTGCCAGAAGCCTAAAGTGTTTGTAAAGGTTGACTTAGAAAATGAGGAATTTTACAGAATAGCTTGGGCAGCTCTGCTTGGGGTAGTTGGTGTCGTATTGATTGGGGATTCACCCCCTAACCAAAAGGTCACCGGTTCAAATCCTAGTACCGGTAAAGGTACCGCTGAGGTACTCATAAGCAAGGTACCGTCCCCAAGCACTGCTCCCTGGGCACTGCCAATGTTAGCTGCCCACTGCTCCTTCACGGATGGGTCAAATGCAGAGGTCACATTGTGCTGTGCTGTGCTGTGGTGTTGTGTGTTCCCAATGACAAATGATCACTCACTTTCAACATTACATTAAGCATTCTGGAATGACTTGGGCTGATTTTCTAGAGGAAGTCATTTGCATAGAAAATAACAATTGGAGTAAAAGTTGAAAGAACTTTTGAAGAACTTTTTACTAGGGATGCACCGATCGATCGGCCAGCGATCGGAATCGGCGGATTTTTGGCCTGATCGGCTTGATCGGCTTGATCGGTGATCGGCCGATCACTCACACGTTTTGCCGATTTTAAACCGATCTTGCGCATGCGCATTACTTGCAGCACAGCCTCGCGCGCATTCAGGCAGCGTTCACATGTACGCTCAACGGAGGCGTTTCTCATTCACTTTGAATGGGGTGACATCGTGCAGCGACGAAATGAATTTTGGGTGCGTGAGTAAGGCGTCACATCAATGCCAAAACTAGAGCGCGCAAAATGGCTTGCCGCAAAAAAATTGTGGGCGTAAATTTCAAAGTCGCGCGCAAATGTGAAACTCGAGAGCACAAAATTAAGAATCGAGTGCGCAGTTGTGATAATATTGTGCGCGAACTGTATTTTTCCTCTCGCAAATGTCTTTTTTCCTCTCGATGTGTTAAATTTTCTCGCGTGCGAAGTAGATTACCGACGAGCGGCGTTTTTGCTCGAGTGAGATTTCTGCGCGCGTGATTTGAATGGGGGCAGGGTTTTGGCAGCTTCTGCCTGCAAATCCTATTGGCCGATGGCTCCTGGTCTTGTGATTGACTGCACACTACAGACAGTTTTTACAGAAAAACCAAAGATGACGTAGAAAGGGGAACAGCGACAGGTAGATTAAACGCAAGTTATAGTTTATCAACCTTATAATTCAACATAAACACAGATGCACAAGTCAATCACTAGATGATCAGCCGTTTTCCATAGTTGAGGATACAGGCTTCAGAAATCTGATAAATCACCTCTGCCCAAAATACACAATGCCAAGTAGGCGTTACTTTTCAGACGTCGAGTTACCGGAGCTGTTACATTTTACGAGTTACATTTTATTTATTTAAATTTGTAAAGAAAATTTGTTATGAGAATAAAACATTATATTAAAGAAAATTAGATTTTTGTTTGTATTTGCTGTAGAGCTGCCACTATTATATGTCACTATTATAAAAGTAACTAGTAAACAGGGAAAGTAACTACCGTGTTACATTAAAAAAGTGGAAACCCATTTTTTTGTGTCGATGTCGTCGACTACTCGCAGCAGCTCTAATTTTCTGTTATCTGGGGAAAAAATCGGTATCGGAAAAATCGTATCGGCCGATCACACTTACAAAAAAATCGGTAATCGGAATCGGCCATGAAAATTGCAATCGGTGCATCCCTACTTTTGACTTCAAAGAATAAAAAGTGTGTGCCATTGTTCTTTGAATTTGATCGAAGAATGCTTAAATCAGCATGAATTAGATCAAACAAACTTCTGAAAAAGTGAGTGGTTGTCATTGTGAACACAACACAGGTCATGGGCAGCACCCAGGGAGCAGTGCTTGGGGACGGTACCTTACTCATGAGTACCTCAGTGGTACCTTTACCGGTCCTGGAATTCGAATGCCCTAATCACTAACGCTACCAGCTGCCCCAACTTGAAGATTAGTCAAGAAAAATGAGAACTTGGAGAGTTTCCTTTTGTAAAGTGCAGTGAAAGGTTGTTGCATGATGTGTTTAATTTAATTTGTCATATTTGACATTGCATAACCTGTAATAGAAATAGAAATCATAGCTTGATATGCAATAGAAATCAATAGTTTTATTGTTTAGAAAATGAGCTGCGTACTTTGTCAGTGTACTTTGCATAATAACATTAGCATCTTCCGTAATAGTACTAGTGATTCTCTTTACGTTATAATAAGTGATTTTAATAATTGTGAATACCGGCATGTCCAAGCGATTCTCACTCTGTATTTTTTGGCAAATAATTGAAGATTAAAACCTCTTTTTTAAATAACTCATCCAAGATATCCACCACTGAGTATTCTATCTGTGCCATCTTTATTAGTCACATTTTTCTTTTGGCAGAACTCCCTTTAGGTGTAATCACTAAACACAAATGCACCTACTGGACAGACGCAGCATTAGTGAGAATGCCATTTTTGTTCCTTTGCTCAAGACAAAATTAGGGCCAAATATTTATGAAGAGAGGTGAGAAAGAGAAAGAGTGGACCACGAGAAAGAGAGAGAGAGAGAGAGAGAGGATCCCTTATTAACAGTCCATCCTCTCATTCCTCCGGGTCGTCCCCGTTGTCATGGGGACGCCATGGAGCAGCTTCGGCCTGAGCAGTGAACAATGAACAAACAGGACAACACTGGTCTTCCCACATCTCTCCTCTCTCCTCTCTCCTCTCTCCCTCCCTCATCCCCCCTTTTCTCCCGCCCCGGCCCGACCACACGAGTGGGAGGATTATTTAGAGAGAGGCTAAATAAACTCACTCGCAAACATGACCTTGCTCCAAGAGGGACAAAAAAGAGGGAACAAAAATGGACTTGTGCTATATAGGGCTCTAACAATGGTGCTGTCTCAAAGCCAAACTAGTGGCTATTTTAAGAGTGACTCAACGATTAAGTGTTGCCTTTGTGCACCGACGTGCAAGAATGAGACATGCGTGAACCAAGCAGCCAGGAATAAAGTATTTTTAACAAATAGAATCAGCTGAAGACGGTTTTGCTGAAGGCCAGAGCTGCAGAAACCAACTCCAGGTAATTGTGGCTCAATAATAGAATGCAGCATGCAATAAATCCTGCCCCAATTTGCCTCCCGCACAGAATCTGTCTCTCGATGAAATGTCAGAACCTCAGCGGAGCCCCGACTACCTTTGCGTGGGGGTAAATCGGTACGTGAGGGCGATAATGCGAACGTGAGTCACCTTGACATGGCTGACACCGTCTGGACTCGAGATGCATGCTGATCCAAACGGCTTGCCTCGAGTCCGAGCCGCGGCATATCCGCTGTGTCACCTGACGGTGTGGATGCATAATTAATGGGAAGACAATACGGCGGCGTCTGAGTTGATGCTAAATGTGATTGTGTTTGTGGGAGTGTGTGTAAAACTGGATGTTTTTGACGTCATGGGGCATGTTAACAGGGTTTGAGTTGAGGATTTTATTTTCATGAGAGTTGTATAGAATAAAACAGAATGTAAACTACAACCTGAAACAGTGTTAAAGATCGAGACCGAAGACAAAAGCAATGAAACTTTGAGACTTGACGAGCAAGATGATACTATTGATGAGAGGATTATTGTCTGTGAGTTTCAGACTTTTAGCTTATGCTCAGTACGATTGGTACCAGAAACAGGAAGATTCACTTGCCCATATGGTTCGCTCTGAGGGATAAGGTTATGGTGTAGCCCCCTATAAGCTGGTAAAACCCACGAAGGTGTTGTTACTCATAAGCTCACTAAACAGTCCCTCCAGGATTTCGCGAACCTTTTTTGAGATTCTTGCACCCTAAAATGCCTGATTTTGTGGCAGCTTTTCTAAATAAATTGCACTGAAAGTTGCGGTGTTTTAAGCATTTTATTGGAATTAAGTTGCAGGATCAAGTCAAAGTTGCGGAAAAAAATGCTGTTCCTAAATAATCTCATTTGATTAATGATAAGAAGGTTATGCCTGAAATGATTTGGCTGTAGCATTTTGTAAATCAGTGGAAAAACTGATTTACAAAATGTGAGTTTTGGTCTGTGTGTGTGTACACGTATATGTGTGTGCTTATGCATTTTGCAGGATATTGCCTTGCACGCATCAGGTTTAAACCATTAGGCGCAGTGGTGTTCAACACAAACAGCTCTTACTGTTGTGTGCCCTCCGCCTTTTTGCTCTATTAGCCGCTCAATCCAGTGGAAACAAGACACCACCCTGCTGACACAGGGCCAGACGTCTTGCCTTTCCACTGCATTTGCCATGCTATTAATGGCCGGCACCATCACCCCACACGGGCATTAACCTAACGTATAGCCTTACGCCGGGAGCCTGAGGTCGCCAATTTTCCAATCTAATGGCGTCCGTGCTTAGGTTAATTCCGGTGTAATGCAGTTTGGAGGCAAGCTGCCGCATCAGTACGGAAGGTAGTTATGCACGGAGAGATTTGCGGGCTCAAGCGGGGTCATTTCTCCCTTTGGCTCAGTGCGTTTGGATGCCTCCGAGTGTTTGGCGGGAAGCGACTGGAGTCAACCACGGATGACATTTATTGCTGAGCCTGGAAAACAAGAAAGGAAATGTGGAGCGCTTATAAAAGCTGATGAGTCACACCCATTAATCTCTGGGGCACCCGACTCTAAAGAGGAACTAAAGGGAAAGAATTTCTGATTGCGGTAAAGTGATTAAGGCGGTAAACGACGCTCCCGCTCCTGTTAGGCGGTGTGTGTGGTGTGTAAGTGTGGGGAAGTACCTGCCAGGTTATTCCCAGTGAAGTGCCAGTCCATTTCAGTAGGTGGAAAATGCATGCAGGTGAAGCACAGGGCAGGGAGAGCCAAATAATTGTGCTTCCTTTCTGCATGTGGTATGGTTGAGAGGCATGAACGGCTGAGGTTTAGAGTGGTAAAAGCTCAAATAGGACTATATCCCATTTGGCTGAACCTCTTCATAGCTACAGGCCTGTGATGCATAGAGGAGCTTTCAGAGGACACTGCAGCCTGCCTTCGAAACACGGCAAATGCTAAAGGAGCAATAATATCAGTTGCATTAGTGAAGCTCTTCTGTATGTTAATGGAAACCTGTTTGTTTGACATTTAGCAACCTGGAGAGACCTTTTCATATGTTGTCTTGGCCGAGTTATTTAATTATTTAAGGATATTAAAACCGAGTAGAGGAATATGTTAGATGGTTACATTTATAAGCAAACTGTTTAACCTACCTTTAAATAATCTCTGTTTATTCTACAGTGTGAGTCAGACTAATAAAATACGGTCATTTCTCATCGTTAAAAAAGCACCTGAAAAAATAAGTGTGCTTAAAGCAGTGACAGTAATCACAGCTTGTGGAGGTCTAGTGGTAGAATAGCTGGTTCATGACCAAGAGCTTGACCAAGACCATTATGCTGCTGCATTAGATGCTCTTGCTTAAGGAGTTGCTTACGGAAGACTGTCCCCGTAATTAAAAAACGCAAGTTGTACTGAATATGAATGCTCATTAAATGCCTTAAATCTAAGATTCCTGTGATGCAGTTGGACTAGTCCAAGCACAGAAGCAAACTATTGCAGAAACAATTGTAAAGACTCAGACCAAAGACTGTCAAAATACATCAGGTTATTGTTACTGTCGTAGTTAAAGCTATTCTGTTTGAACAGTCAGTAGTCTGCAGGTTTTCGGCTTCAGCTTATGGTTAATACTCACTACATTTGGTGCCCCAAAAAAAAGTTCAACCAAAAATGTCAGGGTTACTTGCTGACACCATGCACATTGAATTGGAAAGTGGTGCCATTACTCATAACATCGCTAAAAGTAAAGGATTTAAAATCTGAACTATTTTCTTTCTAGGAATGATGTACAGAACAAAACAGAGTTGCAAATAAACCCAGAAATGAATGTAATGACCCAGACTAAAGACTGACACAAACGCAAAGGACATACTTAAACAGAGTACATTTACTCCCAATGGCAAGAGGCAGTGCTAGTGTAGCATTTTTGGAGTTGGCCCTGTGATCGGGGGGTCGCAGGTTCAAGTCCTGGTTCAGTAAAGGTGCCACTGAGTTACTCATAAGCTCATAAGTCCATCAGCTGCCCACTGCTCCTTCACGGATGGGTTAAAAGCAGAGGTCACATTTCGTTGCAGTGCACTGTGTGCTGTGCTGTGGTGTGTTCATAATGACAAATAATCTCTCTCTCACTAAAGTGAGCTAATCTACATAGTTTATAGCTGACCAATCAACAGTCAGAGGATTTTTAGCCCCAGCTTTTGCCTCCTGCTCAGTACCCTTGGTACCCTAAAAACCAAGTAGTGGAACAAAAATCGCTAGTATTCACTAATGCTTGGTACTCCAAAAACAGTGGAAGGGGAATTTGCCCTTATGGTGCTCTTTGAGGTATTAAAGCCCACAGTAACTGTTATCTCGGTTGGGAAGGGGCCATTACTCATAAGCTCACTAAATCTGTAGGTGAGACAAAAATCTCTGAAGTTCTATTGAAGACATCGGTCATTGCTTTATGGAATCTGCAGCACCACGTGTACCTCTGTCCCCTCTGTGTAATAGCCGGACATGAGTGGCTGCCAGATTCGGTCCACACTCAGGGCTCACACTGATCACGGCGGTACTCTCTGTCAGCCCAGGCTGGAGGGAACATGTAGTGGCACATAGCAGGGAGTAATGTGGTGAAAGTGAGATATAGAGACTTGAACATCCTGAAGGTGTTTCCTCACTAGGTGGATGCATTAATCAGGATGTATTTCTTTCCCACGAGTTTGTGACTCCCTAAAAATCCTCCAAAGATAAACCAGAGTCAAGGTCTGCAGCGCTGTGTTTTGCAAATCGATTATCCTGGCATATGTACAGAAGGATTTATGGAGTCATTCCTGTCAGCCAACCAAAATGTTCTGCCAGCTCTACCGAGTGGCATTATCCTGTAATGAAAGTCACTGAGGCGACCGCATTCTGGCTGGAATAGAAGCAACAAAATATAAAATACTGTGGTAGACAGTTCAGAGCTGTCTGCTGCATTCATATATTCATGCATTCATTCAAGAAGCTTTATTTATCACGTACGTGGTTTTTAAGCATTACGAGAAAAATGTGTTAATTCATTCACCCGCTTCCTCATTCCGTCTGTTGCCTTCCCTGTTTATACCATCCCGATGCTATAGAATCCTAAGAATTTCCCCCCAAAATATTCATTCATTCATTCTTTAATTTACTCACTTGTCCCTTGTTACCCTGTCATCCATTTTTTAGAGCTCTTATTGTATATTCCCTCAAAAATCTATAATAATGTATTCACTCACTCACTCACTTACTCACTCACTCATTCCCTTTATCCGTTGCCCTCTCTGTCTCTACTAAGGGTGCACGATTCAGAAAAATCTCACGATTAAAATCAATTTACAATTTAATGCATAGATGAATTTGTTTCCAGAATGTTGTTTTGAGTTACTTTACCCATTTGACTGTGGCAGATCAACAAAATCACAAAAACACTGAATCAAATGCAGTTTACTAAATGTAATGCATATGTACACATAGTGACTGCATTTCCTTCATGCTCACACGAAGGAGGTCCATCTAGCAGATTTTGACACTGCGCTTTTTATAGGATCCTGTAGTATCATGACTCCCCCTCCCTGTCTTCCCTGGAACCTCATATTAAATGTAATCTATATTTAAACAACAATAAAGTATTCATTTGTTCACTCACACACTCCAATTTTCTATCTATCTATCTATCTATCTATCTATCTATCTATCTATCTATCTATCTATCTATCTATCTATCTATCTATCTATCTATCTATCTATCGCATTCATATAAATACATAGTGCATACATATATAAACAATAATGTATTCATTTGTTTACTCGCTAGCTCCAATTCCCTCTATTTGTTGTCGTCTCTCCATCTCCCCCTCTCCCGCGTTCATGAGACCTCTTATAGCGGGCCGCTCTGAAGGATTGCTGTCCCGCCTGCGTGCGCCGCAGCAGCGATCGATTCATCAAAGTGTCATTGCGAGGCGCTGCGGCCCGCTAGCAACAAGACAACAGCGCTGGCAAAACAAACATGGCTGTGCTCTCGAGGTGGTCTCCACAGTCCCGCTGAACAAGGTCAACTCGTCCCTGCCACTTTCTCCAACGCTAACGCAGGAGCCGAGCGGACCGCCGCCTCCTGGAACACTGCCTTTTCCTACGCCCCCGTATAATTTTGTGCTTCGAGCAGCAAGTTTGGCCGATCTAAATAACGGCGTGGCTTTCTGCAGACACCTGAGGTTTTTTCAGGCTCTGGGGGGCTCTTTTGCCTGAAATGCAGATAAAGAAGCCAGAAGCAGGAGTGTTTATGGACTCCTTTAGAGCAGCCTAACAGGTTTCCTTGGATTTACACGTTTCCGCATTACCTCGGGGTCACACGAATGCACCACCTAATTTCATAATGCATCTGGCGAGTTATGGTTTGAGATAATTTAGCTGCCCTGGCAGGGTGAATGACTCACTTAATCAGAAGTTAATGCATGCTCTCTTTTCCACAAACCCCACTGGCCTCGTGAGTTGCCGCCAGTTTGCAAAGGAGCTACGTAATCCCCCATTCAGTTTCATATAAAATTTTACTTGATGCTGCTGGACTTTAATGCATGCTCGTATTTCTCAGGGAAATATTTATATCAGAATTCCTCTGTACATATAAAATGTACAGAATTTGGGAGAATTTCTGTGAAACTGTATGTCACCAGACAAATGATAAAGCACTGTTTCCCCTCCTTGTTGCGGTTGTATATGGCCACACTCTGTAGTAACCACACCCTGGGGAGCCACTAGAGCACTTTAGTAAGTGAGTGAGCTTTCACTTAAAGGGCAATATTTCTTTTATTGTACACTATTTTCACATGTGAAACCACTGCCTAAGCCCTCGTGGGATTTACTTACACGTTTCAAAATGCCATTCGTATGCTGTTGTGGATAACCTGTAAGTATTGTAAAACCTGACACCAGTTCCTACAGGCCTGCGAAATCATTTCAACACAATTGAATTTGGTTTACACTGAATTTCCAGCCATGTTTTACATTGCAAAGCTTGTGCAAAAAGCAATAAACCAAAAATGGTGATGACATTTTGCAAATCCAACATCATTGTTGATTTGACCGTGAAACGTGTGGACCGTTTGCATTAGATAAGCATAGATTGAATCTCTTTTTGCATGAATAATAAGGGGGGATTTAGATATGGTCCCGACCGGAGGACTATAATGCATCTGGCCACTGTGTAATTTATATCAAACCTGCTACATTGAGTAACAGAATGCCTGGTTAAAGACCTGAGGGTTAGTTTAGCTGATTGGTTGTGCCCTTTAAAAGTGCCCTCTGTTCAAACTGTCCAAAAGGGCAGTGAGCAAATGAACGGCAGTATCAAGATCTTTGGGTGGAGTGTCTCTTTAAGCAGCACTGCAGGTTTGAGGCAGACTGTTGCTGGAGTTTTGCTCACGCTGTTACTTTCCTACGGATTTTTTCACTTCAGCTGCTGAATGACCAGGGAGGCATTTCAGGTTGCTGCAGCACCACACCAGTAGGAATAAAATAAAAAGTTCTCTTCTCTATGGTGGAATTGCACCGTTTATAAACCATGCTTCTCCTAAAAAACAAAAGAAAGAAAAGGCTGCTAACATTAGTGTAGTGTGTTCACAGTCAAAGTTTTTGTATTTCAGATGTAAAATGCCCAAATGAATATTACCTCAGATTTGTGCATGTGTACAGACGAAGATGCTTTGTCCAATAGCCTGGCATGTTAGTTCTGAATACATGTTAATGTTTATAGCTGGTCTATAAGGAGCAACATTAATATAAAGTGTATATTAGTGTAGTGATGCAGTGGTCTGAGGGACAGAAACGGTGTTGGTGACCATTAGAATGTTGGGAGAGTATAAAGCCATTTTTATAAGCCACATTTGATGGTTATATACTGTATATAATATTTTGACTTATAAATAGGATGTATATGTTGTAAATGGTGCTCTGTGGTGCTCCTGTGGCAATATGGAAAGTTATGCTGACTTTACTATGGTTTTAACTGATTATGGCCACTCCCTTTAGAAGCAACTTGGTGGCTCAAGACTGTGCCCTGGGGGTGTGTGCCTTGTGCTAGTTCTAAGGTAATCTATGAACCAGCTTTTGTTGTTCTTTCTCTCCCGCTATAAGCTTAGGTGACATTTGCATTGTGGGTTTTCCCTTTTCCCAGTTACATTGGTAGGGCCCTATGAAATCTGTTTTATTTTTTCCTGAACTGCATTTTTTCCGTTTTTATTTCCGTTTTTACGTTATAATCATATTTATTCACCTAAAAAGTGTCTAATTATGGAGTGTATGGGGAAAAAAAGAACAATGTAATAGAAAAAAATCACATTAAATGACTGTTATTCAACTTGAACAAAGTGCTGGGGTTCAGCAGAACATATTCTGCTTTGGTAAAACATTTATTTGTAAACAACCAAAAACATTCATTTTTTCCTGCAAAACGAAACGTTTCTGATGTGAGTTTTTGACCGTAAGTGGTCATCACGTATTCTTGCAGGTGCAGTCTATTGCGTGCTGGCAAAACTTACAAAAGAGTTCTCCCGATTCATAAAAATCATTTGGGTATTGTTCTGCTCTAAACTTTTAACATTTAATATGTTGCTGCCCGCATTCCTGTCTGATAGATTGTGAGATAAGCTGGACTTAAACCTCGCCAGTGGGAGCTGTTGTGTTCTCTGTCAGACGGGATGTGATTCAGTCTCCTGTTTTCTTCAGTGCCAGCTCTGCAGTAAGTCAGTCACATCGGCTGCCACAGTAGCGGATTGTAAAGGTTTAACAGACTGCATCTAGTACGGAACAGTGCTGGGCATAATTTTTATTTATTCACTTTATAGATTTTGTGCTTGTGAACTTTACCAGATCCATATAGGTCTTACAGACATGCAGCTCTAGCGTAGCGGCCAGCTATCGATCCCGCTCTTGCATTATACATATAAAAGTAAGAGAGAATCACCTACATTGACAGCCGGTGTGTCCATGCAACTACTCTACTTTTGCTTTGGGACTGTGTAATAGATTTCAGGGATTGCATCCAGATTATTATTTTTTACATGGTACATTGTGAACTAACAGAGCCACATTCACAAGCCATCCCTTAGCAAAAAGTAGTATACTTGAAGTTCATTTTATTAAGTATGCTTGAGTATAAGTATAGCAAGTATACTACGGACCATGTACCATGTACCTTGTAGTGTACTAGAAAGTATACTAATTTAACACTTCTTCGGAATAAATTGGAACATTTTTAAGTTTATAAAAGTATACTTTATGTATACTTTTTAAGGTCATTTTAAGATTACAAAAGTATACTTTAAGACTTTAGTAGACTTTTCTTTATACTTAGTATAAGTCAAGTATACTTCACTATACTATTCTTAAGCATATAAAATATAGTATATCAAAAGTAAACTTCAAGTATACTGCCTCAGTTTTAGTATATAATAAGTATACTCGTAGTACATTTGAATAAACTACTTTTTGATAAGAGATGACTCTCATATTGCTCATATTTCACAATGCATATACAGTATATAATGACAAATACTTAGAACTGAAGGCTGTGTCTATGATTAATTAACCCATGAGGGATTTTTATATATTCATTATCCAAAAAAATATATATATAGAGTAAAAGAATATTGCTGAAAGTTTTTTTTTTTTTGGTGGTAGGAAAGGGCTTTGTGGGTCTGTTTGGGGATAGAGAGTTTTATTTTAGCGCCTGATGTTTTACTCATGACTTCTTTGCAACATCAAAAGGGATCTGATATCTGTGTTCCCTTCTCTATTGTGCCAAATTTATGCAAGCTCATCATTTTAACCAAGTCTCTGACTCTCCGTATGTTCTGAGATGACCTCCTTTTCAGGCTCAAGTGCTGAACTGTGTGATAGAGCAGAGAGGAAAGTAGCCGCCACCGAGCTCTACACATTCGTAAAGGCGTGTGTGTGTGTGTGTGTGTCCAGAGGTCAAATACTGCTCTGCTGCTGGTCCGTGCTCACTTTACTCTAGATAGACTTTCCCCTCAGGATCAGGTGAAGACATGATGGATTGCTTCAGCTAACACACATTTTAAAGGGAAGAAGTTACCAGTTTGTACTGTCCTGAGATCAGTTGTTTTGGTAGGCTATTTAGATTTAGTCTTAATTGTGACTTAATATTTTTACTAAAATAGATTCATTTTATCCATTATTTGCACTCTAGATAAGGTCAGTGAAAATAATTTAAATTGCCATGAAGTGCATTTATCAGTTATTAAATTAACGGCTAATTATTAATTACTTCACATCAAGAACTCTTCTAGCTAACATTGTCGGTCTTTTATGTTGATTTAAGTTATCTTATATTTACTGGTGTTGCACCACCAAATGTCTCTTGATATTTGTAGTATTTATTTCAGCCGCTTTTGCACCAAGATTCAGTCACAAGGTAACTCAAAAGTTTTGTTATCGTCTCGTTTTCGCCATGCAAAAAGTAAGCCAGTATTTTTATGAGGTATAGTTTAGATATAAAGCCAAAGTCAAAGTAAACTTTGTCATCTCTGCTATGTACTGTACAGGTATACAGAGAGACGAGACGACGTGGCTCCAGTTGTCACAGTGCAAACAACAAAGAACAAGGAACAAAGAACAATAGGGTATATAGAATAACAATATATAAATAGAATATAAAATATACACATGGGCAGTTGGTGGCGTAACGGTAGGGTGTTCGCCCTGTGATCAGAAGGTTGCAGGTTTGAATCCAGGGCCAGTAAAGTTGAGCAAGGTACCGTCCCCAAGCACTGCGCCCTGGGCGCTGCCTTTGTTAGCTGCCCACTGCTCCTTCACGGATGGGTCAAATGCAGTGGTCACATTTGGTTGTGGTGCATTGTGTGCTATGCTGTGGTGTGTTCACAATGACAATAATCTTTCACACTTTAAACCAGAAGAGTTTAGATAGCTTATGTTTAGCCTTATTTTCCAGATAGCATTTATTTAACTCAGTTAATATATTTCACAAGTATTAAAGTCTGCAGATTTGGACAGAAGCCAAATTATGTTTTTTGGTTCTTTTGTTGTGGACACTGTGACATTTTAAATATCTGCAAGATTCCTTCTCCATATAATAAATAGCCAGTTCCATTATGGTTTAGAAAAGGGCACTGCATTTCACTGCCGGCCAAGAGAGGATTATCTAAATAACACTCCACAGGCCCTTTAGTAGATTTTTGTGGGGTGGAAATAAAAATTCTCAGATTGAAAAAATGCCTCAGGTCCCGTCTGTAGCATTTTTTACTTAATTACTGGATGCCGTACTGGGCAATAGTGTTGAACCCTTTTGAAAGCCCGAATCCCACTACGACTAGGACTGGTTAACTGGTATAATTAACTTGCTGGAGATGGAAATAAGTGACAGAAGACAGACCTGCATGCTGTTATTTCCTACACATAACAAGCATGAGACAGATTGGGCTAAATGGTTTGGTGAATTATGTTTGTCTAAGCTAAATGTTCAAGCAATATTTATGCGAGCATGTCATGTAGAGCTTCGTATTTCATCCAGAGTAATGCATCTTTAAATGTTTTAGCATCTCAGCATGAGGAAATGTATGTAGTATGCACAAACGTTCTGTTTTGTGTCCCTGCTTGTTTTTGTTTCGGTTTTTCTTTTGGAAATATGGGGTTTGCAGGTGTCAGATGTCTCCAAATTAATTGAGAATTAATCAACCTTTTTTTTAAAATGCAGATCCGCTTGTAAGCTAAACAATAGGTGTGATTATATTCTGGATCCTGTTAAATTAATTTTTTCATTCCCCACTCCACATTGTGTCATGCATTTTGAAACTCATTTGAATGAAAAGGCCACTTTCATTTTTGCCAGCATTAAGGTCTGGGTTCTTATCGCTCTTCTCAGATTTTGTGGCATAATTGATAGCCGTATTGTCCATAAATTTGCATTAACTATTTAATAATAAAATCCACGTCAGGTGAGTTACTCTTTTGGCTTGGTGAATGTTATTATCGCATTAGAATTTCTTGTGGGTTTATTCCAGGTAACGGAATTAGAGACGGCAGGGTGCTCTCTCAGAAAAGAAGTCATTATTTAATAAAATTGAAGAGGGGAGAAAAATTTGCTGGATATTCTATGACATGCGTGCATAACAGTTTTGCTTGCATGTGCTTGTTGTTAATTTGCTGATTTTATTTACAGGGGCAATAGCCATGGCCTCTCTCTCTCTCTCTCTCGCTCTCTCTCTCAGCTGGCTAATCTTAATTTTACAGCTTTCGCCGAAATAATTATCAGTGTTTAAAACTCACTGATAACGCTTATTAATACATGCAAGCACACACACACACACACCATCTGCACTGTGCATATTTCTGGGCATCTTCATTCATTCATTCATTCATTCTGAAGCCTATCCCAGGAACTATGGGCGCAAGGCGGGGACTAACCATGGGCAGGTGCCAACACACTTCAGGACACACATAATCACACTTTATGGGGCCAATTTAGAGTCACCTATCAACCTATAGTTGCATGCATTTGGACTGTGGGAGGAAACCGGAGCCCTCGGCGGAAACCCACACGAACACGGAGAGAGCATGCACGGCCAACCCGGGAATCGAACCCAGGACCTTCTCCGTCTGGGCATGTTGTTGTTGTTTAAAAGTCATTTAGATCACACCATTTTTAACATTTAATTCAACTGGCTTTAAATAGGTTTAAATGATCCTGTACTGTTGTTCTACTTCTGATTTGCAAACGTATCCCCCGAATGCAGTTTAGAATCATCTTTTAATCTAATGAACTGCAGTGACGCTGTCTGGTGCCAATGTCAGGCCATGTGCTCCTGAGAGACAAAAATAAAATTAATTAAACCCCCCAAACTGCCTGCTGGACAAATCGGTAAAAAAGGGGGAAAGAGGCAAACAGAGCACATCATGAAATTAAATGACAATTAATTAAAAGTATGAGTAGAGATCTGTCTGGTTAATTTAAGTAAAGCTTTCACCTGATGGATGGAAGCACACCGTTATTAAAATTTCGCATTGGGAACAATATTTCACCAGTGGCCGTCGACAAGTGTGCAAAAGAAAAGTGCAATTAATGATGAGGAGGGGAGGTAGCGCTGCAGGCTGTGGGGTGCTTTTAAAATTACTGGCATTAATAACCAAGGATGGCATCGTTCTCCCTCCCACTGCTTTCTCCATGGTGTTGCTGCTGTGGGAATAACTTAGTGGCCTCCAAATCGAAGCCGGCTGAAGATATGAATGTTTACTAGAGATGGTACAGATCCAGCACAAACCATCGCGTCAATGCCAACAAAACATGTAGAATCAGATTTCGAAAGCGAGGAATGTAAGAATCTAATCTGATTTTCGTGTTCCTAACTTACTCAACGTTGCTAGAGCTATACACTCCTATAGCTCATGATGCAAGGTTTAAGATTTGCCACATGACACAAGTACAACATGTAGTGATGTGTTTGTCATATTGGATACAATTAAGCAAACAGATGAAATTTAGTTTAAGAAATGTGAACATAAAAAATGTACAATCAGAAATAAAAATGTATGAATACAGAAATCTGTGCACTGCTCCTTCATGGATAGGTCAAATGCAGAAGTCACATTTCGTTGTGGTGCACTGTGCGCTCTGGTATGTTCACAATGACAAATAAATACTCACTTTCACTTTCTTGTCCAGAGCGACTTCCATTTTCCTGATTTCCATGAGAGCACCTTTGGGGTTAAGGGTCTTGCTCAGGGACCCAGTGATGGTAATGCTGGAGGTAGGATTTGAACCCACAACCTCTTGGTCCAAAGGTGAGTATGCTGACCACTAGACCACAATCCACTAGTGGACCAGGTGTAGGACACTGAATTTTGGTCCAACACTACCACCTTTGAGCCTCTGAGCAAGCACCCTTAACCCCAAGTTGTTAAAGGGAGACCCTTCCTTTCTTCTTCTTCTTCTTCCTCTTCTTCTTCTTCTTGTTCTTCTTCTTCTTTTGGCTGCTCCCATTAGGGGTCGCCACAATGAATCAACTGTCTCTACTTCTTCCAGTCCTACATCTTTGTCTGTCACACTAGCCACCCCCATGTCCTCTCTCACCACATCCATAGGCCTTCATCTTTTCCTTCCTAGCTGGCAGCTCCATCCTCAACATCCTTTTCCCAATTTACTCAGCATGTCTTCTCTGCACATGTCTGGACCACCTCAATCTCACCTCCCTGACTTTGTCCCCAAATCGTCCATATCGTGCATTTAATTTCGCCCACTTCCGTTTGGATAGTTTTAGGCATGGTGGCTGCGTTATGGGGGGAAAAAACCTATAAATAGAAGCATTTTCTACTTGTGCCACTTTCATGTTTCTTGGCTGCCATCAGAGGTAGAAATATTTAATACAGGCCTGTGGTGATTCAGTTTCACCGCCTCTTTATTCATCAGACTTTCTTAGAGACAAGTGCAGATTCGAGTGCCGGGAATGACGTTGGAACTAGGCCGCGTGATTCATGGAACGGCTTCCAAACGACTGGTGATTTGAGTGCTTTTTATGAATCTAACTTCAGCCACGTGGAAGGAAGCAGTCCATTACATCTACATCTCATATTCATGTTGCATGTTTCAGTTTCACATGCATGTCATGTACATTAAGCCCGTCCTAATTTATGCTGGTGTTGCTTTAGTGAGCCAATAAAATGGAAAGAGTACAAGCAGTGTTTATAATCTGCATATTAGAATGGGAAACGCATGTAAAATAAATCAGCCTGCTCTCTTAGAGTTCTCTGCAGCGTGTGGGTTTATGTTACAAGTCCTTGTACTGCTTTGACTTTCGCTATCATATGTGTCTGCATTTTGAATTGGTTTGTAGCATATTTGAGTGCAGTTTCATCTCTATTTGCTGCTGTATAACATTTACACTAATGGGATTCTACTGTCCAAATTTAATATGCATATTAGTGCTGATAAGTAATAAAGATGACTATTTTACATCACATTAATGAGATTTTTAGCTCTTATTATTGAAATCCACAGTTTATGTCTGTGAGTTTAATACTGCAGACATGCCAAAGCTGATATTGGGATGCAGTGGGACTAGAGCTGAAGTTTATGAACCCTGTCCTGTTTGTCCACCCTTGTCTTGTTTAGTTTGATTGATAGTTTCAGCACAGTTTCACCTTGTCCGCATTTGGTTAGATTGTGTGTTTATTTGTCATTAGGTGTGTCTTTACTTTGCTTATCTGTCTAGTGTTTTAGTCGGATTGGTTTGCGACTAGTGCTTTCCTAGTGTCTGAGTGTCATTTTGTGGGGCTTTTTTGAGGTTGTTGCGGCCTAAAATGCCTAATTTTGTAACAACTTTGAAGTGAGTTCGCTGACATATGCCTCAGTGTTTTGCAGCAAACAACGATTGGTCAAAAGTTGCGGAAAAGTTGTGGTAATGCATTTATTCATTAAGGGGATTGTCTGATTTTTTTTTTTTAATAGTTGTAATCGCGAAGTCATTGTCCATGCCACCTTGTTTTTTTCTGTTCTCATTTCGCCCGTCCCATTTCTGCTCCTGCTCATCGTAGGCTATTTAAATCTTTTTTCATTTTGCCCCGTGTTTCCGTTTTATCAATAAAGTTTTGAGTTTGTTGAACCTTGGACCTGCATCCTGCCTCCCTTATTTCCCTGACAGAACCATTATTCTTTTCAAAATTCTTAGACATTTCATGTCTCATTTGAAAGACTTGTTCAGGTCTAAAAATCTTCAAAAGAAGTCTAGTTGCCTTGGATACAAACTCTCAAGATGGCCATGTACTAGATGACTGACAACCTACATACATTATAATGCCAAAGGTATTGGGAAAAATATAGTTTGCACGCAATATTATCACAACCACGCACTCGACTCTTAATTTTGTGCTCTCGAGTTTCACATTTGCGCTTGCGACTTAGTATAATTTTACCGCAAAATAAACTATATCGATGTAAACGATATTGTGTAATCCTATATCTCGTATGAAAATATATCGATATATTTTAAAAACTCGATATATCGCCCAGCCCTACTCTGTGGTCCATCTCATCCCAAACCATCTCGATTGGGTTTGGTCAGGTGACTGTGGAGGCCAGGCCATCTGGCGCAGCACTCTCCTTCTTGGTCAAATAGCCCTTACACAGTTCATTCATAGTTTTGATGCCTTTAGTGAGAATCTACAATGTAAATATTAATGAAAATAAAGAAAAAACCTTGAATGGGAAGGTGTGTCCAAACTTTTGACTGGTAGTGTACATAAACTTTAATGAATGCTTTAATATGGAGTTAACCCACCCTTTACAAGCCTTACAGCTTCACCTCTCCTGGCAAGGCTGTCCACAAGGGTTAGGAGTTTGTTTATAGGAATTTTTCCAGAAGAGCATTTGTGAGGTCAGCCACCGATGTTGGACCCTGCTAGAGATTAAGCGGATCAGATAATGAATGAATGAATGAATGATTCTCTTTTTTCCTCTCTTTCTCTCCCTCCCAGCTCAAAACTGCAGTTACACACTATACGGTCCAAATGGGACGATAGAAAGCCCTGGATACCCATATGGATACCCAAACTACGCCAACTGCACATGGGTAATTGTGGCACAGGAACACAACCGGATACAGTTGGTATTCCAGGGGTTTGCTTTAGAAGAGGATTTCGACATACTGTCGGTGTACGATGGCCAGCCGAGTCCCGGAAACTTACGAACCCGGTAAGTAGCTTTGCTTCTCGTGATCTTTCCTGTGCACAGTGATGCGATCCTTGTTTCAGAAATGTACAAATGTAAGGGTTTAGGTTTAGGACGTTTTATCGGGATATGACAAATGACAATCAGCCTTTTTGCTTGCTATATTAGTTGCATTTATTTTGTTGTGCATCTTTGGGCACCATATATTTAATAGTATATACATGTAATAAAGCAGAGCATTGGGGCTATATTCCAGTTTGGTGAGGTTAACAGTTTTCCATCCTGCCCAGACGCTCAGATTGGTATTTCTTTGATTTGTGTTGCGCTGAAAAGCTTCTGGCTATTGCATTCTATTGCAGTCTGGGCATCAAAACCCCCAAGAAGATCCACAATTTATTATCAACACAGCTCTGCCAGTCCATCGGCACTGAACTTGGCACTGTTGAGAAGTAAGATGGGGGGAAATGCTGACCATCTGGTGGAACCCTGCCTTATTTCTGTGGTTCAGCAGAATAGCTAAACTAACTCCTGAAGTACAATGGAAAATGACTAATGACAGTCATGATCTTTACTTGCTGTATTGATTGCATTTATTTTGTTGTTTTGTTGTGCATCTTGGGAACATATATTTAATAATATATACATGTAATAATGTAATGCATTGGGGCAATGTTCTAGTTTGACTAGGTTTCCATTCTGCCTACAGCAGATGCTCAGTTTGGTATTTCTTTGATTTGTGTTGTGCCGAAAAGCTTCTAGCTACTGTGTTCTTATCCAGACTGGCCGTCAACCCCCCACAGAAAATCCACAATTTATTTTCAACACAGCTCTACCAGTCCATCGACACTGAGCTTGGCACTGTTGAGAAGTAGGATAAGGGGAAAATGTGGACCATCTGGTGGTCTCAGTGGTGTGGATTGGGAAACACTAGCCTGCTGAACCACAGAAATAATGCAGGGTTCCTCTGTGACGTGTATCGAGCCCTCTGGTCCCACCGAGTTCGTGAAAAAGTAAGCGCTAACCGCCTGCTCTTATGCTCGGTCGAGCAGACGCTCAGGATTGGGCAGCGCAGCAAACGACTGCGAGACTGGAGCTGAGCCGTCATTCCCACCCGACGAGAGCACGGCCTCTTGCTATTTCACTGGCCTGGTCCTTTTTATTAGTGCAAATGGCTTTGCTTGGAGGATATCTCCCCCTCTCCACTCACAAGCATGGCCAGTGAGTCAGACTGTTCTGCCATCTTGTTTCCTTCACCCCGTTCCTCCACCACAGATTTATTTTGGTGCCTTGTCATGAGCTGACACTTTTCAGTGGAAGCGTGTAATGTCGAATTAGGATGCTCTGCTCTCACACTTCCAGAAAGATATTACTCACCCGCTGCAGAAAGCTTTCGGTAATTGATGTTTTGAGTTTCTTCTTCTTTCTAGTTGCATTTTCGCCATCATGGTGGTGTGAATAATTCTCCACTTGATGTAGTGGCCGCTTTACATCATTGTTCAGAGAGATGTTAAAGTTGCCCATGACATGGCGTTACAAAGAGACGTTAGGACCGTTTAGTTGTACGCGGGGCTCTGGAAGATGTGCCGCCTGTATTAGTTGACATTTCTTTATCTGCAAAGTGCCAGCACTGACTTAAGGTTTTATTTAGAAAATTTATTTAAAAAATAAATGGTCTTCACAAACTGCACATTTTGACAGTCACCCCTCTTGTCCTGATATCATTCTCCGAACAGAGTTGTTGTAAAAGTTTGATTAGATGACTGACAGACTCAGATCTCATGTCCATCATATTTGACAAAAATATCCCTCATTGTTAAAAATATCCAGACAGTTTTCCTTCATCACAAACAGGTGAATTGGTATGAGCAGGTGTAAGATGCCGACGGCGGATATTCATGGTTATGGTGTTCGAGAAGGTGTAGATCTCTGACAGAAAGTGCAGGTGAACATGTCAGCATTGGTGGTAATTGGGCTGCTGGATGACAGCTGGTATCTGTGGGGGATCAAGTATTTATGTCATATAATCTTGAAAATTATTTGCTTATTCAGACTTCATTTGAGTATTGGTGGAGTACCTGGTGCGCTTCTCCACGGTGCAGGGCAATAGTAGCACCAACTTGCATTTACTGCTATAAAACCTTGCATTGTGTTAGCTTGCAAAAATAGGCATTAGCTATCATAGGCTAGAATTGGCTAACAAAAATGAAGGTTAGCTAGCAACCTATTCCACTGACAGCGCTAATTACTGTCACACATTTCTGTTCGAATGCTTTTTCACTAGCATTTGTTGCTAGCAAAACATGACAATGTTATCATTGGCTATTGGGAATTAGCATTACCTAGCGGAAATCTGTGTTAATTAGTGGACTTTAAAGTTACTAGTGCCTGTTGCTAGCCAAACATTGCAATGTTAGCTAATGGAAAATGGCATTATCTAGCAGGAATTAGTATTGAAGGATTGTCTTTGTTTTAGATTAGCTAAATGCAACATTCTACTGAGCTAACCACTTAGCAGTTGCAGCCCTACTTTAAATATATACTAAAATGTGTTTAACAGTTGCTCAAATTGACTATTACCTACCACAAGATTTAAAATTGCATTATTATTCCGCTATAAGTTAATTTGAGCTATTTTGAGCCCTTAAAAAAAAAAAAAAAAAACGTTTGGTGCTTTGTTGCTTGTGAATGACAGTGTTAGCTAGTGAAAATTAGATTTAGCTAGCTGAAATTAACAATAGCTAGCAGAATTTAGCATTGGCTAGCAGAAATATGTGTTATTTAGTAGAATTCGAAGTCAGTTAGTGACCTCACTAGCACTAATACCTGTTATCTAATGCTTTCTCACCAGCACCTGTTGCTAGCAAGACATTGCTATGGTATCCTAAATTGACTTTTACCTACCTGTTTTTTCTAGCTTTGAGCCCCAGAAATAGTACCTCAAAAAGTGCATTATTTTTAAGCAAGACAGTTCTACGTTTAAATTAGCATGAGCTAGTGGAATTTATTATTTCAAATAAGTCAGCTTTAAGCTCATTTGAAGGATTCTCTGACGCATAACAACAATGTTTATCAGTTGACATGAAGCACATAATGTGCTTCTTGGAAAGGTAATAACGGCTGAGTGCCTTCTACGACGGAAAACTTTCTCCAATAAATATCGACAAAGCTTGTCTTCCTATTCCTGAGTATGTCTGCGTGTGTGAAAGTGTGTGTGTGTGAGTGTGGAGAGGGTGTGTAGGAGATGAAGGGGCAGGTGTGGACTACTGACCACTCTGTTTAATTGCTTTTATTTATTTGTTTAACACTGGGGCAAAAGTTTCTCGCTGATATATAGCTTTTCCTCAGATAACTCTTACATTGGAACCTTACACTGGAGCAAACTTGGAGCCAGACCATGCAATCCCATTACATCACACCTCACTCTCGCTCTCTCTCTCTCTCAAACATAGCAACCTCCACTTCCCCTGGTTTATTAATAGAACAAAGGCTGCACAATTTTCAGCAAAACAATCTTCATATGCAGGCTTTTTCTTACCAGAATGACGTAAATAGCTCAATGTGGGAGGATTAAATAGTGAAAATGTGACCTCTGCATTTGACCCTTCCATAAAGTAGCAGTGGGCAGTTGACATTGGGAGCAGTGCTTGGGGTCAGTACCTTGCTTATGAGAACCTCAGTACTACCTTTATTGGTCCAGGATTCGAACCGGTGACCTTCTGATCATGGTGTGAACTCCCTAACTTTTATGCTACCATATGGATAGCGTACCATTCGGGTGAGAGGTGAAACGTCTTCAAGATGTGCAGTTGCCTTCTATTCAAGCGCTCAAGATTACCATGTGGGATGTTGGCATGGAGGTACAATGTTGCATCAGACATTCAAGTATATGTATATACTCGTCTTTACATTGCTAACTATGCAAACTAATTCAAATTTTCTTCTGGATAATGCTGTAGTGCTTGAACATAAAGCATTGTGGTTTCCATAGGTGCCAAATTAGCATTAGCTAGGGAAATTTGCATTATTTAATGACCTAGTGACTGAGGTTTGTGTTTGTTCTAGATGTCTAAATAAAATATATCACACAGCGTGGTACTGCAGTGAATCGCCCAGTCTAGTGAAGGGATTCGGTGTGAAAGCTCTTACTAAAAAGTATAGTTAAACTTTCTAGATTTCTCCCTAAGTATAACTAAATTTCATTATGTAAACTTAGGCTAAGTTCAAGTATATCTTCCTAGACGTAATGAGTATAATAATATCAAAATACAGATAGTTTCTATGTACTATTTCACTCCTTCTGGGGAATAATTTGGCCAACTTTTGAGTTTATAAAAGTACATTTTTAAATGTAAGAGTAGTAACATACCTGACTAGTACATATCTACATATTATATGATACATTTTCATATAAATATGTGATCATTTTAAATTATTACATAAAACATATCACATGACAATTTATAACACAGTGTGGTATTTTTCATGTTAGAACATAATACGTTTCAGGTTATAATATTATATCGCGATGTTTTTTTTAAATTATGGTGAGGCAGCTACAGTATTCGCTCCACGTCTATATTTTTGCAGCAAACATAATATGTATTATTTACAATATAATACTGTCAAAGTTTTTGTAGAGGTTTGTAGAAGTTTTTGTAAAAGTATATTTACAGTGATTTTTTTACAGTATTGCACTGTGTTGGCTACTACAAATACATTTTTACCCAAAAAACACGCAAGTTTGCTGTAGATTTACAGCCCTTCTTTAAAAAGCGTGCCATTTTACAGTGTTACAAAAATACAGAAGAATACTGTAGGAAAATAACGGCACATTTGAAGTACAGTGTTATACAGTATAACACCAGGTCAGGACCTTTCAATTAAAAAGAGAAGGTACACCAGCTAACAGACGGAGTACAATGACGTGTACGAATAAGGTTTTGTGAAGTGAGACCGAGCTGCTTTTGGCTGCAACTCTGCCTGTAACTCATGAGCTAATCCCCTCCTCCAGAGTTATTGATTGCCGAGTGAATGCTCGGGCCTCAGTTCGGGAGCCGGAGGAAGAGAATGAGGTGATGAAGAGAAGAGAGGTGCTGCTAGTGATTACCAGTCCTCTGTTTTCTCAGTGGATGTGTGTGTGTGTGTGTTGAATAGCAGAATTTGAGGTATTTGCGAGTACCTGAGTGAAAAAATTAGGCAACGTGAGAACATTTTTGTATATCCTCAAAAGTTACGCTTTTAGTGACATTTTGAAAAATTAAAAACAGTCAAAAGATTTAGGACTTGTGGTTGATCGTTGAGAGAGTTTTATCTTTCCTGAAAATGTATGAAAATGTAAGTTTTTTTTGGCTTTCCGAGAATATTTTTATATGAGGACAGGTCTTCATAAGGGAAAAATACTTATATTAGAATGTTCATGCTTTTATTTGATTAGCTAAAATATCCATTGGTTACTGAGGTTGTAATTACAGGAGCCTCCTCTGATAATAAGTTATAAATGATTTGTAATCAGGTTGTTAATTCGGTTGTAGACAGTTTTTACATCATTAATAAACAGTGATCAGCAAATTAAAACAGTCAACATACACTGATGAAGGCTCACTATTTGGCAGAATCTCAGATCTTGTTAGTTACTCAGCTTATCTTTATCTTAGCAGAATGTTTAACTGTCAACTTTAACAGCTATTTGTCAACATGTTACCATTAAACACATCCATCAAACCCAGAACCTTCTTGCTGTGCGGTGAGAGTGGGGCAGTTGTTAGCGGGAAACAACGCATAGCTCCTTTAAGTACTTTTTAACACCAGTACTTTTACTTGTAATTGAGTATTACTTCAGCAGTGTCACAGTACACACACAGTGTCTGTGTGTGTGTGTGTGTGTGTGTGTGAGGGTTTTACCTTTCTCACTCCAGGTGTATATAAGAAGAGATCAGTTGGCGCCTGGTGTGTTGAAGGTGGATCGTTCATTTAGCCAACATACCGTAGCTCACGAAACACACACACACACACACATTCCAGATCCACAGTAGGAGCTGAGGGCTGAATAGAGTCGGCCGACAGAACAACACGTCCAGGGAAAGCCCCAGGGTTTCTCCCCCATAAATCATCTCTCGCTCTATACCTTCCTCAGCTCCCGTCTTCCTCTTCCCTCTTGATTTATCCCTTCCCCTTCCCCCGCCGCTTGATGGAGATCGCCCCACTTATTGGTGGCAGTAAAATCGACAGCGCCGTAAAAACCATTCCCCGCGCCCCAAACAGCGTTTGTGAGTAAGCGTTAGGCTGGACGACCGGATCCCATCGCTGCGGTAATTATGGATTAGTGACTTCGCGAAAAATCCATCGGCAGAGACAGACTGATACAGTGGATCTGGAGGATGATCAAGAAAAGGTTAAATAAAATCATCCATACAAGCAAGCTAAAGTGAGGAGAGAAAATGAGAGAGAGGGAGAGAGAGAGAGAGAGAGAAATGGAAAAAGGGATGAAGCGAGAAGGAGAGAGATATAAAGCGAAAGACTTGCTCATACAGAAAGGCACAAAAAGAAAGAGAGTCAGCGATAAAGTAAGTTAGAGACAGACAGAGCGAGAGAGAGGGAGTGAGTAAGTGAGTGAGTGAGTGAGTGAGTGAGTGAGAAAACTGTCAAACAGAGAAACTGAGATAAAGAGAAAAGAGAGAGAGATAAACTGAAAAAGAAACAGAAACAGATAAAGTGAGAAAAGAAAGAGAGATGGAAATGAGGAATGGAGAGAGCAAATGACACTGTGTGTGTGTTTGTGAGAGAGAGAGAGAGAGAGAAGAGAGATAAAATGAGATGAAGCAAGTGACAGTGGCAAAATGAGAGAGAGTGTGAGGGAGATAAAGTGAGAGAGTTTGAGATAAAGTAAGAGAGATAGAGAGAAATAAAGTGAGAAAGAAACAGGAAGAGAAACTAAGGGAAAGAGAGAGAGATAATAGAGAAGTGAATTGAGCGAGCGGGAGAGAGACACAAAGACAGTGAGATAAAGCAAGTGACAGAGGGAAAGATTGGTAGAGAAAGTGAGTGAGAAACACTGTCAGAGGGAGAGAAACTGAGTGAGAAAGAGAAACACAAACACATTGGGAAAGAGAAGGAGAGAGAGGGAGAGATAGGAGCGTTACAGTATGTTATATGTGTATGTGTAGTTATATGTAGCAGGAGAGATGAAGTGAGAGAGAGTTCAGAACGAGAGAAAGACATATTACGGCCAAGGACAAGCACTAAGCCTAGTCCTAGACTAGCTTTGAGTTTGAATGGTAAATCTCCATTGGTACTACAGCTTCATTTAAGACTAGGCTTAATCCATGAGCAAGAAACCAGCCCATAAAGTCAGAGACAGAGAGAGTTAAGAGAGGGACAGAGCTGTAATTACATGGCTTTTAAATAAAACAAGCTGACATTTTGACCACAAACAAAACCTTCCCCCTCCTCCTCATCATCATCAGAGTGGCGGCGTGAGGAAGAGCGGGCTGAAGTGTGTGTTTCTGCAGTAATCAGAGATAATGGCAGCCTTGGCAAATGCCATATTGTTTGTCTAGATGATATTTGAGTGTGGCGTATGATGAGACGGGCCATGTTGCTGCAGCCCCTCTGCCTTCCTGTAATTTGATGTTTTCTCGCTCTCTTATGTATCCGCATTTCCTCCAAGAAGACGGGGGTGTTAAACTCTCGAACGGCGTCGGAGCGTCTCTTTAAACAGAACTTGATGATCGCCCTAATTGATTTGGTTTTTGGCTGATGAGACACCTGTAGGAGGGCTGAGTTTGGACGGCGGTGTGTCTCACTTACATAAGACGTTTGGTAGACGTCTCTGTGTCTCTATATCTCTACCCATCTCTAGTGAGTGATTATTTGTCATTGTGAACACAGCAAAACACAGCACACAGTGCACCACAACCAAATATGACCTTTGCATCTGACCCATCCGTGAAAGAGCAGTAGACAGCTGACGTCCAGCACCCAGAGAGCAGTGCTTGGGGGGGATGGTACTTTGATCATGAGTACCTCAGTGGTACCTTTACCTGTCTGGGACTTGAACCAGCGAACCCCCGATCACAGGGCCAAATCCCTAACCGTTATACTACCAACTGCCCCAGCTAGTTAACTTCCCCGACTTCATGGCAGGGGTCATATCATGTGGATCCGAGCTTAAGGATGACGCAGAGCTCTGTAGAAGGTGCAGAGGGACTGGGTTCATTTAGCCTTACACGGAGCAGTACGTTATAGAGCGTCGGTGTGTGGTAATGAGCTTAGCAGATTAACTTATATGTATACAGCACGAAATGAGAAAGGAATATATCCCAGGGGTTAAGGTTACATGGAAATACAGCTGTGCTCGTTAATTGTTAATGAGCTTGTGCTTGTAAAGGTTTGGTTCGAACCGGTGGCTTACAGCAGGTCAGACGGGTCTCCAACAAAACCCACGTCCCACGAGGCTTTGAGCGCTGGACTAATGTGTAGTTAATTAGAAAAGTTTCCAACGCTAGAAGTATGGGTTAAAGTCGCTTAATTACACGACTGGCAAAGCAGAGCGGGGAACGTTGAGTGAAAACGTGTGGGAGCTGTCCAGGTGCTGAACGATGAGAACCGATGGAGGGAACTGACTCAAAGGTTTTCTCTAGGGCCCCACATGCTTCCAAATTTTATCACCTTAATTGTTCCCTTCGGTCACTCAAGTCGGCTTTTTAATGACGTTTCGCCTCGTCTTTATCCTAAAACTAGGGACTGGCCAAATCTCTGTAGCTAACTCCGGCAATTTAACTGTGTATCGATGCTGTGCACAAACTTTTGATATTCTCATTTGCCTTAAGTGTCCATTCATCCTGCTTAATGTTGTGTATTGTTGGGTTTATGTAGTACAGAGTGGTTGCGCTGTGTCGATAAGCCAATACGGTGAAGGAGGAGAAAGCACAGAGAAAGGAGGAGGTGAGGTAATGCCGCTCGTGCTCGTTACGCGCCGGGAGGAAGCGTCTTCAATTAACTCCTTTAATTAAAGCACTTGTCATATTGCGGTGGTGAGTCGGGGGGGGGGTGGATGGAGGGTGTTGGCGGCCGAGGGGGTCACGCGCTGTTTAATGAAGATGTAAGCGAGAGCCCCGGCGCCTGCCGCAAAGCACACCAGATATTAGCCCCCGTCATCGGCGCCGCCCAGCAGCCCTCACCAGAGAGCGAGAGAAAACGAGACTCTCGTTAAGTCTAGTTGAGTGTCTCTCTAAGCGGCATGCAGCACTGCAATCGCCTTAGCTGGGTCTCTTTACACAGCACAGTACAGAAGAGAGGAAAGAGATGGGGGAACGAGAGAGAGAGAGACAGAGAGCGCGAGCGAGAGAGACTAAGGATAAAAAGACGAGAGGCAGAGAGAGACCTAGCTAGAGAAGGAGAAATAGATGATGTGAGAAGAGGTGAGGAGGTGAGAAAGGTGAGAGTGGTGTGTGTGGAGAAGAGATGGAGAGCTAGTAGGGAAGAAAGAGAGGGAGGGAGAGACTGGCGGGGGAGTGGTGGAGAAAGAGAAAGAGATAGTAAGGGAGAGAAAGCTGGAGTGAGAGAGAACTAGCTAGAGTAGAAGAGAGATAGCAGGGGAGAGAGAGGGAGAGAGAGATCTCACTTGAGAAACAGAGAGGCAGAGAGACAGAGGCTAGAAAGAGAGAGGGAGAGAGCTCGCTAGAGAAGGGGGAGTAGGGAGCAAGAGAGAGAGTGTGGTGCGCGTGGAGTGAGAGAGAGAATAAATCGGTCGGCGCGTCCTTTCTGCCCTTTGCGTCTAATCGAATCTGTAGCTAAACCTTGTTTCAGAGTTTATTAGAACTGCAGGACAGCGGCGCGGGAGAGAGTGAGAGGGAGGGAGAATGAAATGAAATTGATATACAAATAACCAAACGGCAGCGGCGCCGCACTCACCGGCCGAGTGACTTCTGAAGGAGTCGGCCGAGGAGAAGTCCAAAGCCTGCAGTCCGGTCTCCTCCCAAAACCCATTCTCTGGCGCTGAAGTCAACATTTGAATAATTAAACTGTGCTTCTGCCGGCCCTCCAGCTCCAGCAGACGGGGAAGAGGAAGAGAGGAGCGAGGGATGAAAAGAGAATGTGCACAGACACAGAAAAGGACTAGTGAAAGGTGGAAGGGGATGGCAGGAGTGGGGTGGGGGAAAGAGCGACGGAATGATGAAAGGAAAGGAGGAAACGGTGAGCGAAATGATCCCTAGGAGAGAGAAGGAAAGGCCTCCGGTGCCCTCTCTTTTCTTTATCTGAGAACAGATGTGTAATTAAAAATCAATAGTGGAGTGCTTTGCGCTAATGCAGATTTATTTGGACTGCTTATCGCTATGAACCTGCTCCAAATCACCACGTGCCTTTGAGCTGTAATTGCAGTGGCCAGCGTGCAGTTTGCTGTCAAAGATGGACGAAAGTCATTGCACAAGGTCAGCTGTTAGATGTGTCAGGATTTAGAAACTGGAAACATATACGACCGTCTGCGTTTTCTTTATAATTAAGCATGCATATAATTAGGCTTGCAAAATTATATCACGCATAAAGCATCGCGATCGTAATGTCAGCATGTGCAATGTTGTGCCAAACAAAACGGCTGTTGCTTTTTCTGACACTGAAGAAAATCTTCGTCGGTTATCATTATCCGTTATCATCCAGTAAAGACCGCGTCCTTGGTTTGGTGACATGTGAAATGTTTCATAAAACTGTGTCCGAAAAGATTGGGAGAACCTCGCAGTTCAGTCTTTCAGGGCGGGACTAAAACTCAGTCAGCTGACGTAGAGGGGTTATGTTTAGCGTAGCCCTGCCCAAAAGCATAGTTGCTAACGTATTGCTAGCTATGTTAGCAACACAATGTGTAGTTGCTAATGTACACTGTGTTAGTTGCTATGCTTTGCTATGCCCTACTGCTCTGGCCCTATCCACTTTCACAGCGTCAGTAGCCTTGCTAGTCTGGGCAAGTTGGCTAAGAGAGCGTGTCATATGCTAAGTCCGAAAAGGTTCCTAATATCTCCATTCCCTCACCACCAAGTGTAAGTTTACCTATTTTGTGTTGTCATAAACTGTCAAATATGACATGTGCATGTTTAACGTTGTAAAGAACTCCAAAAGATTAGCGAGACAGCTAACCCGTATGAGCTAGCTCAGATGTGAATTATAGTGCTGGCGTATTTGCTTTGTCATTTTTGCCCTTTCCAACTATTATCCTGTGTCCAATTTAGCAATTTTCAGTATTTTGCAACTTAAAGTTTAGGCACAACAATCCATTTTGTAGGAAAAAATAATTAAGAAAAAAACAGAACAGGTACAAGCGGATTCCATGGCACTTCATGCTTGGACTCCTAATAAAAAGAACTCTCGGTGTCATTCTGGACGATGAGCTGTCATTGGCAGTCTTTCCAGGACCTGCTGATATCTCCATTAAAACATCAGAAGGATCCATCCCTTTCTCACCACTGACGCTACTCACTCGTCCAGTCTCCGGTCATCTTCAAGTTGGACGACTGCAACTCTCAAATGGGTGGACTTTCAATAAAGGCAACTAGACCACTTTAACTGTTCAATGTTCCTGTGTTCTCTCATACCTAACCTCTGCTACGCACTCCCTGTGGCTGCTTGCGTCAGGTTGAAATCCTTAATCCTTGCCTTTAAGCGTAGGGCAGTTGACCCCGAGATCAAACGGTCGCCGGTTCAAGTTCCAGACCAGTAAAGGGACCACTGAGTTACTCATGAGCAAAGTACCGTCCTCAAGCACTGCTCCTCGGGCGCTGCCAAAGCAGTGCTGCCCACTGCTCCTTCACGGATGGGTCAAATGCAGAGGTCACATTTGGCTGTGGTGCACTGTGTGCTGCGCTGTGGTGTGTTCACAATGACAAATAATCACTCACTCACGTCACATTTGTTAAGGCTGAGCAGGTTTCTGGAGCGGTCCTGCTGATACTATATTTTTGTTTGCATAATAATATAAAATGCTTTGCGCTGTGCTTTTTGCTTAAAGTCTGTTACTAAACAATTACAGGAAACTAAATATGCACATTAAAGTGAACTCAGACCCTTGACACCGTATTTTGTTTATTTTATCAGAGCGGAACAGTAGCTTCTCTGTAGCAGTGCTTCAACGCTGACCCCATTTTACCCTTAATTATTTTGCTTTCCTTTTATTTGTCTGAGCATAGTCATCACTTAGCGAAGGATGCGGGAACAGAATGTTCTTGTTTATTTTTTGTGTACTTTACCAACGCTTCCATTTAAAAGCGACTCACGCTCTTTCCCCTAACGACGAGTGAAAGTAGCCGGCAGATTATAGTGTGTAATGAACGAAAAGGCTTCGAGACACATTCATGCTTTGAATGCTGATGGGAAAAAATAGTTGCTTTGTGTTGGTCTTAAATGTAGGAGGCATCCCGGCTGTCGGCTGTGGAGGTGATGATGGAATGAGGCGTTCTGCGGTGCTAATAGGTGTCTGGACACTTTACTCGTTTGCCCAGCCACATCACTCACGGCCTGCGAAACTGAACAGGCAGGTTGGAAAGGTACAAGTTTAGACTTGGAGCATTTCCCAGGCCGTTGTGCAGGGTTCTTACGCAGTATGGAATTTGATTTTAGTCATATCTAGGTCCGGACAGGCAAAAAAAAGAAAAATAGAGAAATATTTGTGTTTGCAGACTTTTGCTGCAATGTTGCTCTTTAAAATGTAGCCTAAAATATTGATGAAATGTTTGGAGCAGACAGTATGAGATTTGCAGTGTGATTTGGTTGTGTTGAATCGGTGGAGACTGCCTGGTATGTCGGCGTAGCTCCTCAATTCACCACCAAAGTAGATTCCGTAGCGGTCGCTAATGTAGCACACTTCATTTTTCCTTTTGATTTAGAAAAGTTACATTCAATAAATCTACTCTTACAAAAATTTTAGGTTTCTGACAAACAGTTGCTGTTAACCTTTGGCAACGTTGCCGCAATGTGCAGCAAGGCCATGTTTTTACATGCAGATTAGGTTTGTGGCGAACTTGTGGTGAACTTCTTGCAAACTTTGTGGAAAACTTACGCACCTGGCAAATTTGTCACCAAAAATTCACTGCAAGTTTGTCATTACTGACTAGTATTTTATGCCACTAACATTTCACAGACCAACATAGACAAGAAGTAGGAAAGCTTCTATTTTTTGTTTTGTTTCAATGAGTTCAGCTCCTAACGGTGAAAGAGTAACATTACATTTCAAATTGAAGCAAATGCTGTGCGTTGAACTCGTCTGGATTTGGTTTGAATTGACGTGTAAGTGGTAGAGTAGCTACTTACCCAAAGCTGCTGATACACATTTGTTTTTTTGGATTTTTTGTTTTTAGTGTTTTGAAACAGTGGAAGGTCTATACTGTACTGTTGTGAATAAATTTCGCTGAAAAACTTACCCTTTCCATCCTAAACAGTTAACCTAACGCAGGTAGGCTATCCGTGTGGCTGTGAATACCGTGTAGGCTACCGCAAATACAAACGTAGCCGCGACCGCACCAAGCGTCTGTGAGTGCTACGGCGATAGTCAACTTCAAAGGCAGATTTCTCCGTTTCTCACTTGGCGTGACAGGAGAAACCCGACTCCTTTGAATGTTGATATCTCAGTCATATGTCGTCCCATTCATTCCATATAGGTATCGCTTTGAAGCTTGATTTATGCCCTTTCATGAAAACATAACTCAATTTTGAAAATTTGCGACAAGCGACTGGTTTTGCCGTGGATGGTCGCATTTCTGCTCTATTATATATTATATATATACACTGTGACACACAGCACATGTTTACGGTTGGATTTTCAAATCATTTCTGTAAATAAATGAGTAGTTATTTGTATGGTGAAGTATATGACGTCTGAAAATTGGAATGTAGAAAGTCTGGAATTTTGAAGTAGTGTAGGAGCCCTATTTATGTTTAATAAGGGTAAAAACTGTCCCCTTTTTAACATCTACATGCAGGGCGAGGGTCAGAGGACAATGCAGTAGAGCTCAACGCAACTCCATCTATTCTATGCATTTGCCTTCATTGGGTCAGTTTAGATGTTGAGATGGATGGATGAGCATTTTCCTCGCCGTTAGCCTTTTCATGCTCAGCGTCCACTTGAGCATTGCTCAAGCATTGCTTTTGACCTAGTGGCACATAAATCAGACTTTCTAGTTTCATCCGTGCCGGGCAGTGTTGATTAAAAAAAATGTGGCATAAATGTTCATTAACAGACTTTATTTTCATGATGAAATTGAGAGGAGAACTAAATTAAAATGCACATGTGAAAATAAAAATAAAAAATCAATGATTAAATAAATAGAATATGCTAAAACAATATTAGATATAATAAATCAGTACATAGAAATAATCATTGCCCTACTCTCGGGTTGTAGTACATCCCATCTGCTACCGAATGACAAGAAAATGCAACAGAGGAATCACTGGCTTTGTAACATCCCTATTATTTTTAGTACAAAATAACCACAAAAACACTGCAAGTAACCTTTGGGATATGTTTAAATCTGTGACATTTCATTGCTAATAATGTGTGTAGCTGCTTTGTATTATAACAGTGTGTAACTCATGCGTAGCGTTGTCTAAAGCCATCATTAAACTAGTGCAGTCGGTCAGGATATGTAGATTGATTACTGGCCTTGTGATTGTGTTCAGTAGCAGCAAAATACAAATGAAGCTGTTGCATATACAATATGTGTCTAGGGACCGTCTTAGGAGAGAGATCAGCTAAATCACTGGCTCAGCTTTTTCCAGTAGTGGTGTTAGTCAGGGTTGATAGACCTGGTTCAAATTGCTGTCGGGGTTTTGGAGGGTCTGACCCAGAACCTCCAAAGAGACAGAAACATCAGTTTTGAAGGGTTGGAACATTCAGTATATTCTTGTTACTGTAAAATAAGAGGATAAATCAAGTCAAATTGATCACCATAGTCCTTCAGAGGCTGCTTCATTCCACATTATCTAGTCAGCTAAGATGCATAGACAGTTCTCTAGTTAAATCCGGTGGTAAAATCTGACACGATACCACTTTTTTATGTCTGATCTCAATATCAATACTAATGCCGATATTTTGGATATCTGCACCACACTACAACCTCAAAAACAAATCACGTAATCATACCGTCTAATTTCCTTATCATTTTAGCACCACAGGCTTAGGGAGCGTCTCAAAATTCATACCCTGGCTATAAAGATTCATATATATATATATAGAGCTTCTAAAGCTTGCCATTCTGCCTCGGTGTAGCATCGTGTTACAATTGGGGTTTTTTTTGTACTGAGACTAAAGCACTAAAAATGTTATTTGTATTGAATGATTAGACTATTTACTCTATGTTCAATGTAATTATGTGAGGTAAATTATAATTTAATGAAGTGAAAGGAAAATAAACACAGTCAAGCATTTAATGAACATTTCCCAATTAAATTGCTTTGTTATTGATTATGTGCCTCCTCGTGATTTGAATAACTCGGACTTAGTGCTGGTTAGGAGGGTTCTGTCCTTTGTGTTACACTCCTAATGGGACGCATTTCAATAAGCCTGAGTGATGTCACATAATCCGAGATTACTTCACTTTTAACGGTTAGATCGCTACTCACCGTTGCAAATTTCTAAATATGAATTCTAATTTTCACAAGTGATTAATGCTAACAAAGCATTGTGCCTCATATAGTCGTGCAGTTGGAAATGCATGATAATATCAGAATCATTTCAGAATCGGCCGATAATTGCTTTTTTTAAGTCATCAGCATCGGAAAGATGCTTCGATTTGCTTGATATTTGATGACACATTTATTGTACGTTGGAAAAGTAGTGCTTCTGTCAGGCTGCTCAAAGTCCGATTTTGTGCAGCCTGTGCCTTGTGTCTTAAAATGCATGGCGTTATTTTGTAGCAAAATTATGAGCATGCTGTGGAACGTTCGCGAGCAAAAGCTCTTGTCTTTACCCGCTTAGCTCTGCCTGCACATGCTAAATTTTTTACACTAACAAAATTGCATGTTGGCTTCACTTAGCGAATGTGAGCTCGCACATGGGCTGTGTCCCAGACCGCGTACTGCCACACTTAATAGTATGGTAGGTAAGGTGCTCTTACCAAACATTTCGTTTCAGTAGTATGCATCTCAGGAAATAGCTTAACAGCTATAAAGAGCCACACGCGCCCTGTTTGACTTGGCACATCACATAGGGCGTGAAGTACTTTTTTTTTAAATGTTGTTAACTACGCTGGAAATGCTCCGCCCTCGGTCGACTCTGCTTTCACGCTCGCTTGACTTGCTCTGTGTTAGAAATATTATGGCGCTATTTTTGTGCCAAAGTTCTGAGCACGGAGTGGAACTTTGTGGAGTGGAGTGGAGCAAAATATCTTGTCTTTACGCATGCAACTCTGCCTGCCTCATTTATCTGCATCAGTATCGGCAGATGTAAGCATGAAAATATCAGATATCGGCATCGGCCGAAAATTCCCTTATCGCGTATCATTAGTGGAAACACATTGCCATCAACAAAGTTCATTAAGTTAGCAGTCCTATTAGATCAGGCATCTTAGGCATGTGGCAGACCTCAACAGGGAACACATTTTAAGATGCTGAGCACAGCACAATGCATTTTGCACTAAAACTATAGTTTGTCCAGAGTTATTTCTTTTCTTATGTATCCCCCGGTGCCAGTGAGTAGAGAGCGTGGTGGACGAGAGAAGCCATGACAGGGAGACTGGAGGATCGTTAGCGCTGGCGTGAAGGACTCTGCAGTCATTTAGGACCATTTATCGCTCAGGTGATGAGTTTTGCCGGTGAAGTCGCTCAGTGACAACTCATCGTTCCCGCTTTTCCTCGCTGCTTTTTTCAGGCCCGAAACCTCCCCAGTCTGATGAGCGGCGTATTATATCACTGCTTCCTCGTGTTCAATAATTCAGGCCCACTCTGCTGTTCCTCGCCTCCTTCGTCGTCTCTTCGACTTTGCCATTCCTCATCGTTCTCTGTATTAATGAGCTCTTCTCAGAAGTTGTTTTTTGCAATGATATTTACACTCGTTTATGCTCTGTAATATAGTTTATCTCACGTCTGTCTTATGATCGAGTGTGTGTTTGTCTATGGTTTTTCTGAGCCTTTAGGAGATAAAGCTAAATGCAATGCTGGCAGTGTTTAGTCAAAGCAACAAAGCGTCTAGCATTATAGAAATAATGTCTCATTCCAGTGCCAAAAATCTGCTTTACAGAAATGTATAAATGTTACAAAGGGACATTGCGGGTGCAATGTGTATTTCGTTACAGCATCAAGGAAGAAATGCAATTACCCGTAGGATAGAAATAAGATGTTTTGTCTTCAGGTCAGTAGTTAAGACATGCAGACAAAATTTAATCAGCTATTGGGAGTCTATTAGGAGGACGCTCTGTGGTCAAAGTGAAGATTTGGGCTTCATATGCCAGGAACCTCCGTTGGGCCACTTTCCAAGGCTCTTAAGCTTGAGTTGCCCCAGTAAGCCTGTCCCTGAAATTAGGAAATGGAAATTGCTCTGGATAAGAATTGAACATGGCACTATATGACTTTTTAAAGTCCAATACGATACCAGTATTGTAAATTTAAACTCTTTTTAAAACAGAAAACAATGCTTTTAAAATGTCTCAATACATGACTGAGATTATAATGTTATGCATAAGGAAAAACTTGACTTAGATACTGTTTTCCTAACTAAAACAATGTAATAATTACACACCTATATGTATATGCTAAATTATTTATTATTAAAATAACATCTCAAAAATTATTCATTTAACAGAGTTGTGTAATTTTGTGTTGGCCCCTAATCCTGCGATGCTGAAACCATCAGGAACACAGAGATTTCAACCGAGGGCTATTGTTGTTAAGGAAATTAAACAGTATAATGTTGTTCTGATCATTGTCATATCAATATATACAAATTTGCGTGAATGTGGAACAATAAACCAGCTTTACCGCAGTGCTACTTCCCATGCATAACCAATCGACTACACGCCAGGTGTCCTTTATAGCTCGTGGAAAATGAAATGATCAATAACAGACCAGTGGTTTTCAAAAGAATCTTGAAATCTTAAATCACAAGAACTTAAATCATTTAAAAACTCAAATCAAACCAACAAATTCCACCTTGCAGCATAGTCCAACTGTCCACTCTTCCTTTACCACGTTTTGTACCTGATTATTTCTGTTTATCCACTTCCAAAAAACTGCCTGTCCTTCCCAAGCATGTGATTCATTCTGCTCGATCACGCCCTGGTCATAGTAGATTAGGTTAAACCTAACCAGCTGGACGAGAAATTATGGCACTTACTGTACGTATTTGATCGAGTGTAGGGTTCAAAATGGGTTCTCCTTTAATCACCAGATCTGTGCTTTCGTCTGAGGAGAAAAGCTTTTAACTAAAAGCCTCTTAGCAGCTAAGAATTCAGTCTAGACTTAAAGATTAAAGATTAAAGATGATTTTTTTCATCGCTGAAGGGACTTAGTAGAAAAAAAACTAATTCCTGAGCTAATTACATAATTTGAGGTAGGAATCAAATGCAGCTGGCATCACTGAAGAGAAGAACATACTGATCCAACTTTTTCAGTTCCAATACTGATCCCGATACTTGGGTGTTGGGTATCGGCCGAGTCCGAGGACTGATCAGTTTTTTAAACCTTTACATTTGGGGTGTTTGTTTATACCTTTGTGTTTAGGCTTTTTATAATGTTTGTGTAGAGGTTTGCTTTATGTTGTTGTGTTTAGGACATAAGAACAGTGTTTGTTTTATTGGAGTTTTTATTATGTAAATATATTAGTACTATGAAGATAAAATAAGGTTAGTGCCAGGTGAAAACACTTCTTTATCCGTTTGGAATCCATCTGGATATAGAAGAAAATTATTTGATAACATTAAAATTATTTGATATGTTTATTTTTTACTCTCTAACACTATAGAATGTTAAAAAAATCTTTTTCTGATTAATTGACTCATTTTGGTCCACACCTCATTTTGGACACATTTTTGACATGATGGTGTTCCGCATGAGAGTCGTTTGGTACGATGGCCTTGCACACAATAACGCGGCATTGAGTAAAGACTGTATTGTGAGTCGAATGCTGGTTGTTTTTTATTTTTTATCTAAAATATGAGTTTTAATAAAGTAATAAAAGCAAAGATTTGACTGAACTTGAACGTTTTAGTGAACGTCAGACTTTCGTGTGAGAGACGCTTGCTAACAAACACAGCGAGGAACACAGATTGTGAGTCAAAGCTGATGTTGTTAAGGAAATTAAACAGTATAATTGCGTATAATATGCTTTTGGAGTAGTAGTAGTGTGCTCCACTGCTTGTTCTGCTCATTGTCATTTCTTTTTGTAGGAATTAGCGCAAATGTCGAACAACTTGAGTGTGCGAGTGTACGCAAATGTAGAAAATCTACAATTTACAGATTGGCTCCATGCCACCGATACCCGGTCCAGCTATTTGAGTCATTATCGGATCAGTGCATCCCTAAATGCAGAGGAATGATCAGAAAAGGAGATGAAGATAGTTCTGAACGAAACCAGCATGTGGTCAGTAGCAGTAGTTTGTAATTAGAGCAGCATTGTCTAAAATTAAGACTAGTCCTAGACTAATTTTGACTTTTAGGGGTGGTTTCTTCCTCATGGATTAAGCCTAGTCTTGGACTAAGTTGTAGTACCGATGGAGATATACAATTCAAACTCAAAGTTAGCCTAGGACTAGGCTTAATCATTGACTGAAATTGGCCCTCAGTAGCAAATCTTCATTGGTATTGCAGCTTAGTCCAAGACTTGGCTTAATCCATGTTAAAGAAACCAGCCTCTTGTGTATCAAATTAGACAGCACAGAAGAGAGGGATTGAATGTAGTTTTAGTAATATTTTCTTTACCTTTTTTGAGGAACGTTTCACGTGTCCGTCAAGAGAGTTAATTGAATTAGAGCTAATATCGACACCGAGTTTATTCATGGCAGCACTTGATGCAGCTGAAAAGCCATGAAGATTTGACCTGTAGGGACAAGTGACTCAGCGCATTATGCGAAAGGCTGCCTAAATGGATTTTGCTGCCTAATTGTTCATGCAGAGGGACAGTGCTGTTGACCTAAATTACAGATGCCGTCGCAAATAGGAAGAGACTCGTCCTGTTCTTCTTCTTCTTCTTCCTTTCCCGTTCCACAGTGAGGTGGTGATTTTGAGATCAGCCAATTCCCTCCTGTTCATTAAACTCGGAGCTGGGGCTCTGGATCACTGACATCCACCGCTGAGAAGGGGGTGTGAAGGTGAGGAGGGACTGGGGTTTTTATTACCCCACTCTGGCTGTTTCTGGAGAGCCGCCTTCTCAGGCCCAGTTTGTGCTGGCAAATTCCGAGCAGATCGGTACAGTCTAATGAGATTCCGCTGCAGAGATAAACTCTTATCCGAGAGCTTCACGCAGTTCCGAACTGCCAGTAAAAATCTCGCCGTAGCACATCTCAAGCCCCATTTACGCTCCATATTAATGCGCCTTTGCGATCGTATCGTGCACCTGATCACATCAAACCCTCTGGAGTGGGCCTTTGCTAATGCTATTTTTTAAATCTGTACAATCAAGGTCAGTATCTCAGGGAGTATTTGTTGTTCATGCAGAAAATATGTTCCCAGAATCTTTAATGCGTCTAAACCGAATTTTATTGCACTTTCATGATCAGAATGTCCAAAGACATAGAGGTGTGAACCTTCACTGGTCTCACGATTCGATTCGATTACGATTGTCAGGTCGACGATTTGATTCAGTACGATATCTTGATGCATCAGCTTTACTACGTTACTTCACATTGCATGCAGATTGAGCATGGATCGCAGATCATGCAGCCATAGTTACTGCCGGGATGTTCTTTTTAACTAGAATTTTTATGCCGTAGCCAGAAAATCACCAAGCAATGTCATTATGATGTAATCCAGGTTTTTTTTTTAATGGTTCAGTTGCAGGGACGACCACTCAGAATAAGCAGTAATCTACGGTTGGAATATTTTTCTCTATTATTTTTACAGATGGTAGAGTATTTTCACTTTACACTGCTGCTGATCTGGCACACATTTAATGCCAGCCGATCTAAATTGCAATCCTCTTCTCCTGACTGCTGCTACAGTATTTACACAATTTTGCACCGTTGCTATATATTTGCACAACATTTTTGTCTCCCTTTCTAGTTATTGTCTCTCGTTCTAGTTTAAAGTTTAAAGTTTACATTTATATTGTACTTCTAGTTTAAAGTGTATATTTTATATTCAATTTATATATTTTTGTGCCTTATTTGTTCTTTGTTCCTTGTTCTTTGTTGTTTGCACTGTTAAAATTGCAGCCACGTCGTCTCGTCTCTCTGTATACTTGTAAAGTTTACTTTGACTTTTTAGATATTTGCATTAAATTCATTATTCATAAGGATGCCCAAATCATCTGGAAATGTTTAGAAAAATAAACAATGTGAAATAATTTTCAAAAAGTGAAACTGGATTGCACCTGCAATTCCGCTGTGGACCACCGGGGGGAAGCAGACCGCCTGTTGAAAACCCTGATATAATTGATTATGGTCTGTCACTGCATCGATGCAGAATCGTCCACATCTGCATCGCGATGCATCAATTATTGGATTAATCCCAACACCCATAGTAGAAATAGTTTGTTTTTCAAGGATATACTTTTAACATATACACTACCAGTCAAAATGTTTGGACACATCTTCCCTTTCAATCTTTTAATCTTTATTATCATGACTATTTACACTGTAGATTCTCACTGAGGGCACTAGGAATGAACACATATGGAATTATGTAGTAAACAAGAAGTGTGAAATAACCCAGAACATGTTTTATATCTTAGATTCTTGAAAATAACCACCCTTTGCTTTGATCACTGCTTTGCACACTCTTGGCATTCTCTCGATGAGCTTCGTGAGGTAGTCACCCGAAATGGTTTTCCAACAGTCTTGAAGGAGTTCCCACAGATGCTGAGCACTTGTTGGCCCTTTTGCCTTCACTCTGCGGTCCATCTCATCCCAAACCATCTCGATTGGGTTTGGTCAGGTGACCGTGGAGGCCAGGCCATGTGGCGCAGCACTCCATCACTCTCCTTCTGGGTCAAATAGCCCTTACACAGTTCATTCATAGTTTTGATGCCTTTAGTGAGAATCTACAATGTAAATAGTAATGAAAATAAAGAAGAAACATTGAATACGAAGGTGTGTCCAAACTTTTGACTGGTAGTGTATATTTTTTTTCATAATACCTCAAGTCAGTATCTCTACTTTACCTAATGACATTCAGAAGCTTTTATCCTGAGTGACTTACTTTCCTAATTACAGTCACCGTCTCCCTGGAGAAACTTCAAGTTTCAGCTGTGAATAGAAATGCATGCAGATGCAGTTTTTTATCCGCATACAAGTTCTTTGTTTGCATGTGGAGCATATGTGCACCAGTTTCTAATTACCATTTAGGGGGAAAAGCATGAACATTTTTGATTGGCTGGATGAATAAATATGAATGTTAAAAAACAAGCTGCATGTTCTGGCTGTATTAAAATTCCACAGAGGATTTCTCCAACACATATTGACATGATATGGATGTATGGATATAGAGATGTACATGTGGATGAGGATTTGTTTTACATCAGTAGTTTGCTCTGACAGTGTTTATCAGATACCCTTATCCTGAGTGTCCTCCATGTTCTAATTAAAGGGACAGTCTCCCTGATGCAACTGGAGGTTAAATTGTTTTGCTTAAAAACACGAACCCCATGTCATTTATTCTGGCAGTAGGACAGAGCTGGATTTTAACATATGACCTCCTGTTTTGTACCACTAGACTGGGGTTTTTCGATTGGTGGGCGCAGACCAAGGTGGTCCGTGACATGCAGTCCAGTTTCACTACTGAAAGCACGTTTTCAAAAGGTTTCCAGGTGATTTGAGCATCTTGAATAATAAATGTAATGCAAATATTTAAAAAGTAATAGAAACTTTTAATACTCCCACACACACACAACCGCAGACTACTGCGTAGTCTGACATTAACATTTATACCATTTAACTGACGTTCTTATCCAGAGTGAATTTCATTTCCTAATTTCAGGAACGGTTTCCCTGAGAGCAATTTGGGGATAAGGGTCTTGCTCAGAGACCCAACGATGGTAGCGCCAGAGGTAGCAGCCACAACCTCGTGAGTGTCCTACCACTAGGCCACCAACATGCCAGTCTGAGTGATGGTTTCTGGGATAGAACCAGTTGAAAACCTCTGCATGGGACCAACAACGCTGCAACGTTTAATTCTGTGATTAATTTGTTCCCAATTTTGGCTGCTAGTTCACTATAATATGTATTCATACACTGAGGGTTTAAGATGGTCACTTACCAAGCTACTATGAACGTAAAGTTAACATTCGAGTGTGATGACTGCACTTATAACATTAAGATCACCTCTTAATTCTGTCTTTCTTTTCCACCAACATGGCACAAGAGCTGGTTCCATTCTGGGCCTGGAAATTTTGAACACTTCTATACAAATGTCTCGTGAAAAAAAGTCCTTAGCAACAATCTGGCTCTGAAACTTGGAAAATACGGTTGTTAGTTCGGAGCGTAAAGAGAGTCTCAGAGCGGAGTGCTATACATAGTTAGCCGAGTACCACTGGGAATCTATAGAAAGATGGCACTGCAAATTCATCTTCATTCCACTGCATATATTAAATCTGAACGTTCTAAAGGAACAAAGGCTGGATCCATCCGTTCAAGCTTCCCCCAGCTGGTGGAGGCAGATGGTCGGGGTCTCGCTTGGGCCTCGTTCGTTGGATGGTCATGTACGTTTCGTTGGGCGCTCAGTTGTGTGCACTTAAGTCAGATACATTACACTAATCCAATCTCTAGCACAAAATCACTTAGGGCACCCATTACCTGCCGTGATTGGCTCTCGCTCTGGCAAAAATAACCAGCTGCGTAGGCCTGGTTGCGTGGGGGAAGCTGGAGAGGTGTGAGTATTTCACGGGGATGGGCCAGCAGCAGGATATATGGAGTAGGAGAGGATAATTGGGCGGCACTCGCCCTGGATGTTAGCGACTCGAGTTGCAGCGCCGGTCTCCCCGGCCCGGCACGGCATGGCCCGCGAGGCCTTGAAGTGGCGAGAGTTACAGCCGAGGTTGTGTCCAGCGCAGCAGTCTGAACTGACAGCACCATCAATCGAGCCCAGACCTCGCCGAACAGCTGGGGAGAAAGACGAGGCTGCAAACTGCTGTCTTCAGGAAGAGCCTGAGAAAGGTTGAGAGACGGAGCAGTTGTCCGTTGGGAAACGCGGCCGACCGAGATCCCTTTTCTTTCCATTGTGGCAAAAATAAGGGCAGTGTGAGGTGCTGAGGAAGTGAGTTATTTCTGGACCTTTTTGGATACGCACGGAGGGGGAGCCTTAGCCTTAATCTCGTTATCTTTTCTCTCAAAAAACGTCATGGGCACGATACAATTCAGAATTCTTTGTCACATACATACATACATACATACATACTGTAGTCGTACAAGTGCTATATGAAGGGAAATTCAAGCCTGGTGAACTCGGTGGTGTTTGATGTTGCAGTGGTCTGTGTCGGAGACTGTTAGTCTCGGGGTTCGATTGGAGCCTAAATTTAACCACTGGCTCCCTGAGTAATGCTCTTAAGTCCAATTTGCTAAAAAGGAAACATCTTCCATCTTTCTGTTTCTGTTTGATTTGTCTTTAATTGGGTCTAATAAACACTAATAACTACTTATTCTAATTTAAGCGCATTTAGCTCTCATCAACCAATAATATCGGCACACCGATATATCGATTAGACTCTACTCAGTACCTGGACGTTCTTACATCCTTTACCCTTTCATGTCGTTTCTCTGCTTGCACATCAAAAAAACTTGCCCCCTCCCCCTCCCCCTCCCGTTCCCTCCCCCCTTCTTTCTTTCTCTCTCTCTCTCTCTCTCCCCCTCCATCCTTCCACAATATAGCTGCTTCAGCATTACTCACGCTCATCTACTGAATGAGATTAGAGGGAGGACAACCTGATTTACTTTCATGGTGTTTACACGTTAAGAAAGCGCAACCGGGGCGACTTTTGTTCATTTAAAGCAATTTGTCTCAACTCGGCATGGGCCTCGAATGCCGAGGTAGAGGTGAGGAGTGAGACGGAGCGGGAGAGAAACGAGGTGTGTGTGTATGTGTGTGTGTGTGTGTGTGTGTGTGTGTGCTGGGCTAGGCTAAAAAGAATCAGCAGAATTTATGGATACACCATAGGTGGCAAACCACCACTTGGAGTTTTTTCAGTCAATATGTTTTTGTGTGTGTGTGTGTGTGTCGGTGTCTATACAGGCCTTGGTTGGTTAGTATGTGTGTTTGTTTATTCATATTGGGCTTTTGTGAGGGGGTATGAATGAATGCGTGTCATGGTAGAATTTGCCACTCTAGAAAATAGCTGGCAGATCGATGCTGGCGCCGGGCCGAGTCCGAGACGGGCGACGGAGCTCCTCGCCATGCAAATGCGGGAAGTCGTTTTAACCCGTGCGGGACCGCGTGTGGCGGGGCGTTACGGTGACGGCGGTGGGACACTGCAACGCATTATTCACAGACTGACACTCCATTTAATCACGTTTTATTACGGAGCCGCGCCGGGCCACGGTAAATCAGAGGCCACATAGACGCTCTGGGCGCTTGGGTGGGGAAAGGAAGAGGAGGCATTTATGGGTGTTTTTTAATCAATAAAAATTCTGCAACAGTAAAAGTAAATTTTGCACATTCTCCGACAGGCCTAAAATGCTCCAAAGAGTCTGTCCCTGTAATGAGGGATGGAAATGTACGCAGTTAAACATCGGCAAAATGTCCTCACTCCCAATTCCTTCTGTTGTGCTACAATTTTTGAATATGTGACTCATTGTGGATAAAAAAAGTGCCTCCTAAATACCATAAAGGTACTGAATTAAAGTTAGTGATTGTTTGTCATTGTTAACACAGCACAGCACAAATGTGACCTCTGCATTTGACCCATCCGTAAAGGAGCAGTGGCCAGCTTTTTTGGCAGTCTGGGACCCCATTCTATAAATGTACCACCCTTAAGTATTATTTAAAAATATTTAAAGTAGTTCAGTTTATGACAGTGTTTCACATACACATGAAAATGAACGTTAGCACCTACAGTATATGGTATAATTGATTAATCAATTATGTGACTATAATCTATAATCCTACAAAATCCATGACTCCGTGAAAGTACCGTACATATAAGATTTGATGCTGGTTTGATTTTTGCACATTTAACATTTTTCATTTGCAGATTTTGTCTCACCTGTGTAGCCTCAAAAAACAGATCATTTTCAAATTGGGATTAAGTGCTTCGGATAATGAATGAATGAATGAATGAATGAATATTTCATCATTGAAGTTTTCTTCAAAGTAGTGATAATATCTCACGAGAAGTCTCATCTCGTGAGCCGAGTGTCTTGTCACACCTCAACTATTACTGCATACTTCCCATAACAGGCCAGTGAGTGTGTATTTGCAAACGGAAACCTGCTTATTTAACGTTGTGGCCTTTCACGCTCCAAAACGAGGCATACTGGCAGTCATTCTCCGTCCTCCTCCGTGCTAGAGCTCGACCCCCCCGGGACACCTGGGATAATTGGAGGCGGAGGAGTGCTATTTTCTAACGGAGAGCCTGGCCAGAATGCTGCAGCGCTCATCCACGTGGAAAAGGCTCCAGATAGACCTTTGCTTTACTCTCTCCGCTCCACGCCGATTGGGTTCCAGGTCGCCTTCCGATCGGCCACTCGAGCCGACGGAGGTGGAGGTGGAGAAGCCATTTCCCAGTTTCCAATTTTCATGCCGCTGATAGGCAGAGTATGTGAGTGTGAGTATGTGTGGAATAAACAGGTTTGATAAATACTGAAAGATTTAACACCTCTTGAGGATTGTTTAACCAAAATCTCATATCCCAATATGTCATTTCACATCCCGATAACGATATAGTTCATGTTTTGGAAACTCTGTGGAACTCTGCCTACACATGCGCTCAAAACGCTCCACGCCTGCTGATATGGAATGCCAAATATGCCACAATTGTCCTATATTTTTATCCAATTGACATTTAAGCACCTGTTTTTATGCTGTTTTATTCGTTATTTGCCCTTTTTAGGCGTAGCGCACTCTGATGATTGTATCAGGCGTTTTTTTTCTGGCGTTCGTGACGTCATGTGAGCACCGAGTAAATGCAGACCGTTTTTCTGACCATTCGACTGAATCAGAGTGTCCACATGGGTGTTCGCGACCTGCGTTCGGTCGGCTGCGCATTTGGATGGCATCATTATTTTTTTTTTTAAAGCATGCGAAATGGGTTGATTGGTGACTCTAAATTGGCTCATAAGGAGTGTCTGTGAGCGTGATGGTGTGTGTGTGTGCCCTGCGGTGTGTTGGTGCCTGCCCAGGGTTGGTCCCCGCCTTGCGCCTGTAGTTAGGCTCCGGTCCCCGCCCACGACCCGGACTGGGATATAGAAGATTTAATGCTTTAACGTTTACATTTAATACTTGTCACAGCTTCTGTTTACAACGTCACACGTATAAATGTCCTTTCTAGAGTAAAGCTTTCTAAGTCGTGGGGAGGGACGAGCTTTACTCAAGCAGAGTTTTACACTCCTTTAAACCTCACTGTGGTAAAGTTTATAGTAGAGGTAGCTCCAAATTCCCAGAATGCTTTTTATATGTGTCTAGCGTTGGTTCACTTTGACAAAATACAGTGATGTTTACTTATTTGGGGGCTTCTTAGCACTCACTCCTTCCTATTTTTTCTGTGATGGTTATGTATGTAAATATTCAACATTTTTATTAAGTGCCTCATATACATCCCCCTCTGTAAAAACCACACCAGTCATGGTATAAAGATTAATATCACACACACTCACACTAAGTAAACAAATAATCACTCTCACACAGCTTCACACGCCGGAGTGGGAGGCTAAGTGGAATTGGCGCTGACAGACCCCGGTGCTAACCAGCCTTCGGGCTACAATATCGCAGCCTTGATGAGAGCGTCAGCGTTTCTGCATCATTCATTCATCGCGTCAACCTGCCACCAGTCACTCTCTCACCTCTGCGACAAATATGAACACGTCCTGTATTTATTCATTCCCATGCAAAGCCATGCCCCGAGGGTGCGGCTAATTTACACGTTTAGATTGCTGAGGGGGGAGAAAAATCAGCCGCTTGGCCCCGCGTTAGTCATATTTAACCTTTGCCCGGTGAAAGCGGCGCGTTTTTAGAGCCGTATCGATCGGGAACGTGACACCTCCGTACGGCTTTATTATCCACCTCGCGGGAGAGCGCACCGCGAGGCCACTGCGGGCAGGTAGAAGGAAGGTTTGATGGGGGTTTTCAGATTGAGCTGTAAGGTTGTGAGAGTGTTTGTTTACCCGGTGTGTGTGTGTGTGTGTGTTTGTGTTTGTGCAGGTTAACAGGCTTCCAGCTTCCTCCTCCTATAGTCAGCACTGGAGCTCGACTCACACTGTGGTTACTGTCGGACTACGCTGTGAGCGGCCAGGGATTTAAAGCAGTGTATGAAGGTAAGAGTCTCTTGCCTCCGGTCTCACACACACGCTCTTGTATGCTCCCTTTCTCCCACTCTCTCTCTCTCTCTCTCTCTCCCACTCTCTCTCTCTCTCCCACTCTCTCTCTCTCTCTCTCTCTCTCTCATTCCTTCTTTCATTTCCTCTCTCTTTCCTTCTCATTGTCTCTCTCTCATACTCTCTTTTTCACACTCTTATTCTCTCTCTCGTACTGTCATACTTTCCTCCTCTCTCCCTCTTTCATTCTCTCTGTCTGTCTGTCTCTCTCTCTGTCCATCATTTTCTCTGTCATTCTCTCTTTCCCTTCTCATTCTCTCTCTCTCTCTCTCTCTCTCTCATACTCTGTCTCCCCTTATTCTCTTTCCCCATCTTATTCTCTCTCTCTCTCTCTCTCTTTCTCTCCAGCCCTTCCTTTCTCTCCCACCCTCCCTTCCTCGCTTTGTTTCTTCTTCCCTCCCTTACTCTCCTTGCCTTGCTCTCCCTCCTTCTCTCTCTATCTCTCTCTCTTCATCCCTTTCCCTCTCTCAATCCCTCTTTTCCTTGTTTTGTCTGTCTTTTCATCCCTCCCTTTCTGTCCCTCATTCACGCTCTCTCCATCTCTACCTTCTTCCCTGACTCTCTGTCTCCCTCCCTCCCTCTCGCTCTCTCTCCATCCCTTCCTTCCTCTGTCTCTCCCATCTTGGCTGACTCTGCCTCTCCCCCTTGTTTTATCTCTTTTTTCATCCCTACCTATCTCTCCCTCCCTCGCTCTCTCTCTATCTCTGTCCCTCCCTTCTTCCCTGACTCTATGTCTCTCCCTCGCTCGCTTTCTCCTTCACTCTCTCTCTCTCTCTCTCTCTCTCTCTCTCTCCGTCCATCTCTCCTTCCCTCGCTCTCTCTCCATCCATCCCTTCTTCTCTGACTCCCAGGCTCCCTCTTTCCCTCCCTCCCTCCACCTCATCTCCCCCTTTCTCTCCCTCCCTTCTTCCCTCTCTCTTTCCCTCTCCCTTCCTCTCTTCCTCCTCCCTTTCTTCCTCCCGTCTCCTTTTTGTAGGCTAATTGTATTAATATGCATGGTGAATTTAAAGGCTGGAATCTGACCGCTGGTTCTGTTCTTTTCCGGGCGGTTGTCACATTTCTTTTGATCCGACTGCTTTTTATTACGACCCAGAACTCAGCATGGGAAACTGGGGCTTCAAACGCACTAAAGAGAGAGAGAGAGAGAGAGAGTCTGCGATAATTGTGCTAATTATCTGATTGTTGGTGTGATTGGGTGGCAGGTGAAGCAGTCCCGTGGCAGATGGATGCTCGGTGCTAATGGAGCTGTCCTGTCAGCTGGAACACCCAGACTATGCAGTCTATTTATATCTCCTGCATTGTCACAACCCATATTACGCCTTCGCACGTCTCCGGCTTGTTTAACCTTGCTTACTTTAGAGCTGCTGCTTTTGAACAGTTTGAGGAGCAGTCGTTGCAGGACGCGGCGTCGCTTTTGGGCGTTGAAGTTTGGAGATGTGTGTCTTCGCTGCTTTGATTCTATTTGCTTCTTTTCTCCTCCTCGTCCCACTGCGCGTTTTGTTCTTGTGCTGTTATCAGTATGAGCTCCCAGTCGTAGAGACAGCTCCCTCTATGTGGCTCCGTCACTCTCTTCCTCCTCGCTCTGTCTCTTTCCCTCCCTCCCTCTTCTCCTTCCCTTGCTCCCTCTGTCCATCCCTCCCCCTCTCTCTCTCATCCCTCCCCCCCTTTGCTTTGTCTTTCACTTTATCCCTCCGTTTCTCTTCTTCCCTTGCTCTCCCTCCCTCTTTCACTCTCTCCGTCCCTCCCTTCTTCCCTCCCTCCATTCTTTGCTCTGTCTCTCTCCATCCCTCCTTTTTTCCCCTTCACTTTCTTCCTGCCACCCCCTCCCTTTCTCTCTCTTTGTCTCTCTTTCACTCCCTTTCTCCCTCCCTCCCTCTCTCTCTCCTTTGCTCTCTTTTCTTCCCTTCCACTCCCTCACTCCCTTGCTCTGCCTCTCTTCATCCCTCCTTCCTTCCCTCACTGTTTCTCCTTCTCTGCCTCCCTTTCTCTCTTCATCCTCCTTTCTTCCCTCACTTTTTCTCTGCCTCCCTCCCTCCCTCCATCCCTGTCTCTCAGACTCTCACTAAAGTCATTCTCCATCCCTCCTTCCTTCCCTCACTTTCTTTCTGTCTCTACCTCCCTTTTTCACTTTGTCTCTCAGTCCCTACATCTCTGTCTTTCAAACCCTCCATCCCTCTCTCCCTTTCTTTCTCCCTCCATTCCTCTCTTTTCTTCAAACCTGCTTACATTTTTCCCTCAACTTCTTTGCTCTGTCTCTCTCCATCCCTCCTTTCCTCCCTCCACCTCTGTCTCTCAAATCATCCCTTCTTCTCTCTCTCTCTCTCTCTCTTTCTCTCTCTCTCTCTCCTTCTATATCTTTCACTTTTTCCCTCCCATTTTTTCGGACCCTCTGTCCTTCCCTCCCTCTCTCTTTTTCCCTTGGTCCCTCTCTCTCTTCATCCCCCTCTCCTCCCTTGCAGTAGAATACAATCCTAAACCATACGTCTAATTTTAGTCTTAAGATCAACCATAACAAGCAGGTCATAGCTAATTTTATAGAATTTTCAAATTAAGTTGGAAATTCTTTTAATGGATTTCGAAGTTTCAAGACATATCCTAATGGAATCCGTCCTGATATGTATGTGTCTCTCTTTCTTTCACACACACACACTCTCCTTGACACACACTCTCGACATCTCTTATCCCTTTGTCTTGCCCTTGTTTCCGTCTCGCTGCATACTAAAAAGCAATTTGGCCCCCAGGTGTTGGCTTTGATTTGGTGCCGGTCTGAAATCATTATTGATATGGTGTAATTGGGAGATATCGAACTCTCTTGTTCCAACAGCTAAGTGAAAATTTAATTGGAAACCTCAATCATGGCAGAGCAACAGGAAGTGATGGGACAAGTGGGAATGAGGATGATTTTGCCTGGGAGTGAGCTGCTCTCCAACTTCCACTAATACAGATGGGGCTCTTCTCCTCCTCCTAAATCACGCCGTCCCTTTAATCACGCCGCTCTTCCTGTCACATGGCCTGCTGAAGACATGGCGGATTAGAGACGTTGATATATGGAGCACGTGGCCAACGTCCGAGTTGCATTAAAGACAGCACCGTAATGAGAACGCGTGAGTTTATCAGTCCCATACAGCTAGGCGCTGGCTCTGTTCCAGCAGTCTGTAGGAGCGTTCTGCTTCTCAGTACCAGAGTGAAGAGAAAAGAAATTAAAGATGGTCTAATTATAGTTTTTTTCCCCCTTTCTTTTCTTTTCCTGCTTTTAGTTGCTTTTATGTGGCGGGCCTTGAGCACACATCTGACTTTATACTCACATTATATAACATTTTTATAATAGGACAGAAATGAACACAATTCTTAAAGGTGTGCAATCGCATTGTTACTTCCACTTTCACTTATACTCTGCATCTCACTTAAGAATTTGTCGTTCATAGTTATTCCAAAATGTAATACATTATAGATTACCAGTTACTGGTATTTCAAAGTAATTTGTTATATTACAGTATTACTGTCTCTGAAGTATAACACATTCCACAGTTTCTGCATTACTTTTGAGTTACTTTCAGCAAAATAGCTGCAGAAGCACGCGTTCTTAAACGCTAAAATATAGTTTACTGCAGTTCATTCTACGTCCAGTGGAGGGCGATGTGGTGTAGCATAATGACAGTAGGCATCCGTGTGTAGGAAATAGCTCGTTTACTCGCTGAATTTTTCTTTTATGCCAAAAGTCTCATAGTGTTGGTGAGATTTGGGGTTAGTGTGTTGTAACATGTTACTGAAAGTTATAACGAGTATAATATTGTATTGCTAATGCCTTACATTACTGCATTACAGCAAAAAATATCACTTTAATGAAATTGTGTTATTTTTGTAACACATTACTCACAACACTGGTAGTTTATTATTTATTTATAATTTTCATTTTCATGTTTCTATTTTTGCTCTCCAGTAATAGCCATGACTCCTACAGTTGCTGGTCTTGTCTAACAGTGACAAACACGGATCTCGGTTAATGAAAATATAGATTTCCATACCCAAGATGTGGTGCATTTACTGCGATAGAAATAGTTTTGCAGTTGATTTAGGTCATTTAATTAACGTCGTTTTTTAATATCTCTTCCTCACCTGCTGGTCAACTCATTCATTAATTTATTCATTATCCGAACCGCTTAATCCCAACTGGGGTCGCGGGGGGAGCGGAGGAACTTAGGGGCACAAGGCAGGGAAAAACCCTGCAACACACCGCAGGGCACACACACACTCGCACAATCAAACCTGTTGGGGCCAATTTAGAGTCGCCAGTTAACCTATGGCGAATGCTTCTGGAAACCAGAGCACCCGGTGGAAACCCACGCAAACAAGAGCATGCAGGCTCCACACAGAAAAGCCACACGGCCGTCCCGGGAATCGAACCCAGGACCTTCTCGCTGTGAAGCGGCAGCACTAACCACTGCGCCACTGTGCTGCTGCTGGGCAGCGGTCAGTATTAAATCATCATAATGAGAAGAAATGAACACTAGAAACTCATTGATCCTCAGATTAAACAAACCGGCACATACTGCCAAATAAATATGAATAAGAATTGACTGACACAACAGTACCAATATTAGCAGTAACGATAGAAGAAGTAGTAGTCGTGGTATCGGTTGCGGTGGGTAAAGCCGTTTCCAAGGAATTTTCCCCATGATTAATAACTGTGGCATCTTAGAAACTCCATTCTGTAATATTTGAAACCCCCCCTTTGTGTAATACAAATCTAAACAATAGCCGCCTCTTGGCTGAGCTGTAATCTCTTAAACCCACATGCCAATAATGTTTTGAAAGCTTTGAATGGATTTTACAGAGATTATAGCAATGGTTTTAGCCTGTGATTCCGTGTGTGCTTATGCTGGCTTTAAGTAGCCTCTTCTTAGTGGAGGGAATGTTCCATACTTGGCAACCCGCTTAAAAGCAGGAAACAATTTAAACCTGCAGAACGCAGCGTCAACACTTTCCACCTTTCCTTCATATTCCCACACACACTCTTTAATGTGATGAATGAGTTTAGCGCTCGGATACTTACATTTGCAGTTTACTGCGGGTGCAGCGATACACAGAAGCCACAGTACGTTGTCTCACTGTACGTGCAGATTTGACACAGGCTAGATTAGTAATTAAAGTTGATCAAAACAAGGTCTTTAGCGAATGCAATAAAAATGCTATTATTTAGATTATATTGATATAAAATTAGTAGGAATATCTCAATTATCATTTAAAACAGTCAGCCATAACATTATGACCACGGACAGGTGAAGTGAGGAACATTGATCACCTTCTTACAATGGAACCTGATAGTCAGTGGGATATATTAAGCAGCAAATGAATACTTTTAGGGCCTGTGTCCACCAAACACATTTTTAATATAAATAATCAGAGTTCAGAGCGCTAAACACCTTCAGCAGGAAAAAAAAAGCGCTGGTGGAGACGTTTTTTACCGCAGCGCTCAGAGCACTTTTGTCACTTCTCTCTCGCTAGCAAATCAAAATCTAATAACAATGGTGGCGTATCTGGAGCAGCTGGAGAGGCCAACTAGTTCAGTGTTTGGTGGACACTGGCCCTAATAGTGATTACTTGTCATTGTGAACATTTTTTTGGCAGCAACCGCGGAGCACTGCTTGGGAAACAGTACTTTGCTCACGGGTTCCTCAGTGATACCTTTACTGATCTGGGACTTGAACCGACGACCCTTTATTAATGGCGCTAACTCCCAAACTATTGGTCCTTGGAGTTGATTTGGAAGCATAAAATGGGCATTTGGAATGATTTGGGCGACTTTGACCAGGGCTGAAGTGTGATGGCCAGATCTACCAAAAACTGGTGATGAAGGTGATAGGGTTCCAAGGAGTCTTGATGCACGTGTTGAGCAGAGCCTGACCTGAGTTTGTTTGTTGGGCTTTGTTTGTGGGGCTGTGCAGCTTCAGTTCGTTCAGGGTGTCCTGTGTCCACCACCAAAAGTGATTACACGTGAGCATCAGAACTGGACCATAGAGCAATGGAAGAAGGTGGCCAGGTCTGAGGAATCCTGTTTTCTTTGACATTACGTGGATGGCCAGGTGTGTGTGTGTATTGCTTAATTGGGAAAGACATGGTTCAAGGATGCATTATGGGAAGAAGGAAAGCAGACAGAAGCAGTGTGATGGAATAAACAATAAATAACTAAAGTACAAAATATACATTTTAAACTAGACATGGAATATTAAATATAACTTTAAACTAGGACTAGAACTAGAAATAGAGGTAGATAGGGAGACAGTTTGGATACAGTATTGCCTACAAAATTGGAAATTGACTTTTACACTGGATGTGCAGGAGGTTAGAAACAGTTATAATATGAGAAAAATCTATACCCAGTCTATTTTTACATTCAATGTTCAATATTTGTGCAAATTAGCCACGGTGAAGCGTATCACTACCTAAACATTGTTGCCGACCACGTACACCCCTTCATGTAATGGTATTCCCTGATAGCGGTGGCCTTTCAACAGGATAATGTGCACTGCCACACGGCAAAAAGGATTCAAGAATGGTTTGAGGAACACAGCAAGAAGTTTGAGCTGTTGACTTGGCCTCTGAACTCTCCAAATCTCAATCTAATTGAGGTGCTGTAAAAGCAAGTCTGCTCCATTGAGGCCCCACTTGATAACTGCTACTGACTGCTTGGTGCCAAGCACGGCAGCATACCTTTATAGATCTAGCCGAGTCCGTCACTCATTGAGTCGTTTTAACAGCAAAACAGTGACTTCCTCAATATTAGTGGTCAAAATGTTATGGCTGATCAGTGTATATTATTCTGTGTATTTGTGGTGTAATATTAAAATAGATTGTCATTTTTATTGTTCATTTCATATTTAAGATTTTGCAGTAATGAATGCTCATGTATATGCATTACCTCAGCATGAATTACGTTACACTGTTTTTGCAATCGAAACATACCAATGAGGTTAAAGTGCAGTATTTGTAGGTGTTTACGTCTGTGGTCGTTGAACCGTAACGGCCTCACGTATATCTTCCATTTTATGGGGCCGTAAGTAAGTGGAGAGTTTGCTGCTTGGTTGTTTTGTACGCCAGCTGTGTCACTTCTTCATTACTTCAAGCACAATGGAGCTGACGAAAGCTAATTCTGGATGTGGCATTTGCATCTGGAGTCTTTTGCTGTTGTCTCTAAACTTGAGGAAGTGAGATTTCATTAGTAGAGCAGGACATCATGAGGCTGACAAATCATTAAGAGGCTGAATTAATCTGCTACTGAGCCCATACTTCAGGTATTTAAGTCTTTTGTAATGTTTGTTGTTAACAATAATGTAAGAGTGAGGATAGCGTTGGAATATAATGCTTTATTGGTAATGTGACAGTAATGGGCATGTGAATACAGAAGTGCAGATGAACTTAAGTCTCCAGACTGCTACTGCATCTTTTAGCAGGCTGCTGACTCGAGACGTGATGCTTCAGCAAATCAGGAGTTTCTCAGAAACAAAAAGAGGGATGTCCTTGATTGACCGAATCATTCAACAGACACTCGACTGGACATGCATTTCGTTTACTGGCCATAAACTTTTATTTTTGTGCAAGTTAACATTTTTGCATTAGCTGATTTTATGGAATGTCAAACACACTTGGATGTTTTCCAAGTTCTAGTTGCAAAACACGAGGAGCTGAAAATGAGAACAGAGATTAGAACTTCCATCTTTCAAAACTAATCACAAGGTCGGTCTCTCTGAGGCAACTTGGGGTTAAAGTCGTGCTCAGATGCCCTTTTTGATAGTGGTGTCAGTAAAATGGAGCTGGATTTGAACCGGCGAACGCCCTAACCGTTATGCTACCGACTTCCCCTCTTGAGCAAGGTAGAGTTGGGGACAAGATCACCTAAACCGAGACCAAGGCAAGACTAAGACCAGGGCGGGTCGAGAGTGAGACAAGACCAAGACTCTGAAGGGCCAAGACAGAGTCGAGACCGAGACCGGACCAATGCACGTTTTACATGACAAATAAGTGGAACATTCAAAGCCTAAGCAACATAAAACATGTTCATTCAATATTTCTGTCTTACATATCTATAATGAGGAAATCGCTTCACTGGAAGCAGTTATTCAAACTGATAACATAAAATTACTTGATAATGAATTTTTCTATATTAATTTTTTCGCTATTGATTGGACTAATTTTGGCCTATAAAATGAGCTGCGTTTTGCTTTTCTGGAAAAGAACTATGTGTGCACGGAATTACTCAGAAATAATTTCACACACAGAGGAATGAATGTAATGTCCAGTAAGTTCAGAGTCTTGTGATTCTGATGGTGTGTGTGTGGTTTCTGTAAGTTAAAGGGATACTGAGTTATTGAAACACTAATTAATAAACAACTCAAAATGCCTGCATCGGTCTCAAAGAGTTTTAATATAAATATTCTCAGAGTTGTGGTCTTGTCTGGTTTCGAAATAAAATCCAGAGCAGTCTCTGTCCGAGTCCATGACAAAACTGAGTACAAATATGGCTGAGTCTGAGACTAGACCGAGACTTTTAAAAACTGGTCTCGAGAGCAAGGCACTGTCCCCAGTACACAGCAAGTGTGTTGTTAAATGTGTTCAATATTTGTAAAAAGCAGCTAAAAACACACTTTTCTACCTTAGCTTTTAGATAGTACTCATTGTTTTATATTTATGTATTACTTTTATCTCCTTTGCGTTGTCTGATTGATTATGTTCTTGTTTTAAGTGTTGCTGTTTCTGGGTCGCTGCACATCAGGTCGGCCCGTCATTAGGTGTTCCGGTGGTGGTTGGAGGATGCCTTGTAAAAACAAGCAATAAGGACATATATATATATATATATATATATATATTGTGTGTATATATGTGTGTATATATATATATATATATAGATATAATATATGTGTGTATATATATATATATATATATATATATATATATATGTATATATATATATAGATATATAGATATATAGATATAGTATTTTGTAATATATGTCCTTATTGCTTGTTTTTACTGCTCTCTTTTATTGTTTATGTCTGCTCTCTGTAAAGCTCTGTAAAGGCGGTATATAAATAAAATTTATTATTATTATTATTATTATTATTGAATGTGTAGAAAGCATGACACCTCCATAGAACATAAAGATGAAACTTTTAATTATGTTTTCATGTTCTTCATACTCTCAAGATCTTGTTCAACATGTCATTTTCTGCACTGAAAACCACTGTATTTCGGGACTGGTTATTTCCATGGAAGTACCCTGTGTGTGTTTAAGTGTGCTTGTGTGTGTGTTTGTGTGCATGGTAATCTTGTGAAGATGCCACTTCCCAAACATGAAAGCTTACTTCACAGCCCATCTTGTTGTCTTTGATGAGTTGAAATGAAGGGAGGATAATGGACATAAATGACGGTTCTGCCTCGTCATTTTCTACCCAAAGTCTTCCTCTCCATCTCCCTAAACCGTCTCCCACGCTTATGGTCATGATCCCATCTCTCAATTAGCTCTCAGTGCTCACTTGTCACTGGTGAATAAAGGCAAACCTGCCATTTTGTGTTGAGTAAGAGGTGATGCAGGTCCACCTCTCTGCCCTCTGCCCTCTGCTGACAGCTCCCAGGGGCTGAATTGAACGCCGTTTAAGGCAGTAATGAGAGCGAAGAAGCTGTACATGTCACTGACAAACAACCTCCCGTAACACTGACCCTGGCAGGTGACAGCTCTGTGATGATTGCTCCTTAAAAAAACGTGCTGAGGTTTCTGTTTGGCTGCTAAGATGCTAGCCTCTGTTTGACTTACTGTCTTGTAGGAATATGCAAATGGATGAGATGAAAAGGAGCAATGAATAATCGAGGGTGTTATTACTATTTGCTGACTCTAAGCGCAGTGTGTCGCAACATGCAAAACGGCTGAGACAGTGCTCTCGGTGCATCATGGGTCTCTCATCTCACTCGCCTTTGATCATTCTTCCAATTATTCTGCTGTTTTAATGCATTTTTAAAAACCGGGAATAATTACGGCTCACCGAGTTTACTATCATAGCTTCATATCAGTGTTTCGAGACAGTGGCACAGAAATGTTTGCATGTAAAAACATTGACTAGCCCATCTGTATTCATTTGCAAAGTTATTTATGAACTGATTTCAAAAGTTTGAATTAGTTCTTAACCTGACTTGCTAAAACGGTGGTATGTTGGGGCAGTTGGTTGCGTAACGGTTAGGGCATGGGTCGCCGGTTCGGATCTTAGATCAGTAAAGGTACCACTGAGGTACTCATGAGGAAGTCACCGTCCCCAAGCACTGCTCCCCGGGTGCTGCCCATGTTAGCTGCCCACTGCTCTTTCACAGATGGGTCAAATGCAGGTCACATTTCGTTTGGTGGAGTGTATGCTGTGCTGTGTTCGCAATGTCAAATAATCACTCACTTTCACTGCAATATTCCATATCCAAGCTCATGCCTTTTTCTTTTTGAACATCTAAAGATTGTGAACACACCACAGCACACAGTGCATCACAAACAAATGTGACCTCTGCATTTTGACCCATCCATGATGGAGCAGTGGGCAGCATTTTAGGCAGCGTCCATGGGGCAGTGCTTAGGGACGGACGACACTTTGCTCATGAGTGCCTTTGTGGTACCTTTACCGATCCGGGACTTGAACCAGCAACCCTCCGATTACAGGGCCAACTCCCTAACCGTTACGCCACCAACTAGCTTTTATAACACTTCTTTTTGCTACACAGCTTTCATAAACTAATTCATGCCTCACTGACAAAAACTAGCAGAGCTGGTTCAAATAAGAAGTTGAGTCACTGAGTCATAGGTCACTGCTGCAGCATCAGTGAAAGAAACCAATACGTTCAAATCACCCATGTTAAATTGACAGATTTTGCACCCCTTACAGTGTAATTAATTTAACTTTGAAAAGGTCAACACCAGTGACATCATTCAGCATCCCAAAATGATTTTGGTTAGGACCAAGTTCTGACTTTTGCATATTTGCTATGGACTAATTGGTTTAAAGGAGGCAAGAAGAAGTCATTTCACTGAGTTGTAGGAAAGATATCTGTCATATTGTTGAGGTTTTCAAAAATGTTCTTACTCCATCCTTTTTAGAATGTTCTTGGTGCATATCGAAAGATACAAAAAGGAGGAAATTGCACTGACCTTGTTGTCAGTCCATTTAGACAAGCTTCAGATGAATCAGTGGACATGCTGCATGCAAAACGCTTTCAGTTTTCAGGATGGGGCTTTCGATCATTTTAGGTGCTTTAAGGCTCCGTTTCCTTTTATAATTCCTCTCCCTGCATCACATGACCCTTGGTTGTTGGTAGTCTCGTTCAGCACTGAGTTTCACCCTTATTAACCTTTACTTTTTGCTAGGTAGGCATCTCTAGCTTTAGCTGCCAGACAATCGATAGACCTGCCACTTCAGTTTGGCTTTTTGTTCACCTTTGCAGTGTTTTAATGCATATTTAAATCCTAATCTTAATCTAAAAAGCAGCTTTATTTAGAATTTTGGCTGAATGTACACGGGAGTTAAACATTAAAAGTGGTCATCTGTAGAAAGGGATTCTCATTTCCTCATTACAGGGAACAAATTGGGGCAAAGTGTCTTGCTTAGGGTCTCAGTGGTGGCAGTGCTGGAGACAGCGTAGAACCAGACTTGAATCCATATCTTCTTGGTTCATAGTCTACCTCTAGGTCATCAGATTATCTAAATTAAAGTGAAAGTGAATGATTATTTGTCATTGTGAACACAGCACAGAAATACAGTGTATCACCACGAAATGTGACCTCTGCATTTGAGCCTTCCGTAAAGGAGCAGTGGGCAGCTGACATGGGCAACCTGGGGAGCCTGGTGGAAAACTTATGCACCTGGCAAATTTGTCACCAAAAGTTCACTACAAGTTTGTCATTACTGGCAAATTGTTTTGGCAAATCACTGGCAAAAACATGTACAACTAGTGGTAGTTTGTCATTGTTGCCAGAACGTTGCCGCAGGTTTGCCACTGGTGGCTGACAATAGCAAACTTGTGGCAACTTATTCTGGCAAAGTCCACTGTTCTCCACAAATTAACTGCACAAATCAAACACGAACATTTTGTTGTTGTAGGGGTTCGCACAATGAACAAAACATCATTTTAAGTTTTCTGATCATCTGAAGCAGTGCTCAGTATGTACTGACATTCTTCACACAGCTTTTACCTAGGGATTTTGAGGAAATAATTTTTATTACAGTTATTTGAAATGTTGGTCATTTAAAAAACAACGAATAAAACAGAGATCTGAAGGATGCATCAATTTAAAACACACATTTTCAACATCGTTGTCACCAACTTCCTTGATTGAAAAAAGCCACATCTAAAAAACCAGTTTACCAGTGAATACGCACCACCTTTTGCTAGATACGTTTCCGTGGCATGACTTTTCCTCTCTCTTTCTGTTCTTGATCTACGTCCAAGCGCCACCGCAGTTCGTAATGTTTCGCCCGACGGCCCGCTAATTAACGACAGGGTTCTGAAAGTCACAGCAAATGGGCCGCTTAACCTAAACCCCTGCTATTATGAATCAGATCTCTGTTACCGGCCGGGGAAAAGGCACGCAATCGGCTTCATTACACGCTCTCCTCGCTACTCAGCTCCTCTACACGTCTGACGGTGTGAGATCACTCCTCATTTTCACCCTGTGTGGAGAAATGAGCACACACACACACACACTCGCACGCACCTGTTATGTAACGTTCAACCCCGTGATTGCGCAGACAGGTTTTAAATCGATCCCGGTGCGGAATCAAAGCGAAGGAGGGAGTTGGCCCCCCAAGAGACACCGACCATCCCCACGGCCCTCAGCCTGCTCCTGCCTCCGCTGCAGCTCGGGGAATGTGTTAAGTGAATTGGATGTGCTGGGGAGATCTAGATGATGGTGTGTGTGAGGGCGTGTGTGCAGGGTTAGTACGCTGTGAGAGCTGGGTCGTTAGATAAACCTATTCTCTGGAGATTTGTCAGGGTTTTTTAGCTTTTGTGAGGATATTTTTGCATGGGGGAAATGTTTTAATGATAAAAGTTGCAAGTATTAGCTTCAGATGTAGCTGTAGTATTTAGATCTAATGATAATGGGAGTCAATTTTTAGATCTTTTTGAGGATGCAGTAGTGCACAAAAAAGATTCCAAGATTTATTTAGATTGATATGTGTTTGTGAGGACATTTTTATAAGGTTGATATGGGAAAAAGTATCGTCCAGCTTTTACTTGATCGACTAAAAGAGTGAAAAGATTTGCCTTTTGGTTACTGGGGTTAGAGTCGGCTGCAGTATTGTTTCAATCTAGTATTTTAAATTCACGAAACCTCACGGAAATAGCAAAAAAGGCAAAGTTAAAGTAAATTTTATTTTCCTCTTGGGTATACACAAATGCAGATAGTCCCTGACAAGACATTTAAGTCCAAGTTGCTCCAGGGAGACTGTCTAGGAAATGAGGAAAAATGGTCTTTATGAATAAGTCACAGCGAATGGGCAGCTTAACCTAAACCCCTGTCTGCTAAATGCTGTAAATGTAAATGTACCAGCAGGAGACATACTGTAGTGTTTGGAAGACATACTTTTTTCATTAAATTTGGTCTTTGAAACACCAAAAACACACACGTTCTAACATAGAGACAACTGAACCCAGTCGATCGTGGTGAGAGTTAGCCATCTCACAATACCGGCAGCATCCCAACACATCGTTTCACATACTCTGCTACGCTTGCTGCGCAAAACATAATATTTTTACAATTTGGAATTGTCATCAGAAGATCATCAGTTGAACCATCATAACTCGGTGACCAGAAACGAGAATTTGTGGCTCCAGTTTGTACATAGTGTAAAGAAAGCACATGGAATACACACACTGTATATAAATAAACTACAAAATATAAAGTCTAAACTAGAAGTAGAAAATGTGCGAGTTTAGTTACGTCAAGTGGAGAAAAGGCAGTGCATTTAGGAGTTTGATGGCTTGTGGAACGTGTATTTAGGTGTGTGCGTGTGGCTGTGTGTGCGGGTGGGTGTTTTTGAGAACCTTATTTCCCCACTCAAAAAAATGGAAATTCTGAAATATTTTGAGTTTTGTGGATACACTTTTATAGGCAATGACAGATCTCACGAGGAAGAGAAGTTTCTGGATAAGTTTTAGCTTTTATTTAAAAAGTCACTGTTTGCTGACATTGGGGTTAGATGTCGTCATATTTAGACCTAGACTTTGTATTGGCTTAAGTTTAATGAATTGTAAGAGTAGCATTCATTTATATAATTTTTTCAGGTCATAGATATTGCCACAAATATTCAAAAAGCACGTTGAAATACGACATTTTCATGAGTTAAACAAGCAGAGCTGCAAACAGTCTGTCGACTGATGAGGTGAATAGAATCTTTCCAGAATGAAATGTACATGACTTTAATTTTATTCATTAATTTGAATATCCCTCCCTCTCTTGTTCTCTCTCTCTCTCTCTCACACACACACACACACACACACACACACACACACTGGGACTTGGCTCCACAGTCTGTTACTTATCACACTGAGCTAGTCCTCAAAGACCTCACTAATCTGTGAGCAGATGTCATATGCAAAAGGCCACCAAGTCTTTTGTACCAAAATGGACACAGACTCCCTCCTGCTGCCCCCACAACGCCCCGTACGCCGTCGTCCCGCTGCCCCACTCCGGGCCTGTAAGCCACCACGTTCCTGGGTTACTTTTTTTTTTTTTTTTTGCTGTGCTCCGGGCTCAGGCCTGGAGGGGCTGTTGGAGTTGGGGTGGTGGTGGGGACGGTGCTTCAAACAGCCCAGCGTGGGGAGAGATAATGAGCTCAGCCTCCAAATCAGGGCCTACATCAAACTGGGCTTGGCTCTGTGTTCTGCTCCACACGCTGTCTCTGTCCACCAAGACGGGAGTGGGAACCGAGAAAATAACACACACACACACACACACACGCACTTCTAAAAATCTGTTCAGTAGTAAGTCCCTCTTCGACTGTTTTCCAGTTCTTACTTGTTGACTGACATCTTGCCGTCGTGTTTTTATTCAAATGGATGGTTCTGCATCACTGAAATGGAAGATAAGCAAATAAGCAAATAAGTCGATGCCTGGCTAATTCTCCTTATCTTCCGTATTATTAAACTAAATGGATTGCAGCCTTTTAATTAATGTCATTTTTTAAATAATCTGTTCTATAAAGTTGTAAATATGAAGTCAAGAGCTAATGGTTTATGACTTCTCAAGTGAACTTTCCAAGTTGTGCTTCCCGTCTTGTATGAAGTGCTGGTGAGATGTTACTGATAATTACATCATTTTGGACAGCCTGTCTGCCTCATGATTTAGTAGCTGTAACTGTTATAAAAATAGCAGTAAGACACAAGGCGAAATAAATATAAATATTCGCGCTCACAGCTCGGTCAAGTAAAGCAGCTAAAACATTTGCAGCTAAACCAGATCTAAAAATATTACAACAATCTTAAGTATGTGTTGTTTTCTAACTTTACCATGCTCATTTCAAAATTCCAAACATTTTTGGAGTAAATTATCTGATCTATTATCTTATGGAGTAAATGAACTTAATTTAACCTGGAAGTTGCAAACTACACATGTATTATTTTACAATTATGTCATCAAAAGAATAAGGTCCACAAGTCCACGGTGTCCTCATTTGCTGAGTTCTGTTTGCTCTAATCAGCAAATGGAATCAGGTGTATAGGTGTTGGAATATAACACATGAAACAGCTGCTATTAAAACAGAATTGTAGTTACTGTATATATTAAAATATGGACTGATTTCTTATTTTTCACAGATCTGCAACTGCAATAACTCATAAAAGAATAGCAACCTGTACATTTTACACTCACAGCCACATACTGCAAAGTCAGTGAACAGAAAAAAGTAACTCATAAGTTCAAAATTCATGTATGACAGCATTAAACACAATGCATTAAAGCAAATAGATTCAATTTACATAAGTTTGTAAAATGCTAAGTGTTGTACAGTAATTTTAAATAAAAATTTGCTATTTGAATTCTCTTAACTTGACTTTCAGCTAAGTTTCTTCCCTCTATCATTTTGTCTATTTGCTTAAATTAATTTTCTTATTACAGAAGTAAAGCAGATTTACATTTCATTGCATGTTAAATGTGGCACAGAAATAAAATCTTCAGTATAACACTTTATAACTGTATCATGTGGAAACATTTGGTTTCTAAATAATAATTTCATTAAAAGTTCGGTGCTGGAAAATAAAGCAAAAATACATTTTGCCACAGAAAGCTGGATTCAACTGCCGTCTGACCGTAAAGGCCCTTATGACCAGTGCTGTAGTGGTTTAACATCTTGAGTAATTGCACCATTATTACCAACCTCATGCGAATTATGACTTTACAGCATTACATAAACTGCACAGCTTTGCAACATTTTGTTTCCATGGCAGCCATCAAAGCTAAGTGATTATGCTGTAATTGGTTGCCCAGGAGGACCTTTGGGCTTAGTGATGTCACTGTGTTCAATCTCTGCTCATCACCCCAATGCTGGACTTCTTATTTTTCCGCTACTTCTCCTACTTCTTCTCATCAACTAGTGATGTATACAGTGACGTGATGAAAATAACTCCAGTAAAATCACCCTTTACAGTGGTGCTTACTTAAAAGTACTCATATTAACAGTCCATCAGTATTTAAAACAATATTTTTGCTGGCATTAATATATTTCCCCTCAAAGTGTAAATTTTATGTGCTTTAATTTGCTTATGTTCAAAATGTGGTTAATTCTCACGTTCCTTTGATTCCAAACATGTGTAACCAGTCATATTTCTGCTCATGTTATATGAACTCAAAGGTATGGTTTAGCACCATTGATAAAGTGAATTAAATTAATTAGAGTGATTAGAGTAATTATTTGTCTTTGTGAACACAGCATAGCACACAGCGCACCACAATGAAATGTGACCTCTGTATTTGATCTATCCGTGAAGGAACAATGGGCAGCCTTAACAGCACACGGTGGTAGCATAACTGTGATCGGAAGGTCGCTGGTTCGAATCCTAGTCCGGTAAAGGTACTCATGAACAAGGTACCGTCCCCAATTGGTGCTCCCCAGATGCTCAGACACTGCCCATGTTAACTGCCCACTGCTCCCTCACGGATGGGTCAAATGCAGAACTTCACCATCAACTGCCCCAATAACCCTTGCAACAGGACGTTAAATTATAATTGTAACCAAGTTGCTAGTACTGATAAAAATTCAGACAAGTACCTAAAATAATAATTTGGTACAGTACTAAGGTACCACTACTTAACAGTACTCCACTTTCCTCTCCTTCATGTTCCATCCTCATTTTCGGGCTGTCGTTTTGCCCACAATGGCCTTTATGCAGTAATGATTTTCCTGCATTAGCCGAACTGGCCAGGCCTGCCTGAGTGCCGTGTTAATGGTGTGTGTGTGTGTGTGTGTGTGTATTGGAGGCTGAAGTTCTCTCTCTGTTGTAGATGTACATAATGGCTTTCATCTCTCTGAGATCTTCTGCTTAAGTGCGCTGATGGCCAACAAACTCTGTGCCGTCAGACCCCCTAGCCATTAACCCTGTGCAAAAGTACCTGCCAGTCAAACAAACGGAATACACCTTCAGCATCTGTTTTCATATTCGGTCTCCATGGTGACACTTTGAAAAGTCTGTGTACAACCCTCGTCCTCTTTCACTGTCAAATTTCTTCTTGCATTCCACCCCCCCCCCCAAAAAAAAAAAAAATACAAAGAGCCCTACCAGCTTTTGGACAGAAACAGCTCTTTTTCAGATTTCTGTCTCATTCTTCAGGTTCGGACCCAAGTGAAAGACTTTAAGGACCGACCTGTTATTTAGAAACGATTTGAGTACATTTTCTCCCAAACAGAGTGTAGTTCTCTTTCAGAATCTGCCTTTTAAACGAGCTGAACTGCTGCAAAAATATATTTTTTGCAATACGAATTTGTTTTGGTTATGCTGAGTGACGGTGCTGCAGTAATAAAATTCCTTTTAAAAATATTATACTGCGCCAGAAAATTATATATTAGGTTTGAGCTGTTTAAAAGTGTTTTTGATGCTCGTTTTATGAAAATAGTAGAGAGTCAACCTAAAAAAATCTGTTTGAAGTAGTTTGAAGCAATGCCATGTACCTGCTGTAAGATTTTAAGCACCACAGCGGGTATCTTCATATCTAAGCTTTTCTCCTTCAGATCAATTCTTGGACTAAACATCATCATCTTCCCATTGATTATTCCATTTGGTCAGTTTCAAAGACCATGCCGGATGTGCTCTCGAAATAAATACACGGGAAGAAAAGGACCAGGACATGTAAGGAAGGCTTTGCCGAAGATGTTATCAGTCGACGATTCTCCAGGAAAGCTTTGATATCTGCTTAAACGAGAAAGCAAAAATCTTCTAACAGCATCACTTGTTCATGGAGGTAGAAACAGATTTTGTCATGCAGTTTAGCAGACAGGGAAATGGTAGTAAAGCACACACAGGGGTGTTATTGACAATGACAGGACCCTAAAGGACTTTTTCTGATGTGATGTGATGCAGATTAGATTCCGAAGAGCCCCACTTGAGTCCGGTGTACTTTCCTTATTCCATTTGAGGAAAATAAACCTGTTTATGGAGTGTCTGATCACCTCTGTGGTTATTCTTGAGTATTTTGTGAATCTGAAATGAGACGTATTCACTGCTTCAGAAATGAGATATTCTCGTTGCCTGCTGTTTTAAATGTCCAGGTGGAGGATTGTACTTTTTATATCAGCACTCAGGTCAGCTCAGTATGGATCTTATATGATTGTAATTACCCACAGTCTAATTATAAGAGCGTTTTATAGCACATTTCAGTTATAATGTCTAGATTATGGGTGGTTTTAAGACCTTCTGGGACAAGCTATTTGGATTTCCGGGACTGGAAACTCATTTTTTAATGGTACTTTAAAAGTCTAAAAAGATGCAATTCAAAATGTTATTTTATTTAAGCCTTGAACAAGACTGACTCTATTCTAATCAGCAACCTCCAGCCAAAACAGCAGTTTCTCGAAATCTTAACTGTGGCAGTTGGTAGTGTAACGGCTAGGGAGTTTCCCCCATGAACGGAGTGTGTTCTCAATGACAAATAATAACTCACTTAAATTCACTTAAATTAAAAAATGGAGACTGTTGAAGTATTGATTCCGAATTTGTGTCAAAACGTCATGATCTTTTCCGGTTGATATTATTCAGTCTTTGATTATTTGAAATCCGGCTGTTAGATGATTAGGGCGGAAGCATCTTATAGTGCTAAATGCGAAGATGATAAAACCAAAAATCTTACTGGGCATAAAGTAGGGTTCTACTCTTCTTCTTAAAAAATGAAACTTGCCTTAAGAGTAAGTATTTTCTAAAATGAGAAAATAAAGGGGAGCTTTGAATCTCTTTTCCAGCGTCTAAATGTCCTTATTTCCCACATGGGGCCAAAACACATACGCAGTGCAGATGTCTTTGTGAGTGCTGCAGAATTTTAAACCTACTAGAGTTATAGGCTAAACGACGCAGCAATTCAACCTTATTGTGGACATAAAACTAAAACAACGATAAACCCTCATCCGTGCTGTAACAATTATTATAATAAAAATGCTTATTAGTGAAAGTGCCATATCACAGCACACAGCAAACCACAACCAAATGTGACCTTTGCTTTTGATCCATCCATAAAGGAGCAGAGTGCAGATTTTTGGCAGCTCCCAGGGAGCAGAGCTTGGAGACGGTACCTTGCCCATGAATACCTCAGTGTTACCTTTACCAGTCCGGGATTGAAACCAACAACCTTCCAATCACGTTAGTTGGAGCACAGTCATTGCATAACTGACGTCATCACATGAAAGGTTTTTAATGAAACGTGACTAGTGTCTAAAGACGGAAATTAATGTGCAAACAGTCCCATACAAATTAACGTTCAAGGACAAGAGACACAAACTGATGAGCAGCATTGCATGATAGATTGTTGCCGAGGCTGATGGGGCATTAGAATGGACGTTCCCCTGCTGTTTTTCGTCTATAGGTCACTCATCAGCAGACAACACTGCCTTTGGCACAGCTGCCGAGGCCTAATGGTCTTCATTTGGAACTCAGCAAATACAGGAGCGTGCAGGAGCGTGGACCTGAGGCGATGCTGCCGCTCTCTCACTTAACCTTCATTTGTATGTTCTGACTACTGTAACATCCTGATTTGTCCCTAAAACAGATTAGAACAGATCAGGCTGGAAAATGCAGGGTTTATTTTGCGTTGTCTGCTGTGTTTAGTGGAACAGAGATGATGACTTGAGCTGGGATGCGTTTTCCTGGTCGATATTGGTGACTGCTGGTTTACTTGGGGTCAGCTGGTCAGGACTTTAAAATATACCTTGGTTTGGGGAATGAAAACCAAACTAGAGAACGATTGAAAGAAACAGAACCGTAGATTAACTAAGAGCAGGTGTAGCTAATAATGAAAGTAAAACCCACACCAATGAGTGAGAAAGGTGAAAAGCAAACCCCGGCTGGAATTCCGGTGACTGGGATCGCTTGGGATGGGGCCGAGGTGACAGTTCAAAAAGTGTGAATTGGGTTTTTGTAGCTCAGCCTAAGCTGTCTCTGATCACTTTTCTTCAGATGTGAATGCAAGAAATCTATTCAAAAGATACTAAGTTATTAGCTGTAGCAATCAGCTACACAAAAGTTGGACCTTATTAAGATATAAGCTTTAGAATAAGGCAATGCCAGAAATGGGCGATAGCGAAGGCAAAACTTGGCTCACTTTGCAAGAAGAGCATATTTTGTCAGGGGAAGGGAAGCTGTGGTCTGCTAGCACTAACCCTACTAAATTAAGACTCCTGTCTGGTCTTGATTGCCTTCGGGAGCTAATTTTCATGATCCCCACTGGGCGTGTGAGCATCTGAATTTACTGGGAATCACGCTGTTCACTGGAGGATTTCACATGAGGACGTCCTGGTATTTGAACATGCTGCTTGCACAAGATGTGTTGGCATGTTTCAAATGAAGAGGGGTAGTTACGTTTTGGGATTCTTTAATTTACACATTGAACCCTTGAGCACTATCAATCCAGTTGTCACGGACAAATGACCACCATGTAGCGGCTTAAAATCAAGCCTGGACTGGCCTTAAAGCAGCGCTGAATAATGTCTTATTCCAGACTAAATGCTTTGACTGTGTTTTCATTGTGACCGTTAGCTGCTCCACTGGGCTGAAAGAGAGCAGCTATTACTAAAGCTTGCTCTAAACTTTTTCTTTCCTCACCTCCTTCGACTCCCGCTCAGGGTCTCAAGTAATTTCATCTCAAGGCAAATAAAGTTTGGGATTTGGTTTCGTTGCTGTGCAAACCAACCTATCTGCCCAGCCATCAATCTCTCTCAGTGGGGCGACGGCGTGTTTGCTGCAGGGGCCGCATGCTAACACACTTTCACACGCTTCCTCGTCTTTTTAGTAAGGGCGATATGGCGGAATCAAAGGGAACCGCTGCGTCTCTCAGCCGTACAAACGGGCGCAAGCATGAGCCGAGCCGAGCCCGGCCTTCTCTGCGAGACGTGCGTTAAAAGTGGGTCACACAAAACGTTACGGTAGTGTTTGAGTTCCAAATGGAGGAGTTGACGCTTCTCTGCGGGAAGGAGAGCGTAGAGAGAGAAAGGCTGATTTCGCAGTCTACAAAGCAGAAGCCTGTGCTGCAGGTCTCTCGTGAGGTTAGCGACAGACTCGTCTCTATCCTCAAGTCTTTTGGAGAACAGAGAGGGGACGATGAAGGCTAATTATACCTCAATGAGAGAGGTGCGGCGTCATGGCAGCCTGGGAAGGCTTCCAAAGAGCATTCCCACTCCTCGCATTTACACACACTTACACACACACACACACACACACACCTCTTTGGCTGACGTCAAGGCCGTTTGTAGTAGGCACTCTTTGAGCTGTGGGATGCAGGCTGGGCACTTGTACATCCATTTCTTCTCATTCATTACCTTTGTCCTTAGGTATGTTTTTTCCACTTTTCTCTTTTATATTGGGTAAAAATTGTGTATTAGTGCTAGATATTGATTTATTTTGATTAAACTCAGATTCACATCAGATTTTGATTTGATTTGATTCTATATGTACTCAGTATAACTGTGTAGATCATGGGTCTCAAACCTGTCCAGAAAGGGCCGCTGTGGGCGCAGGTTTTCATTCCAACCAAGCAGGAGGCACACCTGATTCCATCTCTGTAATCAGTTGGTCTTGGTTTTCAGTTACTCAGGGATGTGGCTTCTTCTTGGTTGGAATGAAAACCTGCACCCACAGCGGCCCTTTCGGGACAGGTTTGAGACCCCTGGTGTAGATAGATAGACCTGCCCCAGATGGATGGATGGATGTCGTTCAGTGTGGTTGGTCAGACGGTCTAGATAGACCAACTCCCTTACCATTATGCTGCCAACTGTGATGAATGGATGGATGGTCAGACAGTCGGTCGGTGTGATCGTGGGGCCAACTTCCTTACCGTTATGCTACCAACTGGGATGGATAGATGAATGGTTGGTCAGGTGGTTGGTCCGATCATGGGGCCAACTCCTTTACTGTTATGCTACCAGCTGAGATGGATGGATGGATGGATGCATGGATGGAAATTCTAAAAATCAGCTTTGACGTTTGAATTTTGAGACTGGGCGAAGAGATGACTATAACAAAACAAATATTTCCCATGTGAACAACACACATTTCAACTTTTAGATCATGCCCTGCATGTGTCACTGCACTCTGTTAGACACTTTCACTTTCTAGTGAAAGACAGAAAGAACAGCGATATCTCATATGGGGATCAATTTTGACATTGTTTTAGTATGAAGTCAGAATTGTCCTGAAACAGAATAATCCCACATGCTTTGATGCTTTTCCTGCTACCATCCTGCAGATACATGGCATGTCTTTATGCTGGTAATAGATTATATGCAGCTCTCTGTTCACTGCCAACAGCTCTGTGTGAGAGTGTGTGTCTTTGTGTGAGCAACAACACAAAGGCTGGCTGAGTCCTGTAGGTGTACGGTGTGTGTGAGATGAGTCATTGTGAGATCCCTGAGGGAATGTTTGTCAGGAGACGTCGGATGTGTGCCTGTGCATGTTAATCTCAAAGAGAGGGGGGGTGGTGGGTGAGTCTAGGCCTGACCAGCATCTGACCCCATCCACCCACCTGCAGGCCCGAGCACACATCCATTACACACCTGAGCTACTTTTCAGTGATGAGTCTTGATAAATAGCCATGAAGATGTCACATGTGAGTGGATTGAACCTTTAGAATCACCCTAAAGGACGTTTTTGCAGTCAGCTGTATGTACGCTGCTTTTCATACCTAGCTGCACTTTAAACAAATTTTAATCTTATACTCAGTTTTAGCTAGTTTGAGGATTAGCTAGTTGGTAGTGGTGCATGGTCTAAGTGACTGAAACTCTGATAATGTTCATAAGATGGGTTGGTGGGGGGCGGGATTCGAATCCCAGAACCACCGTTGGGCCCCTGAGCAAGACTTGACCCCAGGTAGTTTGAGGGAGACTGTCCCTGTAATTACACTATGGACATTTCATAACATAAGTGTTGTCTAACTAACTAGCGAATGATCTTTTGGGGTAATTTAGGGTCTTGCTCAAGAGCCAAAAGTTTTTAGGCTTTGGCAGGATTCAAAGCTCAAATCTTGTGGTCACCAACACAACAGGGTTTAATCCACTCAGACACTACCATGACATATTTCAATACCTTGCTGTATATAAGATTTTTAGACAGGTTTTGGTGTTGGTCAAAAGTGGTCATTTTGATCTTCCTGAAATTATCCTCACCCTCATGTAGCATAAAGTAATTTGCTAGTTAGTTAAGCAACATTTACATTAATGCCGTTTATCAGACACACTTATCCCTTTATAGGGGGATGGGGGTGGTGGTGGTCTAGTGGTTAGGATATTTGCGTCTGGACTGAGAGGTTGTCAGTTCGGATCCACCTTCAGCTTTACTGTCATGCCATCATACCGTCACTATGCTGAGGGACCTAAAGCATGGCACAAACTCATTAAGGGCATGACCACATTAAATTCAGCTAGTTTAAAAGGCTCAGAAATATTGAAGATCTTAAGAGGTTGGTGCCTGAGGTTAGGAGGTGGTGGTGGTCTAGTGGTGAGGAAATTCTCCTCTCGATCAAGAGGTTGTGAGTTTGAATCGTACCTTCCGTACTACCATCATTGGATCCCTCAGCAAGACTATTAACCCCAAGTTGCCCCAGGGAGACTTTTCCTGAAATTAGGAAAATGGAAGTCGCTATGGGGTGCGTTTCCCAAATGCATAGGTGCAACACTATGTTAGTTGCTAATGTACACTATGTTGGTTGCTAAAATAGTTAAATAGTAATGTAGCAGCTAGCATAGTGTTGCTAATATAGTTAGCAATACGTTAACAACTATGCTTTTTGGAAACGCACCTCTGGATAAGCGTGTCTGCTAAATGCAATAAATGTTATCCAGAGCAACCTGGATTTTCTAATCACTCCCTCGAGCTCCCTGAGGTTAAGGCTCAACATGGGTGCAAGATGATGAAGGTTTCAATGATAGAAGTAAGTGAGTGATTATTTGTCATTGTGAACACAGCACACAACGAAATGTGACTTCTGCATTTGACCCATCCGTGAAGGAGCTGTGGGCAGCAGAAATGGGCAGCTTGGGGACGGTACCTTACTCATGAGTACCCCAGTGTTACCTTTACTCTTCCAACCTTCCGTTCACTGGAGTGAACTCCGTAACCGTTATGATACCAGCTACCCCTATGTGTCTAAACCAGCCCCTTGATCGTGTACATTTACAGCATTTCATTATTTCAGAGACAATCTCCCTAGAGCATCGTGGGGTTAAGTGTTTTGTATGATTCGAACCCAAAATCTTTTAGTCCAGAGGTGAGTGTCCTAACCACTAGACCACCACCAACACCCCGTAACCTCAGGCACTAACCTTTTGAGATCGTCAACATTTTTTTGATCTAGCAAAATTCAATTTGGTCATGCCCTAAATGAGTTTGCGCCGTGTTGTAGGTCCCTCAGCGTTTTGACAATTCACTTGTGTGACTGACTGGGGTTCTGCACATTATCCCCTTAAAGACATGACACTTTTAGTAGGATTTTGCAGTCTATCGCTTCTTTCATGTTAACCTTTAAGCTACAATCACCTGTCGAGAGTCGTATTGTCGACGTGCCAAATCTCTGTGACACGTTTCCGACGGCGACTGTGACACGGCCAGAAGTGTCACATGTGAACAGACAGGTCCTTGATGTCCATCATAATGTAACAATGAACGCAGGCCTGATAGAACCTCGTCTAGTTCCATTCTTCATGAACAAAACTCGGCAGTCGGCCCAGAACTATCGCCACAATCCACGAGGGTAACAAAGGCAGAAAACTGTCGTCAGATGTTCATTGTGCTGGGAAAAGACACTTGTAACCAGCTAATCTCTCCATCTCTTTGTTTCTGAAATTGATCATGTCAAACTTCACGGAGAGCGCACCTCGTTTGTAAGTCCATAATCAATTTGAAAACTTTGTTTCAGACCCTTCGCTGTGTGACTCTTTACGTTTTCCTTGTGATAAAAGTGTTTAATTGGACGCTGCGTCCTCATGTATCAATCCAGCGCGCTCATAATGAAGTGTGCTCACAGCTCGCTCACTCGCTCGTTGCCGGTAAACACCCAGAGTGATACGCAGCCTGTTGTATCAAGGACAATTTCATTATCAATGACCCATAAATGGACTTTTAATACCGACATGTGGGCCTGCCTTTCTTTTGGACGGGCCATTTGAGCTGGAGGGTTTATTTATTTAATGACTTCCTCGAAAGGCGTCGCACTTCTGGCAGACGGCAAGCGGCAATTAGAAACCGGACGCTGTCAGCTCCAGGCTAAATATTTCTGACAGTTAATTACTTCTTCATTGTTTTTTCTCTTCAGCAATCTCTGCTGAGCTAATGAATAAAGCTTGGAGAGCTGCTCACATTTCTACCCATTTGGGCCTCCATTCAGGACAGTTCTCAGCTGTTTTGAGACAACCGAGGTGTCATGGTTATTAATTGCAGAGGATGCTGTTTGTGCTGCGGAAAACTTGAAAATGAGACGAATTAAAATTTCTAAAACTGACTAAGATTTGAACATGAGTCAGAAGTTGCACGTTCTAAGTTTGAGAGACAGGCTGATAAAACTAAAAAGCATTGAAAATATTATTCTTTCTCAGTTTATAATAGTATTTTTTTTAACTACACTAATTTTATCAAATGATTTATGTAATAGCATAAAACCATTGCAAATAGGCATATGACAACAAATAATGAATGTTTTTAAGCACAGCACCAGCAATGTTTTTAGAAGAGAAACTCATTTACAAAAATGTGACCCTCCACGGCAAAACCAGTCGCTTGTCGCAACGGAGGTTTCCGAGAAAAATGACCGTTTATGTTGCGTGGGGTAGAATTTTGGATTTTTAGTTTTTAGTGTTTTGAAACAGTGGAAGGTCTATACTGTACTGTTGTGAATAAATTTCACTGAACAACTTACCCTTTCCATCCTAAAAACGTGACTTTCTTGAGGTGAGGAATTCAATTCCAGCAGAATGTTAAAAGTTTCTGTTTTGACCGCTCTACTTCAATATTTACGGTAAATCCACTCATTGACTAGCGTGAAGATATTTCTCCGGAATCGATCTCCGTCTCCCGAGTTCAGTTAACCCAACGCAGGTAGGCTATCCGTGTGGCTGTGAATGCAGCGTAGGCTACCGTAAATACGAACATAGCCGTGATCGCACCAAGCGTCTGTGAGTGCTACGTCGATAGTCAACTTCAAAGGCAGATTTCTCCGTTTCTCACTTGGCGTGACAGGAGAAACCCGACTCCTTTGAATGTTGATATCTCAGTCATATGTCGTCCGATTCATTCGATATAGGTATCGTTTTGAAGGTTGATTTATGCCCTTCCATGAAAACATAACTCAATTTTGAAAATTTGCGACAAGCGACTGGTTTTGTCGTGGAGGGTCACAAATGATAGCGCATTTCCATTCAAAAAATTTAATTTCCTCAAGAACAACTTTTTTTTCTTGTGTTCATTATGTTTGTCCCTGTTTCATTCTTTGCTCTGTTTGCAATCACTGTTTAAAGTGAAACTGTTGCTTCTTCTGAAGACATTTTTATTGCAATCCAGCAAAAGAATAAAACTGGCAAAGGAAAAGTAATAAAAAATCTTAAATGAGAATTACAAGTTAATCAAGAATCGTTTTGTTGCCCTGTGTAAAGCGTTGTTGTGGAAATGGAAAAATAATCATTACTAGGAGGTGCTGTACTCAGAACGTTCCTTCCCTCAACTTTACCTCATAAAAGTTTCAAGCGTTCTCCCTTTTTACCGTTTGGGCAACGTTTTCTAAGTGACGTGAGTTAAAGGTTTTTCTGACTTTTGCTGTTTTCACTTCTCACGTCTCTCTTTTTCTGTCCTCCTTTTCCTCACTTGTGTTTGGGTCACTAAGTTTGTGAAGGAGGTTCTTTAGCGCGGTGATGGCAAACGTACAGTATATGTGTGAGACGTGTGATGAGGTTCTTTTTCAAGACGAGGATCAGGTCTCAGTGGTCAGGTGTGGAAAAGCGGGGGTGTTTGATTTGAACGCACCTTTGGGGTCATAGAGCTCTGATCGTGAACACTTAAAAAGTAGTGTGACCGATGGCGAGAAAAAGTGGGATGGGAGAGAAGGAGAGAGAGAGTCAGAGGTGAAGGGAGAGACTGAGGACCCAAGTGTTTTGAACATCCGAGTAGACAGGTATGGAGAGAGAGAGGTGAAGTGGCAGATTGAGAAAGTGTATCCATCACCTGAATAGTAGGTGTGTAAATCACAAGGTTCCATCATGATACAGTATTATTTCAAGTGATGCGTGATAAGGGAATTATTGGCCGATGCCGATATCCGATATTTTCATGCTGATAGCGATACGGATATTGATGCAGATAAATGAGAAAGGCAGAATCAAGCAGAAGACAGGATATTTTGCTCGCCAAAATTCCACTGCCGGTTCTGAATTTTGGCACAAAAATAACACCATGACATTTCTAACACAGCGCCCAAGCAAGAGCGGAGCCTTTCCAGCAGAGTGCACACCATTTTAAGAAAAAGTCACTTCCCGCCCTATGTGGTGTACGAAGTCAAATAGGGTGCGTGTGACACTCCATGTGCACTACCTAGTGCGTAGAGAGCTGTTAAGTTACAACCCTGGCTAGTTCTTGAGATGCATCCTTCTGCATAGAAAAGCGTGATAAGAGCACATTACCTACTATACTGTTAAGTGTGGCAGTACGTGGCTTGGGACACAGCCCATGTGTGAGCTCACATTCACTAAGTGAGGCAAACACACAGTATAGTTAGTTAAAAAAATTTGAGCGAGTGCATACAGAGTTGAGTGATAAAAGAAAAGAGATTTTGCTCGTTAACGTTACACTACGTGCTCAGAATTTTGACACAAAAGAACGCCATACATTTTAAGACGTAAAAACTCATCTCAGACTCTGGACATGCCTGGCATAAGCAGTACCTTTCTGACGTACAATAAATGCGTCATAAAATACCGGCAGAAAATTTCGGGCAAATCTAATATTGGTCCGATGCCGATGACTTAAGTAAAAGCAATTATAGGCCGATTCCGTTATGATTCCGATATTATCGTGCATCACTAATTAGTTCAGTTAAAGGTAGAATTTGGAGAGAAGTCTGATATAATACGATTTCGATTCGATACGATTCCATTTTTCCTCTTTGAATCAAAATATTTTGGTTGTTAGAACAAAGCAAATGTAACAGTTATTGCTAAATGTAGTAATTGTAACTGTAGTCTTAACCATACTTGATAGAACTCTGCTCCTCCTACTTGTGATACTGACTGGCCCTTTCTACAATCAATTCCATTACTAGGAATATCTGTCACTCTCCCTGTCTCTCTGTCTGGATGTTACAGAATTCTGCTTTTAAGTAAATGAAACAATTTATAGTGTCTATTCTCCTTTTATTATGCCTGGACAGGATATTCCACAAAGCAGGACTTCATAAACTCAGTCATCTTAAGCCAAGAGTTTTCAATAAGGGGAGAGGAAAAATTGGACATTCCACCTGGATAAATATGTTGTGGATTTTATTTCTCTGAAATATCAGGGGGATGTTTGGTCGTATATATCAAAACAATTTGGTTGGAACTCGGCAAGATTAAGACTTTCTTCATGGAGACCAGCTATAAAATACAACAGAATTGATCTCTGCCTTTCTCTCCAAGGAGTTATATTATACACAATGGAAAAACAATAAAAGAGATGAGATAGATAAACTAATATATTAATATACACGTATAGCAACTGTAGGTGTGTCTGGAAGCTACCCAGCTCCTCTGCTGATCAACTCGCCTCATTGTTCCCTTCATTGTCTCTGTGCTTTCATTACTCTGAGCCACCCTGAGAGTAGGTCTGTGTAGCACTGAGGTTACCATAGACATCGCAATCATGTCTAAGATCATCCTAATTAAAACAGAAATCATTACTGCTGACTGTAAACACCTTTGTTTTGTAGGCTTGGGTTTTGAATTTATATAAAGGGATTAATGATGTTGTTCTTGGTCTAGGGGTAGGATTCTCATTAGCTTTCATATCGCACATCAATATGCGGTACAGTAATGCACACATTTAGGAGTACACACTGACTAATAAATAGACACCACACCACAGCACACAGTGCTCTGACCCATCCGTAAAGGCACAGTGGGCAGCTGACATGGGCACCACCCGGGGAGCAGTGCTTGGGGACGGTACCTTGCTCACGGATACCTCAGTGATACCTTCACTGGTCATCCTGTAATGAGTTATAAACTGCCTCTTTAATCAGTTTATATTTCTAGTTTTCTTTAGACGCCGCTAGTTTCCCGTTTCTGGCTATGAGGATTGCACTGCAGTATAGGGCTAACAGTGTTGCATTTACGTTTACGGCACTTAACAGACTCTCTACTCCAGAGAGACTTACCCTACCTCCAGCACCACCATCCTTGGGCCCCTGACCAAGACCCTTAACCCAAAGTTGCTCCAGGGAGACTGCCCCTGAAATTAGGAAGATGAAAGTCGCTTTGGATAAATGCCTTAAATGTAAATGACTTCCATCTCCTGATTTCAAGGACAGTTTCCCTGGAGCAACTTGGGGTTAAGAGACCCAATGTGGGTGGTGCTGGAACCTATTAATGGGGGCGCTGGAACCCAGTGATGATGGTGCTGAGCTGGAGCCCAATGATGATGGTGCTGAGCTGGAGCCCAGTGATGATGGTGCTGAGCTGGAGCCCAATGATGATGGTGCTGAGCTGGAACCCAATGATGATGGTGCTGAGCTGGGACCCAATGATGATGGTGCTGAGCTGGGACCCAATGATGATGGTGCTGTAACCCATTAATGGTGGTGCTGGAACCCAATAACCCAAATACAGCACTAGACCACCACCACCCTAGAATTAAGTCTCATGTAATTTGAATCCTTACCTGTAGGGTTGGCCGTATCTCAACAGCACCAAATTAAGTTGTTCCAAGTCGTTCAAGGAAGATTGTCACTGTAATTAAGAGATGTAAGGTGTAAGTTACAGCGAAGATACTCTCTTAATACAGTAGTTAGCTACAATACAAGCTACAGAGGAAACATAGCTGACTACACTCAAGCTGTTCAATGGCCACAGATTCTTACTTCTGTCTTTGTCAACGTGGACTCCATCATCTTGATTCGCAATTGCAAATTCAAATTTATTTATATAGTGCTCTTAACAACAGTCATTGTCACAAAGCACTTTACATATAACCAGCCTAAACCCCCCAACAAGCAAGCCTGAGGCGACAGTGGCAAGGAAAAACTCCCTGTAATAGGAAGAAACCTTGAGAGGAACCAAGACTCGGAGGGGGACCCCATCCTCCTCTGGGCGACTGAGCGCATGAACATTTAATGCACAACAAGCAATAGTTCAAGATGAGTTGTTAGTTGTTAGAAGCAAAGATACAAAAATAGTCTAAGGGATATTTCGAGTCCCAGGTTTTTGCTGGGCCAGTTGCAGGACCCTCTCAGCAACATTAAGCTGAAATTAGTTCAGTATTGTGCTGCTAATTCAGTAGAGGTCCATAGGGTCCAATCCCAGTTGGTTTCATGATGATGTCTCCATGGAGTCCTGGTGCGGGTTCAGTCGGTCAGCATCAGCTCGGGAGGGTTGACAAATAGATGCAACGAGTATACACCTAACGGATCCCACTGCTAATCCAGACCCAATCAGAAGCATATGCTAGTTGACAGTATGACGTTTTGCCATGCTAAATCGTTGTTTGTAAAAACGAGTGGTTGGTTCCTATTAAAGCTACATGTGCACTGTCAGTTGAGTTGCCCTGTAAACGGAGATTGATGGCAGGCGTCGCTCTGTCTTCACTCCCTCCCTGTTTCCCTGCCTGTCTTGGCGAGCGCAAGGGAGGATCTAGTCCTGTTTGGCTTGCGTTACTGGATAAGTGGCATGGTGCTTGTTGGGTATCTATAGGGTAATGGGGGGGGTAGTTCTGCCAGCGTGGGCAGCCGGATTGACAGTGTTTAGGATGGCTGGTGCAGCGAGCTGATTTTCCCAGCACACTCATTAGCCGCTGTAATAGAGCACTGTCACTCTCTCAGGGAAGCCCCAGTCGGGCCTGAAAGGTCTGCACTCATTTGCAGAAGCTGTCTCTCACTCACACCGTTGTCTCTCTGCCTGTAACTTGTTTTTTCTACCACTTATATGATGTCAAAGGTAAACAGTCCAGCGGAGAACCCAAAGGTTACGGTCTATTCACAGAACATTTTCTTTTCTTTGGCTCGCACACGTATTTGTATTTCTGTTACTACTTCTTTCTCCATAAGTGTGAAAGCTCCCAGCTCAACGGGGTAGGAAGGAAGGGCCTTTTTGCCGTCCTCCTCATTAGATTCAGGGTGTTATCGGCGCCACCCGGCTCTGTATCGCACATCAGGATTAGCCCTGCTGTTTGCCCGCTTAGTCTCTCCGTCCCTGCTGCGTTTGTCTTACCTACCGATCGCTGTTTCATCTGGATTAGAGCGGCGTTGTCTTTGGATTAGGCCGGCGCTGCGGCGTGCTGGGAGACGTGGCATCTGGTACATACACACGTACACACCTTTTAACTACCCTCTGAAGTCAAAAGGTTCTAAAGGATGACCATGTGCCTGTTTCACACTGGAAACATAAACTGTAAATTTGAAAATTTAGCCTGCTTGACTTGCATCACAGCAGCAACAACCAGCCTCCATGATGGCCTTCTCGGTGCTATGTTCAGATATTTCGGTGGGCGTAATGTCCTTGTCTTCATGAGGATTGTTGTGGTGGTCCGTGAGGTTTGCTACAGCCTGAATGGCTGCTGCAGTTGTGAAACAGAGAGACAGAGAGAGAATACGAGGGCTGTGTCATTTATAGAGTCACGGCTGATTTAGGAGAGAAGCAGAGACCAAAGAAAGAACAAACCCAAACTCTCCCTGACCAGACTGGTACTTCCTCCAAATGGCATAAGCGTTCACTGTCGGATTTGCAGCTGTGAACGCAGGGATTAGAAACAGTTTAAAAAACGCAAACAAACAAACAGAACATAATTTAGTGATAAACATTTTTAAAACACTAACAAAAAAGTTACAAAGAAATTTGTTAAAATCCGTTGAAAGTTGGTAGCGTAATCATTAGGGAGTTGGCCACATGATCAGAAAGTTGCCAGTTCAAGTCCCAGACTGGAAAAGGTACTACTGAAGTACTACTTCCTGGATGCTGCCAAAAGGAGCCTACTGCTCCTTCACCGATGGTCACATTTCATTGCGGTGCACTGTGGTGTGTTCACAATGACAACTAATCACTAAGCAAATGTAAATCCCAGCTTTCCACATTTTTCCTCGATTCCAGCTGCAAGGGAATAAATGCAATCGGGAAAATGGCTTCCGTCGTCATCTGTTGCGATGTGGTTTATGTCCCGTATCGGCACCAGGAATCGGTTGTGTGAGAGGGAGAGAGAGTCCAAATTGAAGATGGAGGTGATGGTGCGTATTAGTGTAAAGGGCGTCGCTGGTTCTTAGCGAAATGCTGTCTGTAAATCAAGCGTTTTCCCCAGTGCAGCTTAACGCAATATTCAGTCAGCGGAATTAGTCGAGGAAATGAGGAAACGTCTCGACATTAAAAATAGAATCAGAATCAGATGTTTATTGCGAAGTATGTTGTCACATATAAGGAATTTGGTAGCTGGTGTGAGATATTAGTAGTAAAGTGATTTGAACATTTAAAGTGTATCAAGCATTTCAGCGTTATTGAACATTTACGAGGGTGGCACGGTGGTACGGTGGTTAGCATTGTCGCCTCACAGCAAGAAGGTCTTGGATTGGATCACCGGGTTGGCAGTGGGGTCTTTCGTGCTCGCGTGGGTTTTCTCTACGTGCTCCAATTTACTCCCACAGTCCGAAGGCATGTCCTATAGATAGATTGGTGACCCTAAATTGTCCCCTTAGTGAAAGTGAGTCATTATTTGTCATTGTGAACACACCATAACACATCTACATTTAACCCATGTGTGAAGGAGCAATAGGCAGCTTTTTGGCAGGCGGTGAGCAGTGCTTGTGGACGGTACCTTGCTCATGAGTACCTCAGTGGTACCCGTTACTGGCTGGGGGTTAATACCGGCGACCTTCTGATCACTAGGCGACCATTGCCTCACCAATGCTACCCTTAGCTTTGTGTGTGCCCTGCGGTGGTCCAGGGTTGGTCAGATGGACCAAAACATACACACAAAATGTTCAAATAATCTACGACTCGTCTTCTTGCTGCCCTTTTTGGTGCCGTACTGGGAAAATGTGGGCTTATATTCGGATTATGAATGGAACCACATTAGCTCCCTGATTGAGGACAAAATCAGCTTTCTCCAAATCAGTGATTGGTTGGTTTAGAGCGAGTGAGCGTGAAGGCAGAGTTGAACATGTACAGACCTGAGATTCCCACAAAAATAATGCCACAGCTCCGTTCCCGTGGAAACGCTGTGATCACGGTCACGTGGCATTAAAAGCTGAGTGAATGCAGATGACCAGCCTGTCACATAAGCCCAACATACTGCTCGCGTGCCCTGTAAGATGTCTGTCCAAGAAGGCCCGTGTTGCCTCCTCTGGACGTCTTCCATTGGCTCCTGGATGCTGAACCGCGGTCCCACCGGTTGGCCTAGCGCCAATCTCCGAGTTGGACGTTGGCGACTTGGCGATGGCGATGCTGGTGTAGAGCTGTGTTTGTGTTGTTTATAGTATTGTTTATATCAATGTAGTTTCATCACACTTCATCACTAGTTGGAAAAGCTACGGCAATTTTAAAAGCAGCTTCACTGCTGATAAGCTCCTGAACAAAGTAGTTAAGTTAGTAATGTCAGTAACTTTAGTAAGCTTCTCCCCAGCGTTGTGCATCAGTATCAGTATGGGCTAATTGATATAAATAAGCCTTTATCTTAGCTCTGATGGGTTTAGGAAAATCTTCGGCGTGCAGAGGCGACGCCATTCATCACCATGCTTCGATCGATCGGCTCTCATTTTCTCCCTAATACTCACAGCGCCAGAGTCTGTAATGCGGACGGAAAGGGTCGGAGAAAAATGCCAATTAAGAGCCCCATCGGGTCCAAGTTCAAACCAGTGGATTCTCGGTCACGTTGGGAATCGCTTGCAGTTGGACTGATGCGACTTGTTGTTCGGCATGCTCATAGATCAGGTTGGATATTTGCTGTGTTGGAGAATCGATGTGGTATTAATCTGCTTTTGTTTACCGAAGTGGCCGCAAAGGATAGCGAAGGGGTTTGGTGGTCTGTCCATAAACAAATCCCGACGTCCTCTGAGCCCAAAATCTGCACATGGAGTTGGTGTTTTTCGCCACTCTCCTGCAGGTACTCAACAATGTTCTCTTTCAGATTCGGTCAGATTTAAGTGCATTTTTAAGAAGTGAATACAGCACAGCACAGAGTGCACCACCAGGAAATGTGACCTTGACGCTGTGTGCTTCATGATGTGACTATGGTACACGTGCACCTTGTGATAGTGATGTGCTCTCCTGGTTACCACACAGACACGCACACACACTGTCTCTGGGGTGTCTGTGGATTTAGGTGAGGTGCTGGATTGGAGCGAGCCTTTATCAGAGACGCCACGTGTATATGTATGTATATGTCTGTGTGTGTCTGTGTGTGTGTGTGTGTGTGTGTGTGTGTGGGGGCCCGGGCTGTGTGCATGTGTTTAACATTCCTGTGAGTCATGCTGCTGCTGTGCTTTTAGCTGATTGTGAATCTGGTCTTGAGCGCTGACCGTTCCCCAAGGGTAAGATGTTGAGCTCCACTTTCTTCTCTCTGCTTCTGTGTATGGCCACTTAGGAGTCGTGTGTGTGTGTGTGTGTGTGTGTGTATGGGTGCGTGTGTGTGTGTGTGTGTGTATGTGTGTGTGTGTGTGTGTGTGTGTGTGTGGTGTGTGTCTTAGCCAACATGTTTGTGTGATCTCTGTGATTCTTGGGTTCTGGTTGTCCATATGTCTACCCATGTCTGTATATACATATATCATACATCACCTGTGTGTGTGTGTGTGTGTGTGTGTGTGAGGGGGAGATTTGGGGTTAGGAAATGGAGATGGAGAGAGAGATAGATAGAACATCAAATGGGGCGAGAATTTTAGATGGAGGGAAGTATAGATGGATGGATGGATGGATGGATGGATGGATGGATGGATGAATAGATAGATAGATAGATAGATAGATAGATAAATAGATAGATATAGATAGATAGATAGATCGATAGATCGATAGATAGATAGATAGAGTTAACTTTGTTTTGTGAGGAGAAAAGCCCTTTGCTTCTCTCTGGCTCCCTCAGAGTATACATGAGGCCTTAATGGGTTTTATTTTTCTGTTAGCTGCTTCTTGTGAGAGATTTTCTAGTGAGAGGAGATAGAGGAGACAGAGGAATATATGTATTTTCCTTGATGTGTATTTTTTGCTTGACTGGGGCTCCCCAGGCCTCCCTCCCTCTCTCTCTCCTCCCTCCCTCTCTCTCTCTCTCTCTCTCTCCCCTCCCTCTCTCTCTCTCTCTCTCCCTCCTCTCTCTCTCCCCTCTCTTACTCCTCCCTCTCTTACTCCCTTCCTATCTCTCCCCTCTCTTTCTCTCTCCCTCCCCTCTCTCACCCTCCTTCTCTTCTCCCTTCCTCTCTCTCCCCTCCCTCTCTTCCCTCTCTCCCTCTCTTACTCCCTCCTCTCTCTCTCCCTCCCCTCTCTGCAATATAATTTTCTGATTTTGCTGTTCTGATATTCTGTTTGATATCGGCTGACAGGATGCGTGTCAGGCCTTTGGAACAGCTTTAGTGGAGTTTAGGTTTTGATTTGAGTTTGAATTCCTCAATTAGACTCAGAATGATTTCTGAACTTTACCCTTACCATCTCACTGTCCCTGTTCTATCTCCATCTCTCTATCTCTCTATCTCTCTATCTATCTATCCTATCTGTCCCTATCTATCTATCTATCTATCTATCTATCTATCTATCTATCTATCTATCTATCTTTTTCTCTCTATCCCAACTACACACACACACACACGCATCTTCACATAAAGGCAGGAACTCAAGCTTGGTACAGTGTTCAGTTGATCATCATTGCTATTTCTGCAGCTCCTTAACGGCGGGCCGCAAAGCCTCCCTCTCCAGTGATTAAGTGAAGCCGTGTCCGTCCTGCTCCTCTCCGCTGTACTCGAGGGACAGTTACAGGATGTGCTTCAGGTTCGGGATAGTGTGTGAGCTCCAAACGTGCTGCACCACGACCAGGCCAAATCTGATGGAGGACTCCAGAACGGGACGTTCCCGTGTAGCAGCCTCGTCTGTTCTAGTGCTGGATGACAGCTGTGTGGATCTCCTGATCAGCTGAAGTGTTTGGAGAATAAGAGCTGGAGGAGAGGAGGGGGTGTGATGCGGAGGCAGAAGGTGGGCATTATGGGAATTCATGAGGCCGGGTGACGGTTAGGGAGTCGTTCCCATGATCGATTTTTGTTTGGAATGTGGTGAAAAGTGGAGATGCAAAAATGTACATCTGCAAGTTGACCCTCAGGCCACTTTAAGCGTGTGAGAGGCTCAGTGTGGGAAGCATAACCTCGGAGCCACTAGCGGCTAGCGGCTAATGGCCAACTTCCCTGGTGACGTCAGCATCGCTTTGAAGCGTGAAATGGGTGAAACCGGGGTGGTCGCACACACTCGCTGCCTTGTTCACACACACACACACACTTCCATCACCTCGGCGCTCCCTTCACACACTCCTCCGTCTCCAGCCCACGCTTTCCCAGGTGGGTCCGTGCCTGTTTCCTTGGCAACCTGGCTATCTGTGTGGAGCTGGAGCTGGAGTCGGAGCAGGAGCTGGTGCAGATCGCCTCGCTCTGTGTATTTGTTTAGGTCGTTCACGCTTGTTCATCGGCCCTGTTGTTTTAGTATTGATTGTTATCTTTTAGCTTGTTTCATCTATTTACATTTACATCCAGAACGACTTCCAATTTTCCTAATTGGAAATCTGGAGCAACTTGGCATTAAGGGTCTTGTTCGGGGACCTAACGATGGTAGTGCAGGAATTAGGATTCGAACCCACAACCTCTTAGTCTAGAGACAAGTATCTTAACCCCTAGACCACCACTACATATTGGAGTGGTTTTCAGTCTCCCAATATTTGTCTACAAAAAGGTGTGCAAAAAATAGAATCGAATTGAAAGTTGGTAGTGCAACAATTTGGGAATTGGCCCCATGATCAGAGGGTTGCCGGTTCAAGTCCCAGACCAGTAAAGGTACCTCTGAGGAACTCATGAGCACTGGTTCCCGGGCGCTGGCAAAAAGCTGTCTGCTGATGCACGCTCATGGATGGGTCAAATTTTGTGGTGCACTGTGTGCTGTGTTCACAATCACAAATAATCACCTAAATTATTTATTAATCACTCGTTTTACATAAACACAAAAAAAAGCTCCCCTGCCCCTTTTAAGTGGCTGATGCCCCCTTTTTTCCCCTCAAAGCTGACTGGACACCAAATGTTTACGACCACAGCCAAATAAATTAATGTTGCATTAAACACTTTAGTGCGTTTCCAGACCGTTCCTCTGTTTATTTATTTAGGCCAAGTCAGGGATTAAATCAGGTAATTCGGCATCTTCGCAGGTCCCAGGTCTGTTTATGTGGCCGGCGGCGTTTCGCTCGCTGTTGCGTTCTTCACAAGCAGCGACACATTTTCATAAACAACTGTTTGCACTAAGACAGCTGTTGAGGATCGAGAGCTGGTCTAATGAGGACGATGTTTCACAGTCTGGCGACGTCAAAGAGAGGAAGATGGCAGAGGATAGCCAACGCTGCACAAGCCGCTGAATAATATAACACACACACAACATTTAAGGTTTAGGACTCAAGATTCCTTATTTATACGTTTAAGCCTTTCGTTTACATGTAAACTGAGTTTTAGCTACCTCAAACACATATTTTTGAAAACCTCCTCCAAAGTGAAGACCCACAGAAAGTGGGTTCTGTGAATCTGTGTAAACAAGTGAAAACGATCTTAAAACGATGGTGTGTTTAGTTCTGTTGTGTGCGTGCGCCAGGCATGTTGCCTATTATTCAATGACAGAAAAAAAACGACACAGAAAAGTGTTGAACATTTGAGTTTGGAATCATTTTGTGTCGTAGTGTGTACAGAGAATTTTAAAAAACCAAATGTCGTGTAAATGCAGTTAAAAAAAGAAACATATTTGAAAATGTGTTTATAAAAATATCTGTATACGTGTAAACAAACCCTAAAAAAGGAAAATGTTAAAATAAACATGACAAAAAAACATAAAAAATAAAATAAAAATAAACATGAAAATACTGTACAGTACATGTGCATTTTACGGCGAGAAAGATGTATTTAATGTACATTACAAATGCATTGTTAAAAGTTAAATGCTCTACATATGAATGTAAATGATTTAATTTATTAAGATTTATGAAACATATCATTTACGTGTCCAGTTTTATTAAAGCTTATGTAAATCAATTAGTGATAATCTCTAGTTCTTGAACTATTTAAATTGTGTAAATCTTATTATGCAAACTGCTTTATTTCGATAAGTAGTTTGATGAAAATATGTCATATTATTGAAATGTATTGATATAAATTTTGAAAAACTTGTCTCAAACCTGTGTAGCACTGGATGGATTCCCAAATCTAAATTGCAGACTGCATGAATAAAACCACTCAAGATCATGAGCAGCTTGAGAGCGCCAGTTCTTTTCTCTTTTCTGCCCCTCATTCACTACTTCTTCTTCTCAACTTTTCATGATCCCTCCTTTACTTTCCCTGTTTATCCCCATATTTAATACCCCTTTTCCTGGAGTTTTGGTGCAGTGATTTATGGTGTGTTTTTTGGGGGTGTTTGTGTTCACGTGTAAGGGACATCTGTGAAATTAAATGCCACAGTCTGCTTCTTCTGTTGTTTTGTGTGTGTGTGTGTGTGTGTGTATGTGTGTGTATGTGTGTGTGTGTATGTGTGTGTGTGTATCAGTGTGTGGCTTGGCTGGCTTCGCAAATCATCGTGATTATGTGGCAGCCATGCTTGCAATCGTTTCACTCCTTTAACGACGCAGCAGGGGGAAAACAACAGATTCGAGGAAGGGAAAAAGAAATTCATATATTCCGAATATTTTGTAAAAAAAATCACAACAAATGGACAGCGAAACAAAGCCATCTCTGGGCAGCTGTTTAGCCAATTATGAGGCAGTAATGTCACTGACAGTTGGACCAGTCACTGGAAGGCCGTGTTGTTTGGTGGGCTCCTTAATTATGCATTTGTTCTGCCGACCCCCAGGCCGTGCTAACTCCGGCTTTTCTGCTGACACGACGAGGAGTCGGCGAAAATGTAATGAGTGTCCCCGAGAGAGAGAGAGAGAGAGAGGGGGCTTGGCTGCTGATAGAACCACACAAAAAAATGTGTACTTACTAGACCCTGAGAATCAGTGTTTGTGATTCTTTGTGACAGGCCGGCTGTAAGTGCACAAGAGAATTGAAGGCAAAATACATGTCCAGCACAGCAAACAGGAGACGGTAGAGCAAACATGTTCAGACGGGGGAAGGAATAAAGAATTTGCTGCATAGAAGATGTGCGAGAAGGCTGTGTTTTATTTATATACTGGATGTGATTGACTGGGATTTGAAACAAGTCCTAGGGTCTGTCCCAAATCCATATTTGTAACTTTATGGGCATAAACATTTGCGTGGTAACTGTCTAATTTAACAAATGCATAAAAGCACATGAAGTGCCAATTTCCCAGTCAAAAATTAACCCTAGTCCTAGACTAGCCTAACCTACTGCTAACGTAGGTGACCGATAAAAAATGTAAGAGAAAGGGGTCTGGTCCGGCGGATTAAAAGCGTTTTGCATCTGAACTCTTCATATATTCTCTTCATATACTCATCATATCTCGATATATTCTTCCTTTTGTGGAGAGAACTACATTTCCCACATGCCTCTGCTGGGATTGAGAGCTGTCCTCAGAGCTTCACGTTAACCCAAAGATCATTTCTAGCACTGGCTGTACACGTCCCGTTACCCGTTAAATCCAATAAGTTATGCTTTTCGCAACTGGCTGAGATCGAGGTCGGGCTGCTTTCACACCTTAAATGAAACGTGCAAGATATCACGCGGAACCGAACTGAGACCACCGCTTCAGCTGGGTCTGGGAACGCTAGTTTGGACCGCACTTGAGTTCGGGTGCTTGTACTCACCCCAAAAGGTCTGAACCAAGGGAGGGATTGAACTTGGGTTCGTTTTAAGTGAACTGAACAAGGCAGGTGTGAATACACACTTAGTATTACCATGTTAGAGGAATAAAAAAGTTGCAGCTGTAACTTCTGTTCCCCAGTAATATCATTTGTGGACTTTTTAATTTCATCATGCTCTGATATAAAGCATGGCTCTCTTTATGGTCTTAAATAAAAACATGCTTTCATTTTCCAGCCTCCATGGGTGGGAGGCAGAGGACTCTGGATGTATTTTGCTGGTGATCTCATTATACATTTGACTTCTGCCTTCATTTTGAATCATTTTGGTTTGTGAGCAAAACAGTAAGAATGAAGTAAGATTCCACAGTTTACGCTGGTAGTTGGTCCTGGTATGTTTTAAGCATTTTATTTTATACAACATAAGACGCAAACCCATTTCAATGAGCATGTAATAAAATATTTTCTGCTCTTTTAACATGCTTTTGGTACTTTTACTGTTACTTGGTACACCATGTACTCCCATTCTATGTTAAAGCGGGTGTCACAAATTTACATCGTTGCGGCCTACAGTAAAATGCCAGATTTTGTGGCAGCTTTTCTAACAAATTGTGATGAAAGGCGCTGTGTTTTTAAGGCATTTTATTGCAAAAAGGTTGCAGGAGCAAGTCAAAGTGGCGCAAAAAAGTTGTGATTTTTCCTCCATTAATAATATTTTTTTAACAATTTATTAAAATGAAGGGAACAAAAGCTCTAAGTTGTAACCTTGCCAAAAAGAAGAAAAAAGATTTCAGTGATTACAGAAAGCGTAACAAGGAAGTGAGTTCACTGACGTATGGCTCAACGTTTTGCGGAAAATTGGTCAAAATTTGCGGAAAAGTTGCGGTGCTCGGTCGAAATTGCAAGGTCGTGATGAATTAGTGTGCATTGGTTTCATTTGCGTTAATTGTGAGAGCCCTGCCCAGACCAAGGGAGGAGTCCGCCTCATCAGACCCCAGCTCCAGATCTTCGCAACAACCTCAACTCACCAGATCAACGTTACCGGAATATTAGCCTATCATAGACAATTTATCAGTATTTAAAGACCCTCAGTTTCAACCGTTCCTTGCGAAGTATTGTTATGCCTAGAGCTACATACCGAGCGTTCCTTTTGTTTGCCTGTTTCCGTTTTGACCCCTGTTTGCTGTATTTGGATTACCCCTCTGCTTCTGGCGATTTGGATTTGGTTGCTCCGCGGACTGTGTTTTCTGGTTTTGAACTGTGCTATAATAAACCCTCGGTTTTTCTTCGAATTGATCCTGTGCCTGCGACCTGGTTTTGTCGACTCAGCATTTGGGTTCACCTGCCTGCCGTTACATTAATAACAGTGATCACAACATTGTGAAATCCTGGAAAGTCTGGCTTACCTCTTTTAGTCAATTATTGTTCATTATGAGTGTTTTCACTTTGTGTGTGTGCATTACCTGGCATAAAAACACATACAAAAAGCAATTATAATGCAAAGAAAAGAGAGAAAAAAAATCCCACGTTTCTTTAACCCTTTCACACATTAATTATGAGCCTCTAAACCAAACCCTGTAGACTGCTGTGCACTCAGTTGAACGCTGTGCATGGAAGATTTAAAGCATTTTAAATGTGCGCTACACAATTTGTTAAGCAAATTCATTTTTTGGCTAATAATCTCTGATCACAGAGTGGAAAAATGTTAAATGGCAAGATGTTGAGGGAAATTGGATGGAAAAAATCAATCGTAAACTAGCTCTTATATACACCTTACGATGTCTCTACCCTGTAGGCGTTGGGTTTAACTGGTTATGGTTCAGGACCGGGGAAAGCTATGGATTTATCTCCAGCATTCAGAACGATAACATGCGGGGAAAATAGTTTCCCACACTGCAGGTCTCCATCCTCAGGAACGCAGCACTGCGGGATTTCAGGCCTGTCGTGTGTGTGTGTGTGTGTGTGTGTAGAGATGTGATGAGTGTTCACCGCAGTTGTCTGGTTGTTGTGCAAGCAAGAAGAGGCATTGATTGAGGTGGTGCTCGACAAAGCAGAACCTGCTTATTGAGCTAATGTGGATGTGTGTTGGGATCAATTCCACAATGTCACTTTCTAGAGCGTGTCTGCGTGAACGTGGCTCCAGCCCCAGCATTGTTGGACCTCACAAGGGTACACACTGCGGTTGTCGAGCACTGCGCTAAGCGTTACACTCCATGACAAAAACCTGCATGAATGTACGCATATAGCTCTACGAAGAGTCTAAATTTCCTTTTTTTTTTAGCGAAACTAACAAAGGCAAAGTAGATCCTTTAACTTAATGAGATTCAGGTCTTCACGTTTTTGTAAACACCTATTTGACCCTGAACAGACAAGGTTTGTCAGCGTTGTGGCTTTGTGAGGCAATTTTCTGTGTGTATGCTATACTTTTACAGACAGGTTCTTTTATAGAAAGGTACAATTGCAATCTCACTGAATGGAATCATCCGGGGTGTTATGTGTTTGTGTATTGGGGTGGAACGTCCAACTTTCTCACTTATTTTTAAAGCGTAGCCCTTACAGACCAAAGAAAATTTGGGGCCTTTTTCTATACGTTTGCTTTTAGGTTTATTCTAGTGTGTTGTTAGAAGTTATGGCCTGTGTCCACCAAACACTTTTTTTTTGCCCTGAGAGCAGTCAAAACCTCACATCCAGAGCATTTTCTCAGCACTTGTTGTTGCTAAGTGAATGATAAGCATCATCGGGCACGTCCACAGTCGTTCACAAATAATTTCACACACAGAGGAATAAATATAATGTCTGTTAAGTTCAAAGTCTTTCGATTCTGACGGTATGTGTATGGTTTCTTTAAGTTAAAGTGATATCTGGGTTATTAAAAATTAATAAACAACGCAGAACCTGTGCATCGGTCTCAGAAAGCTAAACGTGTCAGTTAAATCCTTCAGGCTATTTAGATTCAGGTGTGTTTTTCGGTTCGGTTTTCACAAGGAAAAATACTTATATATTTTAGCATTCATTTGTGAAACTAAGTTCCAAATTTACTTCTGGCTACTGTAGTTAAGCTTAGGTGTAAAATTATTTAGATCAAATAATATGGAAGTCAACGGAGACAAAGTAAGGTATGTGTGTGTGTGTGTGTGTATACACGCTTTAACCTTGCCTTGATTTCAAGACGTCCTTGTACGCTGTTAAAATCACTTTAGAGGTCCTGTTGCAGTAATTATTACCACATTAATCATTTTCCCCCCAGAAAGCCATATCAAGCAGGTAGATCCTACTTGTACCATAACACAACGTACTGATCAACTCAGAAGAATGTAAAGCATTCTCAGAAATGTGCCTGGTGGGGCGAAAGAGTTTACTCAGACACTGGGACCCGAGGGGAAGAGTGTTCACTTCCATGCTGTGGGGGGCTAGCGAGGTGAAGGCTGGCGGGGACACGGGAGGGGCAGCGCATCTTGCTGTTTCAGCATTAGAGGAGGAAACAGGAACCCTGAAAAATACTTAAAGAAGTTAAAGCACAGTGGTGCCTGAGTCTGGCCTCGAGTGCTTTGAGTTATGGACTAGAGATGACAAATGCTAGCGGGTCGAACGGAAGAAAGGCACAGATGAGAGCAGAGCCATGTGACCGGCCCGGACTGTGTAGAATACATAAAGAAGGCCGGTGGGGATCCGGGATTAACAGAGTGATAAGAGAGAAGAGGATGAAAGAAAGTGTGTGTGCTTTAAGTTGGTGCTTGCTTGTACGTGTGCAGGATATACTATATTCCCTTCTTCCAGTGTATTAATAATTGAAGTCAAGCATTTAGACTTCCACAGCCAGCAGGGAGGTGGTCTTTATCTCGGCTTTGTATGACTCATTTATAAAATCTTGATGAGTGTGTGCAGTTTTATCCAAGTAGTAACTGAATTAGCAACAGCAAACTTTTCTAGCCTGTCATCAATCCCCCCTTTTCTGTCCAATTTTGACCTTTTTTGCACATGTAGCAAGTTGTTAATAGGTGATTGACTTTAATTTAGAACTAAATTGGTCTAATGAACTGACAGCGTTTGCGCACCTGCGTGCACACACACACTCATAGTCAGGTCTCACACTCTTTGTGTACTGCTTCCATTGATAACCATATTACTAAAATGATTGAGTGATAGTCATTGTGAACACAGCACACAGTGCACGATAACGAAATGTGACACATTTGACCCAGTCGTGAAGGAGCAGTGGGCAGCACTTGGAAGGACCCGTGGAGCAGTGCTAACAGACGATACCTTGTGGCCAGGACAAAGACTAATAGCTATCTTGAGGATACACACGCACACACACACAAACTCACAGTGTCATTCCCTATTTCAGCCGCAAAGGGCACCGCCATTAAAGCTGTCATTTCCTATTTCAGCCACAAGGGGCTCCACCATTAAAGCTGTCATTTCCTATTTCAGCCACAAGGGGCACCACCATTAAAGCTGTCATTCCCTATTTTAGCCACAAATTTTATTTTAGTTTGTGCTGATATACTTGCGTCCGTACTGTGCGTCGTAATCTGTAGTGTGTACTCCTTACCACCAGGAGTCAGTGTCGAGGCCACAAACCTAATAATTGAATGAATACCTGTATCTTAAAATCATCATATGTTATTCCAAACGAACATGTCTTCACTCGAAGAAACATTAATCTTCATCATACTGAGACAGCAACAGAGAGTTAAACGAAAATCGCGGAGATGGTACGTTCGACCACTTAATAGATCTCGTCAGCAAAATGGGGAATTCTTTTGTTGACTTTTGAGTGCAGATCTCGCAACACTGCCCCCTATAAATTACGCAGGTATTGCATCTCCGTATACGTTCCGTTAATTTTTGAGTATGTGCACAAAAACCGACGCAAACAACGCAGGACACGGATCGCGCCTGTACGTACGTACATATGTACGTAGTTAACAGCAAGTACATTCCAGGCTTAAGGCTATTATTCCTTTTTTAGCCACAAGGGGCACCACAATTAAAGCTGTTATTCCCTATTTCAGCCACAAGGGGCACCACCATTAAGGTTGACCCACTTGAGGAATACACGGTGTTTAGCGTTTTGGTTTTATGAAAGCTGTGTTTGAGCCATCACTCCATAAAGACCACTGTACTTACATGTTGCACCACCAGTCTCAGTGCTTGGATACTGTGTGGTGCTGTGTGTGTAGGGTTGTTTCTACTGGCATTGGAAAAAAGGCCTTTTACACTGCCAGTTTTGATGTTAGATGAATCATAGTGGTTGGGGAGTTTTAGTTTTTGTGACCACACACACATACACACACTGTCTTCCATCTGGACATTCATTATGCAATCTGTGAGGTTATTTATTGTTATTTTTTATGAATGTGTCTAACCTCTCCTGTTATTCCTTCCTCTCTTTCGTTCTCTCTCTCGCTATCTCTCTCACAGCCCTTCCCAGCTACACCTGTGGAAACCCGGGCCTGCTGCTCAATGGCTTCCAGCAGGGCTCCACCTTCAACATCGGAGACAAGATCCGCTACAGTTGCAATCAGGGCTACGTGCTGGAGGGCCATACAGTGCTGTCCTGCCTGGCCACATCGTCCGGCACCGCCGCATGGGACTTCCCTTTACCCTACTGCCGAGGTGAGGACAGGGCCTTTGCGTCAATGTGGGGTGGTGCAAGGGTGAGTGAGAGCGAGGGTCTGGGAGCTGGGTTCAAACTCGGGGCTCCAGTCTCTGGGCTCCGGGTTTGGCTCTGGACTCCAGATTTGAGCTCCAGGCTCAAGGCTTTGGGTTCCATCTCTGGGTACCGGATTCAAGCTCCTAGCTTCAGGCTTCAGGCTTTGGATTTGGGCTCCGTGCTTGAGCTCTGAGGTCCAGATTTGAGCTTCAGGCTCTGAGCTTTGGGGTCGAGCTCTGCTTTCGAGATTCAAGCCCTGAGCTCCAGGCTCCAGGCTCCGGGCTTCGGGTTCGGGCTCTGGGCTCTGGGCTCTGGGCTCTGGGCTTTGTGTTCAGGCTCCAGGCTCCGGGTTCTACATGAGCAGCATGAGGCAAGGTTTTGGGAAATCTTTAGAAGAGATGGGCTCCCTGTTGTTTTCCTGTGAGCGGCTGCACAGCGCCATTTGTCCTGCCTGAGAGTGAACAGAACCCCCACCACGACGGCACATGCCAAGGACGGACTGATCTAATCTTGATGTAATTTTTTGGTATCTAACATAGTCATTTCATACTTCATGCAGTGGACCTTCGTCTTACGTCAAAAAAGGCAACCCCGTTTGGTTTTAGGAGCAAGCATAGGCTTATTTGGTTACAGTTATCATTATGTCTGTGGAATGGTTCTCTGTATAGTGAAATAAAACACCAAAGCCTTTACCAAAGTGCAGAATAATTACATATATAATCACGCATACACAGTAGATACAGTAGAACTCTGTAGGTGGTCGTGAGGGCCTATTTGTCCCCTAAATCAGCATTTCAATCAGCAAACTTCTTGCACAGCGCTCTTCACAGATTGTCATTCTCTGCACCAGCAGGTCCTGATCCTGAGTTGCTAATTGGTTAATCAGCTGCGTTAGTTGTGCTGAGCTTTGGGCCATGAGAACCAGGGATGAGAAACACTGCTGTAAATGTTAGGACAAACTGAGGTCAGATTGTCTGATTATTGTGGCTTTCTGATGTTACTGAGATGTTAGGTGTAGTTAGATCTAATAATAATGGTAGACAGTTAAAGTGTCACAAACCTAGCGAGGTCTGACTGACGATGTGTGTGTGTGTGGTTGTGTAAATTTACTTATTTATATGCCATACTGTATATAAACAGTATTTACAGTATATATTTTCTACAGTATATTGCTGATTTTGAGAAGTATGGGAGTCGTCTTCTCCCTTCATGCAGCATCACATGTGAGTGGCGTGTGTGTTGGAGCTGCTTGTGGTTTGTGTGCACGTGCTCTCACAACGGGCCAGTGTGTCATGGAGCCATCTGTACCCGGCTGTGGGAGTCAGGAAGCCCACGTTCACTCCCACATGCTCCACCACGCAGAGCCAGAACTGGACCCCCTCCTCCTCCTCCTCCTCCTCTCCTCTTTGTACTTTTCTCCTCCTCTATCCCTCCTCCCATCCTCTCCTCCTCCAGGCCTCCTCCCTTCCTGTTTCTCCTCCCCTCTTCCTTTACCCCTCTTTGTACTTTTCTCCTCCTCTCATTCTCCTCACCTCCTCCTCTCCTCCTCCACATCACCTTCCACCTTCTCCCTTCCTCCAGTCCCCCTCTTCTCTTTCTCCTTTTCTTCTCTTCTTCCTCTTCACCTCTTCCCTCTCCTCCTCCTCCTTTCCTTTTCCTCCTCCTTTTCTCCACTGCCTCCTTCTCTTCTCCTCCTTCTTTCATCTACTCTTTCTTTCCATCTCACCTCCTGCTTCTTTTCATCTCTTCCTCCTCCTCCTTGTTATATTTCCGGCACCCCCTTTCCTCCTCTCTACCTTCTGCCCTCCTCCAGCCCTCTTCCCCGCCTCCTCTCCTCCACATAATCCTCCTCTCTTCCTCCTGCCCTGCTTCAGTCTTCCTCTTCCCCTCCTCTCCTCCTCAGCATCATCCTCCTCTTTTCCTGCTTTCTTCCTCCAGTCCTCTCCTCATCCTCCTCCCATCCTCTACCCTTCTCCAGTCGTTCTCCCCATCCTCGTTTCCTCTACCTTTCTTCCTCTCCTCCTCCTTCTTCAGTCCTTCTATACTTCTGGGTGTCTCGAGTGCCAACGTATGGCCTTTCCCACACCTCCCATTAGCCTGGGTTTCCTCCTCTTCTCTCCTCACTTTACCTCTTGCGTGACGTTCTCTTTGCTGATATTTTCCGGCAAACCGTTAACTCCAATGAAAATAAGCATAAAAATGACATTATTGCGTGACAAATTACACAGCGGCGTTCTTACAGACCAGTGGTTTCTACAGCAGCTAATTGGAGTCGCGCGGTTCTATATAAAAGCTGGCCTGAGTGCTTTTTCATAATGCAGGAATATATTGTTAATGTCGCTGCATTCACGGGCTTCTTACATATTCAACAGCAAAATCCTGACTTCTATATTTGGGATGATGATATCTCAGTCTCTTTCTCTTTCATTTTTTTTTTCTTGCTGCTGGTCAGCAAACTGCTTCAGTGAGTCTAGCTGGCCAGAAGGTGGCAGGGCTTCTTGAAGTCACACGGCTTGAAAGAAGAATAAATAAATAAATAAATAAAACGAGCCTCTCTGCTTTTCTTCTGGCTTGTTAGCGCTGTTCTTGCCGTCCTGCTCCTTTTAAGCACAACACCCTCCGTAATTATCTCCTCGGCTGCTCCGCCTGTTTGCTGTGCCGCGTGTAAACACTCGTCTGCGAGACGATTCGGGCCCTGCTTTTGTATACATTAGTAAGCAGCAGCTCGCTCAGAAACGCTCGCCCAGATCTCGCCTCGTCGTTTTCTTCCGGCCACGTTGTTCAGTCACGTCTGCTGCTGGTCGCTCTGCGGGAACACGCTCGCCGTTCTGCATTCTAAATGTCACAGCGGCCGCCGGCGTGCCAGTATTCTCTCTCTCTCTCTCTCTCTCTCTCTCTCTCTCTTTCTGGGGCTGCTGGGCAGAACGATCTTCCTGGAGAGAAGGAAAAAAAAGGAGATTAACTTTTAAGCAGCAGGCCAGATCTCTTCTTGGCGGATCTCGTTCCCTTTTTTCTTTCTTCGCCTTCCCTCCATCTGATCTTCTCCGCCAGGCGCAGGGTCATCCACACTCACCTCTTTCTCTCCCTCTCCCTCTCTTTTTTATGATAGTTGAATGATCTTTCTGAGGAGAGAGAACAGAGAATAACTAAGAGCAGATCGGATCTCTTCTCATCAGAAATCTCTTTTGTTGTTTTTCTTCGCCATCCCTCCATCTGAGCCTCTCCATCGGGTGTAGCGTTCTTTGCTTCTTCCTTTTTTTATCCTTCCCTCTCCCTCCATCCATCTCCTCCTCTCCGTCAAGCGCAGGGTCAGGAACGCTCATCTCTTTTTCTCTCTCTCCCTCTCTCTCTTTCTCTCTCTCTCTCTCTCTCTCTCCCTCTATATATATATATCTATCTTCTGAGGGGAAGGAATACCTTCAAGACCAGATATCTTCTCTGTGGAAATCCGTTTCCCTTTTGCCTCGTTCTTCGCCCTCCCTTCATCTGAACCCCTCGGTTGGATTCCCCCTCCTCTCTGCTGCGTTGCCATGGCAGCGGTGGAGCCAGAGGAAGGCGTTACGGAGAGGCATGAAACCCGAGCAGACAGTCTTTTGTAAGGGATTAGATCTCTGCTCCTCACAAGCCTTTCATTAACAGACAGATTGAGAGCATCACAGTGGAACCAACTTTCGGGGTTAGGTGTGGCCATATCGCAGAGATCATTAATAAATATTTGTGACCCTCCACGGCAAAACCAGTCGCTTGTCGCAGCGGAGGTTTCCAAGAAAAACAACCGTTTATGTTGCGTGGGGTAAAATGTTGGATTTTTTGTTTTTAGTGTTTTGAAACAGTGGAAGGTCTATACTGTACTGTTGTGAATAAATTTCGCTGAAAAATTTACCCTTTCCATCCTAAAAACGTGACTTTCTTGAGGTGAGGAATTCAATTCCAGCAGAATGTTAAAAGTTACTGTTTTGACCGCTCTACTACAATATTTACGGTAAATCCACTGGTTGACTAGCGTGAAGATATTTCTCGGGAATCCATCTTCGTCTCCCGAGTTCAGTTAACCTAACGCAGGTAGGCTATCCGTGTGGCTGTGAATGCAGCGTAGGCTACCGTAAATGCAAACGTAGCCGCGACCGCACCAAGCGTCTGTGAGTGCTACGGCGATAGTCAATTTCCAAGGCAGATTTCTCCGTTTCTCACTTGCCGTGCCGTTATTTCTTGTTGCGCTGTAAAAACTGGAGCCACGTCGTCTCGTCTCTCTGTCTATCTGTACAGTATATAGCAGAGATGACAATAAAGTTTACTTTGACTTTTGACTTGATTGATATATACAGATGGTCCCCAAGTTACGATGGTTTGACCTATGATTTGTCGGTCGTATTTTAGGACAAAATTGCAAAAATGTTTTACATTTCATGCGGCAGGCAAACGTAGCAATGTAAGTTGTACGTTATGTTGTGAATGTATCTCCCGCCGAGTATCCAGGCAAAACCCAGTGTCTCGGCTTATGATATTTTCAAGTTACGATCGGAATGCATCTCAATTGTCGAGGACTATCAGTGTCAGATAAAATAAATGAATCAATTTACTCAATGTATATATATATATATTTATATAAAACCACCGATCCTTCCGATCACAGGGCCAGCTTCCTAACCGTTACACTACCAGCTGCCCCAGAGCTCTTTGTTTGACCCATCCTTGAAGAAGCAGTGACCAGCTGATGTGCAGCACCCGGGAAGCAGTGCTTGGGGTCTGCACCTACTCCTTGGGGAGTACCTCAGCGGTACCTTGACCAGTTCAGCACTTGAACCAGTGACCTCCAATAACCACCTCACTACTCTCGGGGCCAACTTCCTAACCGTTATGCTACCGAGTGCCCCTTGCAAGAGAATTTGGATTCTTTCCTCCCTTCACCCAAGCCCGACTGCGCCGATTTAACCCGAGCCTTGCTTTCAGGAATTGACCTGAAGTATGAATGTTTTCCTAAACGTGCCCCTCTCCCTGTTCCCGGCCTCCGGTCTGTGTCTCAGCTCCAGCTGTCTCGTGTGCCACATGTCCCGGGAGCAAGACGTGAGACTGACGCGTCTCACAGATGACTGACGGGGCCCAGAGCCTGAGAAGGAATCACGCGATTAGCGAGCCGTCACTAATGAATCCCGTGCTGCCGCTGTGGTGAAGAGCGACTCGGCATCCCGGAGAGACGAGTGAGATCCCTCATCTGTACCGACACACACACTTGATGCTGCGCTTTTACACAGTTTCTGCCTAAAAATGAATGACTCACACACTCTCCCTTTTCCACAGATTACTTTATCAAAGTTTATCTCTCTCTCTTTCCCTGGATACCTTATCATTATGCTCTCGCTTTCTGACAAGCCTAGATTATAACCTACAACTTTGGCTTTCTCCCAGATCTTCTGCTTTAGTAGTTTGGCTGATTTTTTATGTGTTTATTTTAATTTGAGCAGGATCCGTGTTGGACAATAGCTTAGTAAAATGATGCTAATAACTGAGCAACTTTTTTCAGTAGTTTATCAGTATCAGTAGTGAATCTGCTTCCATAGCTTTTCCAGTATTTTTCACCAGCGATGTAGTTTGACGAAACACTGTCTCTCTCTTTATAAAGACAGGTATTTTAAGTTACCAGCTGTTTCAGATTGGTGTTGAATTAGCAGAAGTGGCATCTGATAGACTACCGTGACTACATGAAGCAGGGCAAAAATGTGCTATTGACAGCTGCGAGATGAAGTCAGACAATTGAATACACCTTGGACACGATGGAGCCAAATATCTAAGATCGTATTTATCAAAACGTATGACTCTGAAAGAAACTCTCGAAGAATAGTTTACTGTGATTTGTCATTATTTATCATAATATATAGATTTTCATATTACTTTTTATATCACGTTTCCCATTTTTACAGTTAACCTGCTTTAAGAGCGGTTAGGGAGTTCGCCCTGTGATCAGGAGCTTGCAGGGTGGAATCCCAGAACTGGTAAAGGTACCACTAAGGTACTCATGAGCAAAGTACTGTCCCTAAACACTGCTCCCTGGGAGGTGCCCATGTCAGCTGTCCACTGCTCCTTCCTGGGTCAAATGCAGAATTAACATTTCGTTGTGGTGCGCTTTGTGCTGTGCTGTGGTGTGTTCACAATGACAAAACATCACTCACTTTCACTCACATGTTACTTAATGAGATTTATACAATTGAATTGTACATATGCACATTATGGTAAGATGCTAAATATCGTCGCTGTTGAGTGGAAACCGTCCATTTTTGGTCATTTTAATTTTTTTGTCTTCACGTTGGCCTGACGGTTTAAGAAATATTTAACCAATGAAAAGTGTTGGAAATGGCTAGTTCATATATTTATATACAATGTTCATATGTTTAGAATATACATCAATTTTTTCAGTTTTCTGAAAAGAAAAAAAAAACTACAAAAAAACGTTTTGGACATAAAACGTCCACCCGACAGCGACGATATGTAAAGTGTAATGTAACTTTTTTTTTTGAAAATGAATAAATATTCATAAAGGGCAAGTTGGTGTCTGTGTGTGTGTGTGTGTGTGTGTGAGTGTGTGGGGGATTGGATTGAGAAAAGGAGGTCAGACATCCAAGATTCAACTTTTCTCCCTGTCAGAAAGTTCTCATCCCTCCTTTTAAGGGAGGGAGGGAGAGGAGAGAGATGAATTGAAGGATGGTGGGAGGGAGAGACGGCACAGGGGTGGGAGGGAAGGAGGGAGCTGTGGCTGCTTTGCCTTTTCTCTCCAACAGTGGCTCTCATTTTCCTCAGCTCACAGATTTACTGTCAGACAGAGAACGAGAGGAAGAGGGAGAGACAGAGAGAGCGAGAGAGGGATTTTGCTCACTGGAGGAAGTAAAGAGAGCCAAGGGGCTCAATTACCATAGCAGTACATAAGCATCAGTCGTGGCGTTTAATTGTCTCCTTAAAACAATATTTAGGAGGTGCGGGATATGTTATTGTGAGCACAAATAACGAAGAGAAATCTGAATTAATCTCAGTTAATTAAGCCCATGTTGCAGGGGGGTTGCATCAACCCCTCCAGTGCTGCTCTCGCACCACATTACTGTTCCTGCCTCAGATCTGCTGCTACAGTGTGGATAAAGCACAGTGCATGACTAATCAGTTTCACGCTAGATGTAGTCCGTTTGTTTGAAAGATGTAATATGCGCGATACTTATTTATCTATTTTTTGGTCTATTGTGTCCTCTGTGCTTATGAGCGTGCATCTTCTACTCTTTTTTTAGGGAGGTTTAGGTTGGAGTCCGAGAGCCGTTTTATTTGTTACACACAATGTAAACAGGATTACAAACTATTGACCGATTTACTCATACATTTTTGGAGTCTCACTTCCATTTGCTAAATACAGGGATAAAACCGAGATAAAAGTGAGTGATTATTCTTTGTGAACACATCACAGCACAGCACACAGTGCACCACAACGAAATGTGACCTCTGCATTTGATCCATCCATTAAAGAGCAGTGGACAGCTGAAATGAGCAGCGCCCGGAGAGTAGTGCTTGGGGACGGTACCTTGCTCATGAGTCCCTAAGTGGTAACTAAAATACCAGTCTGGGATTCGAACCGGCGACTTTCTGATCACGGGGCGAGCGTCCAACCGTTACGCCACCAGTGCTGAAGGTAGCATTGTCCGAGTTGAACCAGTGACCTTTTGGTCCATAACCGAGAATTCAGTGACCACCTCCACCAGCCAATGTAGAGTGTGAGTAATGTGTGTTTGTGTGCTTGTTTTCCAGCGGATGACGGCTGTGGGGGGACACTGCGGGGTCAGAGTGGTGTTATTACCAGCCCCAACTACCCACAGGAGTATAACAACAACGCAGACTGCACGTGGACGGTGCTGGCCGAGCCGGGAGACACCATCGCTCTGGTCTTCACCGACTTCCAACTGGAGGAGGACTACGACGTCCTGGAGGTCAGCGGCACAGACGGATCCTCTCAGTGGTGAGTGGTCAGCTAAAGGCCTCTGGTTCCCATGTGGAGGTGGGGGGAGGGTGTGGAACAGTTGACTTGCACTTCAGCGATAAGTTGGTGGAGATGTTATCGGAGCTTTTAATTGGCTTGGCGTAATATGTTGTGTAGTAATTAAGACACAAGCTCATTTTCCATAGGGATGCTGGTTTGGAACGAGTCTCAGATGCTGACGTACTGTATACACACGTATACAAACACACACTGTAGCGTCACACAGAGTGGCTGATTAGTGGATGACTTCAGATGGGTGGAGAAAAGGTGGTGGGGAGAATGATGAAAGAGAGAGTGATGGAGAGAAAGAAGGACACCCACCATTAAGGAGCTGAAGTTCTCAGTCTCACAGCAACTTCCCAGCATGACTCACTGTCTGGCTGTTATGGAGCTCTGTCTTTGCCAGAACGTAAAGAGGGAAAATGTTTCAGTCTCAATCAGAAATGTCTTGGTGTTGACATGGTTCAGCGTTTTCTTTCTCTCGGTTCCTTATTCTCATGCTCAGAACAGCTGCGCACATTAGGATGCTGGAAACTCCACAAGGCACCGCAATGGCATCACAATTCCACTCTGTCAAGTGCACTTTAGGTTTGGCTGTGATTAGCTCTCCTAGCTGCTCATTTGGCTTAAAGAGAACACCGGTAAACAAGGTTCGTCATTAATTGGTCGATGTGTGCAGTGTGTGTATGTGTGTGCAGGTTTTTACAGAACATAAAGTGGACTCTATGCCCCTGCTGTGTTAGAAAACTTGAAAAATTAATATTTTGGGTGCACAACAGTGTGTTTAAGGGCCAAGACCTTCCTTAAAACGTAGCTTGTATAAAACCTTAATAACAGATTTCCAGATTTTGTATCAACAGAACAAACCATAATAAATAACTTTATAAATGCTTTATATCTCATGTAAGGACTTATAATTCAGGATAAAGGCCTGTGTCCACCAAACACGTTTTTTATCCGCTGAGAGCGGTCACAACCTCACTTCCAGAACGCTTTCACTACGCTTTCTCTCAGCGCTCGTTGTTACAAAGTTTCAAAAAGCGGCATCGGGCACTTCCGCATTCGTTCCTATTTCAATGTGTTTATTTGAGACTGCTAGTTTAGCCGACAAGATGGAGAGAAATGGCATCTTAGCATTAGCGGCAACGTTGAATTAGATTCTCACGTCTTCGAGACGAGATTGGGTGCATGAGATAAACCGTGCAAGTAAACAGTCGGGAGCGTACCACTGATTTATATGTCCCACTCCCTTCCTCGATTTTGATCGGCTAGCAAGAGACAAGTGACACATGACGGGCCCAGTGTTCTGAAAGTTGAACGGATTTGAAATTGAAGCACTCTGAGCACTGCAGCAAAAAAAAAGCGTCTCCCCCTGTTTTTTTTCCCGCTGAAGGCGCTGAGTGCTCTGAACGTTGAAGCTCATAGGATTTGTATTAAAAATAGCGTTTTGGTGGGCACAGGCCCTTAATCTGTATATTTTGGGAAATGTTGCCTAAAAAAGTTGTGTGATCACAAAGTTACCAGACTGGAGGTTCAGACAGCCGTGGTACCTTCCTTTGTTATCCAGAAATCAAGTTTGGACAAATGTTCTGAAAACGTTTTATCTAGCGATTCTAGAGAAATATTATTTAAGAGATACGAACGCACGTCCAAGTCCGATGACAGTTGTTAATAAAAGAGTGTGATGAGATGGGAGACGTGAAATGTCTCGTTCTCGTCATGCACAAAAAGAACAAAGATGACACGATGTATACCTGATTTGGGCTGACTGTAGGAAATCAGCTGATGTGAGCAAAGGTTGGTGCACTGTGATTAGATGGTCACTGGTTCAAGCCCATGTGCAGGTGGGTCATCGAACCGACTGAATTGTTTGAGAAACAAAAAGGGTGACGTGTGATGGCTAACGTTAGCATCGTGTTACGTTGAAACGGTGTGGTAACAGTGCAAACATTAGCACGCTAATTATGGCAATACGAAACGTGACATTGGACACTAGATTGGCCAAATATGAGGATCCGCCAACCGATCTGGCAACCTCAAGTCTGTGGTTTGACAGTGTTTTGAATTTCACTGCAGTACCAATTTTGGCCAAATCTTACATGTAGCTCATTGAATTATCTCAGTCTTAAAGTTTACAATATGTAGTTTTAACCGAGACAATAGCCAGAGAGTATGGATGATGCTTCAAATCTAATCAGCAATATTCTGGCACAGAATTGTGTGATCTCCAGACCCATGTTAAACCCTGGAGCATGTCATGGTTTTCTATTATTGATGTGTTTTGCTGGATAACGAACCCAATATTGAAGGTGTTCTTTTTTGGAGACACACACTCTTGGATGTAGGACACTCTGTCCTTTATCCGACAAGCTCCCTGCACTGCTCTGGGCCATGAAAAAAAGAAGAACATCCCTGAAGACGCAGGAGCTTCCCGGGTCAGCGAGGTCCTGTAAACAAGACCTGCTCAAACAAAACCCTCAGGCTAATTGAAGAAGCAAGGTGAGAAAGAGCGTACGGACCGAACCACCGACAAACGGAAGTCAGCGAGTGGAAAGAGGTGACACGGTGGTGAGAGAGAGAGAGAGACAGACGGGAAGTCTTCATGGCTGGAGGCGGTTCATGACCGGAATGGCGAGAACGCTGCCCCCTGCTGTCTGGAGGCCAGTCTGCGTGATCCGAGCATTAATGTGGTGGAGATACAACAGGAAAACAATGAAACTGGATAAATCTTGGGTTAACACACAATTTAACAATTCTCTTTCACTATACACACACACACACACAGTTTTAACTCGTTAATTGGTTCCTCCGTGCAGAAAACAGTATATGTGCAATCAAACCACATTTACCATACTTATCAATTTAACCGTTAATCTAGCCTTAGACCAACCCCATAAGCCAAACCTTACATCCAGTCCTAAACCTGATCTTAAATATACCATTAAACCAAATCCTAGACTTTGCTTTAAATCTAACTCAAAATGTAACCTTAAACCTAGCTCACAGCTCAACTCTAAGACTTTAAGTCTTGTTTTCTATCTAACCCTAAACCTGTGCTTAAACCTAATTCTAATGTTTATCTGTAATCTAACTCTTAAACTGAATCTACGCTAAATCTTTAAATTTAAGCTTACATTAAACCCTAAACCAAATTGTAAAACTAACCTTGCATCTAACCATAAACCTTACCTTAAAAGTGATGTCTAATCCTAATCCTAACCAGAAATGTAAACATACTGTGACATTATACCTAAAGCCAAGCCTAATAGCAGACCTAATCTTAAACCTAACCATAACAAATATCTAACCCTAATACTTTATTTACGCCTAAACCTAAGCCCAATTTTAAAACCAACCCTAAACACAACCTTGAGCCCAGCTTTAAAAAAAAAGATATGCAATCCCAAATCCTAACATGAATACTGTAACATTATACCTAAACCTAAGCCTAATTTTAAATCTATTCCTAAACTTCATCTTAAGCCTAACTTTTAAAAAAATTATATCTAACCCTAGTCCTAACATGAAATCTAATCTTAAAGCTACACTTAAAGCTGCACTGTGCCTCATAAGGGTCTTTTGGCAGGCCATTTTTCTAGTTTCTCTGTCATAGAAGAGACATTCGGTCCCCTCCACACACACACACACACACACACACACACACACACACTCACACACACACACACACACACTCACACACACACACACAGCCACGGAGGAAAATGGGCAGGCGTCTTTTTGAGAGTGATCGATACGACCCCCTGCCCTCCTGGCTTCCTTTTTTCTCGACCCGATCGCGCCCCCTCCCTGGCACAGGGTGGCGACTCGCGACAGGTCCTTTAATTAAGCAGACAATTAGCCGAGCGAGGGAAGCCGCCAGGACGAACGAGTGAAGGAGAGAGAGAGAGAGAGAGAGATGAGGGGAGGAGGGGCAGGGGCTGTGTGTTGTTCGACCTTGGAGCGCTCCAGCCACCGCTGAGAGAATATGTACAGTCGCGGCCAATTAACCTGCTCCATATAAAAAATCACTGTAAATTTACAGTAAAATACTGGCAACGGGGTGTTTGTATTGTTACAGGAAGCATAGTTTATTTGATTTATACGTTACAACACTGTAATTACAGAATACAATATGTTACGGCAAAAGTATATGCTTTTTTACAATGTTGTGCTGTTTTGCCAAATGCAAATATTTGTCTCTGTTTCAGAAGCAATGCTTTAATTTTTTGCATACTTTGGTAGCGTAACGCTTAATGAGTTGGCCACGAGATCGGAAGGTCGCCAGTTCAAGTCCCAGACCAGTAAAGGTACCTCTGAGGTACTCATGAGCAAGGTACTAAAGCTGCCCACTGCTCTGTCATGTGTGGATCAAATGCAGAGGTCCCAAGATCGGAACGTCGCCGGTTCAAATCCCAGACCAGTATAAAGGTACCACTGAGGTACTCATGAGTAAGGTACCGTCCCCAAGCACTGCTCCCCAGGTGCTAGTGATATTCTGAGGAAGGGAAATAATAAATGTAGTACATTCCAGCTGTTGCAGTTCATGCGGAGTACAGCAGCTTAATAGGTTATAATCGCACCGTCCTTAACGCCACGTGAGCAGCCTGCAGTAACACCCAGACTGTAATAGCATTAACATGTGATTATTTTCAGCCCACTCACCAAATTCCAGCTGTGCCGAACCACCGGTCGCAGGTAGTCGGCGCTTCGTTGCAATTTCACGCATGGCAGAATCCACCAATGGGCTGTACGCGGCTAATCTGTTTAAGGTTTCGTACGTCAGTGACAATGATCGCGCGGCTTTGGCTGAATGGGAGTTTGGAGCGAGCATGTGAGCGAGTCCAGAATGAGGCCAGAGATGAAGAAAGAGCAGAGGAAGAAGAGAGGAGCCGTGTTTTTTCCTTTTTTCCTTTCGGTGGGTTAACGAGTGGGAGTAATAATCCCTGACACATTTGGAAAATCTCAAAGAAAAGGATATTGTCAGAGGAGATATTTGCGTAGAAGACATAATTGCGGGAAATGATTGTGCCTAATTGTACGGCGGCACGCGTCCGTCGGTGGCAACTCGGTTTTGTCAAACGCGTTCGAGATTCTTTAAATGTCAGTGAAATTGGAACGAGCCGAGAATGAAGCTTCTTTTAGACGGAAGCCTGTAATCTAGGTGCTGCTACTGCTGCTGCTGCTGCAGACGCTGTTCTGGCATTTTGGACATTTTGGAGCGGATTGCTCACAATTGATGGAATAAACTCCAGAGATTCTTTAATTCTGATCTAAGACAAACAAATCTCACGACAGCTTCACCCTCACCTATCGTTTAGCCAGCAGGACCGAGGGAAGATAAGAACTCCTCCTCCAACACCAACGCCACGTAAACACACAACCCAGGACACGGCTCCTTTCATACGTTCGTTCATTGTGAAACCAGCAGTTTGAGAAGCAGTCTAATACGGCATAGTCTTAGTCCTCGTCCTTGTGCTTCGCCCTTTTCTTCTCTTTCACCCACTCGTTCTTTGTTTCATCCACTCGGTGCGGCTGTTGACTAATTTGCAGCGAACATTGTCTGTTGATGACTTGTTCCTCATTGTTTGAGGAGAGGACGCTGGGAAGGTGGCACATGTAAATACGCTGCAAATTTAAAAGGAAAAAAAGAATCAACTTGAATTTAGCCTAAAAAAAATCATCAGCTAATAGAACAGTGGTCACCACACTTTTCAGGCCCAAATTCCCTGACCTCAACGCTGGTGAAAGACGGGATCTAAGCAAGCTTCTAGCCCTGAGAGGAAGACAGCAAAACCAGACAGGACGGTTGGTGGTGTGTTTCGCCCCGTGATCTGAAGGTTGCAGGTTCAAATCCAGGACCGTTATAGGTACCACTGAGGTACTCAGAGCAGAGCAAGGTACTGTCCCCAAGCACTTATCCCCTGGGTGCTGCCCTTGTTAGCTGCCCACTGCTCCTTTACGGATGGGTCAAATGGGAAATTAGGTCACATTTCATTGTGGTGCACTGTGTGCTGTGCTGTGGTGTGTTCACAACGACAAATAATCACTCACTCACTTTCAAAAAGATCTTTTTGTCAAATTGAAATGGATATTTGTTTTTGTACTTTAAAATTTCTATGTTAAGTATAATTTTTATTGATTTAAATGATGTTTTATTGATTATTATTGATGTTTTGTACATTGGTAATTCATTTTACACATAATTTTACATTATGTTTGGTAATAAATGCATTTAGGCGACAAAAAAATCTGAGGAGCCACTTGGGAGCCGAAAGAGCTGGGCCTTTATAGTGAGTCGAGGCCTAAGAAAGAGCTGGAATTCCCAGCAGTAATACCTGCAGCAAGAAGACTTCTCATTGGTCAAATAAAAGCATTTTTCTCTTCTCATTGGTCACTTTCACACTACTATGAAAATGTGGCAACTGGTCCAATAGAGAGAGAGGCGCTTGCAAAACCACAAGTTAATCAGGCGAGATGGAATATATTTTTTTCATTTTAGATTGGGGAACTAATGTGAACGCCTCAAAGATCTACCAGTCAATCGCGATCGACGGGCTGGCGACCCCTACAATAGAAGAATTAAAAATATCAGTTAGCAGGCTGCGTTTTTTCGTCTGATGATATCTGATATCTGAAAGCCATATTTCACACCACAAAGGGCCTTTAGCGTTCAATAAAACTCCTCCAGACTCTAGATGACATTGCTACAGGAGTATCCTATGCAGATATTTATCAGTATACGGAACAGTCTGCCTTCATAAAGCCAGGTTTACTTCTGAACAGTTTCACCTGAAAATGCACCAAAAACTCTATTTGAGGTGTTAATGTGGCCAACAATTAATGAAAAGTGTGAATGTGGACTCCATTAAAAGTCCATTAGCTTTTATTAACTGCTTGCAAAATTAGCACCTTCATTAGAATTCTCCATCAGGACTGGTTAGGACTAAACGCTTGCACTAAGCTTGTTTTCTGAAATCAAACTTTTCTAACTTTTTTAATTACTGATTGGCAACTTGTTAGAGTTCTTGTCCTAGTCCTTCGCCTGTATTTTGCCTCGGGTGTGACTGGAGCTTTAGACGAATATGGATCTGGCTTTACATGAGTAAACACTTTTTAAACGGTAAACATTCTTCATGCGCATGAGACACCTTGTACATGAATAAAGTGCTAACATAGCTTAGAAGTTGTGGGTTTGAGGCTTGCACTAATGTGAGGCATCACTAGATTGTTCACTGCCGAGCAAACGTGGAGTCGCACTCGATCGAGGACTTCTGTTGGCGACTTAAAAACAGGATTAAAATCTATATTTTTGGAAATACGACTTTATTCAGCACTGCATTTGACTTGAGTGATTCCTGCACTTTCTGTCTTTTACAAGATATAAAAACTACTTTATATTTTATATGTATATTTTTATTTTTATACTATAACTTCTATAGACACTAATGTTTTCCTTTTTCACTTGTTCACTCTGTTTTTTATGATTTTTCTTTTACACCACACAATGGAAGTTTCTGCTTCTCGTTTTATTTCTCACTTTCCTGTTTCTCTCTGTCTCTCGTTTTTATATTGTCTTTTTATATATTTATTAATATATTTTTTCTTTTTACCTTTCACTTGTTAACTCTGTTTTGCTCTCTCATCTATTTTTGGGGTTTTTCTCCCTCTTTCTTTCTTTCTTTCTTTCTTTCTTTCTTTTGTTCATACCACTCAAAGAATTTATTTTATTTCTCTTTTTATTTCTCACCTTTTCATCTCTCTCGCTCTTGTTTTAATAGTGACTTTTTATATATTTAAGATATTTTTCCTTTTACTTTTCACTTTTTTTTGCTCTCATTTTTTTTCTCATTTCTTGTTTTTCACTCTGTCTCTCATTTCTCTTTCTCTCTCTTGTCTGTGGCCCACTCTCTCTCTCTCGCTCGCTCCCTCGCTTGCTCTTTCCAGCAAGTGCTGAAGAAGCAGATTAAGACTGCAACTATATTTTTCCCTCCCTCCCTCTCTCTCTCTCTCTCTCTCTCTCTCTCTGTCTCTCTCTCATCCAGGACAGTGTGGAATCAATAGCTGTCTTTTCTATTCGCCCTGAGGCGGGCCTCCAAGTCTCTTTTGTGCGAGTCGGGTTTTATTTTAGACCTGCCTCACCTCCTCGCCGTCTCAATTCTCGCCACGCCATCCGTCAAAATCGCATGGCTAAACTTTGCTTAGCTGGGCACGGGGTACGTTACGGCGCCCCACCTTGCCTCGCCTCGCCTCACCTCGCCCACTAGTTTACCAATCTGCCGCCGTTCGCACTCTTTAGCCTGAGTTCTTCACCCGAGTCGTCCGAACGGGGCCTGATTGAGCTTTACTTTGGAAAGTGCCGCATCGCCTGCTTTGTAACAGCGCGGCTCTGGATCGTGTCCGGCCTGAGTCATGGTGTGTCTTGCCCTTTTTACCCTCAGCCAAGTGATAGACAGCTTTGATGTTGCTACTTTTACTCTGTAGCTTGTAGTGTATCAACAGTATTGATCAACTCAAGCGATACGGTGAGGGAGTTTGGCCCTGTGATTGAAGGGTTGCCACTTCAAGTCAGGTACCACTGAGGTACTCATGAGCAAGGTAACGTCCCCAAGCACTGCTCCCTGGGTACTGCCACACATAGCTACACACTGCTCATATATGGACGGTTCAATCGTAGAGGTCACATTTGGTTATGGTGTGCTATGTGCTGTGCTGTGTTCACTAATGCACTTAACAGAGTTTTGCCTGGAATTGAAGAAGACATTTAACCTGCTGTAACCAAAACCGTAGCATTCAATAACTGCAACCCACACAACATTTATTTGAGATTTTTTCCAGTATTTGTACAGTATAAAATGTCACACCTTGCACTTCCTGCAAGTCTGTTTGTCTTTCTGCATATTGCTGAACGCAGCATTTCACTCTTTAAGTGCTCCTCCTCTACACTACGTATCGTGCATGCTGTACTTTTATTATTGCACGTTCAATATTTGCTACTAAAATGCAGAGATATTGCTTCTAAGGGACACATCTCTACTGCTGTGATGCATATTTTGGCTCAGTATGAGTCATACCCTGTTGCTTAATCCTAATACTACAGTCACTTCTTACACCTGCACTTATTAATACTGTTTTGCACCAGATGTGTTATTTAGCATCAGTGTGCTTCCAGACCTGATGTACAGTATAAGAGCTTCGTACACCAGTCACTGGCATGTATCTTACTTTTACTCAAATGCTCACTTTTCTTCTATGTAGAGCATTTATTATCATAAAACAATTCTATTGGTCAGTCTTTACGTTGACCTGACAGTTTTAGAAATATTTAACCAATGAGAAGTGTTGAAATGACTTGTTCATATATTTATATATAATGTTCCTATACTTCGAATATACATCGTTTATGTTCAATTTCCTGAAGAATAACAATTTTAGATATGAATCGTCTGCCAACAGCGACGTTATACAAGTGGAACAAGGAGTGATAGGCACGCTGATGCCTTGTAAGAAACTACGAAAAAGAAATATCATATAATAAAATTACATATATATATACTGTACATATACATATATGTATATATGTATATATACATATACATATGAATGTATACACGCACACACAAACACATTATGCTACATACATTAAATATATATAAAGTATAACAAAAAATGTAGATTATTTATATACTGTATATAAATAACTGTATATAAATAAAAAAAACATAAAAATTAAAAATTAATACTAATTTATTTATAAAATCACTTATTGTCAAGAACAGAATCTGACCCAGATGCAGAGCGGAGTAAAAGTCAGTATGTTTATTGCTCCAAGCATGAGTACAAACAACTCAAAAACATGCAAAATCAGGAAAGCACTCGGTAAGGTGTATATATATATATATATATATGTACACACATATATATATATGTACACACATATATAATATGTGTGTGTGTAATAACATTGTATAAAATAATGTGTAATAAGTAATAATAATAAGTAACATAATGTTTGAATTTTGTTACACTCTTACATTACATAATTACATTAATTTTTGTTACTTTGCTACTTGTTGTTATTATTATTATTATTATTATTATTATTATCTAGTGTAAGAGTAGATGCTGTAGCTGAGTCTTCTTGTTGTGTTAGTGTGGATAGTCGTGAGCTGATTAGTCTACCAGAGGGCAGTACAGAACGGAGAGAGCATCAAGTCCTTCATGGTGCGGTCGCTCTTCCCGAGGCAGTGAGTGGCGTAAATGTCTCCGATTGCTGCGAGTCGTGGGCAAATCTTTTGTGTCCTGTCATCCACAGAAGAGTTTCTATCTAACTGCCCTTTTTCTACTGAGACTTTTATTTGTTGAGCACCTCTTTTAATGCAAAGCCCGCAAAAATCAGTTTTTATAGCGTACTGCTGTACGTTGCCTTCAGCTTCGACTGTTGCTGTTTGCTTTAAGAAAACCTTTACAAGTTCCAAAGCCAATTTACAGCGCAATAGCAAGCGATTGTGAGAGATTTGGGGAGAATTGATACGGCAGGGTCGGGATGTAAGAGCAAATGGTGCAGAGAGTGTGGAACATTACCACGCTCATATATAAGAATAATGTTTCGCTGGAACTGATTGCGGCCAGCGCCGAACTTAAATTTACACAGGCAATGGACATTGTCTAATTGAAAATCATTTTCCAGTGCTGACTTTTTTCACCGGCTCCAGTATCTTCTAGAATGCAGATGAGAACGAATCTTAAGAGTCACGCTCCGCCCGTTACTCAACACAACGGGGTCTTGGCTTAAATGAGTCGTTTAAATTTCACATTATTTGGCTTTTTTGTGTTAAGATGGAATGAGGCAGTTGGTCATGAGCGCACCGTGCTGGAGCTGATGGTGAAGCAGTGTGTGGTGCTGGTGACGGGGTATTTAAATGTGTATTTATTGTTGCTCGCTGAGGGGTTTATTTGGTTAAATATGGATGAGGGAGAGACTGGAGGAGAGGGGAGAAAGAGGAGAGCTCATCACTGAGATATGCTGGTGTAGTCTGGCTTTTTCTGCATAAGATATCCATCTTTAACCACACAAGTTATCATGATTAAAGGAACACTCCACTTTTTTTGAAAATAGGCTCATTTTCCAACTCCCCTAGAGTTATATAGATGTGTTTTACCGTTTTTGAATCCATTCAGCCGATCGCCGGGTCTGGCGGTAGCACTTTTATCATAGCTTAGCATAAATCATTGAATCCGATTAGACCATTAGCATCTCACTATAAAATGACTAAAGAGTTTCGATATTTTTCCTATTTAAAACTTGACTCTTCTGTAGTTGCATCGTGTACTAAGACTGGCGGAAAATGAAAAGTTGTGATTTTATAGGCCGATATGGCTAGGAACTGTACTCTCATTCCGGCGTAATAATCAAGGAATTTTGCTGCCGTACCATGGGTGCAGCAGGCGCAATGATATTACGCAGCACCTGCTAATAGCCTAACTTCTGTCAACATAACCAACGTGACCACCTGCTTGCACAGGGAGCGTGCCTTGCAACCATGGAGACGTTAGTAAGAGACGATTCAGAAAACATTTTCTTTGGGGCAGATCCTGAACCATATCTGTTTGAACCTGAATACACAGAAGACGAACTTTTAGAGCGTGAAAGACAGGAAAGTGTAGCTGAACAGTCTATGGCAGAGCAGCTAGCCATTTATTCTTTCGTTGCTTGTTTTTTGTTGGAATTCTATGAAACAAGACGGTGGAATACACCTTCGACTTACTATGACAGCCCTTTACAACGCACACAACCATAGCTAATCGCACACAGGTAAATCCAGCCACTAAGCAACTCGCCGGCTGTAACTCAGCAACTACACAAACATAGTGCCGGTCACTTTGGAAGTTACCTAGCTGGGGACTTATTTCAGGCGCTGCGTAATATCATTGCGCCTGCTGCACCCATGGTACAGCAGCAAAATTCCTAAGATATCTTAGGTATCTTAATATAATCTAAGATATAAAACATGTTCTGGGTTATTTCACACTTTTTGTTTATTACATAATGCCATATGTGTTCATTCATAGTGCCTTCAGTGAGAATCTACAATGGAAATAGTCATGATACTAAAGAATAAAACATTGAATGGGAAGATGTGTCCAAACTTTTGACCTGTAGTGTATATATACAGGTAAAAATAAAAATCCGAGCTGTATCTTCACCAGTAAAAACTTGATCCTGATTCTGACTCCGATGATGAGACATGAGAAAGTCACACTGCAGGATGAGTCTGAGTTTCTGAGCGTTCTTGCATGTCCTGACAAACACAGACTTGTTAGTAATACACTCACACACACTTCATTATGCTTCATTAGACGGCAGCATTAGCATTCATCAGTTGGGAGGGATTTTTCGACGCAGACAGTGGTGGTGGTTTGTGGAGAGGAATGAAGAAAAGGATGTTTTTCCAAGTGTATGTGTGTGTGTGCGCGTGTGTGAAACGTCTGCATGTACTCTCCTGCTTTTGTCACGCTACCTGATCCCGCCTGCCGTATTGCCACCTGTGGCCCAGTAACAAACAGGTGCGAGTGTGTAGGTGTGTGTATGTGTGGCTATTGTTGTGTGTATATCTTCGTCTGGCTCTATGTTTGTGAGTGTAACTGTGTGTGTGTGTTCGGGAGCATGTGAGAGAGGGTGTGTGTCTGTGCGTGTTGCCGTGTCTCTTTTTCTCTGTTTCTGAACTTTGTGTGCACACACGTCTGTGTATCAGTGTTATGTGGGTGTGTGTGTGTTTCCTCTCTATCTATTTTGGTGTGTGAGAGGGGTGAATAAGATGTTGAGCTTTGGCTAGTGTGTGTGTGTATTTTGGGAGCAGCTTGGTGTGTGTGTGTGTGTGTAGTGGTTGGTAATGAGAGCTGCAGGTTTGGTGACACTCTGTCCCACTTGTGCACCTCAATAAATTTCCAGTGAAACCTTCTTGAACTGCAGCGAACGTGCTCAGACCGGCAGTCATCATGTATGCACACGGCGGGGAGGAAAGTGCGTCGGGAAAGCTTCCAGAGTCAAAAGGTGACCGGGAAGATGGAATCGGACCATTTTGGCCTCCTGCTGTGCTGTGTGTGAGCGTGTGTGTGTGTGTTTTCACCTTGTTTACAAAGCACTAAGTGGACCATATACCCCTACTGTGTTACAGAAAAGCTGAAAATACTCCTGCCGTGACGCTCGGCACAGTGCTCCCCGCGTCAGGGCCGGGCAATGACCCGCAATGTATCAAAAGCGGTATTTATGGTTGATTACTGAATTACCTGAGCATTGCTTGGGGACGGTACCTTGCTAATGAGTACCTCAGTAGTACCTTTACCGTTCCAGGACTGGAACCGACGACCATCCATCTCTTACCATTATGTTACCAACTGCCCTGCATTCTGTCTATCTGTCTATTCAGAGAGAGAGAGAGAGTGAAGGGGAGGGACTGGAGAAAGAGAGAGTTGTGGGAGGGAGAGAGAAGAATGGAGGGAGCGGGGGAGTGAGAGAGAGCAAGAGAAAGAGATGAGCACTACCAGGCAGGAACAGAACAAAACTTTTGCCAGGTTTTGCTAGAAAGATGTCAGACTGCTATTGATTGGCTTCACGGCCAATTCATCTTAGTCTAGTGCTTTCCACTGAGAGGAGAACCATGTCCACTCACACCACCACTGGGGTCAGAGACAGAGAGAGAGGGAGAGAAAACGAGAGAGAGAGAGAACACCAACCCCCTCCATCACATTCCATCACGTTCATCTCTCAGACTGATGTAGGGCTTCTCCTCCTCCTCCTTCTTTATAATTTTTGTGCCAAAATTCTCAGTCAAGTCAAATTAAGTTTTATTTATTGAGAACATTTAAACATTTACACCACAGTTAGCTCAAAGTGCTGTACAAATATATAATATAATAAAAATCGACTAAAACCATTGCCATTACCTAAACTATGTAAAAAATTGGCATTTTTACAAAGAATTTAAAAAATTGCTTTAGCCACATTCAAATGCAATATGTCGAATATTAAATGTCAATGGACGGAGAAGATCTGATGTGCAAGAGCAGGTCACTTCAAAGTCGGAGCAACAACTGAGAACGCTTTAGGTGAGACCTTGGGACTGTCAGCAGGAGTTTATTTGCAGACCTGAGTGACCTCAGAGCTGAAACAGGATGAAGGAGATCAAAATATAGCAAAATATCATGTCTGGACTCTGACTTCACGCTTGGTCGACTAGGCTCTGCCTTATAAAAATGTGTCTCAAAACCAGCCAACCACAGCCTCGGAGAAAACTGATGGGCTGATTTCAGTTACAAGTTTAAGGAGGTAAAATTCTCTAACAAAACAGCTTCTTTAATTAACATGTTCATGCAGTTGGTAAAGTAACGATTCGGCAGTTGAGCCCCGTGGTCGGAGGGTAGCAGGTTCGAATCCCAGAATGGTAAAAGTACCACTGAGGTACTCATAAGCAAGGTACCCTTTCCAAGCACTGATATCCGGGTGCTGCCCAGTGCTCCTTCACGGATCAGTCAAATGAAGTGGTCACATTTGCTGTGCTGTGTTCACAACGACAAATAGTCACTCTTTCACTTTCACAATGTCTGCTTGAATGGATGCTCATCCTTAGGTTTTGAATTAGTGGATCCTTGTTGGTCAGCTTTCTCCAAGGCTGTGACTGGCTGGTTTTGAGGCACATTTATGACACAGTACCAAGTCAAGTGAGCGTTAAGCATGAGCATGAAGGCAGAATTTAGCCCGAGCGGAAAGAAAAAGTTAAGCAGGTGCAGACGTGAGATTTTTGCTTGCGAAAGTTCCATTGCACACTTTGTGTTCTGACACAAAAATAACGCCGTACCTCCTCCTCCTCCTCCTCCTTCTATTCAGGGGCGTTGAGCGAGGCAGGCAGATAGGGATCAGGTTAGCAGGGTCTCCTGCTGCGCTTTTAATTAGATGGAGTGATTAGGGAATCAGGAGAGAGGAAAATTAAAGAAGGGGATTAGCATGGTCTCAGATACCGGGGGACAAAACGGCGAAACGGGGCGAGGCCCTCTCGGCATCAGTAACCTGCTCAGGCCCACCTCTTGGCTGGCGGTGTGGGATTCCGACCATGGCGTTTGGCCGGAGAGCAGCGTAAATAAAAAAGTGGAGCAAATAAACAAAGCGACGAGGCCCGACTCCAGGTCAGTGGCACGCGGAGGTGTGGATTAGCCTCGTTCGCTCTGTGGGCCGCGTCAGGATGATCTGTGACATATAGACACGGCGGGAAGGTGACTCGCACTTGAGGGCGTAGCGGTGATGGCAGGCGCCACGGGCAGCGGGCACAGTGCCCACCCGGCAGGCTCTGAGGCCTCGAGATTCAGAGTCTCAGTTCAGCTAGCCTGTGGAGTTCGGCCATATTGCTCCCTGTAGTTAAGTCATGTTAACTTTGATCCGTTCTGCTGGAAGCATGCTAGTGATAGCCACATGGGGGAACTCTCTCTCTCTCACACACACACACACACACACACATGCAGTGAAGTCTTGCTCTATTTTTGAGGTTAACTTAACCTCAGTAAACAACTCTTTATTTGTGATTATTTCTATAAAAGCTAATTTTGATTCTTTTCTTTATCAGGTACAGTAAACAAGACTGATCAGCCATAATATTATGACCACCAACCTAATATTGAGAATATAATACTCAGTACACACTACAATAAAGTGTGTGTAAAGTGCAATAAAGTGCCGATCCTGAGCACCAATTCCATGCCAGGTTTTAATGAAGAAGTTGTGTATTTCTCTGTGAGGAAGAGACTGAGATTATTCTGTTATGCTTAAAGAAATACTTGACTTGAATACAGTTTTCATGACTAAAATAATGTAATAATTACACACCCATAGGTATATGCTAAACTATTTATTACTAAAATAACAAACTCAAAAATTATTTGTTTAAACACTGTAATTTAGTGACGGTCCCTAATCCTGCGGCGTTAAAACTAGAGGTGTGAATCATCACTGGTCTCACGACTCGATTCAATTACGATTATCAGGTCGGCGATTCGATTTGATTCGATATCTCGATGCATCACGATGCAGCCCATCATTTTTTATGCATTACTTCATATTGTTTTCAAATACAAATACAAGCAGTGAGATGTGAGCTCCCTTGTCTGTCCCCAATTCAACATAAACACAGACATTACATTTGGAAAAAGGTAAAGTAACCAAGGCCTTTGTAACTCTACCATAAATGTTTCAATGGTATGTTACCATTTTGGCAGTTTACCTGTGTAGTATTCTGACACTCGTCTGCAAGCTGTTTAAGGATTACAACTAATATAATAAGCATATCAACCTTACATACCATCAGAGTATCAACAAAGCACGAAACGTAATGGATGATTATGCAGATACTACAAAAGTTTAATTCTGGGCCATCAGTCTTGGGGTGTGTGTGTGCGTGTGTGTGTGTGTGTGTCAGTGAGATGAGAGTTACTTCTACCCGGAGCAGTGCTGTATTCACATCAGGCAGCCACAGTCACTACCGAAACTACTTTTTAACTAGAATTTTTATGCCGCCGCCAGAAAATCGCCAAACAATGTCATTATGATATAATCGATTATGTCCTGCCACTGCATCGATGCAGAATCGTCCGCATCTGCATCGCGATGCATCGATTATAAGATTAATTTCAACACCCCTAGTTAAAACCATCAGGAACACAGAGGTTGTGAGCGAGAGCTGCTGTTGTTAAGCAAATGAACAAGCATTGCTTGTTCTGCTCATTGTCATATCAATATGTAGGAATTAGTACGGATGTCAAACAATAAACCAGTTTTACCGCAATGCCACTTCCCATGCAGAACCAATTGTGGATACGTAAACTTAGAAAAAACGTATAATTTATAGATCGGATCCTCGTATCAGATCGGTGCATCATTATTTCTAACACCTTTCTGTCAGATCCAACATTAACATTTTCAGCAGTTTGAGATATAGTAGCTTTTCTTTAGTACTGGCCAATACGCTTCACCATTTTTTGTTAGCCCCTGACCACTACAGACCGGGAACATTCCACAAGACGCTCTGACCCAGCCGTATAGCTTTTTATTTAAATCCAACACATCAACTTCAAGGACAATATGTTCGTTTATGAAGGTCTCGGCCTGAAAACCGCACATCGAGCGTTTTTCTGCCTTGCCCTCCCGTACACCGACCATTGATTTGTGCTTCTGCATTATTCCTATTTTTGCCCCACGATTTGGAGCCACAGTTTACCGGTTGAACGCCTGTTTCTCCAAATGAAGTGTTTGTCGCAATCTACATTTGTGTTTGCCTAGTAATTGTAACAACTGCCTATTATGTCCTACTTGTCACATTGTGTTGGGTTTCCCTCGAAACAGGGGACTGAGATGCCAGCGTGATCTGAAACGTGGCGCCGGTTTTATTTATGACACAAACACAAGTTCCTAGACTCAGACTCGCCTTGTTAAATAAATTCTGAATGCTGATGAAGATGAACACAGTTTATACAAAAGTCCGAGACAGAGAAAGAGAGAGAGAGAGGGAGAGAAAGAGAGAGAGAGAGAGAGGGGGAGAGAGAGAGCCTAGCTGGTCTTGGTGGCTGTCTTTAGTGAAAACTCGAAATATAGAGAACCTGGTAAACGTGACAGTGAACGGACAAAGAGTCCTGGGTCAGACTGGCTTAAATGAAAAGAGGATAATGAGTGAAGGCGCCCATCCACCCATCCATCCATGCATCCACCCATCCGTTCATCCATCCAGTCATCCATCCGTCCAGCCATCCATCCATTCGTTCATCCATTCGTCTATCCACCCATCCATCCATGCCTCCAACTACTCATCCATCCATTCATCCAACCATCCATTCATCCACCCATCCATCCATGCATCCACCCATCCATTCATCCAACCATTCATCCATCTAATCATCCATCCGTCCAGCCATCCATCCATTCTTTCATCCATTCATCTATCCACCCATCCATCCATGCATCCAACTACTCATCCATCCATTCATCCAACCATCCATTCATCCATCCATCCACCCATCCACCCATCCATCCATCCATGCATCCACCCATCCATTCATCCAACCATTCGTCCATCTAGTCATCCATCCGTCCAGCCATCCATCCATTCGTTCATCCATTCATCTATCCACCCATCCATCCATGAATCCAACTACTCATCCATCCATTCATCCAACCATCCATTCATCCATCCATCCATCCACCCATCCATCCATCCATCCATGCATCCAACTATTCATCTATCCATTCATCCATCCATCCATCCATCCAACCATCCATCCATCCATCCATCCATCCATCTATTCCTCCATTCATCCATCCATCTATTCCTCCATCCATCCATCCATCTATTCCTCCATTTATCCATCCTCTCTCCATCCATCCTGTATATGTGTAGTGGGATATAGTAGGATGTACTTTGTATGCGCCAAGGATTGATGTTTCTCTTCATTTCCATTTTCTCCTTTAATCTGCCAAATTATGACCTTTTTTATTAATCATTGTCTCAGCCTCTCTTTCTCTATGTGCCTCACAAAGCAAGTTGTTTCTTCCTTTTCGTGTCCAACCACTTCTGTGTTCTTTCATGTTTCCCCCCATTATGAACATTTGGAGACATCGCCTGGTCCACCCCCACGTCCTGGTCTCTGTTTCAAACAGCTTCCCATTTGATCTGTTGATTTTGCAGTGCTCCTCGTTGCTGTTTGATGATTATGATGACACAGTGGTTTTTAATATAGAATCAAAGATATGTTTGCAAGTACAGCAGCTCAGCAGGAATTATGTGGAATTAGCTAAAATTGGTAATGAAATCGTGTCTGATAGCTCTGAGGGAAACAGGCAGCATGCTGCGCTAAGCAGGGAAATTGGGGGCAAACGGAGGTCAGCCTTAATTCTATGAAACATCCCATTGGCTTTCATGGTGGTGAGAGCAATAACAACATAAATTGTTATTAAGACTTGCCCTCTAATGAAAAAGCTGTAGACGTGAAGCAAGTTTCCCTCCTGATAAGTGCTCTGTTATGACAGAGTAATTACAAATTTAGACAACAGAAGAGCGAAGCGTGGCTTTGAACACCCTAACATTGTGCCATGTCCTGAAAACTCATTTGCTGCCTTGGGGGCGAGTCTTCGTGTGCAAAGTTTGGTTCATTCTTCAGGTCATAAATATTCTTTATCTCCGCCTCAAGTCAGCTCCACTTTTATTTTAGTAATGCATTTTATTGGGTGATAAAAGTTTTTTTTCCAGAGGCACTATAAATAGCAGCTCTGTAAAAGTGGCTGATGAATGGTTCATGGGGCCAGTGCAGGGAGGGACTCGAGCCAAAATGAGCCTCAGCGTTCTCACTTTTGCCCTACTTCAGGCTTCTGCAAGACTTTTATTCCTCCAGACCACCTTTCATTTCCGTCCTTCTCCTCAACCTTCAGTGTCTTTTCTTGCCAAATCTTAAATTTAGACTCAAATCCTCTTCAAATATCAGGCAAAAATGATCATTTTTAATTGATCCTTGTTGTTCCTTGTTAATGGACCATTGTCACACTTCCTAGTTCTTAACGTTCTAGTCAGTGGAGCGTTGTACCGTCACTTTCTTTTTAAAAAGGTAGATTTACTAATATAGTAAAATACTGTATGGAAATAACTGTAAATGTACAGCATTTGGTTACAGTGCAGTCTAAAAACAGGACTTACCTGATTAAAATCTCCGCAGAGCCGTGATCGAGCTGTCTGCTGTTTTGTAGCTTATGTTAATAACACCAAAGTGCTGTCATGGCTTGTGTTTCGCTCCTTGAACTTTAATTATCTGCCCAAACTGGCCACCCAGGTGTGCTTGTGACAAGTGCTTTGGTGCTGGTTCTTCCTCTGGCCGCTCCACATTACGGGGCGGTGTGGGAGACAGAAAGGGTGAGATTAAGCCTCGTTAAGACATCGCAGACACTTCCGTTGTTTAACCCGCGCTAATTGAGTCTGAAGGGATGCGTGCGGGGCTTTAACTTCCTGCTGGTGCGAGGGGAAACGGAAAGTGAAGAGTGTGAGGAACAGTGAAAATGGGAGCCAGGTAGCTTCTCTGCAGAGTTATTACCCGAGCGAGGATACAGACGGGGCCGTTTTGTGCCTTTTCCCTCTGAACCTTTGATCTCCAATCCACTCAGGTACTTGAATAAATGTAATGGATGGGAGAGGTGAGGCGTACTGTAGTCCACTCCATTTTCTCCTCTGACGTTCTTCTTTTTTTTTTTCCTCCCCCATCACCCTTTCCCTTTCTTTAGCGGAACTCGTAAAAAACTCAACCTAAAAAAAAAGAGGCAAAGTGCGTTTTAGAAGCTGCTGAAAGCCTGAAAAAGTGCCATCATTGTTCTTTCCTTTCATCTCACTTAAGCTGACCAAAACATTCTGATATCAAAGTCGGAGGTTTGGAACCGATGCTGGTTTAGAGAGGACAGAAAATGAGCATGGATCTCTTCTGATTTGTGTCCAGCTTGCAACCGAGAACGTATCCGTCTCTGAGTCAGTAAATATATTTAAATATCTTGAATAGAGACTCATCTTGGAGAGACAGATGTCACAATGTCTGTATCACTCAACGTAATCTGGCCTTGGAAGCATCATTGTGTAGCGAGGCTTTGCTGCCTCTCCCTAAGGGTTCAGTAGCAGCTGTATGAAACTGGACTCTTGTTTAACCACTAGTCCACCTCAGTACTGCATGTTTTATCATTTAATTTAGTTTGTCCTGGTATTGAACACTTCCGTTTGACATTACAGATCAATTTTCATCCTTTTCCAAGGAAGGTCTAACACTCAATGCTTCAAGATCCAAACGGGGTTCATCATAGCGCTGGGTGAAATGGTCAAAAATATTAACACAGTATCCAGCTATGTGCAAGTAATCTTTCGCACAATCAATGCATGCATCGACGCCCACGATGGGTGGCACTGGTCATATTTCCAGGCCGTATTTGGCTTGCAGGCTGCAGCGTACTGACCTCTGTATAATTATTCACTCATTCATTCATTCATTCATTATCCAAACTGCTTAATCCCAACTGGGGTCCGGTGGGGGGACCGGAGCCTATCCCGGGAACTTACGTGCAGAAGGTGGGGACCAAACCTGAGTAAGCACCAACACACCGCAGAGCACACACACTCACACAATGTCACACACACCACACAGGGCCAATTTAGAGTCGCTTATTAACCTATAGTGCACACTTTCGGCCTGTGGGAGGAAACCGGATGCACCTGGAGGAAACCCACGCGAACACAGGGAGAGCATGCAAACTCCACACAGAAAGGCCTCACAGCCGACCCGGGGACTGAACCCAGAACCTTCTCGCTGTGAGGCGGCATCACCAACCACTGCGCCGCCATGCTGAAAATGTATTATTGTTATTATTAAGTCACTGAAAGGCCGGTGATCAGCCTTATAATAGCGGTATCACAGGAACCAGAAGCATCCTGCGGAGTCCACGGGGACAGAAGATATCCATCATTACCCACGACGGAGAGGCAGGCGAGAACAAACAGAGTCTCCACGGCCCGCAGGGACGCATTCTTTTAACCATTAGTCATGCATGGAGAGCTAGAATGCAATTAGAAAGCCTTTTTATTTTGTTCTTGATGGCGTCTCATTGAGCATACACAGCGTAGATGAGTGCTCGCCATAATCACGAGCGCGCACACACACACACACACACGCTCCCCCCAGAGCTGTAATTAAGTGAAGGTGGTGCTGCGTCCCATGTTTATGTTCACTTTCACACTTGACTTCCACTTGCTGCATCGCTACAGCATCTTACTGCTGTTCCTGTACACTGCTAGTCACTGGACACTTGGAGTGTCTCCTTTACACCTGCGTCCATCTCCCACGCTAATGAACTCCCAGCCGTAAGAGACATAAGAGGAAGGAAGGAAGGAGACGCCGGCGATTTGTACTGTAAGTGCACCTCAGCACAATTTGCATTTTCACGCCTGTTGGTTTGCCTGTTCCTCTCTTAATGTAGTCTGCTGGAGGCAGCGGAATTAATGAGGGAGCATTAAAAAAACAATGCTGGCGTTTTCTTAATCTGGGCTTAATTAACTGATACTCATTTTGATATTGCTGCCGTTCGCACGCCGTCCGTCTGCCTTGATGAGCGTTCAGGCTCTTGAGTGTAACGTGGTGGAGTTGATGGCTGCTGAACGACAGTCGATTCGCTCAAGTGCCTGAATGCTTCTCGGTTTGAATGCCAAGATTTGAAGCACATTAAGGCACTTTTCTTCCTCGTCCTTGTCTCTACCCCTGCGCATGAACTGAGCGAGAGCTGCGTGACCCTGTTCTGTTTTGTTGACATCTCCTGTTCCCACATAGGGAGCTGAATAGTTATCAGAAAGCAGCAGTTGCGCCAAACTTTCACCTTGATTTTCATTTCTCCTCACAGGCAGAACTTAAGGAAGGGTCATCATCTTGAGGAGGGAAAGTCTGCAGCGTAGGGAAAGATTGGATGGATATTACTGTTGAATAATTCAAATTCCCTCAGAGTTCAGAGCTTAATTCGAATCAATTCTGAATTAGATTTTTAACAGTTCTATTGTTGATTTCGGCACCATATTATGTAAAGGTTTTGGATCAGAGTAAAATATGTGTTTCATAATAACTGTTGCTGAGCAATATACATAGTCCACAATTTCTTTTATGCCTTTCCAAGAGGGCAGACCATTTAATTAGCTGAAGATTTTGGGCTGGTTTTCTTGCTCATGAATTAAGCCTAGTCTTGGACTAAGTTGTAGTACAAATGGAGATTTACCTTTCAAACTCAGGACTATTCTAAGACTAGGACTTAGGACTTAATCCTCGACTGGAAAACTGGCCATTCATGCCCATGATTTCACCCCAAACTTCTATTTTGGTCTTGGTACAAACAGGCAATAGATTGTATTTTACTCTTAAATCAACTTTTGTATTTGCTGCACCTTTTCAGAAAACGTTTAATCTCAGTTGCAGTCATGTCAACCACAACTTCATTTAGCAAGACATAAACACAGAAATGCATATAGAGTCTCTATATTTCACTCAGAATGACACATCGCATTGTTCAGACTAACTTATAATGGAACTTTTGCTGTGTAATAATCATGCAACATTAACACAGCAGTTTTGATATTTTACCTAAATTAGCAGTTTGAGTGACATCAGCTGGTATGGTATTTGTGCTTGGATGCTCGTTCTGTCATGAAATTATGGAGTCAAACCTGGAACTTTATGAATCAATCTGACATCATTTAGCTCAGTTTGACTAATCAAATTTAATGCTCTTTTGAATTCAGCAACAAATTCTCAAACATGCATTTTAGGAAACCACCCCAAATTTTATACTAGATTCATATGTCTTAAGCTTTAGATTAGTCGTGCAGGAAAGGTTTGGGGTGAGGGCAACCTCAGCAGAGGAGCCATGAGTGAATGTGCTGAGTAAAAGCATCATCAAAAGCAGAATCAAAATCAAATTTATTTACCAAATTAGATCCAAAAACATATAATGAATTTGCTCCTGGATGTTAGTGTCTCTCTGGTACATATATGGACAATATGGATACATGAAACATTGTGAGCAAAAATGTGACCTCTGCATTTGACCCAGCACCCAGGGATCAGTGCCTGGGGACGGTGCCTTGCTCACGAGTACCTCAGGGAGGGAGGGTAGAATGTGGTTTTAAGGGTAGTGTGATGGTGGTGATGGGGGTAGGGCCCGCGCACGATGGCAAAACTGTCAGCAAGTTTTAATGCAGGAGAGAGCCTTTAGGGAAATCTCTGTAGTGCTCACTAACAACGTCGTTGCTGCGCTTTCGGCAAACTCCTTTTACCTTGACGCCATCCGGCTGCTAGATGGCTGCCTTTGTGCTAAAGCTCTTTTTTCTCCATCTCCGTGTGTGTGTCTATATGTGTGTGGGCAGAAGAGTGCTTTTACCTCTTCCTGTTGTCTGCTTGAGAAGCCTCGGAGGAATGGGCCGTGCCATGAGGAATTATTGATTCAAAGTAAAACGGTGCTGATGCTGGCGCGTCAATCAAATGGAGCATGAAAGCACATCTTTCTTAACGGCGAGGCGTCAACTTGAGTAAACATGCTTTTTATTGCTTGTGTGTAGACCACCTGGGTGTACATGTATGGGGGGAGGGAGTTTAACCCTTAAATCACTTGTCCAACTGTCAGTCACGACACACGCTTCTGCTGCTGTCAGTCTTGTCTGTCTGATTCATCTGCTAATATAGGGGAGAATACGTAGGCGTAACTGAACAGGTTTAGTTGTAATTGGCTACAGCCCATTGTGATGAGTAAGTGTGTGTGGGTTTGTGTGCGTGTGTGTGTCCAGGAGGGATATATTTATATTTGTATTGTTCATTTTCTTGTATCACAAGTTTTCCACTTCTGAAACTCCCTCAGGTTAGGAATTAAAGGATGTCTTTGTATGCTTTATGAGAATAAGGGCCAGTGTCCACCAAACGTTTTTTCCACTGAGAGCGCTCAAAACCTCACTTTCAGAACTCTTTCTCTGCGCTTTCTCTCAGCGGTCATTGTTGCTAAGTTATGAAAAGCTAAAATATGAAATATAAAGATAAAAAGTATTAAATATATAAACTTAAGATTAAATGAATAAAAAAATTCATAAATATTGAGTGAATGATTATTTGTCATTGTGAACACACCACAGCGCAGCACACAGTGCACCACAACGAAATGTGACCTCTGCATTTGACCCATCCGTGAAGGAGCAGTGGGCTGCTATAGAGTAATGCCCGGGGAACAGTGCCTTGCTCATGAGTACCTCAGTGGTACCTTTACCGGTCTGGGATTCAAACCGGCAACCTTCCGATCACAGGGCAAACTCCTTAACCATTACGCTACCAAATGCCCCAGATGGGAAAGTATACAGTAGTATTGTATATTGGAGAACGTGATGTGTGTAAGTACCAGTAAATTGCACACTAGGTCTAGTGGTTAGAACACTTGCCTCTAGACCAAGAGGTTGTGGGTTCGAATCCTACCTCCAGCACTACCAACATTGGGTCCCTGAGCTAGACCCTTAACCCCAAGTTGCTCCAGGGAGAGTAATTAGGAAATGAACGTCAGTACCTCTGGATAAGAGCGTCTGCTAAATCCAGTTTTCTGTGGTCCACAGAAATATAATATTTTTTTGACTCTCACCTTTATTGTGAGTCCCACAGTTCTGCAGCGCAGCAGGGCAGTGATGAATGATTATTTTGGCTGAAAATGTACGTTGTAGTCAAATCATGTGGGAAGACTCCCCTGCCCAGCGGTGACAGAACAAATTAAGCAATAATTATGTCAGCAATTAAGACGGGAAAGTTGACGTGACGCCAACTCCGTAGTGCGACGCTCAGAACTTCACATGGCCTCTCTCTCTCACTCTCTCTCTGTGAGCAGTACGAGGGACGCAGCAGCAGGGGTCCTGGAGTGAGGATTAACCTCAATGCTTCTGTACATAGAGGAGTCGGTATAAAATAAGCGGGACTCAAATAGGCACGTGGTGATTAGGAGGGCAAACTCCGAGCAGTGAGGAATGAGGATCATTATGAAGCACCAGGAAAAGGGGCTGCGGTGAAAATAGAAAAGGAGCCAACAATTCATCTGTGATAAGAAATGGCTTTCTGCTTCTCATGCATTATGCATATCAAACACCGAATGTGGGCAAAGAGCACCTCCAATACTGGTCTGTGCTCTATTACAGTACACTTTAGTCTTTTCCAGCGTAAATACTTTAGGGCGAGGGTTTTTTTCCCACATTTCAGGTGATAATTCTATTTGGGGAGGTGTAGAGAGCTCGCCTAATCCTTAAGCCAACAAGGCCATGGCTAGTTAGCTTGCTAACTGTGCTGATTGCTGTGTTTTTGTGCAGTAGCCCTTTAACAACTTTGGTAAGTGCACCAAGACCCTTCAAATGTCTCAGGAGTCAAGCGGTAATGGTCCTCAAATTAGGAAAGATGGGTAAATGGTACTAGCATTCTGAACACACACAAACACTCTTTTATCAGCTAATGCTAATTTAATAGTGTGTAAGTTTAGGCATTACACACTACCGTGAAGGCAGTTTTTTGCCAGCGCCCATGGAGCAGTGCTTGGGGATGGTACGTCGCTCACGAGTACCTCAATTGTACCTTAAATAGTCCAGAACTTGAATGAGCGACCCTCTGATCACGGGGCCAACTACCTAATCGTTACACTACCAACTGCCCTGTGTGATGCTAACATGACACGTTTGATTTCCATAGGTGACCTTGGAAGTTAGCTTTAGCTATCATAAATTATTGCTAGCTAGCAACCTAGCAATGGAAATCAAATGTGTTATGTTAGAATCACACAGCGCAGTTGGTAGTGTGATGTTAACATGACACATTTGATTTCCATACATGACCTTGAAAGTTAGCATTAGCTAGTGTAAATTATTGTTAGCTAGCAATGTAGCGATTGAACTTAGCAGTAGATTTATGTTTGAAATTTACAGCATTTAGCAGATGCTTTAATCCAGAGCAACTAATGTTTCTAATTTCAGGGACAGTTTCTCTGAGAGCAACTTGGGGTTAAAGGTCTTGCTCAGGGTCCCTGAGGTGGTTGTGCCGGAGGAGGAGATATTCAAACCCACAACCGCTTTGTCCAGAGGCTAAGCACTAGAGCACCAGCATCATGACTTGTTGGAAGACTTCTAGGAACTAATAAGAAACTTAGTTGCTAGGGAGCTAGCTAAAGCTTAATTTACAAAATCTTAAGGCACATTTTATCTAGCAGTTGATGTTAACATGACAAATACCAATATCCCGGTATGCCCTAGTGACAATTAGCATTAGCTAGGGTAAATATGTTTAAATTAGTAACCTAGCAACAGAGGTCTTCTAAGAAGAGGTTACATTGTAGTGTGGTAGGTATGCTATACCCATTAGCCTAACCATCTAACACACACACACACACACATTCAGTTTCTCTGTTCGGTAGTTTCCATAGCTGGTGTGATTGATGGCTTTAATATGCTCTTCAGTTCATTCAACTGCTCTTGTTCACGTTCCTCTGAGCATGAGATAAAAGATGAGGCGTTGCCAAAATATGAATGTATGAAAGGCAGAATGAGCTGTGAAAACACAAAGGGAGAAAAGAATTAAATAATCGATCATCAAAGTCACTACCATGATTTCTATATTAAGCGTGATAAGGGCTGAGCGCGAACGCGACGCTGTGACCTTATGGTTGGTGGTGCGATGGGATAAAACACCCCGCGTTTACTGCTCTTAAATGGAGTAGACGGAGGTGTTGCTATTTGACCCAGTTACTGGCATCACACGTTCATAAATGCTTTAAGGGAGGTTCTGTGTTTTGCCATATATTCTCATCTTTTATTTACTTCACAGCAGTGACGGTTGCCTCATTGTAAATGATAGCACACCTTTTATGGCTTTGAAATTGAGTACATGTGACGACAGACATACAGTACGTTTTTGTCATATAACAGCTAGACGAGAACATGGCTTCTCTATGAATGTATGTGACGTATAATTGTTGGATTTTAGGAATCATTTCCATTTTGGATACCAATTGAAAGTGAGTGATTATTTGTCATTGTGAACACAGCACAGCACACAGTGCACCACAACCAAATGTGACCTCTGCATGTGGCCCTGGATTTGATCCTGTGACCTTCTGATAACGGCGCGAACACCCTACAGTTACACCAACAGCTGCCCAGTCCATTGTAATTGTGAACGCACCACATCACAACACACAGTGCACCACACCCAAATGTGATCTGTATTTGACTTGTCCGTGACAGATCGGTGGGCAGCTTTTTGGCAGTGCCCGGGTATCAGTACTTGGGACAGTACCTTGCTCATAAGTACCTCAGTGATACCTTTACCAGTCAGGGATTTAAACCGACGACCTTCCGACCATGGGGCCAAAAAAACCTTTGAAAAACAGTATCGGTCGGCCTCTAGTGCTTAATGACACAAATTTATGCTGGAACTTGAAACTACCATGACATTGCAATTTCTATATGTTCTCTGGCAAAAATCAGCTTTTTAATCTAAGTGTTATTAAGTAGGGGTGTAAAGATATATTGGCCTACACCGGTACATCAGTTCAATGAGCAACGAGCCCATCGCATCAATCCAAAATGAAAACACCAGTCAGATTTCCTACATTTTGTAACGTCTTTCGCCAAGCAATCACAACATCAGCTGGTTTTCTTACAACTTTTATTAACACAGGCTACTCTCATCCGTAGCTCAAGCATAATTTTCCGTCTCTCGATATTGTCTCCTATCGATCACCGGCTCCTGAACTCAATCGAATTGTGTCATAGCAGACTGATATCAGCAGACATTGAATCATTGTCCATTGAATCAATATAGTATCATATCGTGATGAAACGTTTATCACTTTTAGTTAGAGATCTCAGACCTGTGAGCTCAGGTGACTATTGTTATTGATTTTATGACTTATTGTATTGACAAAATATGTGTATTTTGCCAGATGGAAACTAGCTGATCTGTGGAATACAGTCCAAAATACATTTAAAATACTTTATTGACCACTTAGATGACCACACGGGGTAAGATCGCTACATTTCAGCGATATGTGTCTCATGTAGGTGCATTATTCCTATCTGAAGTTCTTGAAGGGTGCAAAATTCACACACTTTGCATGCTAAGCCCTTGTAAGGTTAAACTGTGTGTGTGGTGATAAATTCAACTTGTGTCTGGTCACATAACACATTAATTACAGTGTCCTATCTGAAATTCCCGCCTAGACAACATTCTTCATATCTGCCTGTCTCCGAGGCGTTTGACGTGGGAGGTTAGCACAAGCCGAGCCAAGCTTAGCCCTCTCCCCGCTGTACACAGCCAGGTTAATGTTTTTCCCGCCCTCCCCCTTTTTATTTGACTCGCTAACGTGTTCTCCGCTGACATTTAACCGTCTGTCCTCGCCGTTTATCATGGTGGAGCCGGCTTTCTGAGAGCGTCAGATGCTGGGGTGGGAGAACAGACGTCAGCGACATTGGGGTTGGCCGGCTCAGATGTGTTCCTCAGCAGATAGCTCTATCAGAATTGTGATTCTGGCTCGTACCTCCCCTAAAAATCCGTCATAATTACATGAATATGTGGCAGCGCTCCGATATGAGGCACTAAATGGGAGAAATTACGACGTGTAAAACACCGTAAAATGTCAATCTTCAGCTGAAGCCAGAGCCCCAATTGCGTTTGAGAGTCTTCCACTTTTTCTGTGCGCTCGTACATGAGTAAACAAACAAGTTCTCTCAGGCTCAAGCCGGGCCCGGAGGGGCTCTATCAGGGATTTGGGGAGGGATCTGCATGTTTCTTCGGGTTTTTCAGTAAAGCGGATCCCCCAGCGTTCCAGTTCTGGTTCTCTCTCTCTTTTTCGCTCTCTCTCTTTCGTCCTCAGGGAGGCGGGGTGGGTTAAACTCGGAGTGCAATCGTAGTGGCACACCAGGCTTTCTGGGGCTCAGAATTAGCACAAAAAGAAGAGACATCAAGGAAACGAGCGGTATGAGCCTCGATCGACGGCATTCAGACTACAGCTTTCACATGCAACTGCTTAGGCAGCGACTTGGGTGCGAGAGTGCTTCAAGTGAAATGGCCTAGTGGGCGAGAACGCTCTTTCTTCCTCCTTCAGCTTCACTTCTGAAGATCCCAAGAATGGATTTGGAGTGCAGGGGCTGGTCAAGAAGGCAGGGGTAAGAGAAAGTGCCAATAAAAGGGAAGCAGTGGTGTTTTCAATCCGGCGGAGTTCGGCTGAAGGAGGCCGATTTTGTCGGCGAGGTGCAGCAGTATTGAGGCCATGTTGGTAGTCTTAGTGAATGTGTTTTTGTCTTTTGTTTTTTTTTGTGGATAATTAAAAATAATAAGTCTTCTGCAACACACACACTGTCAGGCATCTTTGCTGACAAATCTGCCTGACAGAAGTTGGAACGAGTCTTAATTATTAACAGAGTCACTCTGCGTTTCACACATCACTTGCAAATGAGTGGCACAATAGAGCTGTGACATCTCATCTCAGATTGTTGTGCTGTTACATTGTCAGTCATCTGCTTACAATGAAATCGAGGCATGAATTATGAGAATCTCCATTCAGGTTCAGTGAAATGTAACCACACAGTGTCATTATAACCAATTATGTGTTTTGTTCCGTTTTTCTTCTTTTAAGCAAACATGAACAATTTATGGGGCAGTTGGTAGCTTAATGGTTAGAGCATTCGCTCTCTGATCGTAAGTTTGCCGTTTCAAATCTCGGACCGATAAAGGTACCACTGAGGTACTCATAAACAAGGTACCGTCCCCAAACATTGCTAGGGTTAGGGTTAGTCACGATGTGTCCATATAGTCCTCTATGTGATGTATTTCTATTGCAGCCTTATCTCTGGTAACTGTTTCCATTAGTGTAGCGTTTACGCTTTTGTACAATGTTAAAGTGATGGCTCTCTTAGTTTAATTGAGCAATCACTCCTTGAGAGCAATTTTCCTTACTTTTGTGACTAAAGAACAGGAGAGAGAGAGAGAGGAGTTTGATAATGGTCAACATGTTCATCTGTGCACCTGAGCACTAAGAGCTGGAAATTTGTTTGTGCTTTTCAGTTGCATTGACCATTATTTGATATCACACACAGAAGCAGAGCCATTTTCAAGCTCCATTTGAATATTGAACGTATGTGCTGTGTGCATCAATACGAGACACATCAGGCGTGTACATCTAACACAGTTTTGTAGGAAATGCCATAAAAATGGCCATGATTCTGTGTGAAATGTCACTGCTAAAAACAATATATTAGATTTTTAATGGATTCTTGATGACCATTTGATGGATCGTTCTGGAGTGAGTTAGCAATACTATGTTAGTTGATAATGTACATTTGCTAATGTACACTATGTTAGTTGCTAATGTACGCTATGCTAGCTGCTAGCGTACACTATGTTAGTTGCTAATGTATACTTGCTAATGTACACTATATTATTTGCTAATGTACGCTATGTTAGTTGCTAATGTACACTGTTAGTTGCTAATGTACACTGTTAGTTGCTAATGTATACTTGCTAATGTACACTATGTTAGTTGCTAATGTACGCTATGTTAGTTGCTAATGTACACTATGTTAGTTGCTAATATACACTATGTTAGTTGCTAATGTACGCTATATTAGTTGCTAATGTACACTGTGTTAGTTGCTAATGTACACTATATGTACACACGTTTGGAAAACACACCCCTGAAGAATATGAAGAATCAAAGTTCAACTTAGATTTAGTAGATGCTCTCACCCAGATTGACTTCCATTTTTTCTAGTTACAGTTACAGTTTCCCTGGAACAACTTGGGCTTAAGGGTCTTGCTTCATATTTACTTGACTTCAGGTATTTGTGCCAAATTCATTTTTTGAAATCACAGGATTTGTTCTTGAGTAAAAATCTAAAATTTTAGGTTATGTGACATACACTATGGACTTACTGTTCTCTCTTCTTAAATTCCAGCACTTAGAAATCACAGATTTAGCACCATTTTGAGAAGTGCGTATTAAAAAAAACTTTGAAGGAGTAAAAGGAGGCAAAATCCACTTCAAGTGCATTTCTCGACACATGAAGAAAACATGTCAATTGGTAAATCACTCTCACACCATTTGATATATCTTCCTTTGATCAACATGTACAGTACGGGAGCACACACTCTCACTCACATACACGCACACACACAAACACACACAACTCCCACTTTGCCCATCAACACAAAACTCAACTGTGATTCTCTTGAAAGTGTAGTGGAAAGGCAATGAATCTTTTATATGGTTGTTCTTTATGGATCCACTGGGGAGGCTCAATTACATCACCATGTCCAAGTGACCTTGGAAACTAATTTGTTTTGCTCCCATTTACTACAAATCCATTGTAATGGGCAATAATGGTTGGTGTGATAAAGGAATGCTTGTTATGTATGTCGTTATTTGTTTTCATGTGCACCCAACACGGGTGGAGTAATAACACAGAATATTTCCGTGCCCATGAGAGAGAGAATGTGAGGTCCCTGGAAACAATTTGTTTAACATCCCCGTGTATGTTACAGTGTCCTTGTGTAAATTCACACACTCATTGTTGGTTCATACTACTGTGCACATTTGTGAGTGTGTGCATATTTGATATTCTTACTACTTTTATTCCACAAGTTTTGAAAGTGAAAGTAAGTGATTATTTGTCATGGTGAACACACCACAGCACAGCACACAGTGCACTACAACCAAATGTGACCTCTGCATTTGACCTATCCATGTAGGAGCAGTGGGCAGCTAACGTGAGCAGCGAGTGGGGAGCAGTGCTTGGGGACGGTACCTTACTCACCTTGGGGAGTACCTCAGTGGTAACTTTACCAGTCTGCGTTTTGAACCGGCAACCTTCTGATCACGGGGCAAACGCTTGACCGTTACGCCACCATCAAGTCTTTTAAGCGGACCTTAAAAAAGCAGTTTTCAATAGAGATTTTCTGTGCAGTTTTTACTGTTATTTTGCTTCCTTTTCTTTATTTCCACAGTGTTCAGCATTTACAAAGTTCAACAAGTTTTCTGGAGATTTTTCACAAAGCCTTTAGTTTTCCACCCACAGCACACATGATGCAACTGATTAGCTAATTAGTAATGTAAGAGTGTGCTGTGCTAGTGCTGGAAATACAACATTCTGTGCATTGTATTTGAGCCTTGAGGACCAGGGTTGAGAAACACTCCACTAGCATACTTGTGGAAATCTGTTTTTATTTGCAGTTAAAAGCTGTGGGAAAATAGCATTAGCTAGCAAAACTGTGCGTGCTTGCAACATGTATCCAATAGAAATCCATTTTTAAATGCTATACTGCAGTGCCCAATATGCCATATCACCAAGATCTGTTGATCTACCAAAATCTATGGCCTGATAACTGTTAACCAGACCCTCCAGGATTTCGCAATGTTGTGATCGCAACTATTAAAACTAATTCCGCCAATCCCTGTGAATTCATTACTACCATGGAATTTTGACCAATCACCGCAACTTTTTCAAAGCAATCATTGTCATTTCCCACAAAACGTTGAGCCATATGTCAGCGAACTCACTTCCTTGTTATGTTTAAAAGACACAGGAAACGTGTGTGATAAAAATGCCTCAGATTTACCTACAAAAATAACTATATGATTAACGGTTGATACAAACAATATTGGTTTTCTTCCCTTCATTTTAATTAATTGTCAAAGAACAAAATTGCAATTTTTTCCACAACTTTGACTTTATTGCAACAAAATGCCCCAAAAGACTGCAACTTTCATTGCAAATTTTAAGAAAAGCCGCAAAATTGGACAATTTAGGCCGCAACAATCTCAAAAGGCCTGCGAAATCTTGTGAATCTTGTGTATCTTCTCATCAGGTTGTTATTCTCAACAATGCTTTTTAGTGTAATGCCCCTTTAACTCAAAACAGCTTTTCTACACATAGCTCTCTCTCTAAGTGAGTTTAATAACATTGCCTGTTTTTTTGCGATTTGGCTGTGTGAAGGTCAACTCTTTTGTCATGTGCATCTGTCCCCGCGCATTCCTCTCTCTTCAGCGCTAATTCCCAGCGATGGACTCGGGGAACGGCAGCCCGGTTTGTCACGTCGGTTGAGAGGGAGCAGTCGTTCCTCCGGCACTCTTCCTTCTCGCGACACACAGTCATTAAAACGGTGGAAAACTCTGGGGCTTTAAAGTCACCCTGACCCATGCACTCGGCCACGGCCTCCTCGTAGAATACAAAGCAGCAGCTTGATTGATCAGGCTAAGTAGCTGCAATTAAGTGAGCCTCTAGTGCACTCGACAGGAATGTGGCTGTCCCTCGGGGCCAACGGCAACCTTTAGCACCGCTGCCCAAAATCAAACAGAGGAAAAAAGCTCGGAGATCAAGGGGAGATGATTAAATCCTTCCTTATGGTATTTCACACTGCGGTGTTGGTTCTGCCTCACGCATTTGACGAGAAGAAAGGAGCCCTTATCACCATTTTTGGGTTTCTTTGATTTTTTTAAGCAGAAAGACAGCAAACATTTGGGGTGATGTATGTGTAACAAACAGGGGTTTGCTACATCTATTTTCGGTGCTGTTGGTAACGTAACGGTTAGGGAACCGCTCTATTTTGACTGTGCAAAATATGAGAAAAACATATATACAGCATATTTAAATGTTAAACTTTTAAGTATAAGTCTGAGTATAATGCAAATATGAACAGATTTACAGATGTGCAATGGCAAGTTATAAGTTATGAACAGTTAAAGTGTGTCGCTCCCACTGTGTCGTTTGCTTCTTTAGATTGGGGACAAACAGCTGAATCTGTGATTCCTTTCATCAACCAGGATGTAATGTAACGCAAATAGATCAAATTCAGTGTAGGTTTTGAGAGGTAACGAGTAAATTCATTATTTATAGCGATGTTAGAATAGCTAGTTAGTTGACAAAAACATCAGCTACACAATTTTTTGAATTCTTTGAAATTAAGTAGGAGTTAAGATATTCCATAACCTGTAGAGTTTTAAAAGTGAAGGAGAAATTATAGAACATTTGTATTATTTTGAAATAATCTCCTTAGTGCTGATCCCCATAAGAAATAATGAGTAACACTGCATTTGGCACAACCCATTTTAAATATGATCTGTGCTTAGTAAGTACCGCTAGGTTGTGTGTATTAGGTGTGTGATTGCGAAGGTATGCACTTCTTATTTTAGAAGCTTAATACCAAATATATATTTGATTAATCTAGTAAGTTCATTGGACGGGGATCAAGAACTCATTTACGGCTGCACTCTTGAGACTTGTCCAATGAAAATCTAATACTGAGGTCCAGGGTGAAAGTGGGGAAGGGGGAGCTGGGCGGGGTGGAGGGGTATTGAACTCACAATAATGCCCTTAAAAGAGAGCTCCATCAATCCACATGGGCCCCTCTTTGACTTTCAGGGGTCTTTGCTGGGTGTGAATAGTTTCTTTTAAGAGAAGGGGAAGGCGAAGTGAAATGTAGGGGTGGCAAGGCCTTCCACATCATGCCCTAATAGCATATTTATGAGTGCTTTAATCTATAATGACATTTTCGATACTCCCTTCTCCGCTGTAACTTATCAGATCCAAAGGCCATTCCCTGGAATAATCGGCACATATTAATGGGCAGTGGTTTGGGCTTAAATTGCTTTTTAACTCAAGTGGACATCTCAATAAGTGCATTGTGCCATGGGCATGAGGGGCAGGAGAGGGACTCGTTAAATCATTTTATCTTGGTGTGCACAGAAGGGTATCGGTTACTTCGCTGCACTCTTAAGACAGGTAGCACTACTCCTGAAACCTTGAGCTTGTCTCTCTAGAGGAAATCTTTTTACTCAAAATCTATCACAGGATTTAAAAAATGGAACATGTTTCTTTTAGTAGTAGCTGATAATATGACACCATCTGTGTGATCTATTTGTGGTGCGCTTTTTGTTGTAATGGTAAATGTGTAAGAATAAACAACACAGGTGATGCTCGAGAGAATTTCTTGTGCTGTCTTGATGTAAAGGCGGTTTATTAATAATCTTCAGACCTACAGCACACTTGTGACCATACTCTCCATTTGCTAGTCAACAGAGGTGCAAAAACGCTGCATAAAATTATGTCATAATAGAGCTTTTTTTGCTAATTTTGACTACATTAGCCGCTATTGTGCTGCTTTTTGCAAATTATGCTTGGACCCTTCTTATTGCTGATAGTGGTTATATTTCATTATTGGATTTGTTCTGCGCTTACTGTCATGTTAATGAAAAGAACTGGTAAATATTCTGAGAATTTTCTGCTATTTGTGTAAGTCAGTTCCTTTTAATCATAGACCATTTTAAATGACATTTTCCTTGGCCTTAGTTACTTTAGCAACATGAAATTACTCATGCATCGTTTCAGAGAAAGCTTTATTCACTAAGCACTGGCTTAAATATAAGATTTGATCTCTCAACAAACAGCTGTCTTAATGTTCATTCTCTTTTCATTTCAGTCAGCTAGAGACCAAAGCTTTTGTAAAAAAGACAGTGATCTTGTGCCATTCCCTTCTTTTCCTTGCCCAAGTATTGGGCTTGAAAATAGTATAATAAAGCATGCAATCTGAACTGAGACTCACTTTGTCTGTCCGGTGGCTGCCATCGTAAATCAAGGTCAATGTCATTTGACATGTTGTCAGAACTCAACACCACTTCCATTATTTCGGCAGGCCTCAGAGGAAAGGAGGGAAGGCAGAACATTAAATAAATAAATAAATAAAAACGGGAAGCTGAAGAAGAAAACTAATTTCAGCAAAGGCGGACCTGTGGGTGATTGATTCCATGGAAGGGATTAATCTTGTTCTCGCCATCTCCATGCCTGTCAGTTATTGTATGAATGATTTTCCCAATGCGGTTCATCAGAGATTGCAAGCTAGCCACCAAACTCCTTAAAGAAGGGAATCTGTGAAAGTCTGAACTTTAACCTGTAACAGACGGTGAGAGCTCTCAGCACGTGATCGTGTCAAGAAGAGCTGTAAATCTGCAGATCGACCCAACTACCTCAGGAAAAGACTGACGTCTCAGAGGCATGACATCAGTGTTACTTGCACTGAATCGTTCACAACATTAATATGTCTACTGAGGCATGACTTTTGGGTTTGGAGTCTGAATTGAAGTGCAACACACAGTGACACAAACACAACAAACAAAACAAACAACACGCATCAGACAGTATCACCACCATGCATATAACAAGACATATGAGCTTTCCTCTTTACTCTAAATGACAGAAGAGATCATCACGCCATCATATTTGGCGTAACTGTTAGGTAGTTTGTCCCGTGTTCGAATCTCGGACCAGTAAAGGTACCACTAAGGGTACTCATGAGCAAGGTACCATCGCAAAGCACTACTCCCTGAGCGCTGCCCATGCCAGCTGCCCACTGCTCCTTCACGGATGGGTTAAATGCAGAGGACACATTTCGTTGTGGTGCACTATGTGCTGTGCTGTGGTGTGTTCACAATGACAAATAATCACTCATTATTATTAGATATTTCAAAATCTTTTTATAAGGTATAAAATAATGAGGTGCATTGAAAACCATTGTGTTACATTGGACTGTATTGATTAGTTAATAAACATTATTATTGAACAGTAAGGTCTTAAAAATGTATATAAAATGCATTGTCATGCCACTGTGCTGAGCAGGCATCAGCTTTTTCCTTGCATTAAAATCCTGTGCCTGCTCTGACAATGTTATTTGATCATTTCTTTGACATTCGAATTCTATACAAGTTCACACATACAACAGCAAATGTGTATTTTATACATTAGACCAATATATACAGTATGGGGCATGGAATTTCTTCCAAAAGAATGGAATGAGAAAATAAGAATTAAGGACTAGTTTTCTGAACATGGATTAAGATTAATCTTGGTCTAAATTGCAGTATGGAGATTTACCACTAAAACTAGTCTAGGCGTAGGGGAACCTGGTCCTAATCTTATAATGACCGGCCCACCCTCTTGCCTTTTAAGGAAGCTCTGTCCTTTACGTCCTCATTTTCCCCCGAGAGCATGAAGCCTGTTTTAGTTAATAAGCCCAATTCTGCTAATGTGTATTAAAATGAGACTCGGTAGCTCCCATTTGCATTAGCGTCATGCCGAGGTGACAGGCGCCAGGGTGGCGATAGTGTCCAGGGAACACTTTATTCTGTGTAATTAACTCCTGTGCTGCAAGTGCCAACTAAACAACAGCTTCTCCAGACTGCTGTTGGAGAGTCTATCGTTCCACCACTTAATGTACTGTGAACAGGCTTTTTTAAACTCAGAGAGCAAACTCGCGGTGTTAGAATGACTCCATAATTGCTCTTACATATGAAAGATAAGTTCATATTGTCTAGTTCATGCTGTACTAGTTTGACAGAAAGCAGCATAAAGGCCAATAAACATAAAAAGGTGAAAATCAGCTTTTTCACAAAGTCTGAAAGCGTGCTGCTGAAAGAATATTCAGGCCTCGAGTAGCGACTTGATCCATCATCATCATTAATCATAATTTATTTTCCAATTTAACTTTCACTTCTAAGCTCTATAATAACATTCACCCCCTGTGATGTGGGTTAGGTTTGCTGAAATTGAAAATCCAATGGCAAAACTCTGATAACACCAAGAGTAGACAGCACACTCCAAGTATATCAAGCAAAGCGGTAGACTTATGCAACAAACCGTTGTGATTTTTCTTCATACTCATCAAAGATCCTGTCTGTTCTTGGAGGATTCGTTGTCAGCCTGCGAAGACAGATGACAATACCAGGCATTTCATAAACACAAGAACATTTATCATGCACTTGATTAGGCCAACATTCCATCAGAAGCAAATTTGCGAAATGACTCTCATCTTCCTTATCATCAGTGTCTCCGTGAGTGAGGAAGCTCTTATGCACTGATAAATTGTGTCTATGAGACTATGATTCAGAGAGACTCCTCTCATCACTCTCATCAGAGCCAGCAGAGTCACAGAGTTGGCTAATGATTGTGAGTCAGACAGAGAGACTGATTGGAAAGCCACACCATCAGCAGAAACAATCAAGTGATGGACAGACATCAGAAGAAGATGAACTTGTCTGATGTCAATGACTGGTGGGGACTGAAAAAAAGTAGGCCAGTTTGCAATCTGAAAAAAGACTTAAACAGGCTCTGAAAAAGCAGAGAGCCATATCTTTTATTGCTTTCTTAAGGGAAGAACAGAACAATGTGTGTTAGTCCAGGATCTAAGCGATCGAGATCTGTTCGGGAACTGAGCAATGTGGGTCGGTCCAGAATCTGAGCAAGGTGAACCAATCCGGGTTCTGAACAAAACATTTCAGTCCGGGATCTCAGCCAAGCGGATTAGTCCAGGGTCAGATCAAAATCTATCAGTTCAGGATCTGAGCAAGGTGGACCAGTCCCTGATTTGAGAAAAGTGGATCAGTTCAGTATGCAGTATCTGAGCAAGGTGAGCCAATCCAGGATTGGACAAGTCCAGTATCTGAAAAAAAGAGATCAGCCCAGAATCAGAGAAAAGCAAATCAGTCCAAGGTGGACCAGTTCAGGATTTGAGAAATGTGGATCAGTCTGGACTGAGGACTCATCCAGAATCTGAGTCAGGGTAGTCGTGTCAAGGATGTTTGAAAACCAATCCAGGGTCCAGAAAAAACAGAGCATGACTCTGTCCTTTTTCCATCATTTTAGGAAAAATTTACAGTCTGAGAGAAGCAAACTGGTCCAGCATCTGACTAATGTGCACCAGTCTGGTTTCTGAGCACGGGGCGCAAGTTTGAAATCTGAACAAAACAATCCACTCAAGGATGGGAGAAAAGCAGAGCAATCCAGGATCTTAGATGCCTCTATCCTCATTCCTTCTCCCTCATTTCTTCTCTATCCCTCGTTCTCATTGAAGGGCTCACTGAGCCAAATCTGACACTGGTTCAGACAGCCAGCCCCAGCCTGTGTCTCTCTGTCAGGCAGCTTTCTGTTTTCTTTCGGCTTAAGTTCTTAAGCTTTCACTACAAAAAATCCAGCTTGTCTTTGAGTCAACCAAGGCTTACAATAACATCAACAGCTTTGTCTTAATAATAACCAGTAATTCTTGTCATCCCCAGAACTCTCACACCAGTTTAAAGCTGGGCTTTACACGAGTGTGTGCAGTCACTAGATTATTCGTTTGTCGCCAGAGTACTAAATTATTCCTATTTAGATGTAACATCCTTTTTAGCTTAATATGAAAATGAATATGGTGTTAACCTCCAGATGTAGTATTTGTGACTGCGCCCTGCATTTGAAGGACACACGCCGTTTCTTGTTGCGTTTCGTGACTGCTGGCTTTAAACAGCAGAAAAAACGAGATGAAGTAAAGTTGGAGCAAGGTGGTTATGGTTGACCAAATCCAATTCACATGGAAAATTGAGGATGCTAATTAACTGCACATTTGCCAAAGAGACGTCTTTCAGAAGTCAAGACTAATTGTGCTTTGTGTGTGTGTGTGTGTGTCAAAGAGAGAGATACATTGAGGGATAGAATTTTTAGAACTTACATCTGTAGAATATATATAGGAAATAGTGGGAAATAATACAAGAAAGATATATTTTTATATTTGTCACAGTAAAGAATGCGAATAAAAGTGTCAATCTGTTACATCATAGTAGTCACATTTATAATAAATGATTTTGATGACCTTTGGTCCTTACCAAAATAAGAACGTGACTTTGATGTCTTCGTTTGCGTTTACTCAACATGCTCTCTTTAGATCTCAACCTCATGCTGTGTTAATATGTTCACTTGCTGCTTGCGATTCTCCTTGGTTCTGCCCTCTGAATGCTGTGTGTTGGAACTTGTGTTGCAGGTTTACGGGTCCTAACCTCCCCTCTCCCATCATTAGCAGTAAAAATTGGCTGCGACTTCACTTCACTACCGACGGAAACCACAAGCTGAGGGGCTTCAGCGCCCAGTACCAAGGTAAGAACCGCAAATATACATTACATACAGTTTTTAACATTGACATTAAAGCAGCTTTAACTGCCTTTGGAATAATGGGTCTGTTCTCCAGTATGTTAAGTTCCTAAGAAAGGTCTACATCAGATTCATGACCAGTTCTAAACAGTCAAAGTGCATTCACAAAAGACATGCCTTTTTAAAGATTTTGCAAAGTTAAACGCCTGCAAAGACCCAAAAAGGGATATGCAGTGGCTGAAAATACAAGGGCTTCAATAGAAGGTGGGGGCTTTTGTGTCCTCTCCAATTTCAAAAACAAATCTAGGCCCTTGTCCTGGATGACGGTGAACCTACACAGACAACTATAGCTAATGACAGTAGTACAGTCAAACTGTAAATAGTAATTGAACAGCATTTCCAGTGAAAATAATCTCATTGGTGAATGTCAGAATCATTGTGAAAACTCTGTATGTGGCTTTTAAGAACCCTTTTTGTTCCTAAGAAGGCCCAAAAACTAACCCAGCTCTTCCGCAGTCGGTCAGCTGATTCTTGTAGACCGGTGAAAAATGACTCCCCGAAAATAACACTTCAGCTCTGACTTTTCCAACCAGCTAACTGCCTTATGAAGTGTGGTTCTGACTTCAGGTAAAAAACCCTTCACTTCAGCTGCTCTCTCAGATTCCCGCAGCTCGGTCTGCGGTGAGAATCATTGTTAAGTGTTCCATTATATTCCAGGCTAAGTGTTATTAAAACAGCGTCGGTCCTCAAACTCGGCACCTCCCTCTGCTGCTTTGGCTGCAGCCTCATCACACTCCAAAGTTCAGAGGTCCGCGCTCAGAGGGGATGAGCTGAAAAACGGGATTAGCTCGCTCAGCTGTGGAAAACAAAGGGCGGAATCTGCAGGAATTTCACCTCCTCCGTAAGCAGATCAGAGCGATGGGATAGGATTACAGGTCTGCAGTTTTGATAAATAAATACTGTTAGGAAATCAGGAAGGAGGGAAGGGCGGGATAAGCCCTTAATTAGATTTCCCATTGACCCCCTCCGTCTCGTCCCCTCGTCCCCTCGTCCCCTCTCCCCCTTCTCTTCCCTCCGCCGCCATGCCGGCTTCCACCGCCAGTCAGCGTGCTTACGTGTGGCTAATTTCCAACGAGCAGACACTCTTAACATAATAAGCCACTTAGCCTTGTGCGACTCTGATGGGTGAAATATTTTAGGCCGTTCTGTGTTGCCGAGGGCCTTGGGGCGGTAACGGCTCTCTGTCGTTGGGCTGCATTCTCATAAAGGACATGGACGACTTGAACACAGACCCAAAATAGGATTGAACCCATAAACACAAATTTGAGTAATCTGACCTTGCTAATTGTGTTATAGTAGAATTATTATTACAGTTGCAACAAAATATTCTACAAAGTGAGGTAAACTCTCTCTTTGCTGTCGAGGCCCCAGTTCCAGAGTGAGGTGTGGGCAGCAGTGGCTCATTTGCATTTAGGAATACTAATGAGAAACAGCTGTTCTGAAAGGGACTGAAATAGAGGGGTAAAAAGCAGATGAAAATGCCTAATCTGAGAGGTTTTTCAGCAAATTACTTTGGTGGAGCTCATAGTTGTTGTTAAAGTGTGTAATATGGGATAAGAAATCTCAGTAAAATTCCCAGAAGTGAGAGGGATAACTCGATTTACGCACCAACGCCACCTCCCTGTCATCATGTGCGTGCAATGTTGCCTGCGTAAATGTTGGTAATAGGCACATACCTAAAGTAATAAGAAACTTTGTGCTTTTCACAACTGCTTTTGGCTTTCTTTTTTTTCCGAATTGCGTTTGTTTTTCGCCAAGAAATCCTGCGTTTTGTACAGATTCTGACTGCCCAGGATTTCCTCAAGTGCCACCATGCATTTACAACGGGTCTATCAGTATGGGATTAGTATTACCTGAGGTCATTTTTCTGGACTGGTAAAAATCCCCATAATATTTACTGACATTTTCTTATGATTAGATTCAACAAATATCTGCAATATGTGTAGTCTGGTGACTGTACCTTTAATACCTGAAGTGTTAAATTTGACCTGGTTTGTCTTGCATCACACTGTGCATCAACGATTGATGTTCTGAACGTCTGTCGTGCTTCTGTTTACCTTGCAGTAAAGAAGATGACAGAGTTGAAGTCCAGAGGGGTGAAGATGCTCCCGAGTAAAGACAACCACAGCAAGATTTCAGTTTGTACGTATTTCTTTTTGGCTGCCATGCCATGGCAACTGAGCGTATAATCATAGATTTAGGCAGAACCCCACAAACTTAAACCCTGCAGCTACCGGACCGCTACACATTCTTTAGGACCGTCTTCTTCCCGCAACGCGCGTTGAACCGCGGTGGAATTTATGGGGAACCTGCTTAATAAATCTTGGCTTGCAAATCCCTGCGGCTTGATCCCGGCCGTGATTGTTAGCGCTGGTTCTCGTGGCGTGTGTCAAGTGAAGGTGGCACTTTTCAAATCGGGAAGAGAGAGGAGGAATTACAAAACAACAAAAAGAACAAACGAGAGTTTTCAGTTTCAGTAAACAGGCGGGGAAAAAAGGCCGGCAAAGGACAGCCGTAATTGTGCCGCCCCGCCTCGTCTCAGGTCCGTGCCGGCCTCCCCGGCGGACGTAGTCAGGCTTTTATTTGCTTTTCTTTTACCTCCACATCATCGTGAGAAAATGTCAGCTTTCCCAAACATTCGTGCGAGACGTGGGCGGCGTCTGGGCTCCCGGTGCCTCTGTGGCTTCTCGGCGACGGCGTCTCGCCGGCGACGCTGACAAGCTTGGCCTTTTGTCCCACATCAATATGTATGAGGCCTGGCACTCGAGCTCCTCGGCCAATCAACACGTGTCACTTCAGCTTTTCCCGCCACTGTCAGGCCTCGGAGACGGACGTCACTGGAGCCTGGACTCCCTGGCCACGCTCCCTGACCCCCGCTGTCATTTTCACTTCCTGCCTGGAAAGGATGACTCCGAGCAGCCCGAGTATCGGGTATATAGCATCATAATGTCATGGTTTTGGCTTATTTAAGGCCTTCTCAAGCAAGACGCGTCGTTTAGTTTTTTCGTTTCATTTTTGTGCAGTGAACTTTTGATGACACCTCGTTATGAGATCCTGACGGTATGAGAAGCCTTTAGCAATAATATCCTGGTATGACAGTTAAGGTTGAGTACCTTTAACATCTGAACTGATATCTGTACTGGTATCGGTACCTGGTGTTCAGTACCAATACTAAACGGTACTTTATTTTGATACCTTGCTCTGACTCTGTAATACCTGGTTTGTATCAACAGTAATGATAAATAATCCCCAAACTAATTTCAGACGTTTCTTATGTTACAACTAAAATATAAATTTATTACAGTTTTTATGAAAATATCCCAGAACAATAACTAAAACAGACACTTTAACACGTTACTGCTTTTGTAAAGTTGACATGTTTCATGTCTTTTGTAGTGTCCCAGATGGGGGTGGCACAGGGGCACAACATGTGTCTGGATCCAGGAATTCCTGACAGGGGCAAAAGGAAAGGCTCAGACTTCAGGTGAGAAGTGAGCTTATAGATTAGTGATTAACACACTCCATTCAGAGGACCAACTCCAAACACGCAGAGAGAGAGAGAGAGAGAGAGAGAGAGAGAGAGAGAAAAAAAGAGAGAGAGAGAGAGAGAGAGATGAGGGAAAAAAGTGTAATGCAGTTAATTTAGTGTTTGTAATGGCAGCATGATGAATAGCGCCAGGCGGCAGGGGCTGACACCTGCTTAATTTCTCATTGGCCTTTTAATTCTCCAGACTCAGCCAGGATATTTGATCAGAATAAACATGGGCTTAGGACTCGCAAAGGTCAGAGACAGAGAGAGAGAGAGAGAGAGAGAGAGAGAAGGGGAGAGAGAGAAAGAACTGAGAAAGAGGAAGAGATAGATAGATAGATAGATAGATAGATAGATAGATAGATAGATAGGGAAAGGAGAGAGTGGAGCGAAGGACATACCAGAGAATGGAGGAAGTGTCAGAGGATGATAAAGACAAAAAGAAAAACAGATGAATCTCACCATTTTTTCCAGAAATTGTCTCTCTCGTTGGAAACTGTCACTGTTTGTATTTTACAGACGTGGTGCCACCGTGCACTTCTCCTGCGATGAAGGCTACGAGCTCCAAGGCTCCAAAAGCATCACCTGCATGCGTGTGACCGACAGCTACGTGGGCTGGAGTGATGATCGACCCATCTGCAGAGGTAACACCCACAAGGATGGAGGTTCTAACGTTAAAGAGCCCAAATTTCACCCGGATCTCAAGTTGAGGTTGTTCAAAGTCAGGTAGAATACTCTGCCAAGAGGGTGTTACATTGAGCTGTTAGAGTAAGTACATTCCAGGGGCAGTCGGTAGTGTCACGGTTAGGAAGTTGGCCCTGTGATTGAAATTGTGGCAGGTTAAAGTCCCAGAGCAGTAAAGGTACCACTGAGGTACTCATTAGCAAGGTACTGTTCCCCAAGTACTGCCAAAAAAAAAGCTGGCCACTGCTCCTTCATGGAGTCAAATGCAGAGGTCACATTTGGTTGTGGTGCACTATATGCTGTTCTTTGGTGTGTTCACAATGACAAATAATCACTCACTTACATAAAACAAAAGCTTGAGCTCAGTGACACTGAGCCACAGCAGCACTACCACCGTTAAGCCCCAGAACAAGACCTTTAACCCCAAGTTTGTCTCTGTAATTAGGCCATGCAGATCACTCTGTATAAGAGCATCTGAGGATGTTGGTGGCGTGATGGTTAGGGAGTTGGCCCTCTGATTGGAAGGTCACCGGTTCAAGTCCGGGACCTGTAAAGGTACCACTGAGCTACTCATAATCAATGTACCATCCCCAGGCACTGCTATGCAGGCGCTGCCAAAAAAAACTGCCCACTGCTCCTTCGCAGATGGATCAAATGCAGAGGTCACATTTGGTTGTGCTGCACAGTGTGCTGTACTGTTCTGCGGTATGTTCACACTGACAAATGTGAAAGCTTTCTGGGATTTCATGCACATGCATTTCATAAGAAATCCAGAAACATCAAATTCAGGATCCAGACCATATGCAATCTTATTGCAAATTTTGATTAAATTGCAAAAAGCAGACGTGCCGTAATGTAACATGGTTTTCGAGTGATTTCATGTACTCTGCATGTTGAATGAAAGGAATACAACATGAGGACGGTGGTTGGAAAGCGTGATCCCGGAGACAGATTTCCTGAGAATCAGAAGATGGCTATCGCTCCTCAGTAATCAGCTTATTTAGCCACTCTGGGCTGCCATTAATTACTTTATTACGCTTTAGTCATTTTCTCGGTCTGATTGACTTCAGCTCTCATTGCTTTATCCTATTTGCCACCGTCACTCCAGCAGGGAACCATTTTATCCTTGAAGCTGCCATTCACCAAGACTGATTGGCATGTGTGTGTTTGTGTGTGTGTGTGTGTGTGTGTGTGTAGATGGCGGGTGGTTGGTGGTTATGAGAACCTGGTAGTCGCCTAAAAGCATGTTATGAAATTTTATTGAAAAAGTAAAGAGAAGGGTGAGATTTGTTGTTACTGAAGTTGTAGTTAGGGTTAGGTGCAAGACTACCGGAGTGTGTATGTGCCTCAGAAGTTTTAAACACGGCCAGTTTTAATTGCAGTATGTATATGTGTGTATGCATTACTCCTTACGGAATGGATCAGGGCAATTGTGAAGATTATCCTGGAACAGATGTGTGTATGGCGTGGTGTCATGCAGGTTAATACACTTTATCATCACATTATCCTGCAGGCTACAGATTCCTCTCGCTTTCCAATTTCCCCGTCTAGGTCACAGTGTGTCCTCTATGCCTTCCACACACACAAACACACACACACACATTCACACATGTGTAGCAAGGCACACGTAAACGTGAATTGCTACATTTATAGAAAATGTGTATGATTATATTTAAGGGAAATTGTCGTATTTGTTTAAAGAAAGTTTAAATAGATTAATGACTAGCAGAGATGTCAACCCATTGACATGAATATCGCTAATCACAGATGGCCATAGAGAGCACACATGTCTGTTTACGTTGGTTGCTAATGTGACAACGTGAGCTGAGGCTCCAGCTGTATATAGCTTGCTCGGACCGGATGTGGTCCTCCATTTGGGGACCACTGGGCGTTCGCTCTGTGATCAGAAGGTCGCCAGTTCGAATCCTGAAGTGAGTGGTAAAGGTACCACTGAGGTACTCGTGAGCAAGGTACCATCCCCAAGGACTGTGGCGGGGACGCCGCCCATGTCAGCTGCCCACTGTTGCTTCATGGATGGGTCACATGCAGAAGTCACATTTGGCTGTGGTGCACTGTGTCATGTCAATAAAATCGGACATCCTTTTGGTTTGCTTATCTTTTGATGAACAATCAGGATCTAACAAATAGTCTTAGACCTGAGCAGAAACACTCATCCACTCACTCATTGACTCACTCACTCACTCACTCGCACAGTCATGTCTTGTTATCAATGTTAGGTACCATTGACCACTAACTAAAAGCAAGTTTTACAGTGGCATTTACAGTGTTTAGCAGATGCTCTTATCCAGAGCGACTTCCATATTCCTAATTTTAGGTTTCTCTGAGAGAATCCTGGGGTTAAGGGCCTTGCTCAGGAACCCAATGATGGTAGTGTTGGACATAAGATTTGAACCCACAAACACCCCTTTTACCGTTTGATGAACAGTCAGGTCCTCACAAATAGCCTCAAACCTGCACAGAAACACACACACACTCACTCACTCACTCACTCACTTGTTAATACCTGCTCCTCGCCCTGCGATGCTGATTAATTTCCGCAGCATCATGCAGCAAGCTGTGGGCTATTAGGCTTTCATTAGCGAGCTGCCTCGCTCTCCTCCACCGTCAGCCCCAGCACAGCAGAATCCGCCATGACGGTCTGCTTGAGTGGTGAAGCCGGGCGGCTGTGAGATTGATGGCTACGTTTACTTTTGTTTTTGATTGTGTAACGATCAGTTTGTAGCACATCACATCTGGCTGCGGATTTGCATGAGAAGGGGAAGGAACGCATTTTGCTGCCCTACACACTTGATGCTGTCCTCTAAAGCCCCATTAGTCATGTGAAGAGCTGTGATATTTGGCTTTTGCGTTGCGCAACCCATTCCAATCACTCGCTCCGTTTTTTTATTGCAAACGATTATTCGTCTTGTTTCATTGATTTAACGCAACTAAATGCCAGGTCATTACTCAAAAACGGGCGCGTTAATTGTGGAATGCCGCAGGAAAGTGGTAAACTTAAGAATAATTAAGACAACAATGTTGCGCGAAAAAATAAATATATAAATAAACATTCATAAATCACGGGAAAAGGCACAAATGCACAAGCAGCCACTTGTCCTTGAGCAAGCTGAGTAAAGTGCGGCAATGTCAAGTTATATTTAAAAAAACTTAGGACAACAGTAGGCTCTTTTGCAGCAAATAAACTATATAGAGGCCATAATTAGAGATTTATGCTGGTTGATAAGTGCTATACGGGCTACTGTAGCTAACCGCATCAACATAAAGTGTACAAATTATAGTTAAAATATGAACTACAGATATGAGATAGAGCCAGTTAATAGCTGTGATTTCAAGCCCCGCTAATAAAAAGCCCAATGGGCCAAAGTGGCTGTTTGGCACGAATTCCCAGCAAATTCTAGTGGAAACTTATCTTACAGTTTCTCTCTCGTTGGCCCAGACTCCTGCAGAATATCTCTGGCCCCTGTCGTGCCACTTTAAAAAGACCCAGTTCTGAGTCAGGAGCCTCGGCACTAGATTTCGCACTGATCCAATTCGGCCAGAAATGAGATTAGCACTAGCCACAGGGAAACTCCACTAGAGAGTAGCACTGATTACCTAATTGCACCGTTTCCAGCACCTTCAGTGTTCGCCGGAGACTGGAGACTTGCCTAAGTGGCACCAGCTTCAGCCTCAGGTATTATACCTTGAGCAATACTTTATAACGATTTGGGCGCCACCCCAGATGGCATCTTGCTAAAGAGTTTGTATGCAGTCATGGTTGTAAAGGTGCTGAGTTCAGTAGAAATCATTAGAAGGATTCTGTAGGGTTTCATTTGTTTGTTTTCGCATGGTTGATATAAGGATAGCCATTTTGTCTTATTTTAATATGTGCACAAGCTGGTTAAATAAGTGAGTGATTACTTGTCTTTGTGAACACAGCACACAGTGCACCATAATGTGACATCCGTGGAGGAGCAGTGGGCAGATTTTTTTGCAGCGCTAAGGGAACAGTGCTTGGGGGTGGTACCTTGCTAATGAATACCTCAGTGGTAGCTTTACCGGTCTGGGACTTGAACCAGCGACCTACCGTTCACGGGGCCAACTCCCTAATCATTAAGCTACTAATTGCCTATTACGCACTCTTTGCTTATTGTGTGCAGCTGAAACTCTTTAACTTTCTTTAGGACTGAACAAATGCTTAAGAGATGACTAATGCTCCTTTTCAGGCTCATAGTTCAGTTCCTATGTGAAGTTGTAGATCAGATTGCATGTTGATATTCGCTGGATATCGCTGGAGTTAATGTTACTGATGCTGATCATCCGGATCTGGTGTGTGTAATGAAGAGAGACTTGGGGTTGTAAATAAACCCACTGAGCAAATTTCCCCAGACCTCTTAAGCGGAATGAAGCAGAATACCAAGGAGCACATTATATTATGAAGGTGAAAACTGTGGTCATCGGGCTCCGCCGTTAATTAACTTTTTGAAGGATTTGTTCTTTAATATCAACTCACCTTTAAATATGTGAGGAGGGCTCTCTGTGTGTGTGTGTGTGTGTGTGTGGAGCCCCCTGAGGAGCTCACCCCAGCCATAGCTCATTAGGAACTGCAGCTGGTCCCAGACCTGCAGACACGTTCATTTACTGCAAACACTCTGCCTGTGCCCTCCCTCCTCATTAGGCAGCGAGAGCTTTCGTTCAGGGAGGGCTTTAAAGTCCTGCTGGAGGACATGAGAGTCTAGAGTCGCACAAAAGAATCAAACTCCGACCGAAAGTCAGAGAAAAGTCAAGCTGCCACCAAAAGTGCCGGACTCTTTAAAAAAAACAGTTTCTGAAACTTCAGGCCGTGCAGTGTTCCAGTGTGAAGCAACAACCTGAAATAAATCATTCTGGCCAACCTGGGAAATAATGGTCACTGTAATTTTCAAATATTGTTTCTAGCCCGAGGCTGTGCTTTTGTGATTGTTCTGCTTTAATCATTGAAGATACTGACATGTTGCATTAGTCTGTAGCCGTAACTGGGCCGTTGGCTTCGAGTCGGCACACGGCAAACAGCCTCAGTGAGCTTTTTTTGGAGAGACAGGTTAAGCTTGAGAGCTCATCTGGTGAAACTGTCCACAGCATGCTTGTAATCCCCCACGGATGTGCCTGTCTGTGGTGTTTTGCTCCAGTTTTTTGTGGGGATTTTTGGATTATTTGTATTTGATTATCACATCCAGTTTATTTCCGTGCACTGTAGCCCCAAAATATCAGACCACAGATGATTGCATCTAATATTCTCACTGTCACTTAATTGAGACAATAATGGCCTGGGTCCACCAAACGTGACTTTTGTGCTGGCAACAGCTATTTTTATTACAAATTATTCAGGGTTCAGAATGCTAAACGCCTTCAGCAGAAAAATACATTGGTGTAGATGGTTCTTTACCGTTTCGTTCAACTTTTAGAACATTGAGCAACTTTGACCACTCTCAGTGCAAAAAATGCTTTTGGTGGACACAGGCCCTTAAAGACAAATTGATAAAAGTAGCATATGCCTAATCATTTTTTATAATCCAAAACAGTGTCACATCTGTGGGGCAGTTGGTAGTGTAACCGTTAGGGCGTTCACCTAGTGAATCCCGCCAGCTCGAATCCCAGACTGGTAAAGGTACCATTGAGGTACTCATGAGCAAGGTACCGACCAAAGCACTGCTCCTCAGGTTCTGCATGTCAGCTGCCCACTGCTTCTTCATGAATGTGTCAAGTGCAGAGGTCATGTTTCGTTGTGGTGCACTGTGTGCTGTGGTGTGGTGATGTGACAAATAATCACTCACTTTCACATCACATAATCACTTGTCAGGAGTGAAACATGCCTTTGTTTGTTTGATTATGATTTGGGATATCCATACAATGTTTCTACTGACGGTCTTATAAATGTTTAATAACTGAATAATATAACTCTCTTTTCCCCCTTCTTTCTGTGTCTTGCAGCACCCATGTGTGGTGGCCAGCTTCATGGCCCCAGTGGGGTCATCACCTCTCCAAACTTCCCGGTCCAGTACGACAACAACGCCAACTGCACCTGGATAATTACAGCGTCAGACGCTTCTAAGGTACTTCCTTCACAAAAGCACCATTTGCTGCCTCGCATCGCCTTCGGCACTGACCTTCTACTTGCTTTCTTTTGTGAAAAGTCTCTGCTTCAAAGGCACCGAGAGGATGCTGATACCGATAGTATGTTGGCGCCCTGCTTGAGGGGGCAGAGAAAGTGAGCGTGGGATCGTAGAGTGATGGAGAGGGGAGCTGGTGCTATGTTGAGTGTACTGAGAGAATATTATGGGAGTGACAAATCCATAGTGATGACTTTGGAGCCCAGTTCAAGGCCACAGTGTGCTTGCCAAATTTCTTTCTCTCGGCTCAAACAAATGGTTTTACAAATCTCCCCTCTTATCACGCCAGCTCAGAGGAGAGCGGCTGCGAGGGGAGGGGCCCCGGCGTTCCATTAATGTTCCCTCTCTACCCACCACACACACACACACTCATGCACACCTCGTCCAGTGGGTAACGGACAGTTCTACTTCACACTGTCTGGGCCAGCGAGGAGGGCGCAGATGAAGATGGAGCATGGCTGTTCCTGCTCTTTACAAACGTAATGACATTCTATTTTTGCAACGCCACAATGGCACCTGGAGGAGACGTGGGGTCAGGCGGGATATTGAGGCAGAACAGGGGCCATGCAGAATGTTCCTGACAAAGAGCTTTGTGCTCGCTATAGCGGGGCCGGTCTGTAGCCAGAGATAGAATAACTGCTAACATTCTATACGTGATATACAGAGAGTGAAGATAGTAAAATCTGAGACATTTTGAAGAATGAGAGTTGTCGTCTGTCGGATTTGCACAGGTAAAAAGTTCTGATTGGCTTAGATTTTAAATTAGAATATTAGGACCTGTGTCCATCAAATGTGTTTTTTGCACTTTAACGGGAAAAAAACGCTGGTGAAGACGTTTTTTACTGCAGCTCTCAAAGTGTTTCAGGTTAAAATCCATTCAACTTTTACAGCAACGCTGGGCTCGTCAATGTCACTTCTCTCTTGCAAGCCAATCAAAATCGAGGAAGGGATAAAACTTACACAGTCAAGAACTCACTAACAACAATGGTGGCATAGCTGAAGAAGCTAACTAGTTCAAATGCTGCCGCTAATGCTAAGATGCGATTTTCTGTTTTATGTCGGCTAAACTCAAAGAAACGTAATAGAAAAAATATAGGAACGAACATGGAAGTGCCTGATGACGCCTTTCCAACTTACCAACAACGAGCGCTGAGAGAAGTGCAGAGAAAGTGCTCTGGAAATGAGGCTTTGACCGCTCACTGCACAAAAACATGTTTGGTGGACACAGGTGCTTAATTGTTTGCACTTTGTTGTAACCCTAGCTATTTTGCTTCCATTTTTGGATGGATATTGAACTATGGACCAAGAGGTTGAGATTCTGGCTTCTGGTTCTAAATATTGTATCTCTGAGAAGTCTCTTTACCCCAAGTTGCTCCAGGGAGACTGTTCCTGAAATTGGGTAAAAAGGAAGTCGCTCTGGATAAGAGCATCTGGTAAATGTCATAAATGTAAATGTTTTGGGAGCTGAAGTCTCTAACTTGCTGAGTTCAGGAAATAGGCCAGAACTACAGTACTGTGCAAAAGTTTTCACCAAACCCCTCATTTCTTTGCATTTTGCTAGTGTAATGAGACAATAGGTCCGGTGATTTATTTTATCGCACAAACGAAAGTAAACACTGTTCCTCAAGACTGCATTAAAAAAACACACGACATTGGATTTTGGAGGTAGAACATAAATAAATTAGGCGTTGCTTAACTGTACGTTCACACCAAGAGCGACTAAAGCTGTAAAATCGCTGAAGACTCAAAAAGCATTGCTGTCAAAAACTTTCTGTTCGCTCTTGTCGCCCATGTCGCTCATGACGTGAAACATTCGAACATTCGATCTTGCTTATCAATTCACAGGAGCCGTGCGCTTATAGCTAGTGCGACAGCAAGCTGTGCTGTTCTATTGTTGCTGGTGCCCAGCCCAAAAAAGCTATATGAGGGTCTGAAATGTTGCTGGTCATTTACAGCCAAAACGTGTCATGACTAATTTGCATTATCTTGAGCTGTCTTCAACTTTTTTTGTCGCTCCAGTCACCCCAAACTTTGACGCTTTTGTCACCCTTATCGCTCTTGTCACTTTTGTCAATAGAAAGTCAATTGCTTTTGGTGATTTTACAGCTTTAGTAGCTCTTGGTGTCAACGTACAATACGACTTTTGCGTAGTACTGTATAAGCAGAGTTGTAGACAGCAGGACGGAGGTCTTGAGGGAAAACAGCATGGAGAACTGCTCTGGGATGAATCCTCCACACTGTGTCAATATGAGCTCTATATGAGTCTAGACATCGGCTTTCTGTTTTTAGACAAACTGATCCCCAGGAAGCAGAGAAAGACGAAATGATTCGCTTGCAGAGCAAAGCGCTCGACTGCCTCTGTTATTTCTTTCAGCGTTAATTATCAGCTTGTCTTTGTTTAGTGTGTTATCTTCATACAGCTGATTGGTATTAACTGCCACTCCGGCTCTGAAGAGAGCTTCATTTGACTAAAATCCACTCCTCCAGGCTCAGTGCAGTCCCCGCAGTTGGTGTGCGGTAGATGGGCGTGATCACCCTTAGCGGCATGTGGAGTTTATTTAGGTGCCAGTAATTTGCCAGGCTCAAGGGGTGATGTGTTTCCATGGGCTGCTTCCTGTAACGTCTCAATATTGTTCATTCAGCAGATGGAAATGATAAGCGTGAATCAGCCTTGTGATGATGAAGAGTCAATTATTTGTCACCGAGCTTGAAGCCTTACCTGCTGTGATGATGGCTGCTGCTCAAAACAGTTCAGTGGTCAATTGAGGACTTTTATATTTGTGAGATCAAAGATACAAAATGTCATTTACAGCGTTTAGTAGATGTTCTTATCCAGAGAGAGACCTGGTTTTTTAGTAGGAGTGCCTTTTTAGGGTCAAGTGATCGTAGTGATGAAGGTCAGAAACTGCCACGTGCAAAGCGAATCCTCTTGATACATAACAGAGTATCCTACACTAGGCCCAAACCACCATTACAGACATAACTTTAAAGCCATGCAACACAGCTATTTGTTTTTGGTACAGTCTAAAACTTTGGTTTCATCCAAGACATGCTAGTCTTAGGGACGGGATATACTTAACGCTTACGAGCACGAGCATGCATCATGGCTGCCACGCATTTCCAGTGTTCTTTTGACGCATCCTATGAGCATGTCGTCAAAAGATTTACGTGACACGTACGCGAGTTGCAGTACCAGCAAAAATTGGGGTGGCAGTGTGTTCAAGTTTTGGTACGTGACGTCAGTGTCGTTGTTTACTATCAATATGGCTAAATGGTTTTCCCATCAGAATGCAAAGAATTTTTATGTTCAACATCTTTCTTCCCTCATTTCATAGCAAAACTGGCCGATGTTTTCTCACACTGCCCCCTTCTATCTCTTCTTCTGTCACTTTATGGCAGACTGGACACTTTTATAGTGTACACTGCCACCTGTTGGAATCCTCAAGATTAACAAAAAGTACGAACGCAAGTATATTCAGTACACTGCTTGCGTAGCAAGTGTCTTCAGAGCCATTGACTCATATCAGATGGCATCAAGTATATCATTAGGATCTCATTGGACCCTAATGACTCACATCTTTATTTAAACCTTATGTTGCCTGATGACCCTAACATTGTGGGTCTGCGACTCTCAGGACCACCTCCCAAAGTGATAACCCTACTAGACGTTCAATAGCTGGAACTCATCAACTTTTGTATGAGAAGAGAAACATCTTCAAGAGGCCCATTTGCCTTTGATTCAAGTGCTCAAGGCAACACACAATTTTACAACTAGCTTCTCTTAAACGGGAATGGGCTTAGGTGTTGGTGAAGCACCACGCTCAACACTGCAGCTTTGAAAGGTCACAGTGGTTGCAAGTGGGACAGAGAGAGATCTAGAGAGGAACATCTCAAAAACGGCTCGCAGGGTTTAATGCTGCTAATTGCTAATTTAAATGAACCCTGTGGGCCTGAGAGTGATTGTGGTTTATTGGTAAGTCATGGGTTCAAATCCCGTCTTCAGCGCTGACACCATTAGTTCTCTGACAACCCCATGTTGCTACAGGGAGAGGGAGACTGGAGGGAGTGGAGGTCACTCTGGATGCATTTTATTTCTGGCCAGCTATGTCTGACCACGAAGAGCTCAAAAACCTCATTGTCCTAGAAAGTTAGCTGTTACTGGGCTCTTTCAGAGCTTTTGCATATTTCTTCTGGATATGTAAGTTCAGGCAGCAATTCAAGTCGTAAGAAGGACGTAACTGCAAATATAGCATAAAATAAGCAAATATAATGCCTCCTTAGCCCACTGTAGGTCAGTGCTAATCAGAGGTGGACAAAGCAGCTAACTTCATTACTTAAGTGAAAGTACAGATACCACTAGTCAAATGTTACTCCAATACAAGTGAAAGTCGTACAGTCAAGTTTTACTTAAGTTAAAGTACTGAAGTGCTTGTTTTAAAAAATACTAAAGTATTAAAAGTACATCTTTCACTGCACTTATAATACCTAATGCCTCTGACTAGCTTGTAGAACCTGTAGAATAAGGAATTGGTAGAATGTTCCAGAATGAAACAACTTAAACTGATGAAGAAAACCAGTCATTAGTTTATTTTATGAATGAATTGTAAGACTACACACCAAACCAAACAGCATGGTAGTGTCCTGACACAGCTCTGGCAGTGGCGCACACATACTGTATCTGTGTATGGTAATCAGGAGAGCAGTGCAATAGCTGTAAATGCAGCTCACAACATAAAAGCAACATTCCAACCTGCGTAAAACCCAGCTCTACACCTCTAGCTTCATGACTTTCCAACAGCAACAATGATCTAATCAAGACAGAAAACAGCAGAACTGTCTGAACTTGGTTTTATATTTCCAGTCTACAGGCGTCATGTAACCCTACTGATTACTGATAGACTGTCACCTGCCAAACAACCAGTCACGTTTTAGAAAAGGCGGAATAACATCCACTTTATCCACAGACTTGAACGTAACGAGTAACGAGAACCTTGATAGAAATGTAGTGAAGTGGAAGTCACAAGTTTCCAAATAAAATACAACTCAAGTGAAGTACAGATACTGAAAAACGCTACTTAAGTACAGTACTCAAGTAGATTTACTTAGTTACTGTCTGCCTCTGGTGCTTATAGCTCTTTCTGTAGTTGCGAGGTTTATAGGTTGATCTCAGGGGGATTCTTAGATGAGGTAAAAGTCTTCTGATCAATTGGGCGGTGCAGTAGCTCAGACCTTTCGCAGCATGTCATGGGTTCATACGTGCCTCCAGAACTTCAACTCCAACAAAAAAAGCCTGTGGCTCAGGAGATTACATACTCTCAGAAACCCACAGTGAGGCTCTATCCGCAGAGCTCTCAATCAATACCACACCTTCACTTTTCCCATGAGGCCACGGGAGAGGGCGGGGCTCACCTGCCGGGGACGTCAGTGTGTTGGGAAGGAGAGAAAAGAGGAAAAGAGAAGCGTAGAGGAGGCAAAGCAAGGCCCAAGCTCCATTTATCTGGTGATCTGACCTAGAATGCTGCCTCCCCACCTCTGGCAATTTTCATTACCCACCCTGTTTACCATAGGACAGAATGCAATTTGCATTTATATAAGCTTTTTCATTAGGAGCCGGTCTCTGAGCACTCCGAAAACATTAAGAATTTGGTGGAAATGTGGCAGACAATTTGAAATAGGGGACTAGACAGCACTTTTTATTTATTTATTTCCCCGCTCACTTCTTCTGCTGTTTTTTTTTTTTTTGCATATGCATTTTATTTATGAACTATTTGCAGATTCATTCTGGAGAATTTCAGATTTAATTGTTTTCCAACTGCTATCTTAATGCTCATTTTACTTGAGCTTAACAAAACCATTTTCCATCTTCTCAGCCTGTTCTTGAACATTTATTTTTACTTTATTTTAACCGGTGGACAGTATGCGTTCCTCCAATGCGATCGTCTTCGAATGTAATAAATTTGGGGAAAGTGGGAATTGTGTTTCATCTGAAATGCAGTGCACGAGAGCCCAAAGTCATAATCGAGTTTCGTCTCTTTAAAAAATCTAATGAAGATAGAATTATAGATCATAATATCCTGGGCTATGCATAAATAACGGCTTTTAGTGTGCTGCAAGAAGCCTGTTAACCCGGAGATAAGCAGGTCAATCCTGTTTTAATTCGTCAATTGAAGCTTTTCTGAGGCTCCCATCCCATTTCTCGCTCTTCATACCTGCAAAGTGAGTCTCGGCTGCAGGCGGGTGTCGCGGACGGGGTGGGTAAACGAGTGAAAAGCCAGGCTTTCTGTAACGGAGCTGACGGATTCTGTGCACAGGTGATAAAGCTGACCTTTGAGGACTTTGACCTGGAGCGTGGCTACGACACTCTGACCGTGGGCGACGGTGCCGTAATCGGGGATCAGAGGACCGTCTTTCATGTGTGAGTACCTTTATTCCTGGGCCTCTCTCTTTCTCGCTCTCGTCCCATCTCCTTGTTATTCCTTTCTACTTTCTTCCTTCTTTCTGTGTAACTCTCCCCCAGTCCCTCCTTCGTGCTGCCTTTTCATCTTTTGATGTCCTCCTCTTTCAACCCTTCTCCTCCTCTTCCTCCTCCTCCTCCTCTGCTCCTCCTCTGCTCTGTTTCTCATGGTTTCATCACCTCTCGGAGCGGTGGCGTATTGGAAAAATACCCAACGCTCGATTGTCAATCACTTCGGCTCTCAATGTTACAACAAGATCACCCCTGCAGGGGAAAGGGGGGGAAAAAAGCGACGCCAGGCCGCATATTGACGGCTGTAATGCGGTTTGCTGAACCAGATGCTCTGGAACGTTTCTCAGAGTGTTGTTATTAATTGTGCTGAAATTTATGGCCTTCATAAAGTTTTATCGATGCCATTTTATGTGTGCTCTCTGGCAAGGCTGGGAGAGTGGCCACATGGCAGCTGGGCGGAACCACATCCCTGTGATCTCTCTCTCTCTCTCATTCTCTCTCTCTCACTCTCTCTCTCTCACTCCAAATGGCCTAATGTGCTCAATTAGTGGTCCCCATAAGCCCCAAGCCAGAGGAAGTCCCTGATCAGCCGAGTCTTATCGGTATACAGTACATTATGTGCCTCGTGAACATGCGTGCTGAACTCACTGCCCCAATTGTGTCTCCAGGCTTTCGGGGACGTCCACCCCTGACCTGGTGGTCAGCACCAGCCATCAGATGTGGCTCAACTTCAAGACGGACGACACCAGTGGCTCCTTGGGCTTCAAAGTGTCTTATGAAGGTAACACCAAACAGCAACAGATGTCTGTGCCGGTTCTCAGTCGTTCCCAGTTGAAAGCTTGAATTGAAGACAGTTGGCTACCTGGTGACTGTACTAACGTACTCTAATGTGGAAAATGTGATGGGCTGCATCGTGATGCATTGAGATATCGTATCGAATTGAATCCTTGACCTTATAATTATAATCGAATTGGATCGTGAGTTCAGTGCAGATACACCCCTCTACTTAGGATAAGGGGAAATATGAAGAGGAGTTACTGTAAAGACATCGCATGTCCAGTCAGAAGGAGCCCTATAAGCTTGGCAGGTCTCTCGCGGAGAATTTTACAATGTCATGCCAAGCAAAGTCTAAAAGATCAGTTGTCTCTTTGATATAAAAGTTTGTAGTAAAGTTTGGTAAAATATAAATGCAATTTAAATTTGAAGGAAAAAAAAGAGTTTGGCTCTACCGAGATGCTACCGAGAAACAGGAAGTGACGTTACATGAAGTAAGAACCGACACATTTGTGACCCTCCACGGCGAAACCAGTCGCTTATCGCAAATTTTTAAAATTGAGTTATTATGTTTACATGAAAGGGCATAAATCAAGCTTCAAAACAACACCTATATCGAATGAATCGGACGACATATGACTGAGATATCAACATTCAAATGAGTCGGGTTTCTCCTGTCACGCCAAGTGAGAAACGGAGAAATCTGCCTTTGAAGTTGACTATCGCCGTAGCACTCACAGACGCTTGGTGCGGTCGCGGCTACGTTTGCATTTACGGTAGCCTACGCTGCATTCACAGCCACACGGATAGCCTACCTGCGTTAGGTTAACTGAACTCGGGAGACGAAGATGGATTCCGGAGAAATATCTTCACGCTAGTCAACCAGTGGATTTACCGTAAATATAAGTAGAGCGGTCAAAACACAAACTTTTAACATTCAGCTGGAATTGAATTCCTCACCTCAAGAACGTCACGTTTTTAGGATGGAAAGGGTAAGTTTTTCAGCCAGATTTATTCCCAACACTACAGTATAGACCTTCCACTGTTTCAAAACACTAAAAACAAAAAATCCAACATTTTACCCCACGCAACATAAACAGTCGTTTTTCTCGGAAACCTCCGTTGTGTAATATCATACAAATGCAGAATTGAGGAAAATCCAATAGTCAAGTGTTTTGAACAAACATGCGATAAAATTTGTGCAAGAGTGAAAGATAGCGGCGGTCGTATGGTAGTAGCGATCTAGTGCAGTGAAAAGTGATGCTGGTGATCAGTGTAAACGGCGTGCTATTTGTGGTAGTAAATGACCTGAAGTGTCTATGGAAGTAGAGTGTGATGTCTGGCACAAAAATGTAGTGTGACGCAGTGTATTTATGTCCCGGTAAGTGGATGAAACTGAAGGGTAGATAAATAGCTTGGGAGAGAAAATGTTGACCTTGGTGTGGACTGTAGGTGAGGAAAACTATAACATGTCTCGGTGACTGTCTTGCTCGTACTGTAATCAACAGAGGCAGATAACTCACTCTCTCCTCAAGTAAGCAAAATGACAGTTCTCCATCCCTGCGATCCACTGCCGCAAGATCCGTCATTTCTCCGGTGCCACATCAGTGAACACGACAGAGAAAATGCGTTTTCGGTCATCACATGCTTGCAGTGATTGTGCGTCTTCGTGTGAGGAAAGGAACACAAGTGAAGTAGAGAGCTTCATGGATGTTCTGAAATTGAGGCAGTGGAAGCAGCTGTTCAGAGCCATGGTTTTTAAACAGTGGCAGTTTTAGCATCTTGGATCCCATGTTAAGGAAATAAAATTCTCACAAACATGCCGTCGTGGCTACATTGGGATGAAAGCCGCATTGTAAGCATAATTCATTCTTTCATCATCCGTACCGCTTAATCCCAACTGGGGTCGCGGGGGGGACCGGAACTGTGGGCAGGCGCCAACACACTGCAGGGCTCACACACGCACATTCACACTTTACGGGGCCAATTTGGAGTTGCCAATTAACCTATATTGCGTGCTTTTGGACTGTGGGAGGAAACCTGGGCCTCCACCGGAAAACCCACGGAAACACGGGGAAAGCATGCAAACTCCACACGGAAAAACCCTATGGCTGAACCTGGAGTCGACCCCATAACCTTCTCACTGTGAGGCGACAGCGCTAACCACTGTGCCACAGTGTCCCCCATAAAGTAATTTCCATAGTCATTTTTTGCAAGGCCCCCAAAACTCACCCCCTTTCTTGGAGTATTGCTCTACATATTGTTCAAGCATGGCATGGTCTCTCTCTCCCTCTCTTTTCCGCTCATCTATTCCTTCACACTCCCCTCTACTTCCTCTCTTCATCATCAGTCTCTCTCCAGACGTGAAGGCAGTCATCTAGGCAGAACGCGCTCATTTCGGCTCGCTGGAAAGTGGCTCCCTCTTTTGCGAGGTTGAGAGAACACTGGCGAACAAAAGGGAAACGATAATTTCTCCTTTGTTCCAGAGTGTGTGTGTGTGTGTGTGTCCGTGCCCCAGAAACGAGAGCGCTCCAAATATCGTGGCTTTCATCAGGGCGCTCTTTTAAACGGTACAGAATCCAGCAACTGGCTGCCCCCGGAACGTCTTTCTCCAGACGATTTGCAAGCCAGTAGTGCTGTGTTCTTATTTTTCATCCGCGGAATAAGAGGAAAGTGGAGCAGAGTACACACCCAGATATAATTAAAACAATGAGAAGCATTTAATGAAGTGGGAGCAGCTCTTTGAACCTTTCTACCTCCCTCCCTTTGAGATGGAATGCTGGCCTAAATTATTTTAATTCCATATTTTTTGGCAGAGAAAGAGACTGCTGACTGCCATGCATCTTAAGTTTGTCTACATAGGAATTTTCTCTTCCTGCCCCCCCCACCCCACCCCTCTTTCCCGTTCTCGCTCCTCCGGCAGTGAAAGTTGACACGGAGAGATGCCGCTGCAGTCGTGTATCCCGCATCACAAAGATCTTTTGAAATTAAGAACGTGGGACTTTTTAGCGTCGCGGCAGCTTCAAGAGACGACAAAAGCCCCATTACCGCCACTGGCTTATTCATGAGCCGATTCTCTGTTAAGGCACGGAGACAGAGGGCTACGCCACAGGCATCTCCACCACCTCCACTGGAGGATTGGGGCACGGCAGCTTCATCTCCTTCACTCCATCGCTCCATCTCTCCCTCTCTTCATCCTCCCGTCCTCCCAGGATGCTGTAATTGCAGGGGCCTAAAGGGAAGGAGCTCTAATTCAGCTGACAGCGAAGAGACTCCATGTCAGTCTCGTCTGTCACTTTGTCGACACTCTCTCTCTCTCTCTCTCTCTCTCTCTCGGTAGCTTAGCATGACTGCGTCATTCCTGTGCCTTTATTGTTAAGATGTGTGATGAGATGAATGTTCTTGTATAACGTACGTTCAAAACCCAACACGTCAACAGATTTTGCGCAATTGCGGCGGCAACAACGTAGACTTTTGCATTAAAACGTTCTCTGTACATTGCAAGGTCAATTGTGATATGCAGTACTCACACATATGTGTTACACAGATAGTCACGTCTTGTGAAGTTTGAGGTCCTCCAGTCTTTCGACTTTTAAAATAAAAGATGTTACTTTTCTATAGAAGCTTTTTTCACAAAGCCGTGACAACAACCTGACATCTCAGGTTTAAATTCTGTAATTATTACAGCTCCTTAATCTTAACACGTACACACCAAACACACACGTTTACTTTTTGGTGACATTCAAGTAAAAGTGGACGTGAGTGATTATTTGTCATGGTGAACACACCACAGCACAGCACACAGTGCACCACAATGAAATGTGACCTCTGCATTTGACCCTTCCGTGAAACAAGAGTGGGCAGCTGACATGGGCAGCACCCGGGGAGCAGTGCCTGAGGACGGTACCTTGATCATTAGTATTTTTACCAGTCTGGGACTTTCTGATTTTGCATTGTGTTTGTTTGAAAAGTGCGGCTGATTCCTAGACTCCAGGTGAACTTTGGAAAAAATACGTCGACGTTTTTGTGAGGATGGATGCATGTATTTGCATGTGTGCCTTCCTGCATTATTAGGAATCCTTCACTGGGGAGGCAGTGACTTCCATCTGGATTTGCAGAAGTGGGGGAGGAGCAGACGGCAGGAGTAAAAAAGGAAAGTGATGGCAGAATAAATCAGTGGAAAATTGAAGCGGGTAAATAACAAATGTCAGCCCTTGTGAAAGTGCACGTCAGCTCCCAGTGAGAGAGGCTGAACACGCCAGGGAAAGGACAGCTGTAGCTCTGTGAGCTCGTGTCAGGACACACACACACGTACACACACTGGAGTATTAATATCTGTGTGAGGGATTTCCACCAACATCCATAATGACCAGACGTACATAACACTACATCTAATCCTGACCCATAACGCAGTAACAAAAAGCAAGTCTTTCACCATGTTTCAAATAAAATATGGACATGTTCCACAGCTGCAGACTGACGGAGCCCGATGTACGTACTTCAAAATATAAAAACACACGACCAATATTAAAGCAACAAAACATTAATCAAGCTGAGAAAGCCTGTGCAAACACTGCAGTTACACAGACGCTACACAAATTCAGGAATCAATGAATTAATGAGGAGATTATTCTGTTGACTTTAATACATGACTTAAAGACTGTGTTCGTAACTAAAACAATATAATAATTACACAACCATGTGTGTATGTTAAATTATTTATTATTAAAATACCGTCGCAAAAATTATTCATCTGAACACAGTTCTGTCATTTTGGGACGGCCCCTAAAACCATCAGAAACAGAGAGATTACGAGCGAGAGCTGGTGTTGTTAAGGAAATGAAACAGTATAATCACGTGATTTGCTTTTGGGGCTGTTGTGTGTTGCGTTGCTTGTTCTGCTCATTGTCATGTCAATATGTAGGAATTAGCCGAACGTCTAACAATAAAGCAGCTTTACCGAAGAGCCACTTCCCGTGCAGAACCGATTGTGTGTGAATGTGCAGCGTGGTTGTAAAATGTAGTGCTTGTGTTGTCATTTTGATGAAAGTGTTTTCTCAATCTGTGTAGCATCTTCATAATGTATTGCTGTAGTTAAATTACTTTATGCCTAAAACAGTGAATGAAGGAATGAATGAGCAAACAAACGAACAAACAAACAAAGATATGAATGAAGGAACAAGCAAGCGAATAACGCATTGACCACACACACACACACACACACAGGGCTCTGTTCTCTCCAGTACCATGTCTGTGTGCTGTTCCAGGGCAGGTTATGAATGGCGTGTTGAGAGGCACGCGGTGGAGAATCAGACCAGGTGGCAGACTGTCACGCGTTCCCACGCGCCCGCTAGCATGCCGCATCTCGGTTAGCATGCAGCGCACGCCGGTTGGCGGCTGTTGGCGCAATATGGCACACATTGTAGACGAAGCAGGCAGTAACGAGAGCGAAGACCTGACACTAAAGATGCGCAGATTTAATGGAACAACTTGGTAATAATTAAACAATGGTTATAACGCTCACCTTATTAATGGGGTAAACGGAGCAGTCGGTAGAGTAACGGTTAAGGAGTTGTCCCCATGATCGGAGGGTTCTAGTACCGGCCCAGAAAAGGTACTACTGAGGTACTCATGAGCAAGGTACTGTTTCTGGGCTCTGGGTGTTTTCACACTCGGTCCGTTTGAGCCCTCAAAGCGAACTCAGATCGATTAGTCAGCATTTTTTACGTATACGTGAACACGCCAAACGAACTCAGACCCCTCTGAAACGAACCGAACTGAGACCACATCGGGAGCTGGTCTCAGTCCGGTTCGCTTGAAGTCCGCGGCACGGTTCGTTTAACTCGCGCCTTATGAACGCAAAGCGCTCCTGGTTCGCTTCGACAGTTTTTTTTTTCCGAAATGAAAACTGCCCAGAATGCAAAGCAGTAAAGGTCTGAGAGCTCCATAAGAATGAAGTATGAACAGAAAAAGGACCGAGACCCTATGGCCTCGTTTACACTGTCAGTTAAATGTGACCCAATTCCGATTTTTTGCTCATATGTGACACAGATCGGATCTGTTCCATGACAGTGTAAACAGGAAAAAAACGCATGCATTCGGATATTTTGAGATCGGTTTCAGGCCTCGTTCATATGTGGAAATAAATCAGATATAAATCAGATATGTGCCAATGCGACTGTCATGTAAACAGGCAGATCGGATTTTTCCTAGGCGTTGTGTTCTGTACGTCATTAAACCTGCGACAATTTAGTACTTCATTGCGGTTTAATGACGTCGTGTAACAAGCGAATCGGATATGGGTCACAATTTAAAAAAACGTGTAAACAGAAGGTCAAAAAAATCGGATATAGGCAACAAATCAGAATTGAGCATCAAGACCTGCAGTGTAAACGAGGCCTATGTGAGCTGAAGTGGACCAGAAAGCCCCCTTTCAAATGAACTCGCAGTGTGAACATAAAAAGAACTGAGTTCCCTTTCTGTTGGTCCACTTTTTGGACCACTTCTAGAGGACTGAGTTCGGTTCCTATAAAAGGGAACTATATGTGAAAACACCCTCTGAAAGCTGTCCACTGCTCCTTCATGGATGGGTCAAATGCAGAACACATTTGGTGTGCTGTGGTGTGCTGTGTTCACAATGACAATCACTTAAAATCACTTTAAAATATTAGTAGAATGAACCACTGCTTCCTTGCTTTGGGCTCTCCCTCTTTCTCTCACTCTCTCTCTCTCTCTCTCCTCTCCATCCCAGTCCTCTGACGTCTTCCTCTCATTTTGCAAATGAGGCCTGCCGTGCTAAGACAGGTGGAAAGATGAGGGAAGAGAAGAGAGAGAAATAAGAATTCATTAAGAGAGCAGGCCAGTTTGAGATTGCTCTGGGACGGTTTGCTTGTGTGAGCTGCGCACTTTGAGAGAGAGAGAGAGAGAGAGAGAGAGAGAGTTATTTTGGAAAATGACTTTCAAGACGTTTCCGAAAATGACTCAGTGTTTACTTAAGGAAAAAGTGTACTGCTGCGAGCGATGGCATAATGGTTTGGAATGGAGCGTTTTCACATCCTCACTAAACTTTTTAAACGAGACGCTCGCCGAGGCTTTCTCTATGACAATGTTTGGTGACGTAATTATATGCAATGTCTTCCAGGACCTGCAGGCGCAGGTTAAATATGAATGAGGACCTGACTGTCTTTGTTCTAACATGTACGCACCCTCGTGCAATTAACGTCACAGATGAACAGGGGATCGTTTGTTCATTCGTTTTTCAGATTAAATCCAAATCCCAGAAAGCATGTTTTTTTAAAAATTTAATCTATTTTTTCAGCATCAAATTTTTGTTCAATATTTGTTTCTGAATCACAGTGAAAAAGAAAAAAAAAAATCCAATTTTGCATCCAAATGACAAATGGAAAAAAATGTAGAAATCACGACGTCATGTTCCATTTTGGTTTTTCGGTGGTCACAAGTTGTAACCTCCATTTGTCATTAGAGCACAAAATGCAAAATGGGAAAATGTCTGCTTAGTTTGGAATGAGTGAATGAATAAACAAATGAATGAAGGAACGAATGAATGAACAAGCGAGCGAGTAAGCAAACGAATGAACGAACAAATGAAGGAACGAATGAATGAACAAGCGAGCGAGTAAGCAAACGAATGAACGAACAAATGAAGGAATGAATGAATAAACTAACAAACAAATAAATGAAACTGTGTTTGTATTTTACATTCAAATTAAAAACGCTAAAGTTGGTAGAGTAACCGTTAAGGAGTTGGTCCTGTGATCACAAGGTCGCCGGTTCAAGTCCCAGACCAGCAAAGATACCACTGAGGTACTCATGAGCAAGGTACCGTCACCAAGCACTGCTCTCAGAGCACTGCCAAAACGGTCAAATGCAGAGGTCACATTTGGTTGTGGTGCACTGGCCTGTGGTGCGTTCACAAGTGTCTGTCACACAAGGAAAATTTCTGTAATTCATCTCACCCTCTTCTCCTCCTCCTCCTGCTCCTTCTCCCAGACCCGTGCCTCATTGGTGACCCTGGAGTCCTCCTGGCCTGACATTACAGCAGGCATCATTTCCACTTAAAGTTCCCTCTAGGTAGAGAATATCACTCTGTAGGGTTAACCGTGCGAAAACTGCTTCATCAAAGTCCGCCGTTGATCCACTTTCATTCTCCTGACCTTTACTGGAGTCCAGGTGCTGTGAGAGGTTTCACTTCTTTTGCAGCCAGAACCACTCTATTTTTTAAAGTGAGTGAATATTTGTCATTGTGAACACACCACAGCACAGCTCTGCATTTGACCCATCTGTGCATCATACTCTCGTTCACACCTCACGGTCACCAATTAACCTATAGTGCATGCTGTGGGAGGAAACCGGAGCCCCCGGCGAAAACCCACGCAAACACGGGAGAGCATGCAAACTCCACACAGAAAGACCCTACAGCCGACCCGGGGATCGAACCCAGGACCTTCTCGCTAACCACTGCGCCACCGTGCCGCCCAAGAGATGATTAAATCCGTTTAAGTAACCAGGAATACAAGTGTATTTTTGTGATTTGATATGAATGGAAGTGATGGTGTTAAATCAGCATATGATATTGTCTTCTGAAATGAATCGGATTGAAATCGTATCGTAGCAGACTCTGAGATCATCAGAAGTCGAATCGCTGTCCGTTTAATTTTTATAATATCATATCGTGATGACACCTGTGATTTACCCTTCTAATACTTGCAGTAAAAATACGTAAAAAGGGTTCGGAACTGCTGTAAATTTACAGTGATTAATTTTAATAGAGCATATCATCACTTTATATTCTGTTTGTCTCTCTGACATATTAGAAATTGACCAGGGCGGATGTGGAGACCCTGGAATCCCGGCCTACGGCAAGCGAGAAGGCTCAGGCTTCCGGCACGGGGACAAACTGTATTTCGAGTGTCTGCCAGCCTTTGAGCTGGTGGGAAAAAAGAACATCACCTGCCAGAAGAACAACCAGTGGTCGGCCAAGAAGCCCAGCTGTGTGTGTAAGTGGACGTTTTCCCATTTTTGATCTTCACAACGATTGTTCCTCAAACCTTCCAGCTTAAACGCCGGTTTCTGGTGTGGAAAATCTATATTGTGCTGACCATCGATTCACAGTTGTCCACTCTGCGACAACGCAGTCCACGTAATCCACTTCGCTTCTAATGGCGCGTTCCATTTGCCGTTGGTGCTCGGTTTCCGAGTCGTTTTCCGAGGCTTGAAGCTGAAAGTGACGACATGCGTGCCTTCGTTTCTCGAACATCCGACCAAATATCTTAGCGCACCCCAAGTCCAGAATCCAGTGGCCATCCATTTTTAGCACTTTAGTGATGTTTGTGTCTAACTTGATTCGCTGTGTACATAATAGTGTTGTTGTAGTCGATAGACGTGTTGCTATGATCTTGTTATACGTGAAACACCATGTTATCTGACGTTTATCAAGTGGCGATGGTAAATTGGCTGGTCGATGTTTCTAAAAACAAATGACTAGCCTAGTTAGCCGAACAGTAAAGCAAACAGGATCAGTAACTTGAGACGGAAAATTCAGATAAAAAGCTATAAAAATCTTCTGTCCAATTTCAACTCTCCTGTGGCGAATGGAACGCATCCAATTCGGATTTCACTGTATTTTTACCGGATGTGACGTAATCTCGTCAACCGAATCTCGAATCCAGTAACAAATGGAACGCAGCATAATTCACGTCTAATTCCAGCATTAGGCCGCGGCTCCTCTGTACACGCTGCTTAGCCGTAAATGAATAATATGTTTCCGGTAATTGCAGCATCAACAATTAGGTCATGCAAATGAGTCCCAATGTGTTAAGACAGGTGGAAGGTTGAACAAGGGAGCGAGAGAGGGAGTAAAAGCAGAATACATTAAAACGTGGGTTATCCTGAGATTATTTTTGGCGCGGCGATGATGAGGCTGCATGCAAATGCAAATGTATGGAGTGCATTTTCATACAAACGCGTCAGGCAAAGGGGAAAAGGGAGAAGCGGCGAAAGCATTTTAGGACAACGCATGACTCAGAGGTCAAGATATTTAACAAGCCTTTACTAGCCAGAACATGTCGCACATTTTGATGAGTTTTGACACTGTAAACAAACAGAAATCTGTATCAACTGGATAATCAGACAGAATTGATCTTGACGGAGTCAGTAACTCATTAAGGCCTTGCCGATAGGCTTCATTAACCCGAGGGATTTGCCACGTCAGTGTTGGTGCACAAGATTTTAATGTTCGTGGCTGGAAAAGGTCTTTGTTTCCATGCACGCAGATAACCAGGTTTAGCGAGAGCGTTGTTTCCCGACGTGTTTCCCAACACGATTCAAGCAAACAGTGTATAAGCAGGAATGAAACAGATGAAATCAACAGAAAAAAAGATCAACAAAAAGAAGATGACGCACTCAAGGTTGGACGTTTCCCTTTGCACTATCTTGGATGACTGTCAGATAAAGAAGGCAGCGTTTTATGGCAAGCTGGCAGTCTGCTGCCGACATGCTGTTAGCAGCGTTGCGGCTATAGCCGTTTTTTAATTAATATTCATATCTTCTGACATGCTCGTGGAAGAGAAGTCAGATTTTGACGTCCTCTTAAGGGATGAACGCGTTTGCAGAACTGTGAACGGCGCACCAAGCGATGCCGAAAAAGTAGCAGTCGGTTGTCACAACATCACCTCTGGGGAAGTTTGCCTTACGCAGATTTCGGGAAATTTCCTACCTGTGCACCCTAAATTAGCTCAGCGTCCTGCTGCGTGAGTGGTGTTTCTGCTTCCAACATGACATGGAGTGGGCTTTGTCATTGTGCAATGGGTTCATTATCTGAACCACTTAATCTCAGTTGGGACTGTGGGACCGGAGCCTATCCTGAGACTTTGGGCGCAAGGCAGTGACCAACGCTGGGCAGGGGTTAACTGACCCTCGTATGGGGTTAATTTAGAGTCAACAATCAACCTAAACTGCATGGGATTAAACCGGAGCACCCGGAGAACCTCCCCATGCCAACACGAGGACAGCACGCAAACTCCACGCAGAAAGGCTTCACGGGGATTAAACCCAGGACCTTGAAGATGAAATGCAAGCTTTAATGCAACAAGTTTTAACCAGCGTTCTTTTTCTTTATTTTCTTATGGAAGTTCCCACATTTTTGAGGTGTAGCTTCAGGAAAAACCAACGTAGAACAATAGTGTTTAGAAATACAGAATTACTGTAAATATCAAATACTTTTACAGTGGCGTTCCGTATTGAAGTACCGTATTGCACTGTAAATATATAATACAGTACTCTTGCTAGAGGTGTAATGATTAGAGATGGCACAGATCCGATACGTGGATCAGATATCAGTCCGATAATGACTCAAATAACTGGATCCAGTATCGGTGGCATTGGGACGATCTATGGAGGTTTTTCTACGTTTGTGTAATTAGTTATGCATCTGAAGTGGCCCTGCTGGTTTATTGTTCGACATTCGCAGTGATTCGTACATATTGATATGACAGTGAGCAGAACAAGCAACGCAACACACTACAACCCCAAAAACAAATCACATGACTATACTGGTTAACTTCCCTAACAACACCAGCTCTCGCTCGCAATCTCCGTGTTCCTGATGGTTTAGCGTCACAGGATTAGGGACCGTCACAAAATGACAGAACTGTCTTCTGTTAGAGCCATTTTGTGTTGCATGAATGCTTGAATATTTGGATGTAATATTTCATAACTATTTGTAGTAGAAGTTAGAGCTATAAAGCTAATTTGAATATTTCTGGAACTTTCCATATGAACTTTCTGTACAGTGTTACGTAACAGAGTTATTTAAATATGTCTACACGTTAAATGTACTTGTACATAACAATAGAAGTAATACGTAGTTGCCTTACGTGTCGAAATCTGATTGGTTCCTGAAGTACAGTATATATAAAGAAGTAAGAACGTACACAGAGGGTAGAAGTGAGTTGAAGCCAAGAACTCAGGAGCATTAAAGTCTTTTGACCGTCACGTAAAGTCTCTTTGTAGTCCTAAGAATTCATCTTTTGCTTGTAAACGTCTAAGCTGTAGTAAAGAAAAGGACAACAAAAGAAAAGACTGGACTCAAGACTTATTTTTGGATACAAAGAATCTTCGGAGTTCGAGGCTAGTGAGACAGCGTGAGATGTTATTTTAATAATAAATAATTTAGCACATACATATGGGTGTGTAATTATTACATTGTTTTAGTTAGGAACACAGTATTTAAGTCAAGTATTTCCTTAAGCGTGACAGAATAATCTCACAATACACAATTTATTCATTAAAAACTGGTACTCGGGATCGGCCGATACCCAAAGCCCAAGTGTTGGCATCAGAGCTGAAAAAGTTGGAGCCGTAGTAACCATACACTGATGTAGATCGATACATCAATTCAATGATCAGTGAGGCCATAGCACTGATCTAAAATGAAGACATACGTTGATTCATTGATTGATTAAAATGCTACATATTGTAAAGGCCCTTTACAGTGAAGTTTATATTGAATTATATTGAACTTTACATTGAGATTTTATTGAAAGAAAAGCTTTTTATGCCTTATTTCTTTTATAGTCTCCTGCTTTTTCAACTTCACCACGCCATCTGGAGTCCTGCTCTCCCCCAACTACCCCCAGGAGTACGGCAACAACATGCACTGCGTCTGGCTGATCATCGCCAAGCCCGAGAGCCGCATCAACCTGGCCTTCAACGACCTGAGCATGGAGAAGCAGTTCGATTTCCTCTCCATCAAAGATGGCGGCAAGGCCGAGTCGCCCATCTTGGGCACCTTCTCGGGCGATGTCCTGCCGTCCTCCATCACCACCAGCGGCCACGTGGCACGCCTGGAGTTCCTCACCGACCACACCTACACCGACCGCGGATTCAACATCACCTTCACCAGTAAGCCTTTGCTCCTCCTGGCTGCTTTTCGGCGCTCTTTATTGAGTTGTTGGGTGAAAGACGGTCTTTCATTCTACTGTCGGTTTCAAAGTTTCTTTTTTAATCACACTTAAAGGCGATTTTTTCAAATACAATTGCTGTAATTGTTTGACGGGATGAATTGAGGGTTTTTTTTTGTCTTGTAGCTTATATAAAAGTTGGTATAATTTAAGTTGGGGCATATGAGTCACTCACTGTTCCGAGACAGACCCCATATTAAAAAATGTCTTTCTGTCAGTCTCTGTTATTCGCATTCATGCGGCAAACATATTATCCTTTGTTTTTTGTGCGTCAAAATGTGGCTTTTACATGGCTTTTTTTTATAGAAGTGAATGTGCTTCTGTTTTCATCTTTTCAGACCGGCATGATGAAAGACATTCGCTAAAATTCTGCCCTCAATACCTTTTAGCGAGTGTGCGTTCGCGCGGCCGCCGGCTTTGCGACATTTGAGAGTTTTCTTTTGTTTATTACTTTAAGATCAAAGCTCTACAACATTCTGGATTTTTCCAACTTGCCGAAGGAGCCGTGATGCCTTTTTGAGCTCATACGCAGAATAATTTTGCTTTTTTTCCGTCAGGTTCTTATATCTCAACGTTACGCAAACAGTTGACAGTCAGGCGTCGAGGTGCTGAAACCCTAGGTTTTGGATTTATAGGTCTAGTTAATACCAGACGTGTGGACTCAAGTCACATGACTTAGACTCGACTCAGACTTGAGTCATAAATTTAATGACTTTTAACTTGATTTGACCAAATCAGAGAAAAACTTCGACTCAACTCAGACTTGAACATCCCGGGCTTTTGCCCTTTGACTCGAAAAAACTTTACAGTTGATACCATACAGTAGAGCTGGGTAAATCCGAGACGTGCACAATAGAACTCTGCACGGAAACACAAGCATGGGTAAAAACATGTGCGTTCATGATAAGCAATCACTTTGTTTTTTGTTTTGTTTGTAATCAAGCCCGTTAATTTGCAGGTTTTGAAGTGATGAGTATGGTTGCCTCTCCACAACCATCATCTTGGACAAGCGGGTGAAGGCTGCCTCACTGACCAGTATGGTCACAGCTGCCGCCACGTGTTTGTGTGTGGAACAGATTTATACAGACTGGGTCAATCGCTGTCTTGTGAATATACTTTCCCTTCAAGTCTGGACAAATCGAGCAGCTTGTAAACTTGTTTATTACATTTAAAGGGCAGTTGGTGGCGTAACAGGCGGGTGTTCGCCCCGTGATCAGAAGGCCGCAGGTTCAAATCGGTTACCACAGGGTACCGTCCCCAAGCACTGCTCCCCGGGCGCTAGTTAGCTGTCCACTGCTCCTTCACGGATGGGTTAAATCCAGAGGTCACATTTGGTTGTGGTGCACTATGTGCCGTGGTATGTTCATGATGACAAATAATCACTCATTAAATGTCTTAGGAAAATTGACACTTCTTTACTTAAGTGAAATTAAATAAAGAAGTGTCGATTTTCCTAAGACGTTTAATTTCAAGTGATTTGGGCTCTGATTTCGGTTGTTTGAAATGTTAATTTCCTTAAATTATTTTAAAATAAAAAGAATTACTCTTTTAATTAGAAAAAAAATCTCCTCTTTAATAGATGAGCATATTTACAGTACAAACCCTGTCAAAAAATGTTCATTAATCTTTAGCATGTGATTATATTGGTCGGAGGTTGTTTTGCCCAGGTCTGCAAGCCCCAAAAAGGTTTAAAATGAGATTTGTTTAATGTACTCCAATACAGCATCCAGTCATATCGCGGCAGATAATCACGACATGAGACGTGAGAGAGAGTGCCACTTGGAAGACACGATGCCAAGTTTTTACCACTATATTTGGTAAAAACTGCATTATGACTTGTTTAGGACGCAAAACTCAAATTTAAGGATTTGGACTTGACTTAGGACTTGTTGGTCTTGACTCAGGACTTGACACGAGCCTTGAGTGGAAATGCTTGAGACTTACTTGTAAAACAATGACTTCTTCTCTCCTCTGGTTAATGCTGTTCCAAGAAATCCCCATCGATTAATTTTGAGAGTTTTAAATCCTTGACCACGTTTCACCTCCCGTACGACAGGCTTCTTCAGTTCAAAGTTTAGTGCTGATGAATTCTTTCGGAAGTGAAGTGAAACATCAAGAATTTCCAAAAGAAGTCCAGTTCCCTTCCATTCAGAGAACCTCCGCAGACATCATCAGTTAATTACAGCTGCCGAAAGGTGACTCGGCTTCACGTGACTTCCCTCGTGTCCCGGATGGTGGGGGGGGGTGGGCATCACTCATGTTAATTAAAAAGACGACAAACTCTATTGAAGAGCTGGCTGGCAGTTTAATAAATAGAGTGATGCTGATGGATGAGGTTACACGCTGGGTTTGGGTGCCGCGGATCAGAGTGAGGATTCATCACAAAAGCACTTTTTTCGAACCTCTGGTGAGTGAGGATGGATTGAGAGAGAGAACGGCAGAAATAGATAGAGAACAGGTGAGAGAAAAAAAAAGAGAACGATTTTGGAGAGATTGTGTCTTGAAGTGATGCTTTATCTTCTCTGAGCTTCCATCACCATGCAGCGAGTGTTTCCAAACTTCCCAATCAAAGCAAAGTAAGTTTGGGAGGCGCATCAGTCAATACGTTGTTCTAAGTGAAATGAATTAGTTTGTTTGTGGAATGGAGACGGCAAGCAGAAAAAGTTTTCTTTTTCGTAGAGAAATCAAAGTATTTCTTTGACTAGATCATTAAAGGACAGCAGCCACACGCTACTTGGCCATGCTACAAAAACCTAACCTTTTGCGAGACTCAAATCGTAGCTGAATAAAATAGAGAGCGGCACCGGATCGATATCCTAAAAAGGAGTGTATCGAAGAGCTCCAAAAAAGAGAACTCATCTTAAGTTCAAGTATTTCTGGAGACATGGCTAAGAGACAGAGCGAGGAGTTCAGAGCCCCGACTACTCAGCACGCGTGAGCTCTTATCAGCCTTGATAAATGCAATAAAGTCAGTATGTCTATCCACCTTCTGCTCTTGTTCACGTCGATTTGCCTGCGGCGCTTGAGTGCTGGCCCACAGTTAACTCTTAATAAACTATTTTTCTGCATTTTGTTTAGTTTTTTGGCTATTTTTGTCCTGATTTTTTAAGACGTGCACAGTCACCAAACGAGAAGCAAAACTGCTCAGTATACCTGCATGGAAAAGGCTAAGCAGGTAATCTTAATCTGGCAGTCAAGTAAGGGGTGGGCAACATATCGAATATGCGCGATGTATCTCGGTTTAATCCACGCGAGAGGTAGTAAATGACTATAAATGACGTCACTTTCGAGTTCAAAGCACAGCACTCACTTCCCCGTCCATCCAGATGACTCTCCCAGCGGATTGTTACATGCTTGTAGAAGGCACGTGTGTTTTTGTTTTTCCTGGTGAAAATGAAGATTGACGGGGGCGTCGGCGAATCAGCTGTTGGACTGGGGCGGTGCTAAGCGTTTATCCACATGCAGGAGCTGCAAGATGGCGGCGTGCAGCTTTTACGCGATCGTCCACTGATCGTCCATTCTGGAAACAAAAAGTAAACGCGCTCATGAATGACATTCTTCATGATGTAAAGGCGCGGTGCGTGGGTTGCAGGCACTCGCGATATGGAAACAAAAACGCTCCAGTTCAGTCAAATCTTCCCCTGTATTACTGACAAAACCCATATGTGACAACCAGCGTTCTACGCACAGCACAGCTGTTTTCTTGATATTATTCTGGATTAACATCCATCGCATTTTTGTGACACGGCTCCGAGTCGCGGCGCAGGGGATTGTGGGAAATGTAGTTCTCTTCCAGAGAGAGAAAATATTTTGAGATATATAGTATATTGTATATCGTGATATAGCTTAAAAATATCGGGATATTATTTTCACGCCATATCACCCAGCCCTAAATCAAGTTTTCTAGAGTTTTAGGACTCCAGAGTTCACGTGGGTTGAAGAGTAAATGTCTCAGGAGAGTGGAGTGGCTTCATTACAGATTCCTGCCAAAGCTTTACACATATATAATGCATTTCAGTGTTTGTTCATCTTCACGGATATGGATCATTAATGTCCCAGAAGAGCATTTAATTACCTATAAAATGCAAAAATTATGTAGAAATCATGCAATAAATAAATTGCTACTACTGAAAGTAAATAAAGACTTAACACAAATTAATCTTCACTGGTAAACAATAAGAGAAACGCCACATAGTAATGTGTCCCCTCTTGAATTAAGACCTGTAGGTGTCGCTTGTTTGTTAAAGCTGGAGGTGTTAACTCAGCACTGGGAAGTGTTGTGTTACCTCGTAAAGTCGGGTGAAACATAGAGGCAAGCATGAACCTGGCAGCGAACACATCCTCACTGAGTGTACACGAATGATGGCAGTACGCCTCTGTCATCTTTATGTATGCTTTTGGAATGCAGCTCTTGTTATGATGGGCTTTTCAGCTTTCGGTGGATGGTAAAATAGCAGCATTTTCCCGTTTGTCGAGCAGAATTACATTGTGAAAAGCCAGGTTGTTAGTCAGATTGACAGATCCGACGCCACTCACCCACGTGGAAAACCCAGCTAGAAGACAGCATGTATTTAACACTGTTTGGCCAGAAAGTCTATAAGTTTTTCTTGTATTTATTTATCTATTTTTGTCTTTTCCAGCTTTTCGGCACAACGAGTGCCCAGACCCTGGTGTGCCAGTCAATGGGAAACGTTTTGGTGAGAGTCTGCAACTGGGCAGCTCGATCTCTTTCCTTTGTGAGGAGGGCTTTGTAAAAACTCACGGCTCCCAAACTATCTCCTGCATCCTCAAAGATGGCAACGTGGTGTGGGACAACGCTGTTCCCCGCTGTGAAGGTCTGTACATGCTGAGATTGCACAAGAATTGCCTGAAAATCTATGTTTGGATATCAGATTAACATATGCTTAATACATGCGCTGACCACCGTGCTAAGTTGAATCTGCACAAAAGAACAAATTTCTTTGCCTCATTTAAGTTTCAAAACTATTTTCTTCAATTTATTTGAACTTGAATGTTTCATCAAACAAACTTAAATGTTCATGTACACTACACTGTGCAAAAGTTGTTCTACCTCATAATTTCAAGTTCAGTGAACTGCAATGTTCAAGTTAATTCAACCATTTAAAACGTATGTTACTGATTTATGTTTACTGATTTACAAACTTAATTTGAAGGATTACTTTTACTACACGTTTCAAAATTAAAATAAGATACAACTTATAGGATATGTAAGATCCAGAAAAAATTGGAATTATGAATTAAAAAGTCAAAATAATGAAAATGAAAGTCATAATTATGACATTCTGTGTCATAATTTCAACTTTTTATCTACTTTCTACCTAATGATTTTGACTTTTTACCTCATAATTACTTTTTGTCGCATAATTTCATCTTTTTACCTCATGATTTGGAGAAACTTTCTTGTTATTAATTTTCTCTGTTTTTAAGAGTGAGTGCGTGAAAGGTGCTATGGCGAGCCAGAAGGTGGTGTTTGCCAGTACCATCGCTAGACGCGAGTTGGCACTTCCCTCCCTGAAATATGTTTTCAGGGAGGGAAAAAAAACGTATCAATTATAATGGATTTATCACAACTAGACACTGATGAGTCTTATTCTGCAAAACAGTCAGTGTTTAACAGTAAAAAGCAGCTGAAATGTAGTATAATAAAGTTTTGCTGCTAAGCTAGCTGAAGCTATGTTATAACATCACACACAAAAAACATATTTGTCTATAATGTATGTGCGTAAAGTTATGTAACGCAAATAACAAAATTTGACTCCTTTCCGCTCGATTTTCTCTCTGAAAATATTCAAATATAAGTAATTACAACTTTTATTTTGAAGTAAAAACTATTTTAGGGATAACAGTGTGGTAACAAAATAATACATTTTACTGGAGTTCATACGCAATATAATAATATACCAAGTGTTATCCCAATATTAATAATGTAATTATAGTACTTAATAACAATAAATTACATAATGTAATAATAATTTATTAAGAAATTAGAGCGGCCAAACTGCCTGACAGACTCTTGCATTGCATCATCTATCAGTAAACATAAGGGAATGTAAAATCTCTGCTCCAAATGTGAATCGATGTCACCCGCAGGACCCTCGCAAGGCTCTGTACATTTTTTTTCATTAACTACACACAGATACACAAACATAAACTACATTCTCACTAGCTGCTTAAATGTCAAGGCAGCAGGAGCCCTTGAGAAACGCTTCCTCCCCGTATGTACATATGGGAATGAAATATATGGCTTGTAAATTCAGCAGCGAAAACTTTATTTAAGATTTGCCGTCTGCCGCTGAGGCGTTACGGCTGCAGAGATGCAGAATAAACCAGGCTTGTTCTCCACATTTTATACAGCTCTGCTGGAATATTCAAGAAATCCAGTTTTATAGCAGAATCTGGGCCGCGGGTTGTTTGGCAAGCTTTTGTTTTTATGCGATGCAGAGTCCTGATATTACAACACATGTTTCCTCTTTTAATGAAATCCATCACGGTGGAGACAGTAGATCATTTCAGGGCGGGTTTTGCGGTTCGTGCTGTTCATAGATGCCCTTCAGTGAGCGCAGACTTCTGATGCAAACTTCTGTCTCAAACACACTCATAGCTGTTTTCGGCACACACGAACACTTGTATCTTATTACATCTGTATAAGGTGTTTCACTCTTAACTTTCTCCCAGATTGTATTTTAACACCTTCAGCTGTTTTGAAACAGGATATGATTATTTAATATCGAAATTCATAAAAGAAACGAATGTCCTAACGTCTTTCTGTTACTGAACTCATGGAAAGTTTTAATTGATCAAGAGTTTTGAGATATCTGTGTAGGAATTGGATTCAGTTAAACGCTGGGGACAAAGATTGAGATGTCAATCCACAGTGAAGCCACAAACACAGAAAGGGTTTGATAAAGTAACTATGTTGGCTATACTGTATAAAAACCAAAGCAAGATACTTGTGCCTGGAAAACAAGAATTGTTGCAAAGGCGGAAGACGAACCCTTGACAGTGTCTCTTTTTGTGTGAGTGATTGTCATTGTGAACACACCACAGCACAGCACACAGTGCACCACAACGAAATGTGTTCACAATGACAAATAATCATTCACTTTCACTAGGAGTGAATTCATCATTTGAGTTTTTACTGTGTGCTAACGATGCACTGGATAAAGTCATTCACATTAAATGGCATTACTTGCAATCAATAGAGAACTATAGCGTGTCCAGAAGTCACAGCTGATATTTAGTGAAGGTTATTCCTGCAAAGTAACTGTTTGATTTCAAATCGACTGTTTCTTGTCTTTTTTGTGTTTTTTTTTTTTTTAGCTCCATGCGGCGGGGACTTAAAATCTCCCAGTGGAATTATTCTGTCCCCAGGCTGGCCTGAGCTTTATAAAGAGGCTCTCAACTGTGAGTGGATCATCGAGGCTCCACCTGGATACCCAATCAAGATCATCTTTGACAAGTGAGCTCAATCTTCCCTATTTTACTTCATAGCTCCCAGGCTCGTGGGGGTTACTAAATTCATATTTATATTTACTGCACAAAGAGATGCTCTTGAAATATATGAAGAAATATAATAATGAATAAAGTCTCAACTAACCCAATATACAAGAACATTCACACTGGCATCGTCAATCCACGCACAATAATCCCACTTTTATTTTCCATCAAGCATATATTTAAAAAGCTTTAATTATGACTGCTTTCAGCAGCTACAGGAACAAACAATCCTAAAACAATCTCTTCTAATAATGATAGAATACTTGTGTATACATGTGTATAGCACTGCTGCTGCTGTGGCCATCCAAACTTTTGCATATTACATCTTGTGTATTATATCTTGTAGTTTTCTCATGAAGTTTTAATTCTCACTTTCAGTGACTTGGATTTCTGGAAACCTTTACAGCTTCGTTAGCAAACAAGATGGACGGAGCTGCTGCGTCTGCCATCATTTTAGTAAAAATTGTCACATTGTCTAGAGCTGAGTAATGCCGGAGCCAAAAGGGAGAGAAATAATTAGTTATTTGAAGAGTTTTGGAAATCAGAATGCCAAACTCATTAATTTTACGGATGTACTGGCTTCAAATCTCCAGGTCTGTGACTACTAAATAATTTTGGATCTCCAAATCGTGGCAGATAGAAAAATTGATGAGGAGAGGAACTATTCCCATGTGTTTTCTTTATATATTTTTTAAATATGATTTTTAACTCTTCTTTTTATGCGTTACATGTGGAAGGAACTCCCTCCAACTTGCCACGTTAGCTTCCTGCGCACGTACAACGGGAGCCGTTAACCCACGCCAATATGATCGCCAGCTCTCCATAAATAATGAACACAGCAAAGCATTTGTTGCTCTTTGATTTTATGTCGCATTAATTAAACACGACATTCCGCTTCATTGTTCTGGCTTTTCTCCGAAATGGCACGTTGTGTTTTAGTAGCACTGATCGGAGAACATAATGCGGGGACAGATTGACGTAGTACTACAAATCTTTGCGTGGTGGATATTCCCAGTGGAACGTCGTCCTCCCACCAGTCTTTTATTTCTCTCAGTTGAGGTGGAGAAGTTTGTGCGGCAGCCTTGGGCTCGTGAAATTATCTACGTGCGTCTTTGAGTCTCTCTGGGTTATTCATTTATGTGAGAACATTGTGCTCAGACCCTGCACTGTAGACTCAACTCGGCTGTACTGCAGGACGTCAGTATTCTTCCTGTCAGAACTTGACCAACCTGCTCTTTGATTGATGTTTCTCCTCATTCTGTAGCTATGAATAGGTCACATTTTTCCAGATATATGGAGCTGTTGCGAGCCTGTTTCGTTTGGCCGAGTTTGCTGACGGTCGTTGCTCCACAGAAGGAATACATGTACGTACTTTCTCATTGTTTAACTTTCTCACAATGTTTCCAACGTCTGCGTCCTTCCCAAGGTTCCGGACCGAGGTGAATTACGACGTGCTGGAGGTCCGGGACGGGCGATACCCTTCCTCGCCGCTGATTGGCAGCTATCAAGGAACCCAAGTGCCCCAGTTCCTCATTAGCACCTCCAATTTCCTGTACCTCCTCTTCTCCACCGACAAGAGCCATTCGGATATCGGATTTCGCATTCGATATGAGAGTAAGCACTTTTATTACCCTTCATTTTGCATGAGATTAACCCTTCTGTTATGCACGTTTTTCAGGAACACCAGTGATGTTCCTGGTCAGTTTGAACCGGGGCATGTTTAATTATCCAAAAGTGTTAGAATCCCAAAAAACATATAAACAAAACATTGTTTATATCTCATTACTAACCATTTCAATCGAAATTCAAACGGTGTAATGGTGTTATTCACAGATCATGGTTTAATGAGGATAATTCACTCGTTTTCATACAAAAATGCAACCTTTTTTAATGTACATTGGAAAGACCTACATATCAAACACAATAGTTGCACATGACATTGATAATAATAATAATAATAATAATAATAATAATAATAATAATAATAATAATATAATAATAATAATAATAATAAAAAATTATTTAATGGAGCTTTTCATACACTCAAGGCACCTTACAGAAGCAAATTTAAATTATTTAAAATTTAAATTGACCTGAAAAGCACCTATTTTGAAGGGGGGGGGTGGGAGTTGCACATATGTGAATTGAAATTTCGTATTTTATATGTTGAATAATTCTTATTGCTGCCACGTAAGCTTCCATACTGAAAATCCATATTTACCCTATTATTTTTAGATTTTAACGCAACATAACAAGAGAGTTAATAGTCAAAACTGCTATATCTGTAAATGCTCCCAAGATTTTATGCGATGTTGTATTGCTACTGGTGCTAACACAAATTCAACCAATTCCCACAAATTCATCACAACCTTCATGTCCCTACTGTGATGTAGAAGTAGGGGAGAAATCGAAACGGCTCGTTTAAGGCACAATTTCTGACATTCATCAATTAATTCTAACACAATCTGACCATTTTTATTAACCGTACAGTGTGTGTGGAAGCAGTATAAACCCAAGTGGATGTTCGAAGAACAGAAAAAGTGATTTTTTTCAAAATATGAGACCTTTTAGAAATCATTCACCTCCACACCACTAGGTGTCAGTATTGAGTCTGAGAGCACTGTGATATGTGTGGTCTAAAAAAACTACAATGTAGAAAGACAATATGATATCTCGTAATGGACAAATACCTTAAAGGTTTGGACGAGGGTTAATTTTTTGTGTAAGCATTTCATTTTTCTGTTTTATTTGAAGCTTTTTCGATCCGCGAGTGCTGCTTACGCCGAGTGTGATATTATCTCCTTTATGACACGTATCACTGTGTTATATCAGAGCCTCCTAATTACAGCAGGGAAATTCTTAGATCGTACTAACGCAGTGCTAAATGAAGGGAAATATTAAGGTGTCATTAAAAATGATAACCACATGCTGCAATGTTACTGTGCTGTGATTTCAATCATAGGGCTGTAATTACGAAATAATGGGATGGTGATTGTTTTAACATAATTCTAGAGATCCACAGGCGCACGACACACACACAAATGAGCGCATGCAGACACACACACGAAGCATACGTGGGTCCAAACAAAGGCTGCGTTGTGTGTGTGTGTGTGGTACTGAAATGTGTCACCTGACATTGTAATGTGCGTGACTGGTTCGCGTTAACCTTTTCTCGTTGTCACCCCGTAAATCTCGCTCTTGGACTTGCCTGCTAGTTAGTGGGAGCCTCAGCTCCGCTCATATGATTATGTAAGAAGATGAACAATAGAGACAAAAAGAGTTAGAGAAAGTTCAAAGAAAATAAGACAGGACATGGTAAGATTGGGGTTGCATGTCTGAGAATTCTTGTTTATTAGTTCAGTCCCTCAGTGGAGTTTTATGTAACACTTTGGGTTCTGTCTTACACCCGAGCGAGTTGCAAAGTGAGTTGCTTGTGGTTTTGATAGTTTGAGGTTAGCGGAGAGTTCATTTTCCCGTCTTGTGTCCGGATTGTTTAACTAGGAGTTGAACTTGTGTTACGTTTTGCATCCATTATTCAAGTGTGTTGTTATTTGAAGAAAGGTCAAGAGAGTTTCACTTTGGACCAAAACCTAAGGTCTAAAGTGAAGTAGTGCGCAAACCTCTTTAAACAAAAATGAAAACGTGAAAGATTATGATTTTGTACAGATAGATATCCTTTCAGAATCTGTCACAACTGCTCACGCTCTTCACAGCTTTAATTTAATAAAAGAATATGTGTTTGCACTAAGGGTTTTCAACCGGTGGTCCGCGTCCCCCTGACGGCATTGCAGGTGGTCTGTGACATGCAGTCCAGTTTCACTACGAAATCACTTATTTACAATGATTATGAATAATGCATTTAATGCAAATATCTAAAAAAATAACAGAAAAAATACTTTCCCACTCACACACACGGGACACACAGTGGACCGCAGACTACTGCTTAGTCTGAATGGTGGTCCCTGGGACAGAACCAGTTGAAGAACTTACTGAATAACTATGGATATTCAATTAAAAATTAAATTCCTCCCCCGTATGACAGTCCAGAAGTCTGGGATTGTAAGATCCCAGCCCAGACCAAGGGAGGAGTCCACCTCATCGGAAGGGCCATCTGACAAGGACTCCAGTTCCAGACCTTCACATTTCATCTCCCAGGACTACCAGATCGTAGCTGCCACCAGAGTTTTAACCAGTCACATCCATATCACCTGTATTTAAGGACTTTCAGTTACAACCATTCTCGCTAAGTATTAGGTATTTAGTGCTACACACCAAGCCTTTTGTGTTTGCTCGTCTTTTGTTTTGCAATTCCTTGCTGGTTTTTGGATTACCCCTCTGCTGGCGATTTGGATTTGTTTGTTCTGTGGACTGTGTTTTCTGGTTTTGACATCTGCTTGAATAAACTCTTGGTTTTTCATCAATCTAATCCTTGTGCCTGCGACCTGGTTCTGTCGCCTCTGCGTTTGGGTTCACCTCCCGAGTGTTACAGGGATATTGTCTAACATGCGTTATGATTCAGCGTCATGTATTTTGATGTAGTCTAGTAGTTGTATCAGTGTCTGTACATAATCAACAACTAACTGAAATGTGTCATTTAATAATATTTCAGCAATATAAAGGGTACTCTAATAATAAAATAACAATTAAATAAATCTTTTCTTATGTCAAGTAAAATAAAGTTTAAAGAAAGTATCTTTTAAATAAAGCAATTTAATAAAAATAAACATAAAAGTTACAATGCATATAGTTTCTGTGCACATACACCTTGTGGAGGCTAAAATAAACCACTCAATATTAAATAATTTTAAATGGTTTAAATAGAAACAGTTGGTGGCGTAACGGTCGGGCGTTCATCCCGTGATCAGAAGGTCACAGGTTCAAATCCAGAACCAGTAAACTTACCACTACTTAAGAGCAAGGTACCGTCCATAAGCACTGCTTCCCGGGTGCTGCTCCTTCACAGATGGGTCAAATGCAGAGGTCACGTTTAGATGTGGTGCACTGTGTGCTGTCCTGTGGTGTGTTCGCAATGACAAATCATCACTCACTTTGGTCATCAGCACCCACACAGAACCCAGCCTGTTGTTTTATTTTCAGTAAACGTCTAGTGACATCAATCAGAGAAGCAGTTGGTAGTGTAACGCTTAGGGAGTTGGCCCTGTGATCAGAGGGTCTCCGACTGGAAAGGGTACTAGTGAGGTACTCTAGGTTCCGTCCCCAAGCACTGCTCCCCTTACACTGCAAAATAAGCTGCCCACTGCTAGTTGCTAGTTCACAGATGGGTCAAATACAGAGGTCACATTTTGTTGTGGTGCACTGTGTGGTATGTTCACAAATAATCACTCACTTAAATAAACTAAATGCTTAATCGTTTCTAATCTCCTCTCCAGCTTTGCAGCTCCAGTCTGACCACTGCCGACCCGAACTTCACACGGCTAGCGTCACGGCAACGACTTCTACGTGGGGGCTCTGATGACGTCCAGCTGCGACGCCGGATACACTCTGAGCGACCCTGAGCCTCTGGAATGCGAACCCAACTTCCAGTGGAACCGGCCCCTCCCTCAGCTGCGACGGGCACGTCCTGTTCAAGCATGAACAGCTTCTGTTGGAGGAAAAAGGACATCATAGAGACAGGCTCATTTATTGCAGTGTATGTGCCTGCAGACTGCTTCAGACTAAAGCACGGGTCTGTACGGATCAGCGCTTAGCCTTTTCCACCTCCTGCTCTTATTTCACCACAAGCAAGCTTTTATACTTAAGACCGTTATTGATTTTTCCCTTTAGGTAATGATAGGCATAATTTGCCTCCATATGTTTACGTCCTTCAGAAGGGCACCTGCTGTAAACTCTGCTTTGAGTGCATTTGCGAGTGCTGTGGAGATGCACCAGGCTTTTAATAAACACCCTCCTTTCTCCTCCTATCTCCTCCTCTTCTCCGCCGCCAGCTCTCTGTAGGGTTTATTCAGGGAAACTCTGGCACCATTCTGTCGCCGGGCTTCCCAGACTTCTACCCCCACAACCTCAACTGCACCTGGATGATTGAGTCCTCACACGGCAAAGGCAGCACGGTTTAAAGTTCCAAATTTTTCCCCTTTCCTGGTGGGATTCTTAGTGAGTAAGAACCGTATGCCAGATTCTCAAAGACTTTGTCCTGTCATCTTTGTTGTCATCTGTCAGGCGCCCAGCCTCACCTTCCACACCTTTCATCTGAGAGCCCCTCACGACTGCCTGCTGGTGACGGAGAACGGGAGTTTCGCTCAGCCCCTCTGGAGGCTGACCGGCTCCACACTGCCCCCTCCTCTCAGCGCTGGCCTGTTCGGGAACTACACCGCCCAGATACGCTTCCTGTCCGATTTTTCTGTGTCTTACGAGGGTTTCAACATCACATTCTCAGGTCAGGAGACGGTAATCGTTCTCAGTTGAGTCATAACCAGAGTTCTGATACATTGTTAGGGACTCCAGTCTACCAAGTGAGCTTGAGAGCGAAAGGTCGATTTCCAGAGCGCTTTCTCAGCGCTTAGTTGTTGGCACTTACGAAAGCGCCATCGACATTTCTCGGTGCCCGTGCTTATTTATGTAAATATTTTTTAACGTTTTAGTTTTGAGATTGGTGTTTAGCCAATATGAAACCCATCTCCATTTAACGTTTTTTTCCCCTGAAGGTGCGTAGTGCTCTGGACGATGAAGCTCATATGATTTGGATTAAAAATAGGGGCTGCCCGTGTTTGGTGGACACAGGCCCTTAAACGGCAGCTTTTCGATCCACAAGCTACTTCTGATTAAAAGCGACTTTCTCTTTTAATATAGTTCTACAAGTCTAGGGATGGGTAGTGAAACCCGGTATAAAAAACGGCCCCAAATTAAATTCTTTTTTAAAGACCGTATTACTAGCTGCAAGACCGACGTTAACGGCTGCTTCCGGTGCTGGAGAAATAACTCAATCTGATTTTTTTTTGTTTCAACATAAGCGTAATCTCTCCTAGCGACGACTACGCTGCAATGAATGGTAACACATACATGGGGTCGCTGCCCACCCATGAGACAGGGTTCTGTTCTGCTTATGGCTGTGTGTGGTTTGCATACTGACATCCGGTCGACCCAGTGAGAGTATGTGCACCAATGTAAACTTTAAATCACATTAAATCACTGTAAGACATATAAAAGCACACGTTAACAATCACGCGATACTTAATATCCGTTAGTAGACATAAGTACAGTATATGCCAAGCAGATACGCAGCATTTTATGTGATTAAGGGTTGCCGACTGATTATCGGGGCTGATATTTTGCCGGTTATTGGTATCTGTGTTTAATTTTCACTGATATTAAGTAATTACAAGGTCCGCAACTGTGGCTCCGCTGCCGTCTCTTCTCTCTGTGCCGTTTGCCCGCGACTTGCTGCTTCATTTAATGTTCCGCCAACAACAGTCTCTGATTGGCTATATGTCGTACGTAGCCAGTCAAACACTGAAGCCTTGTAGCCATTCATACCACATCATTACATAATTAAAGTGCAGCGTGAAGCTCCGAGAAGGAAGAGGAGAGTTTCAGCTGAGCTTGGTGTTTGTAAAATTCTAAATTTAGATTTTTGCATATAAGTTCAAATATCGTTATCAGCCTCGTTAACTAGCAATAATCGCATCGGCACGGGCCCTCTGAAAACCAATATCGAAGCTTAATTTTATATGTGATATTGTAACTGAAGAGTCGTTAGAAAGAATTAAAACTAACCAAAAAGACTGTGTAGGTTTTTATTTTATTATAATAATTTTAGTATTGTTATAACTCCTACGCGAGAGGAGTATTTGTCAGCTTACTGTGCTGGTTTGTTTAACAATGATAATAATATTAATAATAGTAATTTGTTAACTAAAGTAATGTTAATTGTCTTGTTAATTAGAGTTTATCTTCAAAAAGTACCAATAAGAGTATGGTTAGCATCTGACTGATAAGCAGTACCAATAGTAGTAGCGTTTCATAATCGTAACCATACCCATCCCTAACTGTACCTGAAGGAGGTTTTGCGTGCGCAGCTGAGCAATGGTGCCCGAGGCCGTGTTCTCTGCCTGTGTTTAGAGTACGATCTCGAGCCGTGCGAGGACCCCAGCGTGCCCCCCTTCAGCACCCGTAAGGGGCTGCAGTTCGGGGTGGGGGACGCGCTCATCTTCTCCTGCTTCCCGGGCTACCGCTTGGAGGGGCCGGCCAGGGTGGTGTGTTTAGGGGGCGACGGCGGTCTGGAGCTCCCTTCCCAAGGTGTAAGCAGGCCTACGCTTTTTATTTGCCTTTGTTTACTGCTGAGAGTGATTCTGCCATCATGTCACCCAACAGACAGGACGTGATACACACACACACACACTCTCACATTCACATTCACACACACACACACACACACTCTCACATTCACACACACACACAGATATTTCCCACATTCACACACACACACACACACACACACTCACATTCACACACACACACAGATACTCTCACATTCACACACACACACACAGATACTCTCACATTCACACACACACAGATACTCTCACATTCACACACACACACACACACACACACTCACATTCACACACACACACACACACACACCTCACATTCACACACACACACAGATACTCTCACATTCACACACACACACACACACACACTCACATCTACACACACACACACACACACACACTCTCACATTCACACACACACACACACTCTCACATTCACACACACACACACAGATACTCTCACATTCACACACACACACAAGATTCTGCCATCTACACACACACACACACAGATACCTTCATTCACACACACACACACAGATACTCCTGGCCTCTCTCACACACACTCCCCAAGCATTCACACACACACACAAGATACTCTCATTCCCCACACACACACACACACAGATACTCACATTCACACACACACAGATACTCACATTCACACACACACACACACACCACATTCACACACACACACAGATATTTCCTACATTCACACACACACACACTCCCACAATCACTCACACACACACACTACCACATTCACACACACACACACACACACTACATTCACACACACACACACAGATACTCTACATTCACACACACACACACACACTCTCACATTCACACACACACACACACACACACAGATACTCCTACATTCACACACACACACAGATGGTTTTCACACATTCACACACACACACACACACACAGACACTCTCACATTCACACACACACACACACCTCACATCTCACACACACACAGATACCCCACATCTCACACACACACACACACTACCACATTCACACACACACACAGATACTCTCACAATCACACACACACACACACACACACCACATTCACACACACACACACACTCTCACACCCACACACACACACACAGACACCTCACATTCACACACACACACACCTCACATTCACACACACACACACACACAGATACTCTCACATTCACACACACACACACACACACACACACAGATACTCTCACATTCACACACACACACACACACAGATACTCTACACACACACACACACACAGATATTCTCACATTCACACACACACAGAATAATCTAACCCTTCCTATCTCATTTCTGTATTTCACTGTTCTTTATTCCTCTTTTCTGAATCTCCTTGCTCCCTCTCTCTCTCTCTCCATAATCATTGGTCTTTTTTTTCCTCCTTTTATTCATTTCATTTCTTTTTTCTTACTTTTTTTCTTTTTTATATTTCTTTTATTTGTTTCAGGTCCTTTTTTCATTCTTTTTCTTTTATTTCATTCATTTGCTTTTCTTTTTTTCTTTTTGTTTCCTTTTCTTCTCCCATAGTCTCTTTCTTAAGATGCTTTAAAAGAAACGTCTTCTCTCTTTATAATTATTGTTTTTTTCCTTCTTTCTTTTTCTTATTTCAAACTTTCTTTCATTTTTTATTTACTGCATTTCTCTGATTAAAAGAGTCATCTTCTCTCTCTCTCTCTTACTCTCCTGAGATGTTTTATCTCTCTCTGTCTGTTTACCTACCTGCTCTGTCTGACTGTCAGCTTGTCTGGACTATTCATCTGCCTAGTACACACACGCGCACACACACACACACACACACACACACTCTACATCCTTGTAATTTATATAGTAGTGAGGACCTCCATTGACTTTCTATATTACTGTATTCGAATATACTACCTAACCTTAAACATAACCCTAACCATAACCTCAGTGACCAAAAGCTAATCTTTCTACACTTTTAGTTTTGCAAATAAACATGTATTTTTTTTTTGTAAAAGCAGTTTAAAGAAGTGAGGACCACTAAAAAGTCCTCACTTCCCAAAAATGTCCTCACTGTGCTGGTTAAAAACTCATTTTGGTTCTCAAGTACAAGAACACACACACACATACACACACATCAACAGAGATCTAGACAGAATGAGAACATGTCATAAATAATCTGATTCTAAAGTAGCTGAGTTTAGCACATGGTCTGTCTGTAATAAAAGCATCAGTAGTGTTCTAATCAGCATCAGTGAAAGTGTGGAATATCTCCGAGGCCAGATTTCCCTCCTAATTATTCACTGGTAGAAGGCTGGCTTTGCTAAACTTAGAAAGTAATGGGTTTATGTTACGATTCTGACATTTTAGTTGAAGCCAGTAATTACATTTTTTTCCGTGGCTAAATCTGCCGGCTGGTTTGTGTTTATTAGTTTGTACTGCTCATGAAACTAGGTCAAGCGATTTCTAAATAAGTGTGACAGTTATTGTGACTCGCGTCGACTCTTTGCAAGCGGGCGATGGTTTAGGGGGAGACTCATTTTCATGGGAATCTCCAGTTTTGCTGCAGGTCAGTAACAGTAAGGGCAGGCTGCGTTTCTCGTGTTAGTGTGAGTGTGTGTGAGCTGCAGAGTGTCGGTGCAGTCGGGTCCCATGTTGGGGTCATGTATCATTTGACCTCTCTTCTGCTCAGCTGAATGCGGCTCTTCAGTAACCGGGAAACAAGGCGTCCTCCTGTCTCCAAACTACCCGGGTTACTATGGCAACAACCACGAGTGCATCTACTCCATCCAGACGCAGCCGGGGAAAGGCATCCAGCTCCGGGCACGAGACTTCCGGCTAGAGGAGGACGACATGCTAATGGTGTGTGTGTGTGTGTGCGCGCGTGCGTACGTGCGTGCGTATTACAAAATATATTCAATCCCCAAGTACTCTATGTATGTGTATTCTTTCGCTCCCTCACTCACTCCCTCTCTCTCTCTCTCTCTCTCTCGTTTAAGAATTAAAAGAGGCATGTAATAATATAAAGGCTCTATAATCATTGCTTTCTTTCATTCTTTCTTTTCTCTTTCTTTCTTTTTTCCTTTCTTTCTTTCTTTCTTTGTTTCTTTCGATCTGTCTTTTGATCTCTCTTACTTTTAAGATGCATAGAAGAGCATCCTCTTACTCTGTTGTCATTTATTTCTTTCATTCCCTCTCTCTCTTGCTATCTCTCTCTCTCTTTCTCTCTCATTCCACCTTTCTCTGTCTTAAGACTCATTAAAAGACGCGTCATTGCTTTCTTTCTCTTTTTTTTCTTATTTCAAATTTTCTTTCTCGCTCTCTCTCTCTCTCTCTCTCTCTTTCTTTCTTTCTTTCTTTATGTATTTTTTCTTTATCTCTCTCCCTTTCTTTCTCCCCCCCCCCTTCCTTTTAAGATGCATAGAAGAGGCATCCTCTCACTCTATTAATATTTCTTTCTTTCTTTCTTTCTTTCTTTCTTTCTATCTGTTCTCTCTCACTCTCCCTCCCTCTCTCTCTCTCACAAATCTTTTGTCTCCTTGTCTGTTTGCCTACCTGCTTGTCTGTCTGTCAGTTTATCTTGACTATCCTTCCATCCATCCATCCATCCATCCATCCATCTGTGTACACACTGTGGACTCTGGACTCTTGTCCTCACTGGAAACAAAATAATAATTATTGTATGTGTGTGTGTTGCAGGTATATGATGGCAGCAGTAACAACGCCCGTCAGCTGGGCGTCTTCACGGGGACAGAGCTAATGGACATGACTCTGAACAGCACCTCCAGCACAATGTGGCTGGAGTTCGCCAGTAACAGTGAGAACACCAGCAAAGGGTTCGAGCTGCATTTTACCAGTGAGTGAAGTTATTTTTAATAATATATTGTGAAAATTAGAGCTCATTTTAATTTTGAAATGAATGTTCCAGAAACACACACACAAGTCCAGGTGGTTGTCTTGTGTGGTTAGTACATCCATGACTCCCATACCTTTACCCCAGTAACCTTCATTTCAATTAAAAATAATAATAATAAATCCTGGCACTTTTCCTTGGAAAATATTAAAAGTCCCTGATACTAACTTTTAAGAACCACTCAGGTCCTCACACATAACTGACTTCTCACCCTACACACAGATCCACGTCATTTCCATTGTTGAGGAAGCTACTTTTAAATGATAGCTTTCCAAGCAAGAAGTTCTGATGCTAAGCTACAGCCAAGCTAGAGTTATAATATAGTAGTTAGCTGCACTACATGCTAATGAATATAAAGTATGTGACTACACTGAAGCTAATCCACGGCTACATCTTAAAAAATGTGGAGGAGATGGAAGCAAAAATCTACGGTACATCACTGTTTGTAAGAAAACAAATAGTCACAGCATTTTAAAAGTGGAATTGCTACTGAAAAGCTACTGTAACTAGTGGTTAAGTTTAAGTTTAAGGTAAAGCATGACAGATTTTCGTTAGCAACATTGTTATTGTCGTGACTCCAATAGCAGACGAACAGCTTCAGTTGAGTATGAAGAACAGAAAGCTTCCTCAGCTCAGCATATGAGACTTATGAGCCACATTCTTATCAGCTTCTCTCTGCTTGAACAAGAAGTTTTAATCTTGACACAATGGCTTTAAGGTAATGGCTGTGAAACAGTGTGGAACCCATTCCCTCTTCCTCTCTCTCCGTCAGGCTTTGAGCTGGTGAAGTGCGAGGATCCCGGTACTCCTCAGTTTGGCTACAAGCGTGAGGATAAAGGCCACTTTGCGGGCAGCATGGTGTCGTACAGCTGCGACCCCGGCTATACCCTGAAGGGGCCGGAGGTGTTGACCTGTCTGAGGGGGGAGAGGAGGGCGTGGGACAGCCCCCTCCCACAGTGTGTAGGTGAGACCATCTGTAGTCTTCATTTTGTAAGTCACCTTTTTTTCCCCATGACTAAGGGCCTGTTTACATGTATCTTGATATTTCTTTTTAAATAAATGCATATTTTGTTAGACATTTCATCTCATTAGGTTAAAAAACGAAAGGTCCAAAAATATGCATTTACGAAAATATCTACATACGTGTAAACAGGCCCTAAGACGAGACATTGACGAGCTTAAAATATGTCTTTGATAATAAATTTGTAAACAATTGGTTTGTGTGTACAAGACGGTTGAAATGTTGATTTGTGGATTCTCGTACACCCAAAACGCATCTACTTCAGCTGTGAAAATATTTAGGCAGTTTGTCCCTGTTCTTGAGTGGAATGGATGAGGGATGGTCGACTGCTGATGCCCTAACAAGTAAAGCCTCATAGAGGAAAAAATGAAGATGATTATACATGGGAAATACTGGTCATTTTTGTGTCGCCTTAAGATGTTTCTATCCCGACAACCAAGGATAAAATATGAAGACAGAACATGGCTTCAATGTAAACGGAGCAAAATGATGGTTAGATTTATATGTTCACATTATTTATGAATGGAACACAAAATGGAGGATGGAAATATTCCCTGTTGCTTCAAATTAAATGAGAAGATTACAACCAACCTCAAGAGGTGCTTTGATATGTACTGCCCTGCCCATGATGTGTTAACTTACTGCAAAATAAAATTATAAGTTTTGCTATGGGTATATGATGCCTCTCAAAGTTTTTGGTAGTTCAATCATAGGAAATACATGTACTGACTAAAAGTTGACTAAAAAGTAATTACTTTTCCTTGACTAAAACCTGACTAAAACTAGAATTTTCTTCTAAAAATTAAGACAAAGAGTAATCCTCATCCAAAATGTCCATTTTTGTAGTGCTAGACATAGTAGGTTAATAAGTCTTGGTGCAAATGCTTGAGGTTACACAGGGTTTTAGTAAAGGAGCTGTAGGGGCATGGTTCCAAAGAAGGAACACCAATAACGACAGTGGCACGTTGGAAGTCACCCTGTAACAGCCACAAAAGAAAAACAAAGATGCTGAGAGTTGGCATCCAAGATTTTACTCTCGTCAGTACCTTGCCAAGGGTGTCCTTTATAAAAGTAGAGTAGAATCATGAGAAACTCTTCTGAACATCACTGACAAAGACAAGAGGTGAAACAGGTTTGGCAAAGAAAAGTATTCAGGCTCTGAAGTGAAAGAGAGGCTCTGTGGTCCAGGTACCGGGAACTGAGGGACTGTGAACATTTTGTTCTTGAAATTGATGTGTTGGAAGTGTTAACAAAAGACTTTGACAAAATGTTATGGCAAGACGACTTGGTCAGAGCATCTCCAGAACTGCAGCTCGTGTGGGATGGTGTCCGTCTGCAGTGGTCAGGAGGTTACTTTATTGTCATTAGCCACTGTATACATGTATACTATGGACAAATTATGGAGCAGTCGGTAGCGTAACCGTTAGGGAGTCGGTCCCATGATCAGATGGTTCACCAGTTCCTGTCTCGGACCAGTGCAGGTACCACTGAGGTATTCAAGGTACCATTCCCAAACACTGCCAAGGCTGCTCAATAATGCTTCACAGATGGGTCAGATGCAGAGGTCCCATGTCTTTCTGGTTCACTGTGTGCTGTGGCGTGTTCATAATGAAAAATATTCACTCAATTGCTGATTGATGTATTTTTTATCCTTGATTTTTCTATAATGTATTGTTTGTTAATCCCCATTTAAATTTGCCTTTGCAGTCTAAGAAAGGAAACAGTACATTTCACTTCACATTGTACTAAGAGGACAAAACAAGTCGACCATAAAAAAGAGTCTTGATTCTTAAATCTTGAGCTTGGGAAAGAAACAACTCTCAGAATCCAACAGTCCATTGTAGTAAGACACTCCACATGCAGAGCGACACGTCCCAAATCAGCCATGACAAAACCGTTCTTGGAAGGGGAACTCGAGTGGAACGAAATGAACAAAGACCTCGAGGAAGAGCGGGGCAGGGAAGGCGGAGGAAAAACCCTGAACCAACAACGCAGACCGTCAGAGTTCGCCCGCTATCCTGCCGTCGCAGACAAAATTTCCGCCTGGAGCAGATGCCCCGAGGTCACGAGCGATGTTCGTCGTTGCTTTGATCTTGCAGAATGGCAGGTCGAAGGCCGACTCCTTCGTTGCGTCTGGCGTGTCAGCAGAAGCCCGGCATAGCTGGATACCTAGAGTCCTGCTCATGCGGTCTGACAACGTCCAGCTGCGATTTCGATACAAAAGCAGAAATGCGGCTCTTCTGCCTCGAATGATCAAAATTTTACCACGTGTCCCCCCTAGTGGCATGGCGACTGTTGTGAAAGGGCCTGTCTCTTACGAACGGCCGCTTTGGATTCAGGCGGAATGGCTGATGAAAAATGAAGCAGGCAGAGCTTTAAAAAACGCTCGCCGCAGTATTTCTGCTGGCAGATATCGACTGGACGAGTTTGCCTTACGATCCGGCGAAAACTTTTAAATCTGCCCTGTCACCTTTCCGTGCTAAGAAAGCGCTGAGGGCTACATTAAGGGCATTTAGGGCCCCATAGTGCAACGTGTGTGCTCACAGCCACTTATTTTTTTATCTTGAGGGCAGCAGCGAAATGTGCTGCAGTGATAAAATGTGGCCAAATTATGGGCGTTTTGGTGCTGCCGGGCTGACATTTGGAATGAGGTCTCGTAACTTTGTTGAGATTAATGCTGTGGGCAAAGGGATGTTCAGAGAAGATGAAGGAAGAGTCTGGATAAAATTCGAGTCTCTATGAGCTTCCATTCCATGTTAGCAACACCAGAATCCTATTGCAGCATATTGTCCTTACCTACTGTATTTATACTGTGTGAGTGAGTGAGTGAGTGAGTGAGTGGTTGCCATTGTGAACACACCACACCGATGGATGGGTGCACTGAGTTTGACCCATCCATAAAGGAGCAGTGGGCAGCTGACATGGACAGAGCCCTGGGAGCAGTGCTTGGGGACAGTACCTTGCTTATGAGTGCCTCAGTGGTACCTTTACCAGTCCGTGATCCAAACCAGAGACCTTCCAATCATGGGGTAGACTTTCTAAACTTTACACTACCAACTGCCCCTATATTTATCGCATGGTGCGTCTCTCTCTCTCTGTCAATATACATATTTACTCGTGCAGACAGAATTTATTCAGAGCGTGGAGCGTTTTTTAATCTAAAGGTCGGAGCGGTCGCAATGTCTCACTCCAATTTCGCTCCGATAGCGCTCACACTATAATAATTAATGTTAAGGGATGACAATAATTACAGGTTCATTTAATGTTTGAAGTTCATGAAACGCATGTTAATTTTTTATACCGGTTGTTAGTTGTGGTTGCAGAGATAATTTGGGTTCTAAACGTGGACCTTTGCTCTTGTACTTGCCTGTGTTGTTTGTTTGAAATTAATACGTTCTGTTCTAAGGGACAGGTGTACTAAGATTGATGCTGTTAATGTTGCATTTGCCTTTGCAAGTTCACAGAAAGCACACACATCTCGTTCTTAAGCGCCCTGCCATGCTGGTACATTTCCTATTTCTCTGCCTGTGTGTGTGTGTGTGTGTTTTGGGCCTAAAACTATGATTTGTAGATATGGCTTTATGGGGACATGTCTGTATGTGAGGATCTGTCCCCTTACAGAAATAAATGTGACCCGATCTGCCATAATGAGTCGGAGGTCGGCGTTCTATTTCTTTAGATACGGGCCGATTATGTTGAAAAACATCACAAAAATAGCGATTTTTCTTTTTTGGAGACCAAATTAATTTGAAGACCTTTTCTTTCATATAAGACCAAAAAAGAAAAATCGATATTTTTGATGTTTGTCAACATAATCGGCCTGTATCTAAATAAATAGAACGCCGACTTCCGACACATTACGGCAGATCGGGTCACAGATGATTTTATATCGACTATACGTTTCATTTAAACAACTGACCTTTTTAGTGTCACAGTGCCACATCCTAATTGTCTCTCGTTCTACGTCTAGTTTAAAGTTGAAAAGTTTACATTTATATTCTACTACTAGTTTAAAAGTGTATATTTTATATTCTATTTACAGTACTGCGCAAAAGTTTTAGGCAGGTGTGAGAAAATGCTGTAAACAAAGAATGCTTTCAAAATGGAAGTGTTAATCATTTATTTTCATCAATCAACAAAATGCAGTGAATGAACAAAAGAGAAATCTAAATCAAATCAATATTTGGTGTGACCACCCTTTGCCTTCAAAACAGCATCAATTCTTCTAGGTACACTTGCACACAGTTTTTGAAGGAACTCGGCTGGTAGGTTGTTCCAAACATCTTGGAGAACTAACCACAGATCTATAATCCTATAATCCTACAAAATAATATAATGACTATAATCCTACAAAATCCCTGACTTTGTGCAAGTGTACCTATAAGAATTGATGCTGGTTTGAAGGCAAAAGGTAGTAACACCAAATATTGATTTGATTTAGATTTTTCTTTTGTTTGCTCACTTTGCATTTTGTAAATTGATAAAAATAAACAATCATTATTTATATTTCTGAAAGCATTCTTTGTTTACAGCATTTTTTCACACCTGCCTAAAACTTGTGCACAGTACTGTATATATTTTATTCTTTGTGCCTTATTTGTTCATTGTTTCTTGTTCTTGTTCTGTACACTGTTAAAACTGCAGCCACGTCGTCTCGTCTCTCTGTGTACTTGTACAGTATATAGCAGAGATGACAAAGTTTACTTTGACTTTGACTTGAACTAAATGGGTAAAAGATGTTATTTTGAGAAAACAGGATGTTATTTTGGTGTTAGGGTTATGTGTAGCTGTAGTTGTAGGATTATTTACATCTAGTTCAACCAAGGAGACCGTTCAGTTCGATAAGTTTTGGAGGAAGCCCGTCGCTTGGTCGTTGGTTCCCTCGTCTCTGAAGCCGGCAGATCTGGCTGGGAGACCAGGCAGGAAGGCGAAGGAGCCTGCCCCGGACCAAGACAGGAAGCTGAAGGTGGTGGAGGGGAGGCGGCGGGCGAAACCGAAAAGCTGTAATGGCAGAGAAGAAGGCCGGTTTTACTGCTTATATACAGAACTAGGAGTTATGCGATTGGACGTGCCAACGCTCATTAGGTCTCCTTGTTTGAACTTTCGTATTCATTTTCATTTATTATAGGAGTCAATGGAAATGCCTGACAAAGACAGTAATATGTGTGTTTGTGTGTGTGTGTGTGTGTGAACCCTGAGAGAGCTGAAGATGGAAATACATATAGAGAGGAGAGGCACTGTCAGAGCCTGAACAAATATTTTTTTTGGTTCTTCTCCAGTGGGGGAAATAGTCATACTCTCCTGTAGAAAAAGGGCAGGGAGAGAGCGAGAGAGAGAGAGAAAGAGAGTGTGTTGTCATGACTTGTGAAGCAGGTCATCTTAGGAGTTGGAGGCGATGGGTTCGCAGTGATTTATCGCCCCGTCGTCTGCACTAGAGCAGCACTCGTCTGATAGAAGTTGAGAGAGGGGAGCTGGGAAAGAGAGGAAAAAGGAGAAAAGATTAATTTGATGGCAGTGTTGTACCAGACCTGTGTGCCTTCGGCACTTTTTCTTCTCCCTTTCATCTATTGAGTTGGGAGCCTTTGATGGTAGGCTGTCGAGGCATTAGACGGCATTATGGACCTCCTGCAGAGACACTGCGTTTTACAGTTTACTGTTGCATTCAAATGAATAAACAAAAACAAAAAAAACATTCTATCAATTAGTCGTGTTACCACGCTTCTGTCATTTACTTCAACTGAAAACAATCATTTATGCAGTCACAACTTTTGTTACTTCTCACTTTTACAACTCAGGGTTTGGAAATGAAAATGATTAACTAACTTAGATTAACTTAATCTGTGAGTTGTAACTACGACTATGTTTTAGAGCGAACATGTTAATACATCACACACACTGTGAAACATTTGCAGCAGGTTCAACTTCAAGTCTAGTTTTCGCTTTGTATTGCTCTCTGTGTGGAATCCCCATTTGGTCTCTCACTTTACATTGTAGGTGAATGTTACGTTTGACATATTGTTAAGATCTTGTATATTACTAGAAAATATCACACTATATTGCTTTGTCAGTTTTGCAGTGTGGCGATTTAGGGCCTGTGTCCACCAAACACGGTCAAAACCTCACTTCCAGAGTGAAAACATCACATTTATTACGAACAGCGTCATTGGGCACTTTCTCTGAAAAAATCACACTTGTTACGAACAGCGTCATTGGGCACTTTCTCTGAAAAAATCACACTTGTTACGAACAGCGTCATTGGGCACTTCCGTTTCTATTTCATGTAAACATTATAACGTTCCTTTGAGATCAGTAGTTTAACCAACAAAATGATCTTTACAATAAATAAACTTGAATCGCATCTTGGCATTAGCGACAGCTTTTGACATCTTTGAGACATGGAGATTGGGTGCATGAGATGCAAGAAAACAGCTGGGAGAGTAGCACCGATTAGGGGTTTGATCACATAAATGTAGTTTTTTGCTTTATTCGAACTGTATGAATAAAGACAAAACAAGGTTCTCCATCTGCTCCAGATATGCCACCATTTGTAGTGAGTTCTTGACTGTGTATGTCCCGCCCCTTCCTTGATTTGATTGGCTAGCAAGAGAGAAGTGACACTGATGAGCCCAGCGCTGTCCAAAAAGTTTTTTTCGCTGAAGGCGCTTAGCGCTCTGAATGCTGACGCTCGTAGGATTTGTATTCAAAGTAGGCGCTGCCAGCGTGTTGGTGCACTGCTTTTGGTGGACACGGGCTCTTAGTATTTTTGCATCTAGTAATTATTGCTCATGAGCACCTCACTGGTACCTTTACAACGATCACGTGACCAACTCCCTAACCGTTACATTACTACACGCTAATGATACTAACTCTAAAAGATATGTATGGGACTCCATGGAGGTAACTCACAATGACAGCAAAACGTGCATGTGGGAGTGTGTGAGTGTGTGTGGTGTGAGTTTGCAAAAAAGCAGTTTTTTAACATTCTAGTTCATTGCGGCCGTTAGTGAGTCACCTTCCCTGAGTAAGAGAGAGATTCATCTGTTTGACCATTAACATTATAAATAGGTTTTGCCTGTAGGATGAACTCGGTGGTAACATACTCCTTAGGCCTTTCAAACGTGTGTGTGTGTGTGTGCACGTATGAGACTCCGGTGTGTCCGCGTGGCATAAAGAAGCGCACATTTGATCTGCCTGACCTCCGGGACGGCGATGCGGCGAGCGTAGAGCTCACTGCCTCCTGATCCGTGAAAGCGGCGGCGCTGCCGAGCCCGCTGGCCCCCGACCCGCTGACAAAACAAGTGATTTGTGCCCCTCGGTGCTCCACGGTCGCCGCAAGACGGATGGCCGTGCCCCATCGCTGGAGCTATTACCCCAACCCTATCAGCCATATTAGCCAAAGGAAATATGCCCGCCCCTGTGGGATATCTCAATGCCGGCCCTGACACGCCACTGCGTTATTCCGCCCATCGCTCATAAAACTCCCCTCCCCTGCCATGCCGAGTTATTCTAAAGTGCCAAAATGTCTGTGTAGGTTCTCAGCCGTCCGGGATCGTTGTAATCTTGGGTGCTGGAACGGAAGGCAACTGGAGAAGATATTTCACCTCACATTCGAAACGCCGGCACTTGTACTGTAACTATGTTAGTGTTATTTTACCTACACATGGGAGGTAATGTCAGCATCAAGTGTAAGTTAAGGTAAGGTAAGGTAAGGTAAGGATGATTGAGTTTGAGGCGAAGCTGAAGCTCAAATGAAAAGAAGCAGCTTATTGTGTGCCTTATTGTGTATTTTTGTGTGTCCTTCACCCACAGCCGAATGTGGTGGCACAATCAAGGATGAGCCCACTGGCCGGATCCTGTCTCCCGGCTACCCAGCACCCTACGAGCACAACCTGCACTGCGTGTGGACCATCGAGGCGGCGCCTGGCAGCACTATCGGGTCGGTATCTCAGTTTTTATAATGTTTCACTCTTCTGCTGCTCTGTCTTTTCCCTGCTTAATATCCTTCCACCTCTGTCCATCCATTCATCATCCTGTAGCTCCTTCTGACATCGTCCTAAGCACCCCTCTCGTCCTTACTCTCCCTCCAGGCATGTGAAACTTGTGGTTGTGGGTCACAGCCCTCAAAATGATGCCAATTTATTTAAGCTGTGTGTTGAGAATGTGCTGTAAATCACGTGTGATCGTGATACGATGTGTTATCGATTGATTCATGATTCAATGTCTGACGATTATCACGAAGACTGCTGCTATGAGATTTCTATCCAATTCAGTTTGGGAGCTGCCTATGGATGAGATGATATTATGAGCTGATTTGGCACTAAAAATATGTTTGATGTTTTTATTTCTGATCTCAATCAGACATTTAAATCAAAAACTATTTCCTGTCCAATATGTAGTGACATTAGCACGTGTAAGATGTCGGATCAGTGCTTTCATGTCCGATTGATCCTGTTGGCTCGTTAATCATTGAATCCTTGTAGATCAGTGTATCATTACTAGTTGGTAAGAAACAGAGCCTCAAGCACCAGTGGAGAAAAAAAAAATTGCCTCCAAAGATTGGAATCGTAGACATGCCAGTGTCGCAGTCCTTTTCTATTCATTTCCAGTTTTAAATTTCAGTTCATTAACCCATAACTGGCTCGCCAAGCTTTTTCCTCCACATTCCCAGCTGTCTTGGCGTGCCTCTCTCCGCTGTTGGTCGATCGGCTGTCAGTTCAAGAGCTTGCAATGTTAGGAGGAGATACTAGGACGTGCCAGGAGAACATTAGCACTTTGGCAGTGTTAAACTCGACCCTTGAATTGGATTCAACTGAAATCGTATCGTCCATGACTTTGTGGTATCGGTAGACGTTGAATCGTAACCGATGTAATATCGCATTGTGATGAAACTTGTGGTTCCCACTAGGAGTGGGCGATATATCGAATATACTCAATATACTGTATCACAGCTTGTTTCACATGCGATGTAGTAAATGACTACATACGTTAACGTTAACGTTAATGCCCATCCAGAACACTGTCCTAGCGCCCTAGCGTTTTGTAGCTGAAGCGGTGGGAAGGGAGCATGCTGAGAGAGAAGTGAATATCCACACAATTTCAGAGACATTAATTGGAAATGGAAGCAAACAACTTGGTTCCGAAGAAAAACAGCCTTCGTGATGTACATGCGCTGTGGGCTCGCGACTCTCATGTGGAACGCCATCACTCACAAAAAGTTCAGTCACATCTCTTTATTACAGACAAAACTCATATTTTAGCTGATAAATAACAACAACCTGCGTTCTACTCACAATACAGCAATTTACTTGATATTGTTAGCGTTTATTCCGGACGCAAGTCATGCGCAAGGGATTGTGGGACATGTGGTTCTCTCTCAGAAAGGGAGAATATATGGAGAATGTATATATTGTGTACCGCGATATAGCTTAAAAATATTGCGATATTATTTTTGGGCCATATCGCCCAGCCCTAGCTCCCACCCCTACAGCTTTTTTAAGTTTTATTATCCACATTGTCGATGGGAAATAACCTTTTAAAACATGTCAGGCAATAAAAAAATTATTTAGAGAAATTTCTGGATTGGTAAAGCAGCTTAGGATGCTTGATCTTCAACATTCTTAAATGCAGCAAATGGGCTGCCAGAGCAAACCTTAGGCTTTCAAGTCCCACCTGAACTCAGTTTGTAGTAGTTTTGATGACCTCTGATCCAAAGTCTCAAATCTTAGATCTCAGGTGTCTTGAAGACTTTACTTCTTGTAGTGCACGATTTTGAAGCAGCGTAAATGAACCCAATGTGGTTGGGAAAGTGCCTTCAAAAGTCATACAAACCTTTGTCTCGCTGCTAACGAAAGAGCATGACCCTCGCTAATTTCCTCTCTTTCCGCCAGCATAATTTGGCATGAAATATCACCACCGGGCACTGTTTTAATTGGTGCTTGAATTTTAGACACCTGTTTACTGGACACACAGCCACCCCACCGCTTATTACCGTCTTTTAGTGAAGCTGTGATTGGAGACCTCAGGGTTAAACATCAGGAAGGTGAGGGCGAGACAGCTCAAACTCTTTCTTTTTATCGTTCATTAATTACAGCTCTTGTTTGAGAAGTTCGTGATTGCGATCTGAGACGCAACACGCAACACCGCATATCGACAGCAACTCCTCGTCCCCTCTCCAGGTGCTTGTTAGCTTCGGATGAGGAACAAGGGGTAAAAATCGAAGGTGACACACCAAACGATGATACCTCCCTGACCTCCGTCCCTTCCCCTCTCGTTATCCGGCAAAAGTCGTTACCCCGGGGGAGGGCTTTCGACTCACCTGAAAGCAAACGCTTTGCCGTGACAAGATAAAGGGCGAAGACTAAAGTGGAATCTTTAGAGCAGGATCAATAGCTTGTTATCATAGACGCACAAGCGCAAACTTGGGCCTTTATGATGAGAAATTTTTTAGGACATGAGCAGAACTTGTAGTTTTAACAAGCAGGTGAGAAGCAGAGCTGGCAAAGTGCTCTTAGGGTTTAGTATTTAGGTACAATAAGACAGAGAGAGTTGCAAAGGGCTTTTCTCACCTAAACCCCTGCCTTGGTACTCAAACTTAATCCGCTGTAGAAGGTGGTTTGAATTCCAAAAAGTTCAAGTTCCTCGTAAGAGTGTAAAGAAAAATTGAAAAATTTGATGGTTCTACATGAGAGGTTGTTTGTCTGGCTGGTCTAAGAACAAAATAAATGATTTAATTCTGACAGCTCTGATCAAGAATAACATTTATGTGTAAAAACATACTCATGAAATGTTTGTAGTCTAAGCAGCTCAGGAACTGAGATATAATGCCACTGTAATTGTGTAGCATTTTTCTACTTGTACTTGAGTACAAATTAATCTACACTACTTTTAAAATCACGTTGTCTAATTGCGTACCCGGAATAAGTTTGACCGGCAGTTTGGTGGCTCATATGTGATTGTCAGTCCCCACTGCGGCCGTATCATTTTGGTGAGAACATTTTTTAAAGTTCACTTCATGAAATGGAGAAAATGAAGCAAAATATTTATTCAGTAAATATTAAGCTAATAAGTGACTAATACTCTGAGTAGTTTTTTAAGAGGAATACTTAAGTACTTTTACTTAAGTACTTTTTTAAAAGACCGGTACTTTGACTTGTAATGGGGTATTATTTCAGCTATGTAACGGTACTTGTGCCAGTCAGTGTTTTGAGCAAATTATTTATTTCTGGTGTGGTCCGTGCTCCTTTTTGGGCCCTCTGAACCGCTGTGCGTACCTACCATACCCGGACTGGGCGAGTGTGTGTGCTCACGGAGTGTGTGTGCTGACGGAGTGTGTATAGCAACAGAGGGTAATTAAAAGTGCAGCCACCTCCCCGTCTCGGCCCTAAAGCTCCCTACTGTAAGGTGCACAAGCGTGGCTTTGATCCCATCTCTGCCCATCAATTATTCAAGATCATTTGCAATGCATTAGGTTTGGGATGAGACTGGCACTAATGCACCGCCTTATTACGGATAAGCCAGTGTGTGTGTGGGTGTGTGTGTGTGTGTGGGTGTGTGTGTGAGTGGACTGTGTGTGAGATGGAAGGATGGAGAGGAAGAAGGTGGAAGAGATAAAGAGTAAGTGAGTGAGGGGCTGTAACAGACACAATACCCACAGACAGACGGACAGACAGAAGTGTGTATCGTTCATTTATTCCATTTTTAAATTCAAACCAAAACAAAATAAATTTTAATTTATTCCAAAACCAAAATGAAAAGCACATCCTGGGTTGCATCAGCATTATCTTGGACTTAAAGAAAAATAAGAAAAATGTGTAATAAATAAATAATAATAATAATAATAATAATAAATAATAATAATAATAATATCTATTTCTTTATCTTTATATATAAAATTCTAGATTCTAATTCTAATAGTACTTTATATTTATTATATTGTCTTCCTTATAATTTTCCAACTATATAATAATAATAATAATAATAATAATAATAATAATAATAATAATAATAATAATAATAATAAACAATATATTTGATGCAATTTTGTGTATATATATATATATATATATTATTAATGTGTGTGTGTGTGTGTGTGTATTATATTTATTATTAACGTTCGGATTCAGTGTCACAGTGCTTGTTCAGTATTAAAAATACAAATATGAGGGTTTGAGATATAGATGTAAAATCAATATTAGCTCAGCTTAGCTATGTATATATATATATATATATATATATATATATATATATATATATATATATATATATATATATATATATATATAGACTGTATACAACATATATACTATAATAAATATTAATATATCTTTACAATTTTTGTCTGTTTCTATCTTGGCAGTGAGAAAGTTTTTTCAGTCACTTTTTTCAGTCTTCTGTGAACAGCGAACACTTTTGGGTTGCAACACTTAACAAAGCAGAATATGAGTGTGTGTTTTCCTCCTTTTTGTGAGCACAAAAATAATGGGAAATTCAGTTTTTCAGTTTTGTTGTTTTTGGGAAGGTAAATGTTCGGGGTGTTGGTGTTTATATGTAATCAGACAAGTTTGGGCAAGAACAGAGACCTCGCTGTCCTGCTTGGAGAGTGTGGTGTTGTGTTGGAAGTGTTGGAGGTGTTTTAGTAGTGGGATTTGGACGAGGTGTTACGCTGAGGGGGATCGACACACTTTCGAGGAGCTTACGGGAGAGGCAGCGCGTCTCATCCCTCTTTCATCTTCTCATCACAGCTCCATCTCGTCTCCCCCTCCGATCCACTGCTGTTTGGAGAAGGTGATAATTACCTTCAAGAGCTGCTCCTGAATGACACGCTCCCACATGCACATATGTGTGCACAAACACACACACGTGTTGGCACACACACACATACACACACACACACACAGATGTGGGACTGCAGTGTCTCTAAGGCGTGCAGGATTAGACAACGCGGTAAGCTCCCTGTACCGGAACCAGCTTTACACACCCGAGTCAGAGCTCAGAGGATCCAGAAGCTCATCGTCCGTCGTGAAGGAATTAACACACGAATACACTCTCACACATGAACACACAAACACACACCTGAACACACACACACACTGCAGTCTCTGTCCTCTGACCCAACGATCCTGCATCTTTCCTCTTTTAGCCTTCAGTTCTTCTTCTCTCTTCTTGACTCGTTGGGCCCTGTCTGATCTTCTGATCTGATTTCCTCTTCTCCTCTCCTCTCATCTTGTCTCTCTTTATCTCTAATCATTTTCACCGCTTCTCGTCTCTCTTCTCTTTTGTCTCCATGCATCTTTTCTGTCCGTCTCATTCGTTCTCCTCTTGCGTCCTCTCGCATCTCCTTTGCTCTTGTCTTTATTTATCCCTCTGTTTTTTCTCTTCTCCTGATTTCACCTCATGTCTTTCCTGTTCTCTTGTTGTCTCTTTTCATCTCTTATGTATTCTTGTTTTCTCTTCTGTTCCCCTCTTTTCTTTTCTTTTCTCTTCACCTCTCTTTTCCTCTCTTCTTTTCCCTTCTCTTTGTTAACCTCTCTACTGCTGTTTTCTTCTCTTCTTTTTTCCTCTCTTCTCCTCTTTTTCTACTCTCTTCACACTTTCTGTCACTAGTCTTTCTCTCTCTCTCTCTTCCCTCTCCTATCTCTCTCTCTCTCTTTTCTCTGTACCCTTTTAATCTATTTTGCTTCTTTCTTCTTTTTTTCAGATCTACTCTATATCCTTCCCTTCTTCCATTTTTTCTGCAATTCTTCTCTTCTCTTTACACTTTCTCAACCTTTTCTCTCTCTCTTCTTCTCTCGATACCCTTTTATAATCTATTCCCCTCTTTCTGCTTTTCTCCAGATCTGCTCTTCCTTTTTTTTGTATTCTTTTCTCATCCTCTTTTTCCTCTCACGTCTTCTTTCTCACCAGCCAAATCTACCAGCAGCTTATCTAACGTGTCGCTCCGTCCATAAACGTGAGAAACTAAATAAAAGCGAATGAGACTTTCAGCATGAACCATGTGCACCACTTGTTTTAAAAGTCTCTATCAGCTTTTATTCATGATAAACAGTTTTAGAGGGCGTCATAAGCCTGCTGCGAGTAAATAATTCAGCGTTGAGGTGGTGACCTCTCAGGAAGATGGGGCTGGCTCCTTCTCCACACAGCACAAGAAAGCGCACAAAAAGCGTCAGTTAAGTTCCTTTTTAACCTGCAGGCGTTTTGCGAATGTATTGTCGTTGCGTAGCGCTGGTGCCGGGTTCCTTGCGCTTCCTGCCTGTCAGCTTCCCGCCACATGAAGGCCTGTATGAAGATGGCTGTGCTGTGTGGTATTGGTATGACACAGCCCGTTTTCTCCCCGTTACGTCTTTTCGCCCAGTCTCTCAGTAGCTCATGACATGTGACTGAATCACTTTATTTCTAACGGCCGGAGAAAAAGACAGACTATAAAAGGAGTCACCCACCTCATGAGCTTCTGGCGGTGACACTTCTCTTCCTGCTTGGCCTAAAGAGAATAAATCAGCTCAGGGGCACTGGAGTATGATGGACTTATTTGTTAAGTGAGAACCGACAGGATTCTTGTCTTCTTTTCTGCTACTTTCTCTGTAGGTTTTTACTTCTACAAAAAGACACACATAGACCTACTCTCTTCCCGTCTTCTCTTCTTGTCCTTTATCCTCTCTTCTTTGCTCTTCTCCTCTCTTCTCCGTTCTCTTCCGTCGTCTCTTCTCTTCTGTTCTTTTTTCTTCACTTGTCTTCTCTTCATTTATCCTCTTTCCTCCTCTTCCCCTTCTTTTCTCTTCTTCTCCGTTCTTCTCTTCACTTGTTTTCTCCTTTATCCTCTCTTCTCTTCTTTTCTCGTCTCATCTCTTCTTCTCCATTCTCTTCTCTTCTCTATTCTGATTTTCTCTTCATCTCTTATCTTCTCTTTTTTTCCTCTGTTCCTCTCCATTCTCATCTTCTTTCTTCTCCTCTCGTCCTGTCTTTTTTCTTCACCTGTCCTCTCTTCCTTTATCCTCTTTTCTTCTTCTCTGCAGTTCTCTTTTCTCTTCTCTTCTCTTTTCTTCTCTTCCTTTAGCCTCTCTTCTCTCTTTTCTTCTTCTTCTTCTTCTCTGTTCTACTCTTCATCTCTGTCCTCTTCTTCCTCTCCATTCATGTTTACTCTCTTCACTTCTCCTCTCTTCTCTTCTTTTGCTTCTCTTCTCATCACTGCTCTTCTCTTTTTTGTTTCTTCTTTTCTCTTCTCTTCTTCTTTCTGCTCCGTTCTCTTCTCATGTTCTTGTCTCCTTTCTTTTCTTCATCTCTCTTCTCTTATCTTCTCTTCATCTTCTCTCTTATTCTGTTTCCACTCCTTTTGAGAACAAACTAGTCAGAATTTTCAAGGCCTCTTTGACACACTCTCTCTCTCTCTCTCTCTCTCTCTCACACACACACACACTCTCTCTCTCGCTCTCTCTCACACACACACATACACAAGCACACACACGCCTCTCTTATTCAGCATGCAGATCTGTCAGAATGCATGCGTGCAGCCTCCAGGCTCCGTTCCTCATCATCCCGGCGCAGTATAGAAAGCCAGGCAGCCGGCGAGAGACAGGGCGCTTTAAGAAAGGAAGGTGGGGATTAGCTGCAGAGCGGGAGGGCGAGCGAGGTGGGGGGGCTTGTTCTGGCGGGACCCTGTGATCCGGCGCTGAGCTCAGCTCTGTTCCCTCCCGGGCCGGAGCTACAGCCTGACCACAGCACAGGAGCTCATGCTGTGCTGGCTCGTCCTGAAAAGAAACCCAGTACTCCTGCTTATACCACCAGTTCACAGCTACTCTCCCACACACACACATATACACACTCTCTCACTTTCGTTCTTATTCTCTCTCTCTCTCCCCTCCCCCCTTTCTTTTCGTTTTTTATCTCATCCCCCAGTCTGTGTCTTCATCTCCTTGTGTTCCAGAAGATCCTAACATCAGAACTATGTTAATGCGGTGAGCCGTGTATGAGAGTCGGCTGCATACCGATGTGGTGTTCACGTGACGCCGCTGCCGCTCCACCGCTCAGCTGCATGCTAATCTCACGTGACCCGCTAATCTTCCGCCAGCCTCCCCTGTGCTTATGAGACTGATGTGACCGTGCGCGGAGACACTAATGGTATCTAGCTGTCCAAATGCACTTTCCATTAAGTAAGTGCCCTTCCCCCATGAGAGGTGGTGATGATTAACTTCTGCTTGACCAAGTCGTCCAGCAAAGGTAGAAGTAACAAATTACCTTCTCTGATTACCACTATAATAGTATAACAGTATTTTTGGGTGCTTATTGCTTTTGAGTCTGTATTTTTTTAAGTTCCTTAATTTACCACAGTGGTGGTGGGGTTCTAGTTGTTAGGATACTCACCTCTGGACCAAGAGGTCATGGGTTCGAATTCTACCTATAGAAGGTGGTTTGCCCAGGCCGAGCCTTAGCCATTGCACTGCAATTGACTGACCTCTATGAATTCCCTAAATGTGGGAATCTCAACTGCGTAACAAACAAGCTAAAAGATAAATATTGGAATAGGAAAACGACACAGAATATTTATTCAATAAATATTGATGGCTAAAATATAACCTTTTTTCTCAGTAGTTTGTGAGAAGAGCTTTTGCTTATTTTACTTAAGTACTTTTAACTCAGTAACTTTGACTTATAATTGAGTATTTATAACAGTGTTTGTACTGAAGTAGAAATATTGCCGGTGAGGAGCAGTAGGATGGAGAATCCTCGTTTTAGGTGAAACCCAGCCAAGCGTGTGTGAGTGGTGGAGATAATTGATAATTGAGTCTTGGTTGAAGCAATGGCTGTGCTGATGCCTCTCCTAGATTAATTGAATTAAATCTCCTCCCACTTGATCTCTCGTGCTGCCAGTGTTTAGTGTGGGTTGATGGTCTCAGTAGAGCACAGACACTAAACCATCACCCAACTCCCCAGTTGTCCGTTTGGGTCTTCCCTGCCTTTCTGCCCAGTTGGACTCACATCCTTACACACAGCTGTCGAACCTCTCATATTTGTTAAGCTAGATCAGCTTCACCTGAGTTTAGTCACCAGCCTCATTGGTTCGTATGGATCGCCACTTGTGCATTGTGAAGTTCCGATCTTGCATACTGAGTGACTTTTCAGCTTTATCCTCTTGGTATTTCAGCCCTTGTCATTTGGTTTTGCATTTTCTCTCATCATTCTGATTTGTCTCTCTTCCTCTGCCTTTCATTTCAGCTCTGACTACTCTGTGGGGCATTTGGATTCTGTCGATTTTAGTTGTTCTGGCTACTCTTCTGGTATTTTGAACCTGCCTGTTTGCGGTTTTGATTCTGACCTCTCGTCATCAATAAACTGGTCTGGGGATGTGACAGTTTGGAACAGTCAGACTCCTAAACAACTTCTTATTGAGTATCTAGCCTGAATTATTCAGCCAAAATACCTCTCACTTCAGAGGCTAGTATTGACTGTGTGCAGTGACAATTGCACATATCACTTTGGACTGTTGTATATATCAAAATGAGGCGTGACCATTTGTCAGGGGGCTGCGCAGTAGCGCAGTGGTTAGCGCTGCCGCCTCATAGCGAGAAGGTTCTGGATTCGATCACCCGCCGGCTCGACCATAGGGCCTTTCTGTGTGGAGTTTTCGTGCTCTCTCCAGTTTTCTCCCACAGTCCAAAAGCATGCTATATAGGTTAATTGGCAATCTAAATTGGCCCGTAAGGTGTGAGTGAGAGTGTGATTGTGTGAGTGTGTGTGTCCTGCAGTGTCTTGGCGCTTGCCCAGGGTTGATCCCCACCTTGCACTCGTAGTTCCTGGGATGGGCTCCAGTCCCCCACCCCAGTTTGAATTAAGCGGTTCAGATAATGAATGAATGAATATTATTTGTCATTGCTTGAACCTGTAGAGCACAAGTTATCTATCTATCTGTCTGTCCATCTGTCTGTCTATCTATCTATTTATCTATCACTGCTCCCCAGGCGCTGTCCTGCTCCTCTTTTACACTCCTCTTTTAAAGATGGGTCAGGCGGGGAGTCCGAATTTCATTGTGGTGCACTGTGTGCTGTGCTGAGAGTGTTCTGTGACAGATAATCACTCACTTAAATTAGGAAGTTGGAGTCACTCTGGATAAGAGCATATAAACGTAAATCATTGTATATGGCACTGTAATTTGAGCCTTATTGTCTCACAGTATATGTTATATGTGTAATGCCTTACTTCCTATAAAGATCCAACATGTAACATCTCCCTCCTGTAAGACATTTTCACCCAGAATTCACCGAACACTTTGAAGAAGAAGGAACTTCTTTCTCTTCATAGTCGTTTTAGTTAACCAACTGAATACATAGGTAATATTAAGCTATCGTGGATATTAATGATGTATGCGTCCTGCTTGACTACATTAACTTCTGAGCCACCTGTTTGAGGGAATGAGCTCAGGCTTCCAGGAAGAAGCTATATCACCTAGCTAAGAAGTGATCTATGTAGCAAAAGTGCTAAGTGACCCCATTTCTACGATAGCACTCTTGCCTTCCTCATCTCACTTCCACTCATGCTAGACACACCAGGTCGTAAAGGGTTTACGGTCATCAAGATGCTAATGTCCCAGCATCTTTGCAGACCATCCATGTAGTGCATTTGAAGATGAAGTGAGTGTTTATTTGTCATTGTGAACACAGCCCATCATAATGAAATGTGACCTCTGCATTTTTGGTCATCCGTGAAGGAGCAGTGGGCAGCTTTGATAGAAACCAGGGGCAAAAGTGACAGTACCTTGCTCATGAGTGCCTTAGTGGTACCTTTGCCGGTCCAGGACTTGAACCAAGACCTTCCGGTGATGGCGAAAGGCGAACTACAACTGTTACAGTTAATGCAACATGGCGGTTTTGTGTCGTTTTGTAGCGTCGAGTACAGAATAGTGTTTACCTCCAGTACAACTAGTGCCAACTTCACTAGCTAAGGCTGTTTTTTCCCATAAAACAGTAATTTGGTATGTTAGCTTCAATGGCTAACAGAAATCAGCATTAATTAGGTTGGGTTTATTCTCGATGTCTTCTAAAGAAAACAGTTCTGTAGTGGTGGATAATCCCTATTCTCTCTCCCCCTCTCTCTTTAGTTTGCACACTTTATTTATTTCAGCCTTGTGTTTGTATTTGCCATCTGTCACTGGATCCTCTCGTCAGCCTGTGCATCAATCTCTATCTTTCTCTTTTACCTGCTGAAATTAGCACACCAAGTGTCACTTTTGGAGTCCAGCTGTTCCCCAGCTGCCGTTAAAAGTCATGGTAGCGACGTGGCCCTAGCAATAAACAACGCTCAGAAGATGAGTTCCAAATGTGTATGTGAAAGGACATAAGGAGCGTGCGTATTGAATAAAGATCTCTTCATCAAATGCACGTCCTTTTAACCTGATAGCGTTAGCATTTATTTTCATTTTGATTTTATTTTTTATAATGCTTTTTACAACAGACACATACCACAGCTTTACACATAGCTAAAACTCTCCCCTCGGGAGACGTCTCGAGAAGAGCCAAGACTCTGGGTAAAACCGGATTGAGCTCACATGTATATGGACCATGTTTAAGGTTAATACTTAGCTTAGCTAAAAACTAGCATTACGTTTAAAAAGTTCTTGCACTGCTTCCTAGGTAATTGAGGTCTCCTGTAGAAACCAGGTTTCAGTGCTCAAAGTACCAGTCAGTTCATCTGGTAAACTGTACATGCTTTTTAGAAGTGTCAGTCTCTCAGCGTAGCCTCTGATAAATGACAAAGCTTCAGAATAATAGCTTTTGTGTGTGTGTGTGGGTGTGTGTGCGTGCTGCAGGCTACACTAATGGTGTTCCCACACACAGAGAGGGTGCCGCGGCATTCTTTCTGGTCTGGGGATGGGCCTCCAGGGCCAGTGGAGTGCTGCTGAGGGAGGCTGAGTGGCTCAGCCTGCCTCGGGACCTGCACGGCACGCTTCAGCTCCATCGCCTGCAGTTCACCACCCGACTTCTTCACCCAGCAAGCAGAGTTGCTTTGCAGTTCTCCAGGTGAGATGGTGTGGGTGCGCTTGTCATTACATGCCTGTATGTATGTGAGTTTGTTCATAAAGATGCCCAAATTGCATGTCACTGACCACCTGCATTGCCAACGTGGACCACCGATTGAAAACGCCTTATGTGAAGTATAGTGTGTGCAACCTGCGTGTCTTTTTGTGTAAGAAAGAGCAGAAAAATGGCCAATAATATATATTTGAAATGATATTAGCAGCAAACTTTGTGAGTTCTGCAGACACTGAGTCGACATAACATTGTCTCCTCTGTCAGGAGGAGACTGAGATTATTCTGACTTAAAAATTTGACTTAAATATTGTTTTCTTAACTAAAACAATGTAATAACTACACACCCGTATGTTTATGCTGAATTATTTATTATTAAAATAACATCTAAAAATACTTGTTTATTTTGTCATTTAAGCGATGGTTCCCAAACCTCTTGGTAGCTATAACCATCAGGAAGACAGAGATTATGCTTTCATTGCCATATCGGTATATAGGTAATGCTTGGGAATGTCGGATAATAAACCAAGTTTGGCACAGTGCCACTTCGATGCATCACAAGAATTGTGTGATGCGCTTTATGCATGAAACATAGAAAACCTTTGAACAGGGTGGGTGCAAAAAGCATGCAAACGTTAACAGCAACACTATGTGCGATGCAAATGTAGGTAGCAACTATGCTTTTGGGGAAACACACCCCAGATCGCCCCTTCCATGGGTGGCTGTGATGCAATACCGTTACAGCAATTTGGCTCGTTATCAGACCGATATCCGATCCGTATTGTATGTACTGTATGTGTATATACAGTACTGTGCACAAGATTTTAGGCAGGTGTGAAAAATGCTGTAAACAAAAAGAATGCTTTTTAGAAATATATAAATAATGATTGTTTTATTTTTATCCAATTTACAAAACACCAAAGTGAGCAAACAAAAAGAAAATCTAAATCAAATCAATATTTGAGTGTTACTACCTTTGCCTTCAAACCAGCATCAATTCTTATAGGTACACTTGCACAAAGTCCAGGGATTTTGTGGGATTATAGTCATTATATTATTTTGTAGGATTATAAGTTATTGATCTTGTAGTTAGTTCTCAAGATGTTTGGAACAACCTACCAGCGAGTTCCTTCCTTGTGTGCAGGTGTACCTAGAAGAATTGATGCTGTTTTGAAGGCAAAGGGTGGTCACAGCAAATATTGATTAGATTTAGATTTCTCTTTTGTTCGTTCACTGCATTTTGTTGATTGATGAAAATAAATGAAGTTAACACTTCCATTTTTTGAAAGCATTCTTTGTTTTACAGCATTTTTCACCTGCCCTAAAACTTTTGTACTGTCACATTATACTGTATATATGTATATATATATATATATATATATATATATATATATATACATATATATATATATATATATGCCTCCAAATGAAGAGACTGGATCTTTTCTATACGCACTATATCCACTGCATGCAGCTCATCATACGCGATGTCATAGTGTTGTATGTGTCTGTATACTGTATCTGTGTGTGTCTATATATGTTGACTCCGAATCAACATATTTTTCTTCATTGCGAGATGTTGGGTGGGGGTGCTTGAGCAATCTTCTCTCACACTAAGCGTATTTGAATATCAAAACCTCATCTTGAAAGAAGCCCTGGAGGAACCGAGTTATCTAATAAGACAGTCTCGTTTCCAGCAGTCAAGGGTGCTGCAGGAACAGCTGGAAGCAGAGCAGCATCAATCTGGAAGTAGCCTGGAGTAGATTGGAATCCGACTGGTTTCAGCCAACACAAATGGCATGAAAGGATTTGAGTGACAACACCGTGCCCCTTCAGTTGATTTCCATCTGTTAATTTCGGCGCCACACCTGTGCGGTTGGGTGGATGGAAATAACAGACTGCAGATTTCTTGTTCAGATTTCTATCCAAGAGCAGCGGTAAACAGGAGGGGCCACTGGTCCCAGTATAATACATGGAAACGTGAGCAAAAGGACGCAGAATTTTGACAGTGCACTGGGTAGTGAATATATATCAGCTTGGACGGTTCAACTGCAGTCCTGACAGCAAGGCAGCTCTCGCCCACCATCCAGCCAAACTTGTAACAAAGATAAAGCACATTTTTCCCCAGCCGAGGCGCACCGCATCCCTGTGTATCGTCTCCAAGAATAAAAGGTAGCTTAATAACGAAAAAGGCAAGAAAGAGGGAACCCGGAGTTCTGTGTTCAGCACAGAGGGTAAAAGGATCTCTCTGCTTTTTGTTCCAAAGACTCGTTATATTTTTAACCCCCCCGCTTCGATAGTTGAGGCGGCAGCTTCACGGGGGAGCTGCACAGATGTTTGAATAAATAGAAATGTGGATAAGACTTTGCCGCCTGGAACTGAGACGGAAAAAATCACAGAGCTCAACTCGAGCCTAATCTGCCTGCTCGGCAGGGGTGTGATCCTCTGAAAACAGCGACGACAATCCGCACCCTCGGGACGCCGCTGCTTGCCTCACTCCCTTCCATCGCTCCCAGCTCTCCACCTCATCCGTACTTTTCTTTTCTTTGCAAGAAATTGATATTATACCTCATCGGATTTGGGTTCTGCCGGGGTTTGGCATTTAAAGCCGGTCCCAGCTGAGATGTTAAGGTGAACACCTTTTAATAAATTTCTTTGCTGTTTGCTTGCCCTCCCGCAGTCTCGACGGCGACGTCCTGTAACGACCCCGGAGTGCCCACTAACGGCACGCGCAGCGGGGACAGCCGAGAGCCGGGGGACCACGTGGTATTCCAGTGCGATCCCGGTTATATCCTACAGGGGGCGAACAAGATCACCTGCACCGAAATCAACAATCGCTTTTTCTGGCAGCCAGACCCTCCCACCTGCTCAGGTGACAACAATGAAATATAGGTTTAATTACAAAGCTGTGCACAAGTTTCTAAATTAATAATGGCATAGTATGCCACAGGACACGGAACTCGGAGTTTGACGAGAATTTCCGTACAGTAAAAATATTGAATTCTCAGTCCCACAACAATGTACTTGAACATGATCTGATAACACCGGAGATGATAAAATAAGCATTCGACGGTGTCGTCCGGCTCCTGTGCATTCTAAGTTGGTTTTCACAGAAGTGCTAGTAATTAACAAGAGTAATTAAGAGCATGTAATTAGCTGCCTTGTTTGATTAGAGCCACGTTGAGTTTGTGCGGAAGCTCAGCTGAACCGCAAACAAATCTGGGGCTTCTCCAAGGTTAGACTCGGAAAGCCAGCACCAAATGTCAGCAGCCATTAGCATTCCGCGCACGGCGAGTCAATACAGAGCACGCTGTGTACCGACACACGCAAATAAAATCTGGAACAGCAGGCACATGAATAAAAATTTCAGGCGCGGGCTGGCCGAGTTTAATCTGAGCGCTTAACCTTTAGGGTTTGGAGTAGAGGATGAAATCTGTTGATAGGCGAGAAGAGAGAAGGATGATGGAGGAGGAGGGATAGGAAATGACGATGAGTGTTCCAAAGATTCCATAATGAAGTCCACCTGTGAAAATATGTTGGATTATTAAGAATTAAGTGATCACTTCTTAAATCCTAAGGAATAACTTGACTTATGAGTACTGTAAGATACAGTGAAGAGTTTATAGTGCTGTTTTGAGGTTCTTTAATTACTGTATATTCAGTCTGCATACGCTGTAAAAATTACTATGTTAATGGACAGAAAAAGCAATATTGTAGTAATATTGTACACTTTTTAGGAAATATGATAATACGATAATATGGTTTTACCCTGGTTTTATTAGTACATTTTCATAGTAATATGCAAAGCAAATTAATTAAAAGTTTACTCAAAACAAAACATCAAAATTGCATAACATTTATAGGGTTAAAAGTTTAACATTTGGATAGTTTCCAGCTTCTTTAAGTCGCCATATATGAGTTACAAATGGTGCCATTAGTTGCAAGTTAAATCCATTTTGAAACATTTAAAAACTCTAAATTTTTAAACTCGAGAGCGATCAGTAACTCTTTTTGATAGACAAAAAATAATCCTGCTTTTCTTCTACCTCCCAGCTCCTTGTGGGGGAAATCTGACGGGTCCCAGTGGTCTGATCCTGTCCCCTGAGTACCCTGAGCCTTATCCACACGGCCGAGAGTGTGACTGGACGGTGACGGTCACCCCTGACTACATCATCTCCCTCACGTTCAACCAGTAAGCCCACACAGATACGGTAGTTTCCTCACGTCTTTTCACTGCTACAATGTTAGACAGACCTTTCTGCGCTCACCGACCCGAGTGCCACAGTGATGACACTTATAGTCCTCTCGTAGAGTTAACAGCTCTCCAGTTGGACTAAGAACTCACCTGTTCTCTCTCTTCCTCTAGCTTCAGTCTCGAGCCCAGCTATGACTTCCTGCACATCTATGACGGGCCCGATTCTCTCAGTCCGCTTTTGGGCAGCTTCTACGGCACTGACGTCCCCGAGCGCATCGAGAGCAGCTCCAACACGCTTTTCCTGGCCTTCCGCAGCGACGCTTCACTCAGCAGCAATGGCTTCGTCCTGCAGTATACAGGTACGTCTCCAGTAGTTTGGGGCAGTTGAATTCACACCAGGGTTCGGGTGATGCAAGGTCTCTGCAGGCCTAGTACAAGGATCCAAAGTAGGTCTGGCTCCTTCACCGGCATTCGAAAGGATTTCTGCTGATGCAGAGAGGATTTTGGAGTGGACATTTTGGGAGTCACTTATTTGATAACTCTTCCCTCGGTCGTTATGGGTTTGTGGTTGGAGATACCAGTTTGCTGTTGATTGCATGTGACATGGGGTGATTATAAAAGGTCAGATAACTGCTGCAGGGGAATGTGGCGGCTCACTTCGTATCGACTTCATTCTTTGGCTTTCTCTGCTCTTGCTTTTCATGTTTAAGGGGACATTAGTGCGGTGTAAATTGGCTGTCTTGAGGAACTGGCTCTGTGAATGCCCTCGACCGGCAGTAAGCCTCGCAACCGACTCTGATAAAATTATGAATTATTTAAAAAATGTGTGTGTGTGTGTGTACTAATGCCGGGGCTTGATCAATGCTGTGCTGTCACACTAACGGCTCTGCGCAAATGAGAACAAATGCCTGTTTGTCATCCAAGTGTGCGTCCGCTGACCACGCTGTGCATTAATGTGTTTGCTTAGTCGTGTGGTACAGTATAAAGGACAAACATGTTGGCCGTAGTGCACGCGTCTCACATGAATTGGCCACGATGACTAGCGGTATAAACCAACAATTTACTTTTACAGCATGTAAACTCTGCAAAGAAGACTCTGATGCCAAGCAACTTACATTGTCTAATTACAGGGACAGTCTCCCAGGGACAGTTATTTCTTCTGGTCACTGACCCAGGGTTTCAGAAACAGCAGTGACCAGCAAAGAAGATGATCATTTGCTATTTTGATGTTTCAAATGTTTGGTTCTTCAGATCCAAAGCACCCAGCACTGCTTATGCTGATATACTGAGTATAAAAGATCTTTTGGGTCATTTTACTCTAGTGACCAGTAGCTGTATAACTCTACATTGGTACATTAATTCAGTGATCAACAAGGCCATATCATTGATCAGACATTGATAAGACTTCGTACATATTGTAACGTAATGTGATATTGACAAGGAAGTCTCTTTTACTTAAAAGAGATGGTTCTTGTTCTGGTTAAGCTCAGGAACAAAAAATGTCACGATAGATACATTGCTTTTTGTGATTTGATAAGACCAAGTAAATAAATAAATAAAAATATAAATAAACAGATCAATAAAATAACACACAGACACTAATACTGTTATTAGCTTAAGAAATGTATTAACTTTTTTTAATGTATTTTTTGGTTTGATATTATTACCTCAGACCGACCGGAGAAACCACTGTTATTCACGAGACATGTACCAAAGTAAAAAGCAAAAGTATCTAACTCTGATTTCCGGTTCAAACGTTGGACATTCCGCACTGAGGAACATTGAGTCAACGTAACAATTTATTGTGATGACACTTGTAATTTGCACTCCTGGTGACCAACTAAAACCAGCTGTAAAGCGTCCAAAACGTTGTGAGTTGTTGACCTGACCGGGTCAGGCTGTTTTTATTCTGATAATGACCCGTTACTCCAGACCCACCGCTCTCATTAATACCCAGTACGTCCTTTTAGCGCCAGTGAACTTAAAGTGAACCACATTATTACGGCGGCAGCTGAGCGAGATGAGCAGTGGCCATGGCTTCTGGCTAGCCAGTGAGGAGAGAAAGAGAGAGAGAAAGAGTGAGAGAGAGAGAGCACTCTTTAGCTATGCTTAGTGGAATGGGGAACAGTATTCTCTCAATCTGGTGCAGCAGATGGACTCAGTGTGTGGCGCTCGGAAAGCTCCAGCTCCAGACCCCGATAGCCACCCTAATGAATTACAACGAACTAATAACGTGGAAAACGGCGTAAAAGCACACGCCACAGCTTGTTTGTTTGCCCGCGCCTGTTCTTTCGGACGGCACAGCGGTGCCGCTTTGGCCGCGTGTGTACGCCAGCGCACTTGGATCAGGTTTCGGCCAGCGTCAAGCTCTTAACACACCAATCAGCTTTTCACAAAGCCCCAACTGGGTCTGACTGGCCTCCGAGGTGCAATATGTGGGCCAAGACTCTGCACGCTTGACCTGTAGTTAAATAAACACCACACGAATACACACAAACACACACGCACACTATTATTACTATTTTTGTGAGGTACTCCCATAATGACTAGGTGTAAATATGGGTACAGCCAGGTCCTCACAACCCCCTAAATACATCACCGACCCATTCACTCACACACACACACACACACACACACACACACACTTCCATTCACACAAACTTCCATTCGCACATATACACTCTCCCTCATTTGCTCTATTATATCTCAGCTTCCCTGCCAGTCCAAACAGACTATACAAATACACTAACTCAGTCGACACCATCCCAGACACACGCACACACACACACACCCACACACACATACACACCTGAGCTGCTCCTTGAGGTCGGCAGTAGTCCAGTCTTAATTACAGGCCAACTCCAGGCCTGCGGTGTGGTGTGGAGCGAGGCCAGGTGCTCGCTAATGTCAGCTGTTGGGCTTCAAACTGAGCAGATTGCAGGTCGCTATCAGTGTTCTGCTCGGCCATGAAGGGCACAAGGCTGTCTCGCTAACACGGGCTCCGGGGCACGAGATAACCTCGGCTCCTATTAAGCATGGCGTCTGTTCCCTTGAAAAGGCAAGGCATACTTACGGTCACCAAAGGAGGGTTTCTGTTCCTTTAGTTTGTCATTGTGAACACAGCACAGCACTCAGTGCACCACAACTAAATGTAACCTCTCCGTTTGACCCTTCCTTGAAGGAGCAGTGGGCAGCTTTTTGGCAGTGCCCAGTGATGGTGCCATACTCACGAGTACCTCAGTGGTACCGGTCTGGGACTTGAACCAACAACGTGCCAGTCACAGGGCGAAATCCCTAATCGTTATGCTACCAACTTCCCCAAATTATTTAACGTAATCATCTGCTAATACTTGGCTCCCCAAATCCAAGGACATCAACCATCACAGCTTAAGTTGATATACTGAGTATAAAAGGTCTTTTTGGACTAGTGTACTCTGGTGACCAGAAGAGGTGTAACACGACATCGATCTACATCGATTCACGAAGGCTGTCTCGCTAAAACGGGCTCCAAGGCACGGGATGACCTCAGCTCCGATTAAGCTTGGCCTCAGCGCCCCCGAAAAGGCGATGGGAGTCTCACAGCGAGATCCCAGAAGTGGGTAAAGAAAAGATTTGTGTTCAAGTCGTGCTCCAGCCTCCCCTTGCACATGTGGGCATGTCGGAGTGGTGATTGATTTCTAATTTGGTCTCAAATCGGCTCTCGCCTCGTGTACTGTGTGGAAGGCCTCTCCATGAGTGACGGTTGTGTGCAGTCAGCAGGCCTCGGTCCAACACGGTGTCACTTTCAATCTCTCATGGGCTGGACTCAGTGAGACTGTAGAGAGTGTGTGTGTGTGTTGGGGCTGCTGGCTTTTTCTGTGGTTCTGAGGTCCTGATTGTCCACCTAAAGGATACATAAACCCAAGGTCTGTACGGCTTACAAATCAAACCAGGTATGGATTGTAAGCATGTTCCTATTACCTTTATGTATACATTTAGAGCAGCTTAATTCATTAGTTCTCCACATACTTGATGCCATTTGACCTTTAGGTGTCTTTGGAACATCACTGCCTGTAGAAGATCATTGATTTGAACAAACCACCATAAATCACCCCAGCGCCCTTCCTGTCACCCTCTGACTTGTCCACCATGTCTCTTTCTGCCACAGAGAACCCCCGAGAGTCGTGCTTTGACCCGGGCCTCGTCCGCAATGGAACTCGCATCGGCACCGACTTGAAGCTGGGCTCCAGTGTCTCCTACTACTGCGATAGCGGCTACACCCTGGAGGGCGATGCCACCCTGACCTGCATCATGGGCTCAGACAGCAAGCCGAGCTGGAACAAACCCAAACCCATCTGCATAGGTAACACCTCCTCTACCGCACTGACATTTGAATAAAGCATAAGGTGAACATTTTACATTTTAAATAAATGGTCATTGCGGGATAAAAGCAGCAATGTCCAGGAATGACCCTTAAGCATCAGATATTTTATGCTGTTTAACATGATTAAAGATGTAAGGACACAGGTTAAGTTGGCTTGCTGACCTGACAAGCTTGCACAGCTTAAAACAGTGTAAAGTTTGACCCATAATGGATTTTTTTTCGATAATTGAGAGATTAAGGGCCTGTTTACATGTATATAGATATTTTTATAAACGGATATTTTGATATGTTTCCTTTTTTAATTGCATTTACACAACATTCTTTTTTTTAAATCTCTGTACACACTAGAACAAAGACCTGTGTTGTCACCTGCCATTGTTGTTGATCTGCAGCTGATTATTGTTGTCATGGTTACCATTGTCACTTTGAACTAAACACGCCATCGTTTTATCAAAACTGCATTTTATTTGATTACACGGATCCACAGAAACCAGTGTTTTGAAAAATCATTACTTTGGAGGGCATTTTAAAAAATCTGTTTTGAGGTTTCTAAAACTCCTTTTACATGTAAACAAAAGACCCAAATGTATTAATAAATGTGTTTATAAAAATATCTACATACTCATAAACAGGCCCTTAAACGTAGTAAAAATTCTCCAGCATTGCCACCAATGACTCCCTGGACAAGACCCTTAACCCCAAGTTGCTCCGGGGAGGCTGTCCCTGTAACTAGGAAATGAGAGTCACTCGTGACAAGATCATCTGCTAAATCCCAGAAATGTAAATGTGAATAAAACACTAAAAATGACAGTGGAGTGGCATTTGCCTTAAGTGGACGAACCACACCAAAACAATACTTAACATGGAGCAGGGATGCATCGTCTGTGCTTCTGCTGCATGTTTAAATTGTAATTTATTAAAAGCACCAATACAGATTTATCTAAGTTCATATCGGACGATAATATCACCACACCAATTTATCAACTGAGCTCTAGGCTAAACCTGCCTGCTTGTACCACATTGGCATAAGATGGTACAGTTTCCTTGTATAAAGAAAGAGGGAGAGGGACATCTCTGCCAGCTCACCCACAGGGACGTTCAGAAAACATTGCAATTTCACTTCAGCAAACACTAGGGACATCCAGGAGAGCGGCGCGACTATCAGACAAGGAAAGTAATTTAAGATCAGCCCAGAATAAGGTGAGCGGTGGGAGAGGAGATGGGGACGACAGCAAAATAATGCATCTAACTCTCTCAACTCTCGTCCTGTCAGCCCTGTGTGGTGGTCAGTACTCAGGCTTGGAGGGAGTGGTTCTGTCCCCCGGCTATCCTGGAAACTACAGCGGTGGGAGAACCTGCCTCTACTCCGTCATCGTGCCCAAGGACTACGGTACGAACACACTGCCGGGAAACATGCACACGAGCTAGCAGCAATGGTGGAGGACTAGTGGTAGGATTCTCGATTCCAAACATAAAATGGGGCCAGTGTTGGGAAAGCTACATCAATCGCACCTCTGTGATCTCACGTTTCCAAGCCCCACTCTCCATGTTTGCCCCGGTGATTCCTGCCTTTCCTTCTTTCTGCCGAAGAGGGTTAATGAGAGGTAAGTGAAGGCTGTGGGGCTGGTTAATATGGCCATCCCTCATTTCACACCAGCAGGTGTTACGCGGCCGTAGGAGGCTGTTATCCGATCCGTAAAAGGTGGAGGTCGCCGGGGCGATTTGGAACGGCCCTTCGACGGCACTGCGTAGCCAGGTACGGCCAAGGAACATATTTCTCTGAGCCGGGGCCGGAAATAGAGCTAATTAAGGTGTTTATAGGCACGGTTTAATGACTTCGCGCTGCAGGACAGCACTAAGCACTTTGTCGCATGGAACTGCAGAACCGGGTTCCTTGGCATTTGGAGAACACCACTGCTGTGAGGCGGGACTCGTTAAGAAGAGGACACAGGTGGTTCTGTGTGATTAGATTCTGCATGTTCCAGTAATGTGATCGTTTGCCAAGTCATGCTCCCAGATGTCTCTCTCTTATGAGTCCCAGTGTCAAAAGTGCCATTTAGTAATCTGTCGCTCTCTGTCTCTCTTTCGTCCTCAGTGGTGTTCAGCCAGTTTGCCTTCTTCCAGACGGCGCTGAACGACGTGGTGGAGGTATACGACGGCCCGACGCAACATGCCCGAGTTCTGAGCTCTCTCTCCGGGGCTCACTCAGGTTTGCAAACCCTTCCTCACCTTGAAATGTGCTCTAGGGCTGCGTACCCTCATGTAATTCCAAATCTGATTCAATGCAATTCCCATTCACAAGGGCTTAGTTTGATTCAGTTACAATTTTGATTCGATTCAGAATCAAGCATGTGCTAGCTGATGGCTGCGGAATTAAAACAATACATGTTTTGCAGTAGCCATGCAACATAAACAAAGCAACTAGTGTAGCGGTCAAAGCAGATGTAGTGACCCCTACAGGTCAGGGTATTCATTGCACAAAGCAAAGTTTGTTTGATTCATAAGAAAATTAATATTCCTTTGTTAAAAGAAAAATTGAAATAATGGATTTATAAATGCAAGGTCTAACACAACAGCATTTTGTGAGTGTCATTTCACACAGGTGCATAGCAAAATGTTTAAAGTCTCAGGAAAAATAGGCTCTAAATTCAGAACGCGCTTCCATTTTAAACGTAACAGACGCTTGGCGAGCTTGTATATGTTTCTCGACGCTGTGAAATCTTTTTTTTTTGGTCTCTTCGGTCCCCCCTGCAGTTTTAACTAGTTGTGAGGGGCTTGTTAAACTCGTCTCTCTGAGATCTCCAGCTGTTCGGCAGCGGAGCTAAATGCACGCGCAAACTCCCTTTAATTATCAAGAATGTGATGTAGTCGAGAGGAGGAACCCCTGAGTTTCTGTATTTAACACCACAAACTTAATGACTCATAGAGACAGAGCTGAGAAGGCGGATTGAAGTCGGGTTAAATTAGGAACTCTCACCAGAGACTCGTCACGACAAGGCCTCTGCTGCATTTTAACAGCCTTGTAGTAACAATTTGCACTCGGCCGTCGTAAGCATGCGAAAGCCGAGCGTCACTGCATTACTCCCGCCGGGCCTCCGCGTTGTCCCCCGTGACATGTCTTTTCTCCTGTGCGAGTTGTCATTGCCCTCGTTGCCACCACCGCAGGGAAAGGACACACACCTTTTATTCTGACGTGACTCGTACGATCTGGTGCTGGTGAAGCAGCACAGCGTCTGGAGAGTGCAAAGATAACAGAGAATTGTTTTCGGAATTGTTATCGTGCAGCCGACAGTGGTGGGAAGGGGGCATATTGCTGCGAGCAGAATTTCGGCAAACAGTGAGCATCCATGCTTTGTGGTCGAACCTGGTCCAGTTCTTTCCTTCTGTGGTTATATGCCTTCTGTGGGTGAAGAAAAACCAGGAGGACTGCATAGATTTCGTCGAACTCGGTGGATCTGATATACCTTTGCAGTTGAGTCTGGATGATAACATTCTGAGAAGATGATTGGCTGTAACTGTAAATCCTTACAGGACCGAGTCCAGAACCCTGATGAGCACAAGAAGTGTTTGACACTTCTCACCCTGGTCTTGAACTCTTTCAGGCTCTTTCTCTCTTACAAATGCACCAGTATCACAGCAATACACTTAATACGCACCCTGTAAGGTGTATATTGGTGGCAGTTTTCCCTGAGAGCAACTTGAGGTTAAGGGTCTTGGTCAGCGACCCAGTGGTGGTAGTGTTGGAGGTAGGATTCGAACCCACAACCTCTTGGTCCAGAGTTTAACCACTCATTCTAACCACTAGACCACCACCACCCTTTTAAAGGGAAGGGAGATGACACTCCAATTCACTGATCGAATGTTACACCCGAATTACACCGTTGTTTTAATGAAAATGTAATAAATGCAACCCGTTTTAGACAACGCGCCACCTTTTTGCATCCCTTCAAAGGCAAAATTTGTGTTAGTGCCACACACTTAAAGCATCAAAACTGAATCGTGGCATTCAAGCTTTAATCCTGGTTAGTCGTAATAGTCATCAGAGCAGCGCTGCTAATACCAGCTTGGCTGGAAGCAGCTGGAGGTGTAAATAAACGTACACCTCAGCCTGCCGCTGATTTTTAGCTGTCCGTCTGACAGCTGCACACCAAGGCCAGCTCTAATCACTACCCAGCATGCCTCAGGCCCCAGCACCGGTTACCGAATCTCCCATCATGCACAGCGGAACTGCAGCAGAGTCTCTCCCCTCCTATACATACACACAAGACATACAAACACACACACACACTTACACACAAATGCAACACAGTCATGCACTCAACACTATATACTGACATATTCTCACTCTCCTTCTCACACAAACACACACACACACACACTTTCATACTGTCATCTACAAACACACATCATGCACAAAAACCCGTACACATTCACATACGTAGTTTTGCACATAAATCTAACCTCAAAGAGCCTTACACAAAAGTCACATGCATGTGCACACTCACACATACACATAAACTGAGTATACATTTCACACAGGGGAGTGTACGTGATGAGATTGTGGGAGGTGATAAATACCCGGTAAGAAATAATATAACACACAAATAGATCTATAGAGATTTTACTCTGCATTGCATTATTTTTTCCTCCATATTTTGAAATGGATGAATGTCTTATACAGAGAGACACTGAGAAAATGTGATTGCCTTTTTATTGCCCAATAATAATCACCAATTGATTTGATTTCTCTCTTTCTCTTCTCCTGCCTGTGATTTCTGTGTTACATTACACCATCTCAAAAAAGTGGGAAACATTGTTTTTATGTTTTGTATTTGACGTCGTGACTGTGTGTGGGTGAGTTTATAATGAACAGACTCAACTGAAAAATCCCACATCACAAACTTCAAAAAATATATGCAAAAAACACAGTGACAGCTTCCTTTTGGCTTACAGCTGTGTCTGATTAAAGTTAGGGGTGGAAATCACAAGTTTCATCACAATACGATATTACATCGATTCTGCGAACATCGATTTGACGACCTCTCAATAGATAAACATTTCCTTCCTGGTGGGAAGATACTTTCTGTGAACTATTGGGCCTGCCTTCAACCAATCTCTACTGCTTGGTCGGTACCTTGCTCGTAAGTACCTCAGTGGTAACTTTACCGGTCCTGGATTCGAACCTGCGACCTTCTGATCACAGGGCGAACGCCATACCGTTACGCCACCAACTGGAACTGCACCGGAACTACCTCCTCTTAACACTTAACGCTTGAGTTCAACCTCTGGTCACTGATTGGATGCTAAAAAACCTAGTCGAGGGAAACCGAAGCCTTGGGAGAGTATCCTGATGTAGTACTGTAGTGAAATCAATATTGAGCGGAGGCACTGCGGCGGCGCTATCCTGGCTATAAAACAAAAGTCTACCACGATACAATTTCAGTTCGATTTCAGTACATGATCCAGCGAGCTGTATCAGATGTTGATTTAACCCAAATAAAATATCATTTGGCATTTTTATTCTTTAACTTAACCAGACATTTTAGTGAGATTATAATATGTATGATGTCTGTTCGACATTTTCATTTTGGACGATGCTTTGGGCTTGTTGATCGTTGAATCAATGTATCGATGTTTTGTTACACCCCTAATTAAAATCATCCCGTCTTCTGCAGGCGAGTCGCTTCCTCTGGCCACCTCCAACCAGATCCTGATCCGCTTCACCACTAAAGGACAGTCCAGCTCTCGAGGCTTTCACCTGGTCTACCAAGGTAGTGCCAAGCTTTTCATCACACCTTCACCCCCCGCAGCCTGGAGATTCCACTTACTATCTGTTTTTTAAGACTGCAGACCCCGTTGTCGGGGGGAAAGGGCTGAATTACTTAAACACACTCACACACAAATATACACACATTAACAAATGGCACTGTGAATATAGTGCACCTTAGTGGCTGCTGTGGGGCCTTCCTCGCAGCATGGATCTCTCTCTCTCTAACAGATGGCTCTGCTTTTCGGAGCCGAGGCGGTGTTATTGTGCCGTTTCACCTCCTCAGCCTGCCGTAGTCCATGAACCTGCGTGTTTCTTCTAGTGTCCTTAATGGAAAAGTGTGGCACAGTAGAGAGATGATAAATTGCATCTGGACCCGCCAGGATTGCTAAGAGTCGTAAATGTGAAACATATATGAACGTGGGGAGAGCAGTCCAGGCTGGCATCTCGTCACGTTTAGCACTTTATAGCAGATATTCTTATAAAGACTTGCATTTAACAGTGGAAGGGGTTAATGGTGGTAGTGATGGATGTTGGGTACTGCCAAACTCGAACCTGCAGCCCCCTCGGACCTCACTAGGTGTGTAGCCAAGTATAGAGGAGTAATTTTAAGTGAAAAACAGTGGTACGAAGAGCTGTGGAGGAACTTAGTGGGGGCTTCACCAGTCCAGGAGTCAAACAGACAAACCTCTGATCACAGGAGTAAGGACCTATGACCACCAAATGCATTTTTTTGCGTTGAGAGCGTCTATTTCTAATAAGATGCCATTTCTCTCCATTGTGAAGATAATCTCTTTTATGTCGGCTAAACTGCCGATGTCACCGGAACGTTACAATGCTTACACGAAATAGGAATGAATGTTGAAATGCCCGATGACGCTTTTTGTAACTTAGCAACAACAAGCACTGAGAAAGCACTCTGGAAGTGAGGTTTTGACCGCTCTCACCGTAAAAAAACGCATTTGGTTGACGCAGGCCCTAAATCCCTGATCATTAATATGACAACTGTAAATGACCACTGTCACTGTCAAATTTTAACACTGGGTTCAGCAGCTGTGGCGGGGAAGATTTTGAAAGTTGCTGTTTAAATGATTTTAAAGGATTAAAATGATTTACAAGTAGAACATGTAGAACACCATCACTTACAAAGTAAAACTACGGGATTATTTGTCGTTGTGAACACACCACAGCACAGCACATAGATCACCACAACCAAAATGTGACCTCTGCATTTGACCCATCCGTGAAGGAGCAGTTGGCAGCTGACATGGGTAGCGTCCAGCGAGCAGTGCTTGGGGATGGTACTTTGCTCATGAGTACCTCAGTGGTACCTTTACTGGTTCGGGATTCGAATCTGCAACCTTCCGTACCAACTCCCCCAAAATGCACAAAGCCATTTATGCATTTCCCATCATTCGACCACCACCTCAGATCTGTTTAATGTCAGCAATCTTTGGTGAACACATTTATTATGAAACTGGTTGAAAGAAAGTCATTACAGAGGCAGTCATTTTTTATTTTGTACTTATTTGAAACATTTTGCTCTTTTCTAGTTCTGTTATTACATTATTTTTATGACTCTACTCTTATTTAAAAAGGTAGGTAATAATGCAAATAACAGACATATTTGTGTAGGCAAGCATTTGACTGCTGGTGTGTACCACATTTACAACTTTAGGCTAATTGTTCAGCATCTAAATATTAAAAACATTACGCTTTAAATGTCAGCAACTACACCTGCTGGTTAATGTGAATCTTAAAACATTAACCTTTCAGAGAGTGTAAACAGACTGCACAACTGCATCACGCTGAATCTGAATCTGCTCCGTCTCGTTGTCGCCAGCCGTGCCGAGAACCAGCGCCACGCAGTGCAGCTCTGTCCCGGAGCCCAGACACGGGAGACGGACGGGGAACAACTTTGCAATGGGGGCTGTGGTGCGTTTTGAGTGTAACGCGGGGTACGTTCTGGAGGGCCCCAGCGCTATCGAGTGCCTGACAGTGCCCAACGCTCTGGCCCAGTGGAACAGCTCCATCCCCAGCTGCATCGGTGAGAAAACGACTTCTCGTGCATCCACACGCTTCACGTGATGCTCATCTACATGCCACATTTATATTTCTGACTCGCTTTTCATCGACTTAAATTTAGCCGGTTAAGGGTCTAGCGTGCAACGCTGACGCACTGCATGCGTCTATTAATTTTATTCCACCAGTATTAAAAGCTTTGTGGTTTTACCTTGGAACTGAACGTCCTGAGATCTAATGTGATTCTCTCACATCGCGTAACTTTAGCCGTCTCACCGCGTTTAGTCGCCATAAACAAAGCAAAATGAGTGGTAATGCATTTCTTAACAAGGCTCTATTTTAAAGTATGAGTCTGTCCTTTCCCGCTACATCCGACTCGTTTGATTGACTCAATAAAAAGAGATTGGGCGCCTTTATTTGACAAACGAGCCGTACTTGACGTGCTTACCAATGAGTCAGGGTAAAAGCTTGATAGAACCAGTGGTGCACTGGGGAGCCATTTACCAAACACATATGAATCTTTATTTGAAATCTCGGCTCATTTTTCCATCCTGCCCTAAGTGGATGTGAGCCGCAAAATAAAGTATCCCTCAAGAAGGACGACCTATTTCACTCTTGATTCCTCTTTACGTCATCATCTGCTGTGCTGTCTGGTCACCGAGAGCAAAGCTCAGCTGCTTACTAAAATGAATTTTTAAGATATCCGATGGAAAATAAAGAAATAAAGTAAGCGGCAAAGGGGGAGATAAACATCCTATTGCTTGTGGCGCATTAAATTTTAATGGTCTATAGGGGGTTTAAAGGACAGCAGAGCTTTAAACGAGGCCCTGTTTGCTTGCTTCTGTGAATTGGTGTGAGAAGAGAATGGGTGTGTGAACGCTACAATATTTAAAAAGCGTGCCGGGGTCCTTGGGGTCCGGCTTGAGTCCTGCCTGAGAGAGTTTGATATGCAGCATCTTTAGCTGGTTGGCTATTTCACACCGGCGGTGAACAGGCTGGAGGGGGTCTCTCAGGAGAGCGTCCTGTCACACACACTCTCCTGCCTGTCTAACAAGCAACGCCACACACACATATACGCACACTCGTACTCGTGCAGGATGGTGCAGATGCTGGTATAGGTATGACGTGCACTGGGACGCTCACACACACACACACTACCACACAAACTACCACACTACCACACTACACACTACCACACACACACACACATGCAGTATGGAACAGATGCTGATAAAGGTATGCCGTGCAATGGGACACACACACACACAAAACCTTCAAGCACACACACACACAGATGCAATATGGTACAGAGGCTGATAAAAGTATGCCATGCATTGGACCACACACACACACGTTACATGGTACAGATGCTGATAAAGTTAGGCCGTGCATTGAGACGCTCACAAACACACACACACACCCACACACATGCAGTAGGGGTATGGTTCTGATTAAGATATACCATGCACTGGGACACCAACACACACAAACACACACACACACTCAGTATGGTTCAGATGCTGCTAAACATGTGCGTGTGTTGGCCCACAACACACTACCACCATATACACACATGCAGTTTGGTACAGATGCTGCTAAAGGTATGTTGAGCATTGGACCACATACACACACGCGTGTACACCCAACGCAGCTGCTACAGATGCTTACCTGCGCGCTCCACTGCAGCTGCCAGATGTTTGGCTGCAGGAGCTCCAGAGGAGACAATGTCAGGAACATTGTCCAGGAACATTGGGCTTCATTCTCCAGCTGTTCCTAGGAATTTTTGTTGTTAAAACTTACTCACACAGTCAAGACCACATTTAAGAAAATATTGGTGAATGGGGTCCTTTAAAAATAGACCCCAGTCCGGAGGTGTGTGATTGTGTACTGTATATCATTGCATATTTTTCCTGAATTTCTCTGTAGTGCCTTGTGGAGGGAATCTGACCCAGCGCACTAGCACCATCCTGTCTCCCGGCTACCCTGAGCCCTACCTGAACAGCTTGAGCTGCGTGTGGAAAATCACTGTGCCCGAAGGATCGGGAATACAGGTAACCCTCTGAGCACAACTTTCCTTACCCTCCTCTTCCCTCTTCCGGCAAATGGCATTCTCGGAAATACCTTTTTTTATGCTTTCTCAGTGGAAGGCTTTTTCTTTATAAAGCAAGTCCAGGTTGTTTCCGTTTTTACTGTGTCCATTTGTTTGACTTCAGCACATGCTATGAAAGTTTAGAATCTCCCAGACGAGGCCGACCGGCGTCTCTACGCTCCTTAATTCCTGCCGTCATACCTCATAACGCCCAGCGATATTGCCTCTCAGGCTCCTCCAAAGCTTTGCCCATAAAAAAAGGTCTCTGAGTGTTCATTGGCAGCACGGTGGGCTCATCTATCCCTCCCACGAAAACACTTTCTCCCCTGCCTAGATTAAGTGTGTTGCTCATTTCGCCGCGAGTTTAGCCGAGCTGGTGCGTGTTAGCTTTGTAGAGCCAAACTCCAGCTGGGATTTCCAACAGAATCAAACAGAATAGATGTTTTTTTTCTTTAAACAAGTCTGAGTGTAGATTTGTCTCTCATCTGCACACTTTTACACCGACTGCCACTTTGCTTACAGCTGCACACCGTTACTAGGATAATATACAACAATGTGGTTCGAAATGATGCAATCAAATCCTGTTTTCTACCTCGCAGAGTCTAACTTCCATAATTCTGAATATGTATTACAGTAGGTATTTTAATGAAGTCACTTAAACCAGCAAAATTATGATGGATGTGACTAGTGTGCTGTAGAAGAAATATTTTTGTACTTCTAAAAACAGGTTTTATGAGGGGTCCTGGTGGAGAGCAGCAATTACTGTGTTCTCTTCATGAGTTCTTCTTCTTCTTCTTCTTCTGCTTTTTCCTACTTGTTTCTTTAACTCCTTTTTGTTGTAGAGATTTGGTCATAGAGATACTGTTCAGGGTTTAAAATTTTCAGCTTATATCAGTGCTGGTGGTGTTATGGGTAGGATGCTTACCTCTGGTCATGGGTTCTGCAATCTACCTCCAACACTACCATCACTGCGTCCCAACTGACATAGTGTACATTAGCAAGTATACATTAGCAGCTAACATAGTGTACATTAGCAACTAACATAGTGTACATTAGCAAGTATACATTAGCTACTAACATAGTATGCATTAGCAACTAACATAGTGTACATTAGCAAGTATACATTAGTAACTAACAGTGCACATTAGCAGCTAACATAGTGTACATTAGCAGCTAACATAGTGTGCATTAGCAACTAGCAGAGTGTACATTAGAAACTAACATGGTGTGCATTAGCAACTAACATAGTGTATATTAGCAAGTATACATTAGCAACTAGCATAGTGTACATTAGAAACTAACATGGTGTGCATTAGCAACTAACATAGTGTATATTAGCAAGTATACATTAGCAACTAACATAGTGTACAGTAGCAAGTAACATAGTGTACATTAGCAACTAACATAGTGTACAGTAGCAAGTAACATAGTGTACATTAGCAACTAACATAGTGTACATTAGCAACTAACATAGTGTACATTAGCAGCTAACATAGTGTACATTAGCAACTAACATAGTGTGCATTAGCAACTAACATAGTGTATATTAGCAACTAACATAATGTACATTAGCAAGTAACATAATGTACATTAGCAACTAACATAGTGTACATTAGCAACTAACATAATGTACATTAGCAACTAACATAGTGTGCATAAGCAACTAACATGTGTACATTAGCAACTATACATTAGCAACAAACATAGTGTACATTAGCAACTAACGTAGTGTGCATTAGCAGCTAACATAGTGTATATTAGCAACTAACATAGTGTATATTAGCAAGTATACATTAGCAACTAACACAGTGTGCATTAGTAGCTAACATAATGTACATTAGCAGCTAACATAGTGCACATTAGCAACTAACATAGTGTTTATTAGCAACTAATATGTAAATAATTGTTAATTGGGAATATGTAAAATGCATGACCAAATTGCCTAATAAACGTCATTTAAATATAACACAACAAGATTAACGAGCCTGATTTGAAAGTGTATGGAGTAGAAAGACAGATATTCATGCTAAAAATACATGAAGTAAAAGTTAGAAGTTGGCACAAAAATAAATAGTCAAGCAGAGATACCAGAAAATTCTACTTAAGTACAGTAATGAAGTATTTTAACTTTGTACATGCTGATTATTGCTGCATTTGCAAACATGTACACACTATTCCGCAAGACTACATTAAAAATACAAGACAGTCTGGATTTTTGGAAGAGAAATATGAAGAAATGAGGGATGGCTCAAAACTTTTGCAAAACATATAGGGCCAATTTCCCAGTCAAGGATTAAACCTAGTCCTAGACCAGTTTTGAGTTTAAATGTTAAATCTCCATTGGTACTATAACTTAGTCTAAGACTAGGCTTAATCCATGAGCAAGAAACCAGCCCATACTGTATGTCCCATAACTTTATGCAGTGTGGAGCGAGATGTTATGTGCTTCCTAAGTCTAGACCTGCTGTTTGCAGTCAATTGAAATCTGGGATATCCACAAGAAAAAGTCGAAGCCATCCATGATCCTTAGTGAGAGGAATAACGATTAATACATGGTGCAAGCTTGAGAGTAAGATAAAGAAAGTGTCTGAGATGGATTAATCATGATAAAGGGAAGGTAACGAAGCCCATTTGTGCTGTTCTTCATCCCAGCATCCCTTGCCTAAAAAGAATTCCATCCCTCATTTTTCATTGTCCCTTTTCTCACTCGTCCCTAACGCAGAGTGAACCGCTCGACTTGTGAAGTGCAGTGGAGGGGTCAGAGAAATGCAGCTGCTCGACCCGAGAAGCAAATTGTCCTATGATAATGTAAAGAGATGTTGACCTTTAACAAATAAAGTTTTTTCCATATAAAAAGATAGAGTTTTGAATTGACATTTCTTTGAAATATAACTATTGATAGAGCACCTTCGTGACTAGGTCTGCCTGAATATAATAGCTTATTGTTCCTTTTACGAGTAAAGCTTTCTTATTCTGAAAGATTCTTTAGATTGCCTTGTGTCAGTGTGGAATGAGAAAGTGAAAAAGGAGAAAAAGAAAAGGCTTTAAACAGAACGTATAGATTTGTTTATATTCAGTGAAAACGCCTCATACAGAATCGCCTTGCCTAAGATTTCCGATTCGCAGAGCAAGGCGGCGCACAAATAAACGCAGCATTTGACTGCGGGACTATCAGACGTGGAGATCTCCTGACAATGGCCATAGCCACGCCACTGTGACCATCCAATTTTTTCAGCCTGTTTCCTGGCAAAGAGAGAATAGATACCTGCCAAAATATTTACTGGGTTACGCATCGACAAACACAGTGGGAGAAGAGGCCTGCTTAATCTGAGCCTATACAGCACAGTGTGATGAAGAGCCAGCGTGTTTTTAGGTTATAAAAGCTAAGGAGAGACGTAATGGAGATGTGTTTGGAGAAAACCTCACTGAGGTAATTCTTGCTTTGAGAAAATCTAGATATTTTATTTTAATTTCAATATTACATTAATATATTAACATATAAGACTTTGTCTTAATAATTAAACACATAATAGTATATTTTACTGCAAAATGAGCTCATTTGTCTGCCAGAACAAGTCAGTTATACTCAGGTTACATCAAATACATTACACGTTAGGAAAAAATTATAATAAAATATGTCTTACTGATCATTTAAAATACTTTTTGAACAATTTTGTAAGTAGTATTACCTTTTTTGTATTTATTTTTCTCTACTATAACCAAGTTTTCTGGGGATTATTTTTGTCCACTATAACCAAGCTTGACCTTCGTGTCTGTGTTGTCTATGTGTATTAGATCCAGGTGATCAGCTTTGTGACTGAACAGAACTGGGACTCTCTGGAGGTTTTTGATGGAGGAGACAACACAGACACCATGCTGGGCAGCTTCTCCGGTGAGTCTTTCTCCTCCTTTCACATTTACACAAGGTTTTTACCCTTTGTCCCTCTTAGCCCTTGAAAGAAATTTATCATCATTGTTTGCTTATATGTGAACACTCAGACAGCATTGAAACAAAATGAACCAACCGGGTCACGGATCACTAGAACTGCAACACTAAAATTACATGGTTAAATTGAGGCTCGTTACCTTAATGTTAATGTGCTCTTGTTTAATCTTGTTGCATTTTGAGTTATTTTCATCCTAAATTCCAACCAACTGAATTTCCTAACATTACCTTCTTAAGACGGCTACTTTTATGGTAGCTTACATAATGCAAATCTGACAAAGGAATAAAAGTAAACTTTATCATCTCAGCTATATACAAATATACAGTTTATACAGAATACTTAGCACATACATCTATAAATGAACTGTAAAATATAAAGTTTAAACTTTATGCAAATGTAAATTGTAGTTACGTATTCAGTAAAATGTGCAGAATTTGCAACAGCAGTCAAGTTGAGAAAAAACTACAATTACAATAAGGGAATGTAGTTTTGTGCATTAAATGTACATAAGATCTGCTGCAGATTAATATGAATATTCTAAACAGATAATCAAACAATAAACAGTAACTTAATAAAGTCTAAACTAGAAGTAGAAAAGCTGTGTTCATATACATGTGGTATGTACTCCATTACCGTTCATAAATTGGTAGCCTCGGTGTCTATTAACCAGTGTTGGGAAACAGCTTACTCAAATTAGCAACGCTAACTTTTCAGCAGCTTATCACTCTCAAACACATTAGCTTTAAGAGTAACCTTTTCTTTAAATATACTGTAGCACTATTTACATGAGCAACATTACCAAAAATATAGATATTTTTTCCCTCCTTTATGGTTTTGCGGCAGTTGGTGGCATAACGGTAGGATGTTCGCCCCGTGATCAGAAGGTCGCAGGTTCGAATCCAGGACCGGTAAAGTTACCACTGAGGTACTGATGATGAGCAAGGTCCCGTCCCCAAACACTGCTGCCCTCGTTAGCTGCACACTGCTACTTCACGGATGTGTTAAATGTAGAGGTCACATGTCGTTGTGGTGCACTGTGTGCTGTGCTGTGCTGTGTTCACAATGACAAAAAAAACTCACTTCCACTAAGTGAGGCAAACATGCAATTTTATGAAGATGGGTAATTCTAACTACCAGATGTTTCTGATTGGTGCTGAATTGTGGCACCCGTTAGCCTCTAATAGCATTTTAGCGTTGGGTGCTACTTTAGGTGAAAAGGTAGGATGGAATCCGATTTTCGAAAGACACTTTAAAGCAAAATGTTAAATGTTGGCTGTACAGAAGTGCTTTTACGCAGATGTCCTTGCTTTGTCTTGTGTTAAAAAAGGCTAGTTACACGGTGAAGGCTTTCCGTTTCCTTTCACTGGACTCCAAACAGGCAGAGAGGGAAGAGAATGATTAAATCCCCGTAATAATGAAAGCGACTGCAGTCTTAAGACAAATGAGCCAATCAGCTTTACACTTGCTGCACTTCTGATGGGGGTGTGTACAGCCTTCAGACTCTGCAGGGGGTGGGACTGCTTCTCTTCTGGGCTCCCGGCCAAACCTGTGGATTATACTTCATTCTATTCTTTTTTACAATATAGTGTGTATGTATGTGTGTATGTGTGAGAGAGAGGGTATGTGTGTGTTTCCTCATGACTTAATAGTGCCACTAAAGCGCTGGACGTCTGCTATGACAGTTTTTCCTTGCCGCCTACAGAACGGAGGCCAACACAATAAGCGCTGTTTTCCCCCAAACAGCAGGTTCTACTGTATATCCAAAAGAGCTGCAAATCACTTTTATTCACATTTATGAGCCACAGTGGCACTTACACCCAAAATGAAAGGGGATTTGCACCCAGAATCAAATAAGCAATGCTCCAGAGTGTGAGAACGAACGTCACACTCTATTTCTCTTACTGTGTGAATAATCATTATTAAAAGGTGCTCCTTCAATGTGCAGGTACATCAGTTCCAGCGCTACTCAACAGCACTTCCAACCAGCTCTACCTGCACTTCTTCTCTGATATAAGCGTGTCTGCTGCCGGATTTCGCCTCGAGTACAAGAGTAAGGGAACAGTGAAAGGCCTCAGTCATCACAGGCCCATTCAAATCTCTGTGTTTGTACTATTCAGGCTGTAAATCTACAGCAAACTTTCATAATCCCATTGTTGACTTTGAGAATATGATTTTGTAAGGTAAAGGATGAGGGCCATAAAGGGCAGTTTTATTTGTTCCAAAACATGTGCCAGCTTAAAATTTGTGTATTTCTTTGTTTTATAGGTGTATTTTGTTCAGAATCACGGTACCCTGCTCAGTTACAGAATAAATAGGCTTGACGATGTCGATAGCTAAACACAAAGAGCTGAAATACAGTGAAACTGCATTCCAAAAATAGTTTTATTTTCCTCCTTGAGGAATGCAAAATCTTGAAGTATTGCTTCTGAAAAAGGCAAAATTTTGCAGTAGTCAATAAAGCACAATACTGTAAGAAATACTGTAATTATCAAATACTTTTAGTGACCTAATCTATTATATAATTACAGTGATGTACTATAAATATGAAATACATGATGTATTGCTGTAAAAATGCAGGTCTTATTATACTGTACATTTACAGACACATTTACTGTGAATTGATATTTGTAAGAATTATTTTATAAGCCATATGGTACATCAGTATCCATCAATCCTCCAATCCTTCCTTTAGTGCATGCATTCATTCATTTTTCCATTTACATTTTTGTTCTTAAGTACCTGTATACTCCGTTTTAGTCCAACTAATTGGCACATTTTCATCTTTTCCCCTCCTCCTCTCCCAGCGGTGTCCCTCACAAGCTGTCCTGAACCAGTCATACCAATGAATGGCTTCAAAGTGGGCGAGCGCTTACAGATGAACAACGTCGTGTCTTTCCAGTGTGATCCCGGCTACACTCTACAGGTGAGGCCGCTAAGTGTTTGGCCAGAGGAACCACTCGATTCAAACTGAGAAAAGAAATAAAAAAAAACGGTTTGGGAAGCTTTCTGTGACACGCCAATGCTTTGAGGGCTTGGCTTTGAGTCTCACTTCTAAGAGGTTACAGCTAGAATGGAGATCAAAGCGGTGCTCAGGGTGTAGACGCAACTACAAAGCCGTGGAAGGAACAGAGAGGAGGTTACGCTACGGGGACGGAATCAATGGATAAAGGGATGAATTGATGATGACGGATGAATGGATGATTTTCTCTCTCTCTCTCCCTCTTTCAGGGAGTGTCACACATCACCTGCATGCCTGGGACAGTACGGCGCTGGAACTACCCTCCTCCGCTCTGCATTGGTATGACCATTTGAGCTATTTCTTCTTCTTTTGCTTCTTCTTCTTGGCATAGTCTCGCTCACTCCCACACTCCAAGGCCGGAGCGGTTGTGATTATTCTGTATGAAGTATACATCCGTTTACCTTGGCTTGACAAAAACTAGTCCCTCCACTTGTCACTGTAAACAGGCAGAAGAGCACGAATTAGCGATACTTCAGTGCCACTGGGATTATTGATGCGCCGCACAGCCAAGGCTATAAAACTACCTCGTGCAGGCGTATTTTGTGGCTTTCGCTTCTCGTCTCTTGCGACATTAAAAAAAGTGGATCGGGGCTTGTTTTGCTGCAGACAGGCTCTGCTTAAAATAGGAAGCCATCCATTAGTTCATCAGTGCACTTCTCCGTGGTGACAGCCGCGTTATTAAGAGGCGCTCAAGGCCACTCGTCTCGCCGTCTGCTCTCAGGTGGGACCCTCTCACGCCGCAGTAACATTATCAACATCATCAAGGCCTCATGCAATGGTAAATACTAATCAAACCACAGCCATTACAGACTCTTCCCCAAATCACAGCCGTTACTGACAATGCCCCAAACCACAGCCGTTACTGACAATGCCCCAAACCACAGCTGTTACTGGCTGACTCTGCCCCATAGTGCAATGGTAAATACTATTACTATTACAGATTGTCATTTGCTTAGTATTACCGTTGAAGTAGTGACAATCACTACTATTAAAACCGTAGCTATTACAGCCATGACAAAGTGGGCCGCATCGGGTCCTGCAAGCTAGCTTAAGATATGGGTGGCAAGAAAGAGAGAGGAAAAGAGAGTGAGAATGCGTGCCACAATCCTTGCACATGGCACTCGACAAACATGAATAATGGCTGTGACCTACTCTAGCCTAATTACTTCCGTCTCACGCTACGAGCGGCGGAACTGCCGTGGAGATTCATGACTTGGAGCGGCATCAGCAGTTTCCTGATTGGCCCTGATTGTCCAGACGCGCAGCGCGTTCCCGAAACCTTTCTCCGCTGGGGAGCGGCGGCTTTGTGAGGCCGTGTTCACGGAGCCTGGCCAAGGCCTTAATCAAAGTGACGCCAAATCAATCAGTAGGTTAGACTCTGAGCTTTTAGCGAAGAGCGTGAGAAGTTATGCACCTCTCCCACTGGCACGAGGGGAAGGGCTTTTGCAATCGAAAGCTAGAAAGCTACTCCAAGCCTTTTGATGTGTTGAAAAGGTCAATTGGCCCTCTTGGCAAATGAGTCTTGTTCCTTGTATGATGTCAACAGGGGGAGAAGGTGTTGCATTTTTAACTTCTGTCGAAAGCTTTCAGAGGTGCCGGCTCACAACGTAAAAGTGATGCTTGAAGCTGGTGATCTGTACGTGTACACGAGCTCGCTCTAAAGCCATACACACCGCCTTCTCTTGTTGGTTTCTGTGTATGATCATTGATGTATTTTTTTTCTTTCATGTAGCTCAGTGTGGAGGGATCAGAGAAGAGATGGAGGGAACCATCCTCAGCCCTGGTTTCCCAGGAAACTACCCTAGCAACAGTGACTGCACCTGGCGCATTTATCTCCCTGTTGGTTACGGTGAGAACGAGACTCTGACCTTCCGTGTGCCAGTTCTCGATATAAAAGGAATTCTGCATTTTGCAAGAAATTGTTTAGAATTTTGTGAAACTGGCCTAACTATGTTTTGTGGTTGCACCTCACTTTAGGAGCCCACATTCAGTTTCTTAACTTCTCCACGGAAGCCAACCATGACTTCTTGGAGATCAGGAACGGCCCCTTCGACACCAGCACTGTGATTGGCCGATACAGTGGGCAGGAAATTCCAGCATCTCTTCTAACAACTTCACACGAAACCACTGTCTATTTCCACAGTGACCACTCTCAGAACAAACCAGGATTCAGGTTTGATTATCAGGGTAAGGAAATGATTTGCGCCTTAACTCTTTGAAATATTGGCATGAATCACTCCCTGACCACGTGTTTTCATGAAGAGATAATTAATTGAAGGCATTTGTAATTAGACACCAAGTCACTGACTGTAGTGATGGTTCTACCTCAGCAAAGTCTACATTTTGCAGCTGAATGTTATTTTCCCACTCCTGTGCATCACCGGAATTAAACTTTATCTCTGTAAAAGCGACTATTATAGGTGCCAGAATTTATATTGTAATTCAATAAATGTTCATGGAATTGAAATTCCCTATCAGTATTTACATAATTATGTGAACATTAGCATATAAATCAAGAGACGTATTCAGGGCTGCATCCCCATGCAGTGCTTGCACACTTTATTTCTCACAAAAGATGCTCTGATCCATAGAAATCAATTCCTTCGCTCAGGTTTATATCCCCGGGCTGTGTGCATTCCTGCATATTTGCTTTAGAGCGAGAAAATGATTTGTTGCGATTGCATGCTTTGTTTCAACTCGGAGTGAGCAGGACTCGGTTAACTTTTGGTGTGCTCATTCCCGAAACTTCTCTGAAGAGTGCTTTTGATGTAAAGGATGAATGGACAAACAGATGGAGAAAATAGAGAGGAGTCGTAAGGGTGGCAGTGACATATTGACTTTTTGACACCTCAGAAACGAAGACAGACAACGAGAGGGTGTTGCATTGCACCAAGTGTGATGCACAGAAAGCGACAGCTGTCTTATTTCAAATGAGTAAACGCAGATCAGACTTGTGATTGCACCGCACAATAATTCTCATTTCAGAGCTTGATATTTACAGATGTTCATTTCAAGCTCTCCAAGCTATTTGAATGGCCCAGTCAAGGTTAGGGCGTGTGAAAAGTTTGGATTGAACTGTAATTGTGAAAGGGATGAAACTTCCTGTTCTCTCCGTCCCTTCAGCTTATCAAAGACGGGCATCTGCTGTCTCTTGCGCCAGGGCTCATATTGATCGGGACTGCAATCATAAAAACATTATTACAGGCACCGCTCCAATCTTGGACTGAGACAAGCAGTGTGTCTGATGGGCTTCTGAGATGTTGTTTCTGCCTGATTTTGTCCCTCAGCCTACGAGCTCCAGGAATGTCCAGATCCTGAGCCTTTTCACCACGGGGTGGTGGTGGGCGCCGGCTACAACGTGGGCCAATCCATCTCGTTTGAGTGCTACCCGGGATACCAGCTCATGGGCCAGTCCATCCTAACCTGCCAGCACGGGACCACCCGAAACTGGGACCATCCCTTCCCACGCTGTGAAGGTATGATCCGTTCGGTTAATTTCCATGTCATCCAAAGTCATCTAAAGTGAAAGTGAGTGATTTTTGTCATTGTGAACACACTACAAAACACACAGTGCACCACAACCAAATGTGACCTCTGCATTTGACCCATCTGTGAAGGAGCAATGAGCAGTTAACAAGGGCAGAGCCCAGGGAGCAGCTGTTGAGGACGGTGCTTGCTCATGAGCACCTCAGTGGTAACTGGATTCGGACCTGAGACCCTCTGATCACGGGGTGAACACCCTACCGTTACGCCACCAACTGCCCCAGAACTTGCAGTGACCTCTTGAGCCTTATTTCGTCACCTAAATACTGTATTAATAGGGTGACTACACAGTCCACAGACAGTAGAACAGGATTTGTACATTGCGTTTCAATAGAAAGAATCTGGGTTTCACTTACAGTTCAGACTGGACAGCGAGAGTTAGAGCAAACGGGACCGTTCATAATGCACTCATAATGCAACATTTAGTCACTGAACACCAAAAGGTTTCTCACAAATAACGGAAAATGGAAAAATGGACATAGTGGATGAGTGCACGTAGCAAAATTTGTATGAAAGCACACTACACTGCTATAGCCCACACGTTTTAGCATTTCTGGTGCAAAAACTGTAGGAGGTATAGCAGCGCCAAACATGCAAATAAGCCATTTTTACGGGCGTAAAAATGGACAGAACTAGATTGGAGCAACATGCACTATAGCACTATATATGCACTATATATATGCGCTATAGCTCGCACGTTTTCGAGTTGGAACAGCGTTACTCGCGCAAAAGCTGTAGGAGGAATAGCGTCTAGGTGAGGCCCCTGACTTTTGCACAGTACTGCAGGATTACTGATTACTTAGTCTCTTTTTATCCACGTTGAAAATATTCTCAAAAAGTTCCTTTGCAAACGTCGCTTGTCTTTTTTGCTGCATTTATTTTACCCCCAAGCTCTTATGCAGGCAGAGTAGGGTGCAAGTAAAACTATGCAAATACGCTGCTTTCCCTTGAAGCACTTTATCGAATCCTAGTACTCCTCTCTCACGCTCAGGGCATCTCACAGTCAACACTCCCCGAAAGGCAAACGCACAGGTCGGAGAACGGGGAAAAAATTAAAATCCTCTTTTTCATGTGCCTCGTCCTTGGCCCAAATCCTTTCTCTGGTTTTCTATTTCTTCCCCACAGCTCGTACAAAAATATTAAGAGGTGTGCGTGTGACGTCAGCGTGAGGGCTTATGAATGGGCAGGAAGGATGTTTACGGATGCATTCGCTGTGTCTGAGGCCTTTTTCTTTCCATTCAGGTGGCCGCAATTTGCAAACCTGCTTGGGTTCGTTAGCATAAGCGGAGAGAATCGCGCTAACAATATACGCGCGTACCCCGGCCATGCGCCGAAACGTAATGTTTTGCATAAAACGCCATGCCGCACACTGATCGCTTTAAGCTCTCCACTGCCAACACTTCACCTCGACACGTTGGTGGTGAACGCGTACGCAGACCCGAGCTAGCCTCTCCTCGTTCCAAAAAAGACCGGCGCCAGCCAGCGAGTCCCATCATAATCTTAGTGAGCGTGCTTGGAATTTTAAAGAAGCCCAGGCACTCGCGGTCAGCATTTAACAAGAAAACGTTCCAGCTGTGTCCGCTCTGCTACCAGAACACACTGAAGGATTTGGAAAGGTTTAAGTTTATTGGTTCTGGTTTATGGAAATGCAGATGAAGCCTGACGTCTTTTGTTGCACCGATCTGCATATGTGTGAAGAGAAACGCCACTCAAATCTAATCCTAAAGGGAGATTGGATTATGTTGCCTGGCTGCCTGCTTGTCAAAGAGTATCAAAGATTTTTTTGGACATGACAACAAGGACATGAACGTCCCAGCCGGACGGACAGCTGTCACTAGGATTTTGGGGTTCGACTTCAGGGCTTGTTGGAATGTGCTGCGGGGTTTGGGAGAGGAACACGGTGGGATCACAGGGGAACCAGCTACATTTCCATGTCCTGAACAACTACAGTGTACACTCAGGCCATGACCGGTTTAAAGCGGTGGTCAGTACATCCTCCTCTTGCAGCACTGACTCCATGTTCTCATGCGAAAAATAGCTCCATAAAACTGAGGTGCACTGCTGTCATAAACTTTCACGATGTTCACGATGGACCTCACGCAGTCCTTCTTCAGTTCTACTTTCACTCAAGTTACTCTGTCACAAGTTTAATTCTGTTTCTTTAACAGCCTTCTCTCCTCCTCTTCTCCTCATCCTCCTTTCCTCCTGCAGTCATCCTCTTCTCCTCCACACCTCCTCCTGTCATCCTCCGCTCCTTTTCACCTTATGCCTCCTCCTCTCAGCCACCTCCTCCTCTTCCTCATCCTCCTCTCCTTCTATTTCCCCCTCCTCATCCTTCTCTCCTCCTCTTCCCCATTTCCTTCTCCCCTCTCCACCTCCTCCTCCCCTTCTCCTCATTCTCCTTCTCTCCTCATCCTCCTTTCTTTTCTTACTCCTCATCCCCTCTTCTCCTTATCCTGCTACTCCTCTCCCTCTTTTTCTCCCTCTCGCTCTCTCTCTCTCCCTTCCTTCCTCCTTCTCTCTTCCTCTTATCTCCTTCCCTCTCCTTCCACCTCTCTTCTACTTCTCTATTCCTCCCTCCTTATCTCCTCCCTCCTCCCCTCATTACCTCCCCTCTCTTCCTTCTCCTTCCTCCTCCTCTCCCTACTTCTCTCCTCCTCTCCTCCTCCTCCTCCACCTCCTTCTCCTCTTTCTTCCTTCCTCCTCCTCTGCTCCTCCTCTCTTCCTCCTCCTTATCTCCTCCTCCTCATTACCTCCTCTCCTCCTTCTCTCTTCCTCCTCCTTATCTCCTCCTCCTCATTACCTCCTCTCTTCCCTCTCCTTTTTCTCCCGTCCTCATCCTCTCCTCCTTCTCTATTCCTCCCCCTCATCACTTCCCCCATTACCTACGCTCTTTTTTCTCTTTCCTTCCTGTTCATCCCCTCTTCCTCCTCCTTCTCCTCCTCACCTTGTCCTCCTCTCCTTCTACTCTCCTCCTTTTCTCCTCCTCCACTTATACTCCTTCTCCTTCTCTTTTCATCCTCCTCCTCTCTTCCTCCGTCTTCCTCTTCCTTATCTCCTCCTCTCCTTTGCCTTCCCTCCTCCTCCTCCTCCTCCTCCTCTTCCTTCTCTTCTCCTTTTTGCCAATAGCTTTGATTTTCAAAGTCTTTAACTGCTGAATTCATAATCAATTTTGCAGTAAAGGGAATATTTTCTTGCCCACATGAAAGAAGTAGCTACAATAACGTGCAAACTGATAACATTGTTACATTTCCGTGTATCAGTGCATCATTGGTGAGGTTCTTGACCAGTGGCGTTGGTGATTTTGTGTCTGTGTCTGTGCAAGACGGAGCGTTTTAACGTCCAGTTTGGTCAGTGCACGTTTAAGGTGTGGTGGGCAGTTTAATAATAAACAACAAATGTAATTCCAAATGCATCAGTTAAAGAATTTGGGAACATTTTTCAGACTCATGGTGAAAACCACAGAGGTCCAATTTTTGACTAATTACTTGCATTACAGCAGCTGCAGTTTCATCCGATTTATCAGCAGATTATATAAAACGTTATTTTATCACCGTCTCGGTTTTGGCACCACCTTTTCTGCAACTGCTGCAACTTATGCCCACACAACAAGACTCAGTGCAGTGCTTCTCGTGCAGTTTGTGTCGTCCTTAAGAGTGCTCACCAGACGCTTGACTTCCCTGGTGGGTTGGAGAAGAAAAAGGCAGCATCAGTGCTTGGTGGGGAGCGTGATTCATGCGCGGCTAAGCCGGGCCTTGCTGCGGCCGTTTTGCAGCGAGCGTAATTTTTCTGCCAGTAATGGACGTCCCTGGTGTGTCCAAATGAAGTCAGGAAGGAAGAGTGTGACGCACGGCGCATCCAACCCCAGATTAAAGGAAGGAAGGAAAAAAAATAGACTTTTTGACCAGACAGAGAAAGCTGGCAATATTTTTGTTCTGAGAAATTGCTGTCAGTTTAGAGCATTACTGCAGCTTCGGTTATTTCGTCTCGGTCTTCTGAGTGTCGAACAAAATCGTCTTGAAAGTGTTTAGAGAGCACTTAAGAAGTGACATTAAAAACGAAAAACATGCTCACTCTTTCTTGCTCTCTCTCTCTCGCGCTCTCTCTCTCCCTCTCTCTCACTCGCTCTCTCGCTCTCTCTCGCTCTCTTTCTCCCTCTCACTCACTCTCTCTCTCCCTCTCTCACTCGCTCTCTTGCTCTCTCTCTGTTGCTCTCTCTCTCTCTCTGTTGCTCTCTCTCATTCTCTCTCTCTCTTTCTCTCTCTCTCTCTGTTGCTCTCTCTCATTCTCTCTCACCCTCTCTCTCTTTCACACACTCTGTCTCTGTTGCTCTCTCTCATTCTCTCTCACCCTCTCTCTCTCTCTCTCTCTCTCTCTGTCTTTCTCTCTTTGTCTCTGATTTTCTCTCACTTTCTTCATTCATTTTACTTACTCTATTGTTCTTTCTTATTCTCTCTCTTTCTTATTCTCTTTCTCATTCCTTCTTTTATCACTTTCTTATACTCTCTCTCTCTCACTCTCTCTCGTCATCCTCCCCTCTTCCTTTTCTTCTCCTCCTCTTCTCCTCCTGCCCTCATCCCCCTCTCCTTTTCCTCTCCTCTCCCTCCTTCTATCTTCCTCCTCTTTTCCTCCTTTCCTTTGCCTCCTCTCCTCCTTTTCCTCTTTCTCCCCTCCTCCCCTCCTCTTCTCCTCCTCCATTTTTCCTCCCTCTCATCCCCACCTCCTACCTCTCATCCGCTTCTCCTCCCGCTGTACTCCTCGTCTCATTCTCTCCTCCTCCTCCTCTCCTCTTCCTGTTCTCCTCTCATCCTCTTACCTGTGTTTCCTTCCGTCCTCCACTTCTCTCCTCCTCCTCCTCTTCTCCTCTCTTCTTCCCCCTCCTCCTCCTCTCGGCGACCCGCAGCGCTCGATATCATCGCCGCACATTTCTGGCCTGTAGCACGGCGTACTTTTAATCAACGTCCTGATCGATACTTCATTTAGCGGGCGAGGTGAGGCGAGCGGCCGCGCTGCATCAGGGATTAACCACCAGCAGGACGAAGGGATTGAAGTCCCGGCTTGAAGGGAGGAGACGGACAGACGGGCAGACGAACAGACAGAAGAGTGGGCGAAGCTGTGCTGTGAGAAAAGTGACAAACGCTCTGAGCTCTGAGTATTTGAGAGTAGCTACTGACTTAAGTACTTTCTTCAGGAGCTTATCAGGAGCAAAGTTACTTTCAAAACGCTGGAGCTTTAAATATCACAGCACTGTTGTGTGAGCTTCACCAGCTACCTGTGTCTTTTAGAATAGGTTTTTAAATGAATTACAAAGCATTTAATGGGCTCCTAGATGATTTAACTAACAGCTTAGAGTTGCTAAGACATAGACTTTATTTATTTATTTATTTTTTACTCATCTCGTGACTGATCTTTTTGACTAATTTATTGCATCCTGTTTTTCCCACTTTTTATTTGATTTTTTAAATTAGTTGTTAGTCGCTCTTAATTTGTGATCATTTCATTATGTTAAAATTTCCTTTTATTTTTATTTGTCTTATGTTTCATTTATCTTTTTATACTTCCCTCACAAAAACAAAATGTTTGCATCAAACTGTGGTTAATTTGTGGCGAACAGTGGACTCCAGCACAAAGACCTGAGACTTGACTCAGACTTGACTCAGAAAGTGAGTGATTATTTGTCATTGTGAACACACCCCAGCACAGCGTACAGTGCACCACAACCAAATGCGACCTCTGCATTTGACCCATCCATGGAAGAAGTGGGCAGCTAACAAGGGCAGCGCCGGGGAGCAGTGCTTGGGGACGGTACCTTGCTCATTAGTACCTCAGTGATAACTTTACCGGGCCTGGAATCGAACCTGCAACTTTCTGATCACGGGGCGAACACCCTACCGTTACACCACCAACTGCCTATCTGTGGTGTATATTAGTCTGTGTTTCCGTCTTTGGCCTTGCTGGTCCAAATAAATAGTTATTTTAATAGTGTCTGTAATAACTGAGCATTTTTGCATGCTACATCACTATTTGTTAAAAGTTATGGTTACAACAGTGTTTTAAAAGTAGCTTTGCTGCCGATAAGCTACTGAAAAACATGTTAAGTTGCCCAAAAAGCTTTTATGCAACCACAAAATAACCATAAAGCAATGCTAAGCCACCACTGAAAGTTGCATTGATGACTCAATCAGAAATCTGTTTAATTAATTCCGATGTCAAAGATGAACAAAAAGGACGCTTCAATGCACGCTTGCTGTCAGGGTGCGAGGCGTCATTAATTTTATTGAGCTATTCCCTGATGATCGCAGGGTAGCACATGCTGGGAGAACTAACGCTCGAGCGGGACAAACTCAGCCTCCGTCGACCAACTGGGGTGTCCGCGTCGCTCTGTTCCTTCCTCCTCTCGCTCCCTCCGTCCTCAGTTCTCCCTTCCAGAATAAGGTTGGGCCCTTATCTTCCTCCAACATACCAACCGAGGCCTCGCTCGCTAACAGGCTTTGGTGTTTAATCTCAGGCCTTGGTGAGTCACATTAAGGCAAGCGCGACGGAGAGAAGCTCCTCTTTTTTTCCTTCTTTTTTGAAAGCGATTCCCCAGGAATCTGGTTTTGTGGGATCTTTATTCACGCCGGTTCTTATTTGGGTTTCTTTTTTTCTGTCCCACAGTGCCCTGCGGAGGGAATATTACGTCAGAAAACGGCACCATCTTCTCCCCCGGCTACCCGGGCGACTACCCGAGCTCGGCCGACTGCACCTGGCTGATCACGGTGGCTCCCGGCCTGGGCGTGCGCCTCAACTTCACCGTCCTGCAGGTCCACGGCCCCCACGACTTCCTCACTGTCTGGTGAGCAGCGGTGGAGTTCTGAATATGTGTACTGAAGCATGAGTACTGTTACTTTGCTGCATTCTAATACTAGGGTATTATTTACTTTTCACCACTTTTTACCACAAAGAAATCTGACCTCTGCGCTTCACCCATCCCTGAAGGAGCAGTGCTTGGAGACGGTACTTTGCTCACGAGTACCTCAGTGGTACCTTTACCGGTCTGGGATTCGAACCAGCACCCTTCCAATCATGGGGTAGCCTAACAGGCTAACCATTACGCCTCCAACTGCCCCAGACCTCTGCATTTGACCCATCCGTGAAGAAGCAGTGTTTGGAGACGGTACTTTGCTCACGAGTACCTCAGTAGTACCTTTTTGACCCATCCGTGAAGAAGCAGTGGGCAGTTGATATGGTCAGCGCCCTGGCATCAGTGCTTGGGGTCGGTACTTTGCTCACGATTATCTCAGTGGTACCTGTATCGGTCCCGGATTCGAACCTTCTGATCACAGGGCAAACTCCCTAACGGTTACACTACCAACTGCGCATACTTGTAGCAGTTGTCATACATTGCAGCAAGCTCACTATTTGGCGGGATGTGTTTTATACTTTATAATAAGGCTCCCTTTTTGCCAGATATAGATGTTTGTAACTCATCAATAATAAAAATGTAATTAATTATTACGAAGGTTAAAGTAGCCTTTTCACTGCATCCACCTAGTTTTCGAGTGAAACATTATAAAACAGACTCGAGTGACTGAAAGGTGCATTAAAGCGATGAAAAAGCGGGAAAGAGGAGGCTCAGAATATTAGGATGGAAGCAAAATATTCTTATCTACCAAAGGGGGGCCCTGCTGAGAAAGTTTGCAACATTTCAGCACAGTTTGATTTGTATGCTTTCTCTGTGTGTGTGTGCATGTGTGTGTCTGTGTGTGTGTGTGTGTGTTTATCACAGTGGTTACATCAGCCAGCTCTGCTTTCGTAGCTGTCATGCCATGTCATGATGCTGTCGTATGCACTGCTGGATTGATTGACAAATAAATGGATGAAGTTCTGGATGGTTCTCTTCTCTCTAATGTTCTATCTATCTATCTATCTATCTATCTATCTATCTATCTATCTATCTGTCTGTCTGTCTGTCCTCTTGTTCGTCTCTCTCTCTCTCTCTCTCTCTGTCTCTGTTTCCATGTTGAGGTCTCTCTACTTCCCCTTCCTCTTTCATTCTCTTTGTCTTCCCTACTTTTATTCCTCTCTCTCTTTACCGTTGTTCTGGTTTGTTTTCCTCCTCTTTTATTTCTTTTATAACTCCGTTCTTGTACTTCTCTCTTTATTTCTCTCTCTCCCTTCCTCTTCCCCTACTCCATCGCTCTCTCTCACTCTCTCTCTGCTTGTGTCTGTCTCTCTCCCTTCTTCTCTCGGCTGGGTACACTGTGCTCTGACCACATTTGCTGTGTGTGAGTTAATCCGGGCCACTCGGCTGTATTGTCTGCACTTAGCCCCGAGTCTGAGCCCGGGATCAGCAAAGTCCTCAGTCTAAAAGCTCGCCAGCCTCCCAGCATAAATACGTTTGATTCAACTGCCCTGTCCCTTAAAAAGCACTCGCCTGTACACACTCGCTTGTAGCTGTTTTAATCACTGTTTTAAGCACAAGCCCAGGTGCCATCTCATTCTAATTGGTTCTCCTTAGTGGAGAAAACGGCACTTCCTCCAGCAGCCAGATAAGCTCCAACAACGGGGCGGACTCTTATCTAGAGCTGGGCAGTTAATCAAAAATAAATCAAAATTGAAATTCAGAACTTTAAAGAAGTCCAGCTGCCTTACATCCAAGCTCACAAGATGTAGGACAGGCTACAGCCGCCTTGGAGTACAAGCTTGATTGAGGCAAATTTCAGGCTGGAGCTTAAGGACAGCGGTCACTCTGAGAATTCTGATTTGAGTCACGTTTACTTTCTCCTTTCCCAGGGACGGTCCTCAGGAGACGGTGCGGAAGCTGGGCGTGTTCACTGAGGGTGAACCCAATGAGCCTCCCAGTAGCACGTCCAATCAGATCCTCGTACGCTTTCGTAGCAACTCGGAAAAGGGCGGGCTCTTCAAGATCAACTACCAAGGTATTGCTTTCCTACTGTCCTACTTCCTTCTGAATTTCCACTGCACACTTGCTGCAATTTGAGACGCAAGCAGCTAAATCGGACTTACAGCTCCTAAGATATAGGCATTTAGCATTTATAGCGCCCCCTAATGTTTAATAACCACCATTGATGCTAGCTGGGCCAAAGCAGTCCAAAGATACTGCTGTTTAAGCCAGTCCCAGTGCTATTAATTTAATAAATCCCAAAAAGCTTTCTGTTTTGGTGTCAGACTAAGTCCGCAGATTTATTTGACACCTCAGTTGACTTAATCAGCTAATTAGCCTAGGAGGAGTTCGTAAAAGTTTTTCATATTATGCAAATTTGCTTAAAATCTCAAAATATGAGCCCCATAGTTCCAATTAGAAAGTTGTTTGGCCAAAGAATCAGGTAAAGCAGGAATTTGCACTCCCGGCCACACTGCTTGAAAGAAAAACATCACACAAAAAATGTGTGTGCACCTTCGCTATAGAGCCAAATATAGGCTGATCACTATGATTTTCGGTGTGTATTGAGATGTCCAACATTCGCACATACCCTCTAGCTTTCTGCGACTTACGGAACAAATTGCACAATCCGTTTTGAAGGAATAATAATAATAATAAAGAAAAACAGAACAACGTTAAGAGTGTTCCATAGCACTTCATGCTTAAACCCTTAAAAATGACAACCTCAAGTGATAAAACCAATTTCTGTGCATTCTGAGAACTTGATAGTCAATATAGGTTCATGACATAATACCTTCTGTATTGTTATAATAATAATATATATTTTTGTGGACATTTTGCCAGAATTCCAGCGACAAATTCCCTTGTTTTTCTTATTTTGTCTGGGAGAGTTACATCGATGATTTTTGTCATCTGTTGAGATTAAAAACATCCAGTTTGATGTTCTTAAAAGGTTATTAAAGCAGAACGTTGTTTCCATTCATCTGCTTTTTGCTCTACCTCCAGCTTATAGACTGCAGTTCTGCTTGCCACCTCCCATCATCCCTAATGCAGAGATCCTGATGGCCAGCAAAGAGTTTAAAATTGGTATGTACATAAATGTTATATCTCACTTTTACACACACACACACACTCACACACACTCAGTAGACAATACCCGTTGTCTCAGGGTGTTTTGTGGATATGGTGGCCTGTGCCAGTGTAAGCGGAACGTTCAGAACAGAGACGCTGAGTGCCAGTGCATTTTTAGGCTTGAACACTTCTCATTAATAATGTTCCCAGAATAGCAGAGGTGCACACACACCCCCCCACACATACACATACACACGCACCAACAAAAACACACAAACCACCCCAAGCACTAGCATGCTCCTTCCTCCAGAACTCACTCTGAGGAGGGAAAGCTTCTTATTCACCACTAGGACAACAAATCCTGGAGGGCCGTGCTGATACGCTGACTCACTGCCAGAGCTGCGTTCCCTCTGGAGTTTCGGGAAAATTAACAATCAAATTGGCTTGTTCAGAATTCCGAGAAGGGCCTCTTGCTTGCGTTCTTTAAAGCAGAACAATCGTCTCGGCTTTTCTCTTTCTGTTTCTTTTCTTTTCCAATTTGTCCCCGCCAAAAAGAACCGGTATAGTAATGGAGCAGCTGGTCATTTGCTGCTGATTGGTGTTTTAGTGTGGATTGGGCTGATCAAGCTGGGAAAGCATGGCTGCTTTGCTGAGATTACTGGCTACCAAAACTGTGTTGACACCTTTGAAAGTAACTTGTGACAGAAGGTCGCTGCTTTGAATCCCTCACTCACTTTCACTAATCCCAAATTGAATGCAGGGAAAATCCAAATTGCACTGGTTAAGAGTTTATGATATATGCTGTAGATCAGGGGAAGGCATCTCCAGTCCTGGAGGTCCGGTGCTCTGGAGGTTTTCCATCCAACTGGATTTCAGAACATTCACACCTGGTCTCAGGTAGATAAACACCAGACTGATCAGGTAGGATGGAAAACCTCCAGGATGCCGCACCTCCAGGACCGGAGTTGCCAATCCCTGCTGTAGATGTAAAGATTGTGACAAAAAACACCTGATGGACTAAGCTTTTGTTTTCCTTTCTAGGGAATGTATTTGTTAAAATTATGCTGTTAAGGCACATCACATTAAACAATATTTTTCAAATTTATTCCAAACTTCAGGCCTTTAGATAGATTCTTCCAGATAAAACTGATTCCAACTATCTTATATTTGAGGTATAAAAAAAGCTGCTGATGTTTTCCTTTTTTGACTGATTATTATAATGGGGCGGTTGGTAGCATAACGGTTAGGGCATTCACCCCGTGGTCAGAAGGTTGCCAGTTTAAATCCCAGGTCCGGTAAAAGTACCGCTGAGGTACTCATGAGCATGACGTACCGTCCTCAAGCACTGCTCCCCAGGGGTTGCCCATATTAGGTGCCCATTGCTCCTTCACAGATGAGTCAAATGCAGAGGTCACATTTGGTTGTGGTGCACTGTGTGCTGTGCTGTGTGTTTACAATGACAAATAATGACTCACTTTCACGTAATGTTGATCTGTAGTTAGCTCATATCAGCCAATAGTATCGGTGCATTGATATATATCGGTTGGGTTCCAGCATTAACCACTAGTCACTCATTTACATTTACATTTACAGTATTTAGCAGACGCTCTTATCCAGAGCGACTTATAACAGTGCTTTGTGGTCCACAACTGTTCTTAGATCTGTAAGCTGTGTCAACAACTGTAGTTAAACCAAATTACCACAGACTAAGTTTTATACTTTGACGAAAAATGGGTTAGAGAAAACGAAAGTTCACAGACAGACACACGTTAGTGGGTGGGGTTTTTTTTTTTTTTTTGGATGGGTAAGACAACATAAAAGGTAAATTAGTCACCTAGATATTCTTTGAAGAGGTGTGTCTTCAGACGACGTTTGAAGACAGCAAGGGACTCGGCCGTTCTAACGGCAAGCGGAAGTCGGTTCCACCACTCAGGAGCCAGCACTGCAAAGAGTTTCAATGCATGTTTTCCTCTTCTCTTAAGCAGAGGTGGTGCCAAACAAGCAGCGGTTGATGCTCTCAGAGGGCGAGAAGTTACACGTTGTTTAATAAGTGCTGATAGATAAGGAGGTGCAGTTCCATCCTTGGCCTGTAAGGCAAGTGTTAGGGATTTGAACCGAGCAGCCACAGGGAGCCAGTGCAGGTTCCGCAGCAGAGGTGTGGTGTGCGAGAATTTAGAAACGCACTGAAAGATCAGTCTCGCAGCTCCTCATTAGCTCTGTTTTTTTTTGATATACACTGTTAACTCTGGCTCAGAGATGGACAGTCCCACAAATTCCGCCTTAACTGGTCTCGATTTGGACCTTAGCAAGGCTCGAATGCAACGTGTAATCAAGACTCCGTCGAGGTTCAAAACAACATCTAACTCTGGCACTAACCCACACTGATTCACTGCTGTTTTGATCATTGATTATGCGCCACATTAGCTTAATTCACTGCTTTAGCAAAGGCTGTTGTCTTTGTAGTAAACACACTTCCACACACGCACTGTTTCTAACTCACATATCCACAAACAGCGTCTGGCTGTAATTAAGTAGATTCTGCAAACAAGTTTGCTTAATATTCCTGAGTTAAAAGCTACATTATGAAAAATAAAATCCAGACTCACTCCGACAAAAGCAATTCCACCCGTGCTTGTTTCAGTGTAATAGGGCACAATTAGTTTTATGCATTATTTAGAGGGCCGTGATAGTCACTGCGTGTCATTTTTTTTCCTCCTCTCCTTTGCTCTGTCATTGTAATTAAATGCGCTTTTGGCCGATAGAGGCTCCTTTTAAGATGCGGCCTCAGGTAGAGAGTGACAGTGCTATTAGTGGGGGAAAGAGTCTGCCGTGCTGCTCCCTTAATTACACCGCAGTGCAGCTCGGCCACGTCCGCCATCCCTTTGTCTCTGCTCCCTCCTGTATCCTTACTGTCAGCCATTAAGTCAGACAGTGAGAGGAGATGCCCTTCATCGAGCCTTGAGCCAGACGGAGGCAGCGAGCGCCAGCCAGCCATCCCATTGATATGTGTGATATGCATACGAGAGAAAGGTTTGCCGAGCCCTTTCTTTCTTCGCTCGAGGTGCTAAGTAGGGCTGGGAGTCGATTGCTTAAAGAACAGATTCCTCAGGTAAATCAGAAATGAAAATTGACTCTGAAGCTTTGAAATCGACCCCAAATGGTCAGATATCAGCTTTTCGAGTGACGTCAATAAATGAACTGGTAGGTTGCCATTAGTGCTCTAATGAACTAATTATCTACAGGAACTACTCGAGCTAATTTTAATCCATGAGTTCTGTGACCTTTTTAGTCGAACGCACATTTAACATGGACAAAGAGTTTGGGAATCACTGCTGGGGTGAAGACTGGGCTCTGTTCTACTGACAGAACTATCACCATTAAGCATCTTAATCCCAAATTGATCCAGGTGTCAGGAATTAGGAATTAGAATTAGGAAATGTAGGGCCAATTTCCCAGTCGAGGATTAAGCCTAGTCCTAGAACTAGCTTTGAGTTTGACTGGTAAATCTCCATTGGTACTACACTTAGTCCAAGATTGGGCTTAATCCATGGGCAAGAAATCAGCCCTAGGGGCCAATTTGACAGTCGAGGATTAAGACTAGTCCTAGACTAACTTTGAGTTATTCTAGGACTTGGGTTAAAGTTAGTCTAGAACTAACTTTGAGTTTGAATGGTAAATCTCCATTGGTACTACGACTTTGTCCAGGACTAAACCTAAGCCACGTGCAAGAGCCAGCCCTAGGGGCCAATTTCCCAGTTGAAGCTTAAGCCTAGTCCTAGACTAGTTTTGAGTTTTGGGTTTGAATGGTAAATTTCCATTGGTACTACAGCTACTACAAGACTAGGCTTATTCCATCTTGTAAATCTGTTAAATATGCCTTAAAAAACTACATCACGATTTTTTACATTTAAAAAATTAAAGCATGGATAAATCTGCGCCGAATTTCAGCTCCACCTCTCATTTCCTTTTCATTTTCCTTTCTCTCAATCCTGCCTCAGGGGACATCGTGCGCTACCGCTGTCTGCCCGGGTACCAGCTGAGCGGCAACGACATCTTAACCTGCCGCTTGGGTACACACCTGGAGTTTGAAGGACCTCCGCCCTCCTGCGATGGTAAGTGCCGAAGCGCGTCGCGCCACAGCCGCCCGCTCGGTTGCTCTAGCAACAAACAGGGATGCGCTTTCATTTGTCAAAACAAGAAAGATTTTTATTACTTGTGTGTGTGGGTGGGGAAGGAGCAAGTGGGATTTGGTTATTGATGGCTGGAGTAGTGATGAAGAAGGAAATTAAAGCGGTATATCATTCATTTGTCATTAGCTCGGTGTTGTTGTTTGCGTTACTGACTTTGCAGAAATTTGCAGTATGCCAATGAGCCTTCTAATAAATTTGTTTTTTTATTGTGTGCTGTAAGTATCTCGACTGACCTCAAAAAATGAATGCATTTTGAGTAGGGATGCACGATAAGGAAATTATCGGCCAATGCCGATATTCAATATTTTTTATGCTTATATCTGCCGATTCCCAAACTGATAAGGAAGGTAAACACAAGATATTTTGCTACCAAAGTTGCGCTGCACACTCAGAATTTTGCCACAAAAGTAACAGTGTAGTTCTGAAATTTCTAACACAGTGCCAAGGAGCATGAAGGCAGAGTGGAGCGAGGGCGGAGCATTTCGAGCGTAGTGCACAACATTTTAAGAAAAATCACTTCCCGTCCTATGTGGGTGTACCAAATCAAATAGGACGCATGTGACTCTCAATGTGCACTACCTAGTGTGTAGAGAGCCGATTAGTTACAACACCGACTATTTAGTGAGATGCGTACTACCGCATAGAAAAGTATGATAAGAGCGCCTTACTTACCATACTATTAAGTGCAGCAGTACGCGGCTCGGGACACGGCCCATGTGCGAGCTCACATTCGCTAAGTCAGGCAAACGCAATTTAGTTACAGAAATTTTGCGCGTGCAGGCAGAGTTGAGCGAGCATTCCACTGTGTGCTCGGAATTTTGGCACAAAGTAATGCCATACATTTTAAGACAGAACGTGCGGGTATAAAATCCCACCTCGGACTTTGGACATGCCTAGCATAGACGCTACCTTTCCAACGTGCAATAAATGCGTTGTCAAATATCGGCTGAAATTATCGGGCAAATCTAAGCATCAGTCCAATTCCGATTCCGATATGAATCTGATATTATCATGCAACTGAGGGTGTGATTGTGTGAGTGTGTGTTCCCTGCGGTGTGCTGGTGTCTACCCAGGTTTGGTCCCTGCTTTGCGCCTGGGATTCCCGGGATAGGCTCTGCTCCCCCAAAACCCCCGTTGGGATTGAGCGGTTTAGATGAATGAATGAATTATCATGCGTTCTTAATTTTGGGGATTGTTTTATGAACCGTCTCATTTTGACTGTGATTTTAAGACATCAGATACTTCACGTGACACACTGTGCACCTGACGGATCTTGGGATATAATGCAGCCCTATAATGAATCATTCCCAGTAAGAATTGACCAAATCTGGCCACTGCACTCTGATTTAGCTTGCTTCATCTACTCAATTTCATCTTACTTTATTTAAAAATAAAAGATCTCCTTGTTACCCGTTTTTTTTTCTTGGGCCTTGGTGAGCGTCATCCCCAGAACTGGCTGACCCGACCTCACTGGGCAGCTCCTACTGTAATGACTGTTAGAGACTGTCTTTAAAAAACATCTCAATATAAATGGCTTGCTCTGCTGACTGTAATTACGTTGTTTTGTGGTCAGGGGTCCAAGCGTTTTGTTTGCTGTTTGTGCTGCACACACAAACTCCTGAATGATTAGGGAAGTGTTGTGACCTCCACAGCAGCTTTCTTGCATATTTGGTCATCTGTCGATTGCTCCGACTCTGTTGTTAAATCCATACATTCAGAAACATGGACGGGACATCGAAACAGCTTGAATTATTTATTAGAGCCGGTTCATCATGGCTAGCGCTAATAAATAATGCAGACTCATTCATTCCGACCCAACTCATTCTTTTTAAATGTATAGATTACTGTAGATGATTCAGCATGTACATGTACACTCACTGCTACTATCAGCATCTCCCTCTTGCCCTGTTTCTCTCTCTCCCTCTCTTTACACCTCTCCCTTTTTGTCTTTCCCTCTCCCCTCCTAACCTCAATCTTCCTCCCTCTCTCTTTCTCTTTCCCTCCCTCTGGCATCCCCTCCACTTGCTTTTTCTCTTCTTTCCTCTCCCTTCCTCGTTCCTCTTTTCTCCCTCTATTCCTCTCCATCTCTGTTCCTCCTTCTCTCTCTCTCTCCCCCTCTCTCTCTCTCTCTCTCTCTCTCTCTCTCCTTGTCTCTCTCCATCCCCTTCTCCCTCTCACTGTCTCTCTACCTTCCTCTCTCCCTCTTATCTCTCTCCATGTCTCCCTCTCTGAATTTCCCAGTCTCATTTTCTCTCCCTCGTTCTTTCTCTCCCTCACACCCACCCTCTCTCTTTACCTCACCTCTCTCTCCCTCCCTCTCTCTTTACCTCACCTCTCTCTCCCTCCCTCTCTCTTTACCTCACCTTTCTCTCTCTCTCTCCCTCTCTCTTGTTGCTCGTACTCTTATCCTCCTTCACATTTCCCCTCTCTCCCTCGCTCTTCTATCTCTTGATCCCCACTGTCTCTGTCTTCCTCTATTACTAAACATACGTGTGTGTGAGCGTACTGTTTGTGTGTGTGTGTGTGTGTGTGTGTGTGTGTTGAGTGAACGGTGTTGCTCATGTTTACCGGCATGGCGTGGCGAGAAGGACTGCAGCTGTTTTTCAGACTTTGATGAAAGGAGTGTGAAGAAAAGGCGCAGTCTAATAAACGCCACTAATTACAGGCAGGAAGCGCTGACGCTCTCGGCATACGCAAGTATCAGAGGGAACAGAGGGAAGGAGGGATGTGAGGAGGGAGCGCGCGGCCGAGCAGAAAAGCAGGAAAGCTTGGTTTGCTCCGCCGTAGTAGCGCGGCGGCTCCTGAACGCGTGGCGGTGGAACCCTAGTTCAGGACCGCGCCATTCGTCTTCGGCGTTAATGAGACGTCGGCGGCTAATCGCTCGCACCGCTGTGTGAAAAACACGGCCAGCTGACGGCAGATACACTCCCTGCTCTCCCTCACACTGCACACACACCCGCCTCCTGGGGCACGGACAGAGAGGGGGGGGGGGAGGAGGAATGCAGGACGAAAGAAAGAGAAGCAGAGGGGGGAAAGAGACAGGTGAGAGAGACAGGGTAGAGAGAGAGAGAGAGAGAGAGAGAGATTCCAAAAGATGGAGAGAAGTGCGAGAGCTGCAAATGCTATAGCTCTGTATTTCTTGACATTAAGACAAAAACGATGATATCAGGTTTGTCTTGGTGTTTTCATATAAATACATAAATATGTAGCTCTGAGAGGAAGAGTATCGTCCGTGTCCTGAATAAGAGATGTGAATAATATAAACCAATGAATAAAGGGATTAAAGAGTGAAAACCTGGATCTTACGGGGTTCAAGAAGGGTGCAGAGACTTTAGAAATGCAGTGGTGAGAGACGGGACGAGATGAAGAAGGATTTGGTCTGAGTCATGTGGGCAGGAGAAGTGCAGAGGAAAAGGGACGAAGAGAGAGGGAGAGTGGAGGAGGAGGAGGAGGAGGAGCTTTGCTTATTGAAATGCAGGAGATATCCAAACTGCAGCTGCGCCCCATATCAAACCACTAACCTCTCTCTCTCTTTCTCTCCTTCTCTCTCTCTCACTCTCCCCCCCTCCCTCTCTCTCCCCTTCTCATTCTCTCTCTCTCTCTTCTTAATTTCTCTCTTCTTTCTCTCTCACTCTCTCATTCTCTCTCCCCCTTTCTCTTTCTTTTCCTCTCTCTTCCACCCTAACCTCCCTCTCTCTCTTTCTCTCTCTCTTCATAATGTCTATCTCCTCTCTCTCCATAAATTTCTTTTTCTTTTCTCTCCCTCACACACACACACACACACACACTCAAACACACCTGTTTCTCATGCATAGCCAGCCTCATCTTCCGTCTCCTCCTTGAACACACTGCACTCTCTCTGTCTCTCTCTCTCTCTATCTCTCTCTTCCCTCTTTTCTCATCTTTCTCTAGGTCATCCATCCTTTCTGTTTGCTATCTCTTCTTGACAGAAAGCCCCCCCTTTCCCTGACACATACAGTGTACCTAAACACACTCACACACTCACACTCTCACACAGGCTCGGCTGGCTTTGTGCTTGGAAAGGTCCAGACTTGCCAAGTTAATCTGCACATTTAGTTTTGTCCAAACTACGACTCGCTATGGGAGAAGCATGTGAATTGAAAGTGCATAGAAGTTGTAATAAAAGGCTAGAGAGAGTGACTGAGCCTCTTTACAAAATTTGGAAAGATAAAATGCCAAAAAATATCTGGAAAGATAACATGGCGGTGAGTCATGTGTGGAGTATTTTCATGGCGTTTAGCTGCTTGTGGGTCTGCCATCTTGGAGCTCTAACTTCTGATTTCACTTCATGTTCGATTCACAAAGACCTTTCTTTCAGTGGTGTCGTCAATGGAAGCGTGACTTCTTAAACTAAACAAATAAATTCACTCTTTTCTACACAGAAAAAGTGTATATAAGAAGTTATTGCTCTAAAGAACTTTCTCTACCTGATATAATACATTAAAACTACATTTAAAAAGTAAATGTGTTACCCAAAATGCAGCGCTACAATTAATGTCTCTTTAAGTCCGTTGTTGAGAATGCTCTTTTGTTGTTTGAATGGTGAGGAAGGAAGGAAGGAAGGAAGGAAGGCGGGAAGAAAGTAAGGACAGAAGGAAGGAAGGAACGATGGAAGGATGGAATGATGGAAGGAGGGAAGGAAGGATGGCAGAATGAGGGAAGGAAGAAAGACAGGAGCGAAGGAAGGAAGGAGAGAAGGAAGGAAGTTTTTTTTATTTTGAGACTTTTTTTTTCATTTCTGTCATCTCTCTTTTTCACTTCACCTTTTTCTCTCCCTCTTCTCCTCTCGCTTGTATATCCCTCGCTTGTCTGTAAATCTTCTTATCTTTTATTATGATTCTACTGCTAATCGTAATACTGAATTCTCTCAGATCCCGATCTTATCATGTCACTCTAACCTATTCTGTCAACTCTAACCTAATTATATACAATGCAGTGGCAGTGTGTGATCACGTAGAGCATATGTGTGTGTGTGTGTGTGTGTGTGTGTGTGTGTGAGAATGAGAGAGAGAGAGAGAGACGGAGAGTGGGTGTAGCTGTCATCAATCACTTCATGGTTTAAGCTCTTTTATTTAAGCCCATATTCTCTTTAATATTACATTTAATCTGGAATATTCTGAGAGCTCATTAATGGTAATATTTGCGTTGGCGAGCAGTCACGTGTGCTAACAGTGCACAGCGCTCAGGGGAATCTCACCTTTTAAGCAGGCTGTTAGTAGTGTTGCTAGTGATGCTACTAACTCCTTTTTGAGGTAGCTTATCAGTAGCTATTTAGTTGCTTTTTTCAGTGGCTAGTTAGTGCCATTGCTACTCCCTTTTTATTTGCTAGTTAGAAGCATTGCCACTTATTTTTAAATTAACTACTTAATGGCATTGCTACGATTTTTTATCAGCCAGTTAGCATTGCTACTACTTTTTTTCAGGACCAGGTTAGTAGCAGTGCTACTCTTTTACTAACATGTCACTATTTAGTAACATTTACTAACTTTACTACTTTTTCAGTAGCTTATCGTAGTTAGTAGTTGCTTGTAGTAATAGCATTGCTACTAATTTGCTACTGAGCTACTGAAATGAGTCAAGTTAGTAGCAACATTACTTACTAACTAGTGATTCTAACTAGTGACTTATGTTGGGAAAGATTCTACTACAAATAGGGATGCTACTAAGTTAACTACATTTTCTGTAGCTTATAAGTAGTATTTATTTGTAGTTAGTAGTATAATTAGTTGTAGTGTTTCTTGTGGTCATAGCATAGCTACTAACTAACTAACTAACTAACTAACTAACTAAATGACTACTGATAAGCTACTGAAGATTAGTTAAAATAGTAGCATCACTATTTTTGTTAGTGATGTAGTGAAGTAGGTTATCAGTAGTTATTTAGTAGTATCGTTTATTGGCAGTAGAACCAACGCTACTAACTACTGATAAGCTACTGAAAAAATAGTACAAATAGTAGCTATTTGCTACTATATTTAGTTAGCTATCTTAGTTTAGGCTGTAGCTTGGTTACTTTTACTCTGAAGTAGCTTGTGGTTTGAAAAGTAGCTTCTCCAGCTCTGGAAAGTCGATTTCTGAAGAGGGTCGGGTGGCTTAGTTGGCGTCTCGCTGGAGTTGATATGAGAGCTCCCGTGACAGGCCCTCTCTCTTTTTGTCATATTCGCTCCCTAAAACTGTTGTTTACGTTCAGCCGCTGTCACTCTGTTTGACGGTGGCTTAGCGGATAAGGCCGAGCCTAGGAGCGCTAATCTCGGTTAGCGGCCAGACCGAGCGTGTCGCGCGGATCAACGCTACTCTCTGGAACTGGGCTCCAGCTCTACTGGTGCAGACTCTCTAATTATATCTTAAAGGCTAAAGGTCTGTTTTGGTCTGCTGAGATGTGTTTAAGCATTATTAAGTGTCATTATCTTGATGTTAGAATTCCAAAGATATGTTCTGATTTCCTGGAGGAACATTAATAACCGTGATTAATATTAGCAGAAAAACCTTGTTAGCGTTTATTGGTTAATTGGCGTGATGTGCATAAATTACATTGTATTGTACATGCTGTTCATCCTAGGAGCATTACCAGGTGTGCATCACAAACACGTGCACACACACACACAGACACACATCTTTCTGTCTTTGCTGGGCTCTTCCAAACAAAATCAAAAATAACATCAAAGCTGATTTCAAATTGAAGCTGAGACTTTTTTAAAAAATCTGAACTTTAGTCTGATCTGGACTTTTGTTCCAGGTCTTCTTAATAACCTCACTGCATACCAAGATTTTTGACGTTCCACTTTCCTGTGTACCGCCTGATTTTGCATTTTTGGATCATTCTCTGTTTCGTTCCATGATTTTGTTGATTCGCAGAATGTCTCTTCTGGTTTTGAACTGTGCCTGTTTTACGGTGCTGGTTTTTGCAGTCACCTTCCCCAAATATAGACTGTGTTAACCATACTCTAATGCTTGCGTTGGTGAGCAGTCGTGCGTGCTAACGAGCAGTGATACAGCGATGCACGCCGCTCACTTTTTTTAAATGATAGTTAGTAGCATTGCTACTCCTTTTTTCAGGAGCTAGCTAGTAGCATGGCTACTCCTTTTTTCAGGAGCTATTTAGTAGCATGGCTACTCATTTTTTCAGGAGCTAGTTAGCAGCATCGCTACTCCTTTTTTCAGTAGCTATTTAGTAGCATGGCTACTCATTTTTTTCAGGAGCCAGTTAGTAGCATTGCTACCCTTTTCAGTAACTAGTTAGTAGCCTGGCTACTCCTTTTTTCAGTAGCTAGCAATAGCATTGCTGCTCCTTTTTTTCAGGAGCTAGCTGGTAGCATCACTGCAAAGCTGGAATAGAAGGTTCCAGATGGACTGTTGGATCTGGACTTTCGTTCCAGTTCTTCTTAATAACCTCTAATTACCAGAGCAGTTGGTCTACACTGTGTTCACCATACTCTGCCTTTAGCGCCCGGTAATGGTTGCAACAAATCTCAGGTTTTCTTACCATTTAGAAGACAGTCCTCCCAGCCAAACTATCCTGACTGTGCTGGTGCTGTGCCTCCTGAAATAAGAAACGATTTACGCGTTATTCTTTACACTGCGATGATGGAGCGGCGTGAGCGTTCATACGCCACCGTGATTATGTTTGTCACTAAATGAAACGCCGTGCTCTCTTTACGTCCCCCCCGAGCGCTGGCTGCGGCGTGCGTGGGCCTTTTTATTTTAGCCCATAAATGAGACGTGTCAAAGCAAATCGCTGCAGAGCTCTTTGCCCGGGTGTGATGTTTGCTCAGCACACAAGCACGCAAAGCCGGCGTAGTTTTGCTCGACGAGGAAAGCTTAATAATACCCTTCCTCCTTTATGATTATAATTTGTTCATCGTCAGATCTGGATCATAATTGAATCGTCGCCACCATTACGACTTCTAAATCCAAGCCTCTTCAAAAGCCACTTTTAAAGGTGATTGTTTATCAGACGTCCTTTCTAGAGGTGAGTTCATTCACCATACGGCGCTCTTAAGTAGCTTTCATTTTGCAGCAGTGGTCCACATTTACCGCATACGGTGCCTCTAGGCGTCAAAAATGCACTGCAGCAAGCTAATTTTGGGAAAAAACGTAATCACTCAAAACCCCCTGAATGTACTGTATATTCCGCCCTTAATGCCTTTCAGTTGCTTTTTGTTGAGCCGAAGCGCAGTTTTCTACCAACGTAATGACTTTAACATACTTAACACTTGATTGCAATCAGCATGCGTAGAATTCAGATTCCTAGAAAGTGAGAAACACGGATTAGAAATGCAACACAGGGGCTTGGTTTTTTAATTAATTAATAGCCCTGGTTCATTTCAATAAGCTAAATTATTATTAATAATTTCAGGCATGTGGCGTCATTTGCGAGGATGGGAATCATCAGTCGTCTTCCCTCCGCTAGGCTTATCTGCTCTGCTAGCCAATATTCACACTGTGACTGATTACTGAGGTTTAAAAAAAAGGGGAAAAAAGTTAGAAGGCGAGGAAGACGGTTCTACTCTGCAGACATAATAGCGTGTCGATATCACTGTCACCTAAAGCCACTCACACCGGCCCAATTCTGCAGCATCGTTCGGTTTATGTAGCTGGAAAAAAAATAGGATATCCATTTTTCATATCCAAAATGCAAGTGTCATGAATATTTAATGGTAGCAATTTTTCCCGTCCAGCCTCTGGTTCAGCTGTGTAGTCTGCAGCTTCTCATCCGTGACTGCATAACACGGGTGATGGGAAAAGAAATGAGGTAGGGGGTATTAGAAGCGTGTCAGAGGTGAGTTTTATCCTTTCATGTTGTCATTTGTGTTTGGGTTTGAACCGCATATTCAGACAGCGCACGGCTGATATGACGGAGTGGGGGGATATGTCATGGCTGTCCAAGCACATTGAATATGAGCGTTGGCACGTTTTCCTGCCCATATACACTAGCCTGGGGTCCTGCGTGCTATCTCAGGCGTCACACACATGCACATGCACTGCCCTGGCTGGAGAACGCCTGAAGTGAGATGTCAAACATCATATGTGTGCTTTGTTTCGTGGCTATGGTCTTACTTTTTGATTCCAAGGCATCAAGGCAGCTTCGGTCATTCTAAACCCTTCCCACAAGTTGCTCGGTGACGTGACCACGTGCTCTTTTATATAACGGCTAGAAAGAATAAATGTTACATTGATCTGAATGGAATGTCAGCATTGAGTGGGAATCTCATGGGTCAGCTTGCTGGCATTTTTCATACTTTAAAGACCATTCAATAGGCACTTTTATTGGCAGTTGAGCTACAAACCAGCTTTGACAAATGCTGACCCGTCCCAAGTGACCTCGCCAAGCTGGAGGCCCACCTTTTCGCCTTTTTGGTGTACAGCTTGCCCCTCTGTTGCTACACACAGTTTGTATTGTCCTTGAACTAGACTTTATCAATGGTCAGGGTCTTTTCCATGTTTGAAAGATTCTTTGCTAGATATTGTCGACTACTCTTTAGTGATGAATACATAAACTTATAAACACACAACACGCACTAATATGTCAGTACCATCAATACTTGACTTGAGAACTGGTTCTGGTAACTGAATGAAATTCATGAATAAATAGCATTTAACAGACAGGAGCCGTAGTGTTCACATTTGAAGACTGAATGTCTAAGGGATCCTTAAAGTGAGTGAGTGCTTATTTTGCCATTGTGAACACAGCACAGCACACAGTGCAGCACAACGCACTGTGATCTCTGCGTTTGACCCAGCCATGAAGGAGCAGTGGAGCTGACGTGCAGTGCCCAGGGAGCAGTGCTTGGTAACGGTACCTCAGTGATATACCGGCGACCTCCCTAACCGTTACGCTACCAACTGCCAGACCTATTTCAAGCACCTTGAAAACAACCAAAAAGCACAAATTCTTTGTTTTTTAATTACAGCATTTATCATTTATAGGTTTTCAAGTGAAAGTCAGTGATTATTTGTCATTATGAATGCACCACAGCACAGTACACAGTGCACCACAACCAAATGTGCCCTCCGAATTTGACCCATCCATGAAGGAGCAGTGGGCAGCTGACATGGCCAGCACCTGGGCAGCAGTGCTTAGGAACGGTACCTTGCTTGTGAGCACCTCAGTGGTACCTTTACCGGTCCTGGGTACTACGTTGGTGATTGTCGTGACTTCTGACTTTCTGGAAATGTGAGGTGCAAATAAAAATTCCTAATGTTCCTCAAGACAAGACAGTAGTAGAAAGAAGACTAGGATGGGGGCTTGCATTTTTTCTCATGTGGCAGCATATGCGAACTTGGAAATTGCCTTAGTCTGTGAAGAATTAACTCATAAAAGCTATACAGTCCCTCCAGGATTTCGCGGGTCTTTTTTGAGATTGTTTTAGCCTAAAATGCCTGATTTTGCCACAGCTTTTCTAAAATGTTGTGACGAAAGTTGCAGTGTTTTTAGGTGTTTTGTTGCAATAAAGTCAACGTTGTGGAAAATTAGTGATTTTGTCTCCCTTTATAATGATTCTTTAACAATTAATTAAAATGAAGGAAACAAAACCACTAATATTTTTATTAACCATTAATCAATGTTTTGTTTTTTTTAAGGTAAATGTCAGGTGTTTTTATCACACGTGTCCTGCATGTTCTAAACGTAACAAGGAAGTGAGTTCACCGACATATGACTCAACGTTTTGCGGGAAATGACAGTGATTGGTTAAAATTTGCAGGGATTTATCTGGCTATAAAGTTGCTGGGCTCTTTTGCAAAACGATCCTCGGGAAGTGTAAAGCAGTTGTAACAGCGTAATTGTAAAGTGTCTGACAAGAGTGTATTCTTTCTCCCCTCACAGTGACTTGTCCCATGAATGAGGTGCTGACCGCCTCCACGGGCGTGATCCTGAGCCAGTCTCCGGGCAGCGGCTTCCCTCACTTCGAGTCCTGCTCCTGGGTGGTGAAAGTGGAGCCGGGCTACAACATCTCCTTCACTATAGAGCACTTCCAGACCAGCAGGCAGTTTGATGAGCTGGAAATCTTTGATGGTGAGTGTTAAAAACAAGCGATTTCTAAAATGCTCTTTTTTAATTGCAATGTAAGTGAGTGATTATTTGTCGTTGTGAACACAGCACAGTACACAGTGCACCACAACCAAATGTGACCTCTGCATTTAACCCGGTGTTTGGGAATGGTATTTTGCTCATGAGTACATCAGTGGCACCTTTTTCACGGTTCATGATTTGAACTGTCACTTAATCACGGGGCCAACACATTTTGTTTACTGGAGAATGCCGTATTTTCTGACCTCCTGGAAAGTGCAGGAAATGTTCCCTCATCCCTCAAGACAGACAGTGGTGGAAAAATGCATAGGAACGGTGCCACCCCCTTTCTTCTTATGCGGCGGCACAAGCAAACGTAAAAGACAGTGGAAATTGCTTTAGTCTATGATGAAGGCACGAGGGCAGCTAATGGGTCAGCAGCCATAGTGTGGGTCAACAGGCGCCCATTTAGGGCCATATTAGAAACTGGATTTCAGGGCTAACAGGTCAGTGCACATACACAGAAGGTCAGCACATCTCAGATACCATTAAAGCGAGAAAAGATGGCCACATGAAGATGCGGTTACAGTGTGAGGGCAACAGAGTCGACACTCTTCAGTTGTGTTGCTGCGCTGAGATTATAGAGAAACACTGGCTTTAACTGTAGAAATTTAAATGATTATTTGTCATTGTGAACACACCACAGTGACCATACCACAACGAAATATGAACTCTGCATTTGACCCATCCATCTGGGGAGCTTTTGGCAGCGTCCAGACAACAGTGCTTGGGGACAGTACCTTCCTCATGAGTACCTCTATAGTATATTTACCAGCCCAGGGACTTGATCCGGCGATTCTCTGATCAAAGGGACAACTGCCTAACTGCTACGCTACCAACTGTGTGCTGGACATTGGGTCTAGAAGGTTGCCAGTTCAAGTCTCTGAACCGGTAAAAGGTACCAGAGCTACTCATTTGGAAGTGGTGGTAGTCACCTAGTGGTGAGGATACTCGCCTCTTGGTCTAGACCAAGAGGTCGTGGGTTCAAATCCTACCTCCAACACCATTTCTGCTCCGGGACTTGAACCGGCAGCCTTCCGATCACGCTAACCGTTACACTACCAACTGCCCCAAGGTTTGATGTGCCTTCAAAAAAGTCTGAAGCACTTTTAAAAGTATGAATGTGAACAATTATTTTTCATTGTGAACACACCTATGAACAGTGAACCCTACAAGAATATTAAGATGCTGATGGTTCCAAAGGGACAGGTTTTTAGATTATGTGTTTATTTGTGGGAAGGCTTGGGTTTATGGTTTGAATATTCTGTGATTTGCAAAAAATGAAAACAGCCTTAATCCTGTTAAGTGCCTGAATTCAGAAACTGCTTTCAAAACTTTTGCAATAAATTCCCTACTAGCTCTGGTTTTTATTTTTTCAATAACAGTATTTTTTGAGCCCATTTCACAAATTCAGCCTTTTAAAATAAATATCCACCGCTATGATGAATGGTTCTTTTCAAAATCCAAGCCCCAGTCAGCTGACATGGATAATGGTCCTCTCTGGAGTGAGAAAACTGCAGCTAGTTAAGCTAGAAAGAAGAAACCTCGCTGACCATTCATGAATCTGTAGTCACACATTTCACTCTGAACATGATAACACCCATTCCATTTTAAATCAGTTGTTTCAAACTAAAATGTACTGTTTAAATCTGAAGGATCTTTAATACACTTGGGTAGTTTCCTGGCTTGATGATCTTTTCTTTTTAAGGACCTCTTTGCTTTAATTGGTTAAATAGCAATGAATTGAATCATGGCTTACGAAATTGACCTGGATCGTTACAAATAAAGGTAAATTGCTCCTGGATTGAATGGTCAACCACTGAAACGTAATTGGGATCAAATAGCTGTTAAGTGAACGATTTGTCCCCCTGCCTGTTTTACATTCGTTTCACAGACGTATTTGTATTCCGGACCCGGCATGTGCATGCTGTTTAAAACCTGACAGAGCATGAATGATCTATGGGTTGCATTTCATACAGAAGAGAAAGGAGGGAAAGCCAAAGGTAGAGCGAGCGAGTGAGCGACGTTGGCTGAATAGCCACGCTCGGTATCTGGGGCTGACAAAGCCGTGTGTGTTTGCATGTCATTTGGGTGCAGTGTGAGGCTCTCCTTAGGGGTGTTGGCACACTCACTGGTGACTGGAGTCTTCCATCTTCCATCAAAATGTGGAGAGAGCCATTTCCATCAGCACACTGAATTACAAAAAGGCAAACATTGGCTACATTTAAATTAATGGCATTTAGCAGATGTTCTTTTCCAGAGCAGCTTCCATTTTTCTTAGTTCAGTGAGTCTCAGTTAAGGGTCTTGCTCAGAAATGATGGTAGTGCTGGAATTAGGATTCAAACACACAATGTCTTGGTCCAGAGGTGAGCATCCTAACCACTAGAAAACCACCACCACCACCTCCTTATATTTAACCCAAGTTGTCTGATTTACCAAAAATTCAGACTTTCAACTTTGTCAACCACTTGATCAATCTAAAGCTAAAAGACAGCCACAGTAAAATCCCTGAGATGGATGGATGTAGGAGCAGAACTGGCTTTCTGACGAATATCAGATTTACACAGTTCTGAAGGTGTCTCCAATGTGTGCTTAAGGGTCAATTGCTGTCTGCTTCAGCTAAAAAGGCATCAACCGTTTTTAATTGGTAATAAGAGATGAGAATCTGAGAAGAGAGATGAGAAATACAAAATGAAGGACATGATCTCAGGAACAGATCTCGGACTGTCACAGACAGGTTAAGGCAAATCGCTGTACGTCAGGAGAAAAATAATGTGTGGAAAACCTATATAAAATATCTTCGTAGTGAATTTCCTTATCTATGGTTATAATGGAATGCATGATTGGAGACGACACATATTTGATTCCCAATATCAGTACTGGGCAAATACAGGAAGAACTTCCTGGTCGGATTTTAGATGAATTAAGGAACCAATCAGATTTTCCAATTTGTCTTGTCGGTTTCACGCTGCATGAAAATAAGTAAAATTATTTTGTAATTTTGGCTTAACTGGTTCTATCTATGACGTAAAAATGCAGCACTAGGCAGCATTCCAGACCAGTAAAGGTACCACAGAGGTACTCATGAGCAAGGTACCGTCCCCAAGCACTGCTCTCTGGGCGCTGCCCTTGTTAGATGCCCACTGCTCCTTCATGGATGGGTCAAATGCAGAGGTCGCATTTCGTTGTGGTGCACTGTGTTGTGCTGTGGTGTGTTCACAATGACAAATAATTACGCACTTTCCTAATGTTTCATTGTTAAGTAGAATTGAACATCAATCGAACATGACCTAATGCTTTACCAAAGCGGAATATGTTGAGATGGCAGTGGGGCTGACGTTACCTCCTCATCTAGTTTTCATTCATCTGTCACTGCTAGTGGTTCGCTAGTGTGTGCATGTGAGTTGCTGTGAGGTGTTATAGGTAACAAGGAAAACCTGGAGTGGATTTTCACTGTTATGGGTGTTCTCTTAATGATCAAGTTGAAAGGGTTTTATGGCAAAGCCATGGAAACAGTTCTGGCTGGATAGACTGATCGTTCACCATATTTCATGAGGTAAAAGCGGGGGTGGACATAAAAGTAATCAGACAATAATGACTGCGACACTTATGACTGTATTCGTGGCATATTGAAATGTTGACGATGAATAAGATGCACGGTTGCCGACTGTGTTTCTTTGTTTTCCAGGTCCATCCAGACAGAGTCCTCTGCTCATCACTCTGAGTGGGAACTACTCCTCTCCCCTGAGCATCACGAGCTCCTCCAACAAAGTCTATCTGCACTGGTCCTTCGACCACACCTCCAGCCACAAGGGCTTCCGGATCCGTTACTCAGGTGGGCGGCGCTTTCGGCTCCGATCTAATGCTCGTCTAGTCCTTCAGACTGTAGATTTCTCCTGGCGACACCTGTATAATTCTGCATGAGTTATTGTTGTGTAAATATTTAAAAAGTTTCCGTATGCTCCTATCATCAGCTTTGAGTAATCGCCACCCACCCCACCCCACCCCCACCCTCATGGCGCGGTCTGTTCTCTCCTGCTGCCTGTGTTCTCTGCACTCTTTCTGTGCTTGATGGAGTCCCGATAGCCAGATCGGTGACAGTGTGAGTTAGTGGCGGCGCACAAGTTCGCATCCTCAATACGGACCCCGCCTTCCACAGCAATACCTTGGTGGGAAGAAAACAGATGGCGGGACAGATTCAGTACATTCTACTGTTTTCTTTATCAATCCATCTTTTTATCTCCACAGGCAGCCTTTCCATCAACGGCTGTGGCAAGTTCCTGCTCTCGCTCTCGCTCTTTCTCTCTCTCTCCTCTCTTCTTTTCTTCCCTTTTCCCTCCATGCTCACTTTCCTACATTAATACATTCCATGTCTTGAGTGACTGACTGTGATTGGTGTGGGAGCCCCCTTTTTTCCCATAGTCCTTAGAGGAACAGGAGCGTGGAGATTGATAGCCTGACTGGGTTTTGCTACCGAGAGCAGAGACAAAACATAATGGTGTGCCGGAGATTTGTTTGCATCTTGATTTTATCGAACAGAACTGCCTCAGGCGTTAGTTCTCATCCGGGGAGGGAATAAAACGTGTCCGCGTGTACAGTAAATGGAGAGGGTGAAGGCTGAATCCCCATTAAAACCTCACCTTAAACCCAGCCGTCAGTCGTCCAGCGCCACTGCAGATCTCGACTGCGCAGCCGTCCACTTTCTTCTGCTGACCCCCCACTCCTTCCCCCCGCCCTTCTGCTCCTCCTTGGGGAGTTTTACTTAATGCTATACACTGAATGTTAACAGTAAATTTCTAAATTGCTCTCTCATCCAAGAGCCTACCCACCCACCAGTGCTAATGGATGAGCTGCTCACTCCAGACATCCCTCATTTTCTGCCTTAGTGGCGCAATTTGTCGGAGAGGCCCACCACTCGTAAAAACCTGAAGAGAAACTTGTTCCATTGTCACACTCCCTCCCCTCTTGTTCGATCTCACTCTCGTTCTCCCTCTCTCTCTTTTTACAGTGGTCTGATCTTATCTGATCAAACATGTGCAGCACCACTGCTTCGCCGTCCAAGAAGGTCCAGGCATGTCTGCGTGTGGCGCCTGCTGTGGCATTAGCCTTTTTATGGAGATATAATGTGCTCGTAGTGATTACGCATAATGGATGGGATGTTCTTCTCTTCCTTCCACACTTATCTCCACCACACCAGCTCAGAACACCTCCTTACGTCATTCCATCCATATGATCCGCATCGCAAGCCTCCTCGCCCAGATCCTATCTCGGGTGGCCAGGCAAACTCGGGCAGGAGATTTTTCTAGAAAGTCAGTGGGCCCTGAGCGAGCAGGCTGGCGCGTCGCGTTTGTAACTGTCACCCGGCTGCACGTTGAGATGCATCTGTGTTGTTCTTAAGCAGGCAAATATCCTGCGAGCGTACACAAACAGATTCAAGCTGTGCTACGAACACATCAGTTTTATAGCTATTTGTGAGTATTGAACTCTTACCGCAACATCTCTTTTAATCAATTTCTGCAGGGCCGTGCGCCGTGGTGCTTCATAAAGGACGAGTCTGTCCCGCGCCGCATTAATATGCAGTTTCATCTGAGGATGAGGCGAGGATTTGGAGGCCATAAAAGATGCAGAAGATGGAGCAGATTTCCCACATAGAGAGCAAAGACTTATGCTATTTTCCTCCTCTGTGTGTGTGTCTGTGTTATAGCGGCATACTGTAGCCCCCCTAAGCCTCCGGTGAACGGCTCTGTGCACAGCCTGACGGGCACGAAACTGGGCAGTACCTTGCGCTTCAACTGTGACCAGGGATTCCGCCTGATTGGCCAGAGCAGTGCCACCTGCACACGAACCCCGCAGGGCATCTACCAATGGAACGCTCCGGTGCCCCTTTGCCAAGGTGGGTTAAAAAGCGCTTAACCAGAACACTCTTGTTGTGTGTTCCCAAGCTGTTTCCTCCATTTCTTCCTGTTCATCTTTACCAGTGCTGGGGAGTAGCTAACTACAGTTACAGCAACAGCTAGCTACAGCTACAGTTAAAGCTACAGCTAGTTACAGCTACAGCTAGTTACAGCTACAGCTAGTTACAGCTAAAGTTGCAGCTACAGCTAGTTGCAGCTAAAGTTGCAGCTACAGCTAGTTACAGCTACAGTTACAGCCAGCAGCTAGCCACATCTGCAGTTGTGGCTACAGCCTGGTGCAACTAAAGAGATTGCGGCCCAGCTAATTACAGCTAAAAGTTGCAGCAACAGCTGGTGCAGCTACGGTTGCGGCTACCGGCAGCTAGTTACAGCTACAGTTACAGCAACAGCTAGCTACAGCTACAGTTGCAGCTACAGCTAGTTACAGCTACAGTTAAAGCTACAGCTAGTTACAGCTACAGCTAGTTGCAGCTAAAGTTGCAGCTACAGCTAATTGCAGCTACAGTTACAGCTACAGCTAGCTATATCTACAGTTTCAGCTACAGCTAGTTACAGCTACAGTTACAGTAACAGTTGATGTTAAATTGGCAGAAGTAGCATGCTCATTGCATCATAGTGCTCTCCTTGGCAGCTGCTGGAAGGAGTTGGAGGATGGTTTACACCTTGGCGGATCTATGCAGAATCTGCAGCTTCTATTATTATTCAAATGAAATAAAACGTCGGTTGAAACCGTATTGTGATTTGACATCACATTTTTAAAAATTGGTTTTTAATGACTGGCAAATCATGTTTCCTTTCATTAATCAGCATTGGATTCTACAGTATAAATATTCTACAGAGGATTCTACAGTATAATTATTAAGTGTTAACTGGATGAACTTGTTTTCTCTGTAGGTTACAGTGTAGCTCGTCACTATATTAAATCAGTAGCTTGGCTGTAGCTTAGTAGCTCAAACATAAAGCTACCGTTTAAAATGCTTCTAACGCTGGTCTTTACCTCCTCACTCCAGCTTAGACCCTTAATTCCGTATGCCATCTCGTCAGACGCTCCATCTGTCCCATAAAGCTCATCTGTAAAAGCGGCTGGCAGCAGTCATGAATTCAAGGCACTTTTTGCTAATGTGCTGTCCAGGAAACTGTTTGCGAGGAGACAGTTTGCTTTCAGCCAAACCGTTTTGCCGTACAGGCGGCCATTGCAAGTCTCTCACGCCTCGTTCTCAGTCGCTCCTCCCTATTCTTGAGGCACTGGTCTGAGGCACGTTAATTTGAGGCGGGGGGAAGGTGCAGGGCGCCTCGGGCCTAAAGCCGCTCTCTGTTGGAACTCCATGACCTTTAAATACTACATGATCATTGCGGACAGATTAGAAAGAACAGTCTCGCTGGCTCCAGGTAGCCAATCATACAAGATCAATGGAGCTGCAGGTATATATTATTGTGTGTGTGTAAAGTGTGAGAAACAGTCAGAGAGGAGGCGTATAGATCTTGTGGGGACCAGCGGAATGTTTTACATGATGATTATCAGCTTTTGTGCACAACTGTAAACACACACACACTGTTTGTGTAAGACAGTGGCGTCCTGCGGAAGCAATGTTGCTGCATGTTTTTCTACAACCCGTGAAAGAGACTCTCTCTCTCTCTCTCTCTCTCTCTCTTTGTCCTTCTCAGTACCTCTTTCTTCCCTTATCTTCCCCTTCCCTGTTTTGTCTTTTGTGACCCTTCACCTCTCTTTTCCTTCTCCATCCCCTCTCCTTCCATCTCTACCTTTTGCTCACACCTCCCCTTTCATTTCATCTCTCCTCCTCCCCTCCATCTCTGCCCAAGCTCTCTCCCCTCCACATCCCTCTCCTTTTCCTTTCTCTTCCTCTCTTCCTCTTTCTCTTTTACCCTGACCCCATTCTCCCATCATCTCTACATCCACCGACCCTTTCCCCTCGTCATACAATCCACCTCTCTCTCTTTCTCTCTTCTTCTTTCCCGCCCGTCTCTCCCCTCTTCTCTCTCTCTCTCTCTCTCTCTCTCTCTCTTTCCTTTCCTCTCCCTCCCCTCCCTCCCTTCTCCTTTCTCCCTCCTTTCTTGCTCTCCCACCCTTCTCTCTCTTTCCTTCTCCCATTCCTCTCATTCTCCCTCCCTCTCTCACCCCCTCTTTCTCTTCTCCACTCCCTATCCCTTTATCTCTACCTCTTTGGCTCCTGTAAGTCTCTCCCAGTCCCTCACTCCCTCCCTCACTTTCTCTCGCTTTCTCTCCCTTCATCTCCACCTTCTCCTCTCCGTCTTTTCCTTCCTCCCCCTCTCCCCTCCTGCCTCTCCTCCTCCTCTTTCACCCCTCCATCTTTCTCCACCTTTTCCCCTCTCTCCCCTTCATTTCTCCCCTCCTCCCTTCCCCTTCCCCCTCCTCTCCTTGCCTCCCCTCCCCTCTTTCTCCATCCTTCCCTCTCTCCCTTCCTCTCACCATTCCTATTCCCCTCATCTCTCCCTCTTTCCACTCGCTCTACTCCCACTCCCCCTTCCCCCCCGCTCTCCTTTATACGCTCCCTCCACCCTCTCCCTCTCTCCCCCTTTCTCCCCCTCTCTCTCTCCTTCACTTCCTCCCTCTCTCTCCTTCCCCCTCCCTCTCTCTCTCTCTCTCTCTGTGACAGCAGTCTATGGGAACAGCAGGTACTCGATGCACAGGTGGAATAAAGTTTTTGGACTCAGTCCACCTGCGTCTACCTGCCACACACACTCATGTTTGAATAGTCAAAGTGCTGCTGTGTTGAGTGCGTGTGTCTGTGTGTGTGAGACCACGTTCGTAGAGAGTGTTTACCTGTAAACATGGAGTGGAACATATCTGTGTGGCGCGCTCTGCTGTGGAGTGAATATAATCAGAGTGGGGTTTTTTTCGTTTTAGCCTCGTGGGTCAACAAACTAGCACAATTAATTTCTTTGCAGCGACACTTAAAAAGGCCACTCGACCCACAGACTAATGGGGGACTTAATCATCACGCTGTAATTATATTGACCAGAGTGGTTTTAGAATGGATTTGTTAAAACTCCAGGAATTGCTCAGCTGACTAAGAAGCTTAGAATTCTCACTCAGCCCACATCCTTTAACTGTTAATAAGGCTGTGAGCTGCTTGACCCTGTATTCATAGCACATGAACATCACAAAGCCCACAATGACATTAGCATTCAGCATCCTGATAATATATTTACATTTTACAGCACAAAAGCAGAGGTTCTTATACTGAGCCACCTCCTAGTTACCTAGTTTAAGGGCCAGTCTCTGTCTGGAGGAACTCTGGGTTAAGAGTCTTGCTCAGGGGCTGAATGGAACAATGCTGGAGAACTCATAGCCAGTTGACCACCAAAACCCACTTTAATCTAAATTTAAAACTGTATTAATTCTTAAATCTTTCTCCCTCTAAGAGATGAAGACGTGATTTTCAGTGAAAGTTTATTGAGAACCTGAATATTCATAGGCTGTGGGGAGATAAACTCTGCCAAATCTTGAGAATGTTCAAGGTTCATGATTCTTTATTCTCACATTCACAGTTAGACAAGTACAACAATGAAGTGTTTGGGGATGGTACCACAGTGGTACTTTTACCGGTCCGGGACTAGAACCGGCCACCTTCCAGTCACGGGGCCAGTTTCCTCACCGTTATGCTACCAACTGTCCCTGAAATGTCAGCCACAAAAAACATAATGGAATTTGAGAGTTTTCCATTTTTTTTATTTTCAGTTAGAGCACAAAATGGGAAATCATGGAAAACATTTCTTCTTACTTTTTTACATTTTGCTTTTGGAAATGAATATTGAATATCAAACATAAATATTGATATATTTTTTTGTTTTTTAAATTAAAAAAAAGAAAAGAAAAGAATGAGGTTTCTTCTTTGTGTTGGAACTAGTTTGATCTGTGTGTTATGTTTTGGAATAAAATTAAATAAAAAATTCCTCTCTCCCCCTCCTTCCTCAGTGGTGTCGTGTGGAATGCCTCTTGCCCCGGTCAATGGCAGTGTGGTCGGTCAGGGTTTCACACTAGGCTCACGGGTCACGTTCAGATGCAATCCAGGATTCCGATTGGCCAATACGTTACCGGTGTCAACTGTCTGTCAAGAGTCGGGGAGGTGGAGTCCAGTGGAAACCCCGCCCCGCTGCATACGTAAGTGCAGGAGCGTTTTGCACCTTTACACTGAGCAAATGGTGACAAATGCCATAATTAAAACTCTCTGCTACATACCTACCTCATCAATTCACTGACACTTTTGGCTTTAACTAAATTTTTAAATTACAAAAATTAAAAAAGTGAAATCCTGGAGGTCTTACTGGATGTGATGCAACTTCATATTGCGTTTCTGAAAGAAGACGTTTTCTGAAGGTTACTCAGAACTGACTGTATGCTCTCCAGCTGTCACCTGCCCTGACATCGGCCACTCTGCAGTGGAACATGGGAGATGGAGGCTCATATACGGCATGCAGAATCAGTACGAGTCCATGATGATGCTCACCTGTGACCCTGGCTACTTCTACAAGGGTCAGCGGGTCATCCGTTGCCAGGCCAACAGCACATGGGATTACCCTGAACCCAGACCTGCTTGTGAAAGTGAGAATTCACATTTTATCTAGAATGAACCAACCTTAAACATGCCTACTGCTCAAGTGGGGACCACTTTACTACCTCCGTCATGATATCCTGAAAATACACGGGTAGATTACAGTATGCTCTGATAAATACTTTAATACAAACGTATTCAGCTGCTTTGTAATCCTACTTGAGATAAAACTTGCTCTAACCTTGAACAAAGCTAGAAGTGTTTTAGGTAGACATTATTTATGATGTGTCCTTGCAGGAGGTGATGGAACATTTGTCGTTTTTGCTCCTCTAGTTATCTCCTGTGGGGACCTTGGAACTCCCCCCAATGGGAATAAGATCGGGACTCTCACTGTTTATGGAGCAACGGCCATATTCTCCTGTAACACTGGCTACACGTTAGTGGGCTCTCGGGTGAGGGAGTGCATGTCCAACGGTCTGTGGAGCGGATCTGAGGTTCAGTGTCTTGGTGAGAAGACAGTTTTACACACTCTCAGTTAAACTCTTGTCTACCTGTGGACATAAGGCTGTATAATTTCACCCAGCTTATCAGGCATTTAAAGAAATTTAATTATTTTAAACTCAAACTATTATTATTATTATTATTATTATTGTTGTTGTTGTTGTTGTTGTTATTACTGTTGTTTTCTTGTTGTTTATGTATTAAATCTGTACTACTGAACAGAGAAGAATTATTATTATTAGAATTTTTATTATTGTATTAATTGTTATTTGTAATTATTATTATTTATTTTGTAATAATTCATCCATTTAAATTTTAGATATAAAATGCAAAATATTGATCTGATTTAAAATGGATTGTTACTTAATAGCTTAATAATAGTAATAAGCCGTTAATTATATTTCAATTATGGTAATAATTAAATAGATTTACTAATAATTAATCTATTTTGAACCAGGTCTGTGCAAAATAATGACCTATGAGTGTAATGTGGGCAATTTGTTGTTTGTCGTATTGTTATTTTATATGCAAACATTTATTTATTTATTTATTTATTTGTTTGTTTGTTTGTTTGTTTGTTTATTTATTTATTTGTTTAAATCGTGAAAGCTGCTAAATAATGACCTGTCGGTTTAATCAGTGCAGTTCATTTTTTGCTGTTTTATTCCTATCTTCCTATTTTTTATTTTATTTTATTGGTTTATTTTTGAACACTGGGCCACTTTTGAGGATATTTTGCTCTATTTGACTATTCACTGTGTACCTATACATTGTACCGAGAATGCTAAAAGCAGAAGAATTTCTTTTGGGTTTCATAATTTTCTTTCTTATCTCATCAAATGGGTAGGTCTTTGCAAATACTTCTGTTGTAGATGCTGTATATAAACATCTCTGTGTGTATGTGTTTCTTCCCAGCTGGACACTGTGGCTCTCCAGACCCTATAGTAAATGGTCAGATCATCGGGGAGAACTACAACTACAGGGGCAGCGTGGTGTACCAGTGCAACCCCGGCTTTAGACTCATCGGCGTATCAGTGCGCATATGCGAGCAGGACCACCGCTGGTCTGGAAAAGCGCCCGTCTGCGTCCGTGAGTTGCATTTTTAGCTGTCCAGAGAAGTGTGCAGTTTTTTTCACACTCGTCTCAATACCATGTTCACTTTTTCACAATACCTCCACACTGAGAGATGAAAGAATTTTGAAGAGGTTCAGATGCAATCATTTCAAACTCTCAAGATCACACTTCATTCTTCACCCAAAAGTGACTCATGCGGCCATTACTACAGCGCACACTCTCTTCCATGCAACACCAACAACTTGAAGCATTATTATATGTTGCAAATCCTTTATTTCACACAGTTGCAAGACAAAAGCTTAAGTATGACACCATATCACATTCAGCTATATGTGCAAAAATGCATTACATTTAAATACTAACATTACATTGCTGCTCTCAGTACCAAACTAGTAATAACAATTACATTTACAGTAGCTTCCTTCCATCTAAGGTTAGTTCAGTTTTATTGACTTTGAAATAGAATGCTAACTATTTTGAAGAGAATTACAACGTTTGTTGTAATTCTACAGAATTTGGCTTGTGGTGAATACTATTCTGACTCTAGCTCACATAGTGTCTATGGATGTGGTGATTGCGTTCATTGTTTTGAAAAAGTAAGGCGTGTGAAAATGACTAAATGACTGTAATCTGTTTTTGGTCGTTTTATAGCGATCACATGCGGACATCCAGGAAACCCAGCCAACGGTGTGACTCAAGGGACACAGTTCAACCTCAACGACATTGTGCGATTTGCCTGCAATACCGGCTACGTCTTGCAGGGCGCAGTCAAGTCTCACTGCCAGCCCAATGGTCAGTGGAGCAACGCCCTGCCCAGGTGCAGAAGTAAGTCCTGAGAAGATCTTAAAGATGTACTTATGTGTGTATGTACTTTGAACCATAAATCCTAAACTTTGAACTTTTGATCATAAACTTAGAACACTAGATCCTAATCTTAGAACACTAGAGCCTAAACTTGGAACACTAGATCCTAATCTTAGAACACTAGAGCCTAACCTTAGAACACTAGATCCTAATCTTAGAACACTAGATCCTAATCTTAGAACACTAGATCCTAACCTTAGAACACTAGATCTTAATCTTAGAACACCAGATCCTAGTCTTAGAACACTAGATCCTAAACTTGGAACACTAGATCCTAATCTTAGAACATTAGATCCTAATCTTGGAACACTAGATCCTAAACTTGGAACACTAGATCCTAATCTGGAACACTGATCCTAATCTGGAACACTAGATCCTAATCTTAGAACACTAGATCCTAATCCTGGAACACTAGACCCTAAACTTGAAAAACTAGATCCTAATCTTAGAACACTAGATGTTAATCTTAGAACACTAGATCCTAATCTTGGAACTTTAGATCTAAACTTGGAACCTTAAATCCTAAAATTAGAATCCAAGATACTGAACCTGGAACCTTAGATCCTAATCTTGGAATTTTGGATCCTTATGTTGGAACATTAGATCCTAGACTTGTAACCTTAGATCCTAAACTTAGAACAGTAGATCCTAACCTTGGAACCTTAAATCCTAGTCTTGGAACCTTAGATCCTAAACATGGAAACTTAGATCATAGACTTGGAACAGTAGATCCTAACCTTGGAACCTTAGATCGTAGACTTGGAACAGTAGATCCTAAACTTGGAACCTTAGATCGTAGACTTGGAACAGTAGATCCTAACCTTGGAACCTTAGATCGTAGACTTGGAACAGTAGATCCTAACCTTGGAACCTTAGATCGTAGACTTGGAACAGTAGATCCTAAACTTGGAACCTTAGTGTGTGTGTGTTTCTTTGACAGAATCCTAATTCAGTTCCCTACCTCAAAGCTGTGTTATCCAACTAACCATAATGAAGGAGAAATACTTGCTGTGAAATAAAATTAACAGTCAACTCTTCGCTGAACTGGTATGAAGGGGGAAAGTAAAAAGTAAAAAAAGAGCTGGCTGTCGTAATTAAAAGCCCTTGACACAGCGCTCTGTCGGCTGTGTCTGGAAGTAATGTGCTTGCTTTTGCCTCCATTTCTGCATTGTCGTGCTAATGTTACACCCCACAGTGATTGGACACAATACTTTGTACGATTAAAAGGGATTACTCGGTAGTTAAGAGCCCTTTACGTGATTGGTGAAGTCTCTCGTCTTTCGCTGGAATCAGCCCCCCTTAGAGACGTTCGCTGCTCCGGCTTTTTAAACTGATGTGAATCACTGAAAGGGGTTGGGGGCGCTTTTCAGATTGGCTTGTTGGCACGGGAAGATTTCCGAGGCAGGAAGTGTTTGGGTTAAAGAGACGTTTTACTATTTAAGTCTTACTGTGTATTACTATTTTACATTTAAGACAAATATATTGGTGAATGAGGCCCAATAAAGTGACTAATATGACTGAGGTTTTGAGGTGTTGGTAGTAGTGCAGTGATCTGCGTGATCTGTGTTGGTGAACTTAACATTGAGGGTTTGAATCCCAGTGTTGTCTAAAACCACTGTTGGGTCTCAGAACAATGCCAATTTGACTAAATATTTGACTTCGGTTTAGTGACGTCTTTCATAGTGAGGATTGGGGGTTTTGAAGTGGTGGTATTGGCCTGAGTACTGTGTGTTGGTGACCGTTATAACGGGGGTTCAAATCCCGGTGATGTCCAAAACCACTGTTGGGTCTCACAGCATTGCCAGTGTGATGAAATATCTTCCTTCAGTTCAGTGACTTCTTTTACAGCGAGGCTTCTGAGGCTTCAGAGGAAGTGATTTGAGTAGTCTGTGTTGGTAACCATAAGATTCAGGGTCCAAATCCCACAGTTGGGTCTCAGAGCAACACTTGAACCTCAGATGCTCCAGAAAGACCCTGTAATTAGGAAATAAAACTCATCCTGCATAAGAGTGTCTGAGAAACTCCATAAATGTAAGATGTGATTGGATCTGAAGGAAAACAAATATGCATAAACTGATGTGATTTGAGAAGAGCAGAACAGAATCCCTAAAAATGCAATGTAATTTTTTATTGCATACTCTAGAACCATCATAGATGAGGGTTATTAAAGCATGCTGATTTAGCTCTTAGTCTAGGATTACCTCGTATTTTCGGCCGATTCAGAGCACTCCCTAACTTAATTATAATACTGTGATATTTCTGGTATGTCTCAATACAGTAAACCCCTGGAATAAACTATAGGAATTGTTTACACAGTTTGTATGCAACCAGGTCCTACATAATTACATTTATAATCTTCCAAAGAGACGTCAATCACTTTGATTTGTTTTTGTAGTTAGACTTTGATCAAGAAAATTAAAGGCGCTTCCCATTTCTTCTGTACGGAATATTAATGCAATAACTGCTGTCGTATGACAAATATGTGGCATAATTCCCTCTTTTGTTTGTTTGTGACTAAAATGCTACTGTCCTACACCAGCTACTCCAGCTTTATAGTTGGATTTGTGAGGACAGCGTGCGTGGGCATGCCGGTAAGGTGATGAGGGATGGTAATAAGCCTGAAAGACAGATTCATAATGGGATTAGCAGCCTTGCTGCTTGTGTTATCTGATTTATTGTGTTAATAATCATTTTTAAAGTCCTAGTCCTTTCCTCCCTCTTCATCCCGGCTTGTCTTTGGCTTTCTAAGCTCATGTTTACCCTGGCGCAGGAGAGGTGAAGTGGTCTGCTGCACCGCGGACGTCTCCCTTCCATCCAAGCCCGTCATTATCGGCGAGAGCGGCAGAATCACAGCTAATGGCACAGAAGGAGCTTGCCTGGAAAGACACAAGCTGTGAGCTGCATCAATAATTCAGAGAGCCCCCGCAAAGCCCCGCTAATCAGCACCAATTTGTGTCAGGCCGAGCCTCTGCCGTCTTCAAAATGGCCTCCTAAAACCACACTGATAAGTCTACGGCCAAGCCGGGGAAAAAAATGATCCATCTTCTCCACCGAATGGCCAGTGGCCATAGACTGAAACGATTCTAATGTCCAATTGTGTTCTGGAGCAGATAAATTGGATCTCTTTTCTTCTTAATCTGGTCTCTTTCACTCTCCTTGTCTCCCTCTCTTTCTATCCCTCTCTGTTTCCAACACGAACCCAGGTCAGCATTAGTTTATTAAATTGGATGTGAACGATGGCGTATTTACGTGCTATGATTGCCTCGTAAGTAAGCGAGGGGCCACAGGTCAAGATCGTGTTGCTGCCGTTATTGGAAATAGAGGACAATTGAGGCCGTTCGACTTTCTCTCCAGCAAAGGGTTGGGGAACTTTTTAGGGGATTAGTATGCAGTGAGTTTATTACAGGCTTGAAGAATGCAGAGTTGTTGACAAGTCGATTTTAAAACCGTACGTCGCTGATCTTTTCTCACAGACGGATGCAGAATAGACAGGAATCACTCCTCGGGGTGAGCTCCATCCATTCAATCAGCGGAACAGACCCTCAGACATACAGGTTTTTAGGAATGTGTGCATATTGTTTGGTTTATTAGGTCTTAAAAGTGTCGAAGACTCATTTCATCACTTAAGTTCGTAGAGCAGCATGTCCTATGGCGTCCGTGTTGGTGACAGTGTGAGTGTGATGGAGCTGAAGTGTCTCTATTACATCTCTCCATTTCGTGATTAGTGGGTGGCAACCTCAGCTGAACAGGGAGAGTAAAGATGAGTTTGTGTTCTTAACTTTTTGCCAAATTTTACTCGTGACTCTCAGTTGGAGCAAAACGGTTGTAGTCTGCAGATTTTGCTGCAGGTGGGAGGGACAGGTTACACAGAAAATGTCATAGTAAAAGTAATGTTTAGCATCCAAATTTAGTTCTGAGTCATAGTTAGAGCTTAATTGATAAAATCAGCAAATTTTTAAAGTTAGAGCCAATGCTGCGTTCCATTTGCCGTTGGAAGAAGATTTTGATAACTTTTATACATTTTTAACTGAACTGAAGTTACTGATCCTGTTTGCTTTTCTGTGCAGCTAACTAGACTAGTCATTTGTTTTTGGAAACATTGACCAGCCAATTTAGCATCGACACTTGATAAACACATAACGCGGTGTATCATGTTTAACATGACTGTAGCAACATGTCTATCGACTACAACAACATTGTATTATGTGCACAGCTGACCAAGTTAGACACAAACAGTAAAGTGCTAAAAATGTTAAAAAATCGAAGCATTTACTATAGTTTTTACACTGAGCAGCCATCTTGGATTCTGAACTTGTGGTACTCTGTGCTGCCCCGAGATATTTGGTCAGATGCCTGAGAAACGGAGGGCACGCACATCGTCACTTTGGGTTTCAGCGCTCGGAAAACGACTCCAACCGCAAATGGAATGCACCATTCTAACCATTCTAACTTATGCCAGTTAGAGCCAATTGCCAAGAAGTATCAATATTTATAACAGCCAAAAAATATCAATTACAAAGAAACAAAAGATGGAAGATATATAATATAACAATGTTATGAAGGTTGTTAATGTACTATTTATGACAGTAATACTTGCTTTCTTTTAAACCAGTTCAGTACGGTACTGTTTATGAAAAATTTACTAGCTTATTTCCTCCAGAGTCACATTTATGTCCTAATTACAGGGACAGTCTCTTGCAACTTGGGGTTAAGAGCCTTGCTCTGGGTCATAATAGTGGTTCCTTGGATTCAAACCACCAATCTTATTACTTAGTGTTTCATTGATTTCGGCTATAAGTGAGTCAGTGATTATTTGTTATCGTGAACACACCACAGCACAGCACACAGTGCACCACACCAAAATCTGCATTCACAGATGGGTCGGCATTTGACCCTTCTGTGAAGCGCAGCGGCCGGGGAGCAGTGATTGGGGACGGTACCTTGCTCATGAGTACCACAGTGATACCTTTACCGGTCCTTGGATTCGATCTGGCGACCTTCTGAACACAGAGTGAACAACCTAACCATTACGCTATCAAATCGTAGCCAGACTCTTCACCGACCACTCAGTAAATGTTCTCCATTCTTTTTCCAGCTTGTGATTTTTAAACATGTATGCAGAGTAAGTAAATAATTGTGCGGGTTCTGAGGAGGCGTGGCAGTGCCGGTGCCGATGCCGGTTCTGGTTCCGCTTCCGGAAGTGCATCCCCGCCTCGAACCGTCCCCATCTGTCTCCCCCAGCCCCAAACTCACGTCTCCATCACGGCGCCGGCACAGTATAAATAGCGTGAGTGGCTGTGCGCGAGAGCAGGACGGATGGCTTATTGATAACATCTGTCATGAATTTTAATGCCGACCGCACCGCCGGGGCTTGTTCCGCTCTCCGTTCTTCCTCATCCTCCGATGGGCGGCGCCATCTGATGCGGCAGGGTTGGCGTTTTGGAGGGTGGGGGAGTTGGTGGATGGGTGAGGGCTTGCGGGGAGAGTGGATTGATTAGGGACAAGCACTCTGCTGATTCCTGCCTCCAGTCCTCCATCTCTCGCTCAAGTGCTCGCCTCTAGCGAGCTGCATCTCTCCATCTGGCTCTGGAGTGACAGACGAGCGCCTCGCCCGCTTTGCCGCCTCTCCGATCTCTTGGGCTCTCCATCCATCACTTTCCCCCCAATGCTGTACCGGGGCTTTATACTAGTAACAAATATTCAAGATTGAGTTTGCTAAAGTTTTAGTGTGTGTACTTGTATCTGGGTGCATACATGTGTATGTGTTGGTGTAGGGCTGGACGATATGACCTCAGATCAGCATTTGCGATTAATTGAACAGTTTACCTCGATTACGATTAATGATCATTTTGTGATTTTTTTTGTCGATTATTAGGTCAACAGTTCAATTGGATACCATATATTGATGTATTACGATGCATGCCATCAATTTTTCTACATTACTTCACGTTGAACACAGATTAGGGAGCCATAGTTACTACCAAGATGTTCATTTTAACTTGAATTTTTATGCTGTAGCCAGAAAATCGCCAAGACCCGTCATTATGATATAAGTCAGGGGTTTTCAACTGCTTCTGTCCCAGTATTTTTTAGATATTGCATTTTAAAAAATCTTTATTGATAAAGATGCCCAAATCATCTGGAAATGTTTTGAAAAATTAAAAAGGAATAATTTTTAAAGTGATTTCAGCAGTGAAATGGGACTGCATGTCACAGACCACCTGCAATGCTGCCGTGGACCACTAGAGGGCAGCGGACAGCTGGTTGAAAACCTCCGTTGTAATCGATTATGGTCTGTCATTGCACTGATGCAGAATCGTCCATGTCTGTCTCAGTGCATCGATTATGTGATTAATTTCAACACCTCTAGTGCATACAGTATGTGGATTTATATATGTGTTAATATGTGTAGCAGTTGTGTGGGTTTATTACTGTGGCTTCAGGAAGACAGTCGTATGTGTCTGTTCTTAAAGTTGTCCTTAATTTAGTGAAGACAGTTAAATAGCATATTATTATACAACTGCAGAATTGAAGGAAATCAAATGTTTTGGACAAATGGGCACACAATAAAATTTGCATTTGAGTGCTCCTCACCATTTGCAGATTCTACTCTTACCTGAGAAGAAATCTCAAATAAGATACCTGCTGAATATCAGAATTACATAAGTGGGGTTTAATATTAATTATTTATCAAGAAGAAGGATGAGGGAATGAGGCCCATTGTTTTTATAGACAGTGTGTGCTGTAAGTTTCTAAAAAAAAAAGAGGTTTTATTGTAATTCAGTTCAGCACTTCAGCGCACACACTGTCCCTGCCATGACAGGAGAAAACATGAAGCCCTTGATGTTGTGACATTTACTCCCAATGAGAAAAAATCTTTTTATATATAAAGAAGGGAAGCTTTTATCAAGCAAACCAAAGGAAACATGAGAATATGGGCAGGTTGTGATGTACGTGTCATGCTGTGTAACAAAAAAATGGCAAAAATGGAAACAGCTAATGAGATATTGTTGTGTATATTAATGGATGTTTACTTGCCAGAAGATATTGCTGATTGCTGATGAAACACAGAGACAGACCCGATTTTGGCTTTTTGTATGTCACTAATTAAGAGGGAAATTGTCACATAATTCAAAGATATCAACAAAATTCCAGATTCTGTTTACTGGGCTATATGAGGAACGTCCAACGTTTGAACTGCAAAAGACAGTTAGATGCTTCCACTTTTCACTTTGGTACACGTCTGGTGAATGACAGTGGTTTCCCTGGTCGGCCCAAGGTAATAATATCAAACCAAAAACTAATTTTTAAAAAAGTTAATACATTTCTTAAGTTAATAATAGTATCAGTGTCTGTTTTATTTTTATTTATTTTATTTTTAAACCATAATCATGTGGAGAATGCTGAAATATAGTGATCCTGTCTTTGTTTCATACTGATAAAATTGAGTAACGACGCGTTCATCAAAAGTCAGAACAAACCCAATGAAACAAATGCTCAATAACACCAGCCTCTGTTAGCCAGCGTTACGATTAGTTAGCATTAGCGGGCTAACTTGATGAGGTAAACTTACTATATCACTACACTCGTGTCAGCTCAAACATACTTTTTATGGTGAAAAACACAATCTGCTAGCTAGGATTAGTTACAGTGTGCTTGATTGATTGTGATGAACTACACAATTGACGTAAATCAGAAAAAATACCAAACAAGTTACCAGAGATATGTTTTACTATCAACCCACAGAAATCAGGTAACGTTAGCTGAGGTAACCTAGCTAGCTGCTAACAACGTAACCTCATAGTTGCAATGCATATAACCCAAAACTTTCATCCAGTCTGCTGTCTGGTGTTGTTGACCACTTGCAGATCCGGTGGACATCGGATGCAGAGATGCGGGAGAGCTCCTGCAGACATCTACTGTAAAACGCCATTAGTTGAAATTAATTGTGTAAAAAGTAAACACAGACAGAGAGGTTTCCCGCTATCCACAAAGCTACTATCCCGAATAGTGATGTCACCTGTTTAACGAGCACAGAACTATGCTGCGCATAAGGCCCATTCCAATTCCAAATTTAATGTGATTTGATATGGATTCAGTTAGTGTCTTATGTCAGGGTTCTGAATTAGGATATAGAGATAAGTAATCTAAAAAATGGTATAGTACGTGGTACAACTTCTTAGCAATCAGGCAAGTAATTTCCATTACTTAACGTAAGGACCTGTTCAATCAGCTGAACCTTTATTCATTGCACTTACTGTAAGACATTATACTGAGATTTGATATTCTAAGATGTTGAAGTGTAATACTTTAAAGTTGTCACTTAATGTTGTGATAAAAAATTCAAGATAAAGAACAAACTTTGTGGTCACATCCAGCAAACCACCGTTCAGACACTTTCTTAATCTCTTCAGTTTCCGATACAAAATTGTTTTTACTCTTTCACACTAGTATGTTCAGGTATGTTCGACTGGGTTTAAGAATATATGTTTTAATCTTTTGCCGTGGACATAACGAATGTTTTTTGTATTGTGTCTTGACATTTCCTCCCCAGTCGTGAACTGTACCGAGCCGGGTCACGTGGAGAACAGCGTCAGGCAGGTCGTGTCCAGCGGACCTCATCGTTACAGCTTCCAGACGGCCGTTTCCTACACCTGTAACCCTGGACACTACCTGCTGGGCACCAGCACACTGACGTGCCAGGGAGACGGCACCTGGGACCACTCGCTGCCCAAGTGCCTCTGTGAGCAAGTCGTCCTCGTTAGCAGTTCACATTTAGTCAAATATGTGTTTTTGAGCCTTTGCCGTGACTCTAAAATCTACCATTACTCCTTTCGTCTGTGCCGCAGTGCTGCTGTGTGACCATCCCAGCATGCCTCCCTACGCTCAGATCTCGGGAGACAGGAGAACGGTGGGCTCAGTGATCCGTTTCAGTTGCATGGCCCAGCGCTCCGTTGTGGGCAACACCACCCGAGTGTGCCAGCTGGATGGCCAGTGGAGCGGCTCTCCACCACACTGCACCGGTACTCAAACATCTACACTCTCCACCACTTATATATTAGATTATATTTTAACTTATTATTTTAGGAACAATCCCAGGACTGGTTTTACTGCAGTTTGAGCGGATACAGATTATCCTTCCTCTTCCACAGCTGGATGTTCCTCAGATTATATATGAATTTTGTGCGCTAATATCATGTTGAAAACTGAGCTGGGGTGTGTTTCCCAAAAGCATAGTTGCTAACATTAGCAACTAAGATAGTGTACATTAGCAACTAACATATTGTCTATTAGCAACTAACTAGCAACTAACGTAGTGTGCATTAGCAACTAACATAGTGCACATTAGCAACTAACTAGCAACTGACATAGTGTCCATTAGCAACTAACAAACAATAACATAATGTACATTAGCAACTAAGATAATGTACATTAGCAACTAACATAGTGTACTTTAGCAACTAACTAACAATAACATAATGTACATTAGCAACTAACTAGCAACTAACATAATGTACATTAGCAACTAACATAGTGTACTTTAGCAACTAACTGACAATAACATAATGTACATTAGCAACTAACTAGCAACTAACATAATGTACATTAGCAACTAACAAATAACATAATGTACATTAGCAACTAACAGTGTACATTAGCAACTAACTAGCAACTAACATAGTGTACATTAGCAACTAACATAGTGTACAACTTTGGGAAACACACTGCTAAACGGGAGATGATTTTTATAACCCACTCCTCACACTTCCGTTCAACAGGTTCCATTTTTCATCCTTTGAGCCAGAAATTTTCTTTTAGCATTCCACCCTGAGAATGTCTTTTAAAATGGACCCCATCTCAAGGGCGCTGTAGGTGTGAGGCAGCGTCCCTGAGCGGCTGTGGGCCTTCGTCGGAAATCGGCATCCGCTGCCACGGCCTCGTGGGCATGGGTCTGAAGGCCGAGCGCTCCCCTCTCCCCCAACCCCACCCCAATAAACTCTTTTAATCTCCCCTTATCGCCCCCCGGCTACATGATCCCACACACGCCGGCCACGTTATGGGCTTGTCCGTTTCCCTATAAAGCCATCAGGCACTTGCAGCCCTCAGATATGCCGGAACTGCGTCTCATCCCTAGCAGTAAAACCGGTCTGACAGGTTAATATCACAATTCATGACATTCATATTTCTCCAAAATTGCAGCTTTCTCTCTCTCTCCACTCCCCCAGAGTGTGTTGGCCGTTTTACTACGGAGCTCGGCGTATCTCGCTGGGATAAATATCAGTTTGGTATAGCGTTTCCAGGACTCGCCAAGCGGAAATTACTGAAGTCCCTAAATATTTGCTTAATTTTAAAGAGGCAAGGAGGATTTGCGAGTGTGCGTGTGGAAGCGCCAGCCGGATGGAGGAGGGACAGGGGAGACTGTGAATTTGTCAGCAGAGAGCAGCAGATGAGTTTATATTATAACCAGATGAATGGAGGGGAATTTGCCGTCCCCATCGTGTTCTTATCCAAAGTCTATTATCACCTGACTTCATTCTCCCAGATCTCTCTTAATTCTCTCTTCATGAGCATGTGATGATGCCCACCACTGAGAATTCTTATAAGAGCATGAGTCCAAGTATCCACTGTAGTTCCTTCGCAAACAATAAAGCAGTTTCAATACAGATATGGCTTTGATTTTCAGAGGAACTGACTCAAAATCAGCATAATTGCTGTGTCTGTGTTTGTGCCGAACATCTGATCATAAAAGAATAATTTTCAAAAAGTAAAAAAAACCCAAAAACATAGCAGTAACTTTCCGAAAGTTTCCGTAAAAGAAAAGACAAGAACAAGCAAACGAATGAACAAACGAACGTGCGAACATTCTTCTTAAAGTGCACAGTGAATGTGTCATGAGTAGAGGATGATGGCAAAGAATTTTAATTAGTGAACAAACAAACAATCGAATGAATGAACGAACAAATGAGTATGTGCAATAGTGCACAGTGAATATGCCGGAAGCAGAGGATGTGTGCAAACAAATTAAATGAATAAACAAATAAGCAAACAATCGAATGAACAAACATATGGACAATATAACACAGTTGAGGTTGAGTGCAGTGGATTTAAATATATGAATGAATGAACACAAAAACAAACAAACAAGGATGTGCAATAGTGCACAATGAATATGCCGGAAGCAGAGGATGTTTGCAAATGAATTAAATGAATGAACAGTCAAATGAACAAACAAACAAACAATAGTGCAACAGTGCACAGTGAATGTTCCATAAGTAGAGGATGAGTGCAAAGGATTTAAGTAAATGAATAAATGAACAAACTAATAAAATGAACAAACGAACAAACAGGGATGCGCAGTAGTGCTCAGTGAATGTACTAGAAGTAGAGGATGTGTGTAAAGGATGTAATAAAATTAACAAATGAACAAACAAACTAATGAATGAGGGTGTGTAATAGAGCACAGTGAATGTTCCCGGAAGTAGAAGATGCGCAGTAGTGCGAAATTCACAGTATAAAACTAATGAATAAACAAAAGAGGGAGGGAGGTAAGGTGTACAGTAGTGCACAGTGAATGTGCTAGAAGTAGGGGACGCGTGCAAAGGATTGAAATGAACAAATGACCGAACAAACAAGGATATGCAACAGTGCAAAAATCACAGATTCACAGTATAAATAGATGATGATTTTGTTGTGTGTGTGTTGTAGGCGATTCTGCGGGTCAGTGCGGGGACCCTGGCATTCCGCTGCATGGGATCCGTCTTGGAGAGCAGTTCTCGGTGGGGAGCGTTGTGCGTTTCAGCTGCGAGCCGGGCTACAGTCTGCGGGGTTCTTCGGAGCGAACCTGCCTCCCCAACGGCACCTGGCTGGGCGCTCAGCCCGAGTGTCAGGGTAAGTGTGGGCCAAAACCAACCAGCAAACAGCCGCACCACAGGGAAACGGGGGGCACAACGGCACCGGGAAGACATCTTGTGAGATTAAACTCACCGACTCTAACGTCTCGGGCAGATTTATTTCATCGCAAAACTTGAAACTTCACACAGCGTGGGGAGGATGAAGAAGAGGCTCTGTTTTTTCCCCTGTGCTAGCCACCGGGCCTCAGAAGTTGTGCTGTACTTTTCTGCTACTGCAGTATCACCTGGGGTGTACACATGTTTTGTGCTGCCCCTGTGTGCTACCCCTCTTTCCTTTCCTGCAAGCTGCACTCACTGTAGTGTGAATTTAAACAAGTGTGCCAGCCGGCCCCAGTCTCCTTCTGTATACACACACACATGCACTGTTCTTTTAATACATTTCTAAGTTACTTCCATTGACTCCGATAATGATGAGATGTAAATAACTCTACAGCTAACTCTAATTATGACATCAGTAACCAAAAGCAAATCTTTTACCTTTTTATTGCTTAAAATTAAATATGGTCATTTTCTATAAAATCAGCTTTCCTAATAGGGATAGGTCTTCACATACAGAAATGCTGCTATAAAGCTAAAAAAAATGGACACGTCATAGTTAGCCTATCTTTTAGGGGAAAGCCAGGACCCCACAACCTCCTAAATACCTCAAATCGATATCATGATGAATTGAACATTTTACCTTCATAATTCACTGACAAGGTTTGTAAGTGTTAACATTAGAACTGGGATATCTTTTTCTAATGAAAGAAATCTGAAGAAAAGAGTCAAGATTCAAGATTCAAGATTCTTTATTTGTCACATGCAAGTTATACAGTTACAACATGCAGTGAAATGTATCCTGATCCGCTCTTTTAACTGTGCAATAGACAAGGGAAAGACAAAATAGACACAATACAACTTACAAACATAAGACTGACTTAAATAAGGAGGTTGGGGTAACAGGACGAAAAAATACAATATATATATAACTATATTTTATACAATAAGGAACATAAAGTTACATGTGCAATACAAAGTTACATGTGCAAGTTTTTAACCTGAGATTGCAAAATTGTGCTAAGACAGAACAGGTGCAATGAGATGATTTTTTTTTAAGTGCAACTGCAGCATATACATAGCACGTGTCACGTGATGACACACCATTTAGTATTCATTATTGAGACAGTACATGAACACATGCTGAGAAAGTATTAACATAATTCTTTTTAACAGAATTTTTAACTGTAATTGATATAATCAACATGGGCAAGATTACATCACTTAGAGGTTCTGAATGTCGGTTTTGATTCATTTTGCACAAACCTAAAACACACACATATATAAAATCTTGTTCTTCTTCCCACTTTTAAATTGAGAGTCTTTCTCCAGTTCCCTCTCTTTCTCTCTCTCCCCACATCGGCATTCTGCACATTCTGGAGGTACAGCAGAAGAACAGCAATAAGTTACTTACCTCTGAGGACTTGACCATTCCCTCTTTCTCCACTCCTTTATTTAAAGAAATGTGTGACAACCATTTCTTTGCTTTTCTGCACTCACAGATTTACACGCCTTGAACATGGATTTATATCGCGCGTGGACGTGTTTATACATGTGTACCCTGTTAAGAAAGATCAATTTGATAGCAAGCCAAAACCACGACTGTACCCTACAATTTGGCACAGCTGAGGGGTTTTTTTTATAATCACTCTGAGACAGTCATGCATTAAGTAAATGATGTGTGAGACATATATTTAGTGCACTGCTTAAACAGAGGAAATGCGTAATTAGATAAGGCTTAATTAGATAATGTAATCAGGTGTTATAGCATCCCATTAACTGGTAAAATGTTAGATGATTTTTTAAATGGAAAACTCATCTAGAATACAGACAAGTCTGTTTCACTATGGCATTAACATTAATTTCTACTAGCCAAGGCTAATTTCTACTAGCCAAACTTTGATTTCCACTTACAAACATTACAATGACATGTTAACAACTAATGTGAGTAGAAACTGTCATTGGCTATAGGAAACCACTACTAGCTAGTGACAGTGTTGGGCAGGTTACTTTCAAAATGTAATACATTATAGATTACTAGTTACTGTTTTAAAGTCATTGGAAACATTATAATACATTGCTCTCTCTGAATTGTAACGTGTTATATGACTCCTGCATTACTTTTCAGTTACTTTCACCAAAATAACTGTGGTAGTAGGACATGACATTCTAAAATGCTAAAATGTGGTTTTCTGCAGTTCATTCTACATCCAATGGGGGGCGATGTGGTGTAGCGTAATGACTAGGTATACACTGTTGGAAATATCTCTTTTACTTGCAGACAATTCCTTCAAAGGTCTCACAGTGTTGGTGATTCTTTAAATAAAAACTAAATAGCACTATATTTCAGGTTGAAAGTGTAATGCGTGTTACTGAAATATATAACGAGTATAATATTACTGAAAATTTATCAGTAGTGCCTTACATTACTGTGTAACAGCAAAAGTAATACATTACTGTAATTGTATTACTTTTGTGACATGTTACTCCCAACACTGGCCACTAAAAACATTTGCATGAGCTTTAGCTAACAGAAATGAGTGTTAGCCACCTAGCAAAGGAGATTTTTATAAAATTACAGGACTGTGCAAAAGTTTTAGGCAGGTGTAAAAAAATGCTGTAAACAAAGAATGCTTTCAGAAATATAAATAATGATTGTTTATTTTGATCAATTTACAAAATGCAAAGTGAGTGAACAAAAGAAAAATCTAAATCAAATCAATATTTGGTGTTACTACCTTTTGCCTTCAAACAAGCTTCAATTCTTATAGGTACACTTGCACAAAGTCAGGGATTTTGTAGGATTATAGTCATTATGTTATTTTTTAGTCATTATATTATTTTGTAGGATTATAGGATTATAGATCTGTGGTTAGTTCTCCAAGATGTTTGGAACAACCTACCAGCCGAGTTCCTTCAAAAACTGTGTGCAAGTGTACCTAGAAGAATTGATGCTGTTTTGAAGGCAAAGGGTGGTCACACCAAATATTGATTTGATTTAGATTTCTCTTTTGTTCATTCACTGCATTTTGTTGATTGATGAAAATAAATGATTAACACTTCCATTTTTGAAAGCATTCTTTGTTTACAGCATTTTTTCACACTAAAACTTTTGCACAGTACTGTATGTGACATTCAACTGTGGTAGACGGTCTGCTGTACCACTCAGCACTTTTGTTAAGTGGGAAGTTTTATACAAGAACCTGACAGGCAGCCAACTGGCTTTGTCCTATCACCTAATATATTTATATATACCTTAAGTTGATTATACAGTGAGAGCAGATGTCAGATAACATTTCTAGCTAAACTCGGCTTAAACTTCCATACAAAGGTGATAATGTCCTGCTTTAGAGAGTCCACGTTTTTCCCACCAGTTTTTGCTTTTTTATTTGCTCAAAAGAGCATTATGACAACAAATGTTGGTAACAATGAATGAACGTTTACCAGGAACTGTTAGAATTCTATATAGCTGTCGTACAATGTTGTCCTGAATTTTCCACCATGACTACATTTTAAGCATCAGATTTTTAAAACCTTTTATTCAGGCCCAGGTATGACTGTAGGAGTGTGTGAAAGAATAGAATGTTTTTGACAAAGAGAAGATTCTTATTGAATCTTCAGTTCCTTCTCTTGTAGTAAATCTTGAATTGAAGGTCAAGCGAATTAAGAGCTATTAAAGGGGTGGGGAGTGGAATTGGTTTAGTGGATTAGGGCTCCACAGCAGAGGTGTTACTTTCACTCACAGTTGGGCTTCTGGGGATGTGAGCTGGGCTCCTGGAGGACTTGTGGAGGTCCCGACCTTCCTCTGAGCGAGACTCTTAACTCCTGGAGGTCTCCAAGAGCATTGCAGCTCTTCCTCCCCTTCCAGTACCTCAGTCTCAGTGGCTTTGGGAAAGAGAAAGCTTTGCCCAGCAGCCCTGGCGTGATTAAATAAAGGTTAAGGCGGGTGCAGGGCACATTAGTCACTCAGATCCCTACCAAAGACTGTTTTGAAGTTGTCAGTTTTCACACTTTGCATTCCTGTCACACGTTCACACACACACAAGCACAAATAAGTGTGCCTAGGTTCAACTAGCACTGTTCCTCTGTGAGTTTGCACTGTCAATAATCTCTCTTCCTCTCTCTCTCTCTTTCTCTCGATCAGTCATGTCTTGTGGAAACCCGGGCACTCCTCGGAATGCCGAGATCCTCTTCCACGACGGGCTGGTTTTCTCTCGCTCCATCTCCTACGCTTGCCGAGAGGGTTACTACTCCACTGGGCTGCTCACACGCCACTGCACCGTCAACGGAACCTGGACTGGAGACATGCCCGAGTGCACAGGTACCACTTCTTTTTCTGATGGTGCTAATATACCTAACATTGGGCCTCATTCATCAGTATTTCCTTATGTTTTCTAAAATAGAGAGTTAAGACATGTAAATGATATGATACTGTATGACACAGGTCCAGGGTTCGATCTCCAGGTCGGCCGTTTGGTCTTTGCCGAGTTTATGTGTTCCTTCTGTGTGGGTTGCTCTGGTTTCTTCCCACAGGCCTAATGACTTAAAGAAAATTGTAGATTTTAACATGTCTTTGTAAGCGTTTCATTGGTTTGCTAGCCATATAACATCTTCAAGTTCTGCTATGTCAAAGACATGGTGATAAATGTTATATGTGCCAATTGTCTGTCCCTTGTATGGTAGCCACGTTAGCTTTATTGGGGAGAGGATCTTTTTCAATGCTTAACCCGTAGGGCAAAAATTGTGATTGTCTGCCGTTTAATGTTTAATTAGCTAAATATTTAATTCCCATCATTTCACCTACTGTGATATGGATGGATGAATAAATCTAAGCATCTAAACATCTTCCAGTCCCTTCAGGATTTTGCAGGCCTTTTTTGAGATTATTGCGGCCTAAAATGCTTGAATTTGCGGCAGCTTTTCTTAAAAAATGTGATGAAAGTTCCAGTGTTTTTAGGTGTTTTGTTTCAATAAAGTTGTAGAAGCTCTGTAAGGATTGTAAGGTTTTAAATTTAAATCTCAAAGACTTTAATTTTAACTTAAGTACAGCGTTGGGCACTTTAATAGTCAGTTTTTAGTACCTAGTTACTTCTCCCAAAGGTCACAGCATTATAAAAGTAATTTTTACCAGGGAAAGTAACTATCGCGTTACATTTAAAAATTTTCAAGTATGTCAGAGAATTTGGATCCCCCTCCTTAAAAGGAAGCGTGTGATGATGAGAAGTGCTTTATGAGAGACAATAGATTACAACCAACGAGGGGAAAACCCTTTTTTTCCTGGACATAATCTACATTTTACATGTACATTCCAGTCTGTTATCTCGGTGAGGGGAACAGTAATGTCTGTATTTCCAGTTTAAAAATGTTACTTTTGAAATCTCTGATCTCGCCACTGCTGCGTGTGTCTCTTGGTCGATTGTGTGTGCGACTGTGCGTGTGTTTGTGTGTGAACACCCGCCCAAGCGTCTGATTGGCTTGGCAATGAAATCTTACTCTTCCTTAGCCAATCATCATCACTTATTTGGTTGTTTAGCCCCTCCCCCCACCAAAGAAAAGAATTAAAAACTTGAAAACAGCTTTAATGAGCTTAATTATTGTAACACACACATTTTGTTCTTGGGAACGGAAACGGCGTTGTAATGATGGAAAAAGTAATTAAATAGAAAATGTGTCGACTTTAACATATCATAGAATGTTTGCACAGTCAAAGGTGATTTGCGAAATCACAAACCTCGCTTTATAAAAACAAAGCAACTTCTGGCTCGCGGGCACTTTGTCACTTGAGAAGGGGTTCAAGGTTTACAGCTTGCTGTCTTTGAGCATTACATATTCTAAAGCTCCCAGTGATCATGTTTTCAAGGAACACATAGGCTGGGGATGAATCGGGTGGAACCTCGGATGGCGTTGTGGCTGTCCTGTGACACTCTGAGCTGAATTGTTCCAGCCCTGGGCATGAGCTGATCAGAGGCAGCAACATTGCCTGTGTTGAGGAGATAGAGATTAGCCGCGTCCTTCCTTTTAGCAGCAGCCAGCGCACAGCCTCGCTTCTGGAGCACAATGAAGGCAGCGCAGACTGGGAGCTAATGGAGGTCACAGACGGCCTTTATGCTGGCAGGCTCTTAAGATTCTCTCTTACAGAGCAAGATCTGGAGGCTGCTGACTAGAGACTGTGAGGACTGGCCTAAAGTGCTGACGCCGGAGGAAATGAAGGAAATTGCTTTTGTTTGATTGAATAAATGTTGGATGAAATGTGCTACGAATGGAAAAGGGGCTAATAAAAATGATTCCTAAAACAGCTCATTAAGTTAGATGTATCAAGTGGTGTGATATAATGAGGTTTTGGTGTGATAAAATACCCACACTCATCTGTGACTGACTGACTCAGTAAGAAAAAGTTTGCATTTTAAAAAGAAATGGTGGAGATGTTTTTCTACTTTTAGGAAGCACATTTTTGGGGGTTTTGCGGTGTGTTCACGCTCATTGACCATTCTTCTTTTCTGTTGTCTAGTTATTAACTGTGGAGACCCAGGAGTGCCTGCAAATGGAATCAGGCTGGGCAGTGACTTCACCTACGGTCACACTGTCAGCTTTCAGTGTTCTCCAGGCTTCACCATGGATGCTGACCGAGCCTCAACACTCATCTGCACAAAGGATCGCACCTGGAATGGCACCAAGCCTGTCTGCAAAGGTAGAGCCATTGGCAGTGCTAGTCTCATTTGGTATTTGTTTTAGAATAAAGTCATTTGTAGTAGATGATGAGTAGGACAGAGATTCTAACATTGGTCCACCCTTTTAGGGACACTTCACCCTTATATTGTTTATGGAGAATATGTCTAAGGATGTTGATATGAGCGCGGCACGGTGGAGCTGTGGTTAGTGCTGCCGCCTCACAGCAAGAAGGTCCTGGGTTTGATCCCTTTGATCCGTGTTCCCGTGGGGTTTTTTCCAGGTGCTCCTGTTTCCTCCTACAGTCCATAAGCATGCACTGTAGGTTAATTGGCGACTCTAAAATTTGACTCGTATGGTGTGAATGGGAGTGGGACTGTGTGAGTATGTGTGCCCTGCTGTGTGTTGGTCCCCGCCTTGTACCTGTAGTTCCCGGGATAGGCGCCGGTCCCCCCGCAACCCCAGTTGGGATTTGCTTTTCGAGTGATGAATGAATGTTGATATGATTTTATGAGGAAGAAATGTGTGAATGTAAAATTGTGAATGTCTCAGTGTCCATACATTGGGCATAAATTTTATATTTTTTTATTAATGAATATGATGAGCAGGCAATGTCATTTTATGTATTAATCCATTTAATGCTCTGAACAATTATTTTTCGTCATATATAATATACAGTACTGTGTAAAAGTTTTAGGCAGGTGTGAAAAAATGCTGTAAACAAAGAATGCTTTCAGAAATATAAATAATGATTGTTCATTTTTATCAATTTACAAAATGCAAAGTGAACAAACAAAAGAAAAATCTAAATCAAATCAATATTTGGTGTTACTACCTTTTGCCTTCAAACCAGCATCAATTCTTATAGGTACACTTCTACAAAGTCAGGGATTTTGTAGGATTATAGTCATTATATTATTTTGTAGGATTATAGGATTACAGATCTGTGGTTAGTTCTTCAAGATGTTTGGAACAACCTACCAGCCGAGTTCCTTCAAAAACTGTGTGCAAGTGTACCTAGAAGAATTGACGCTGTTTTGAAGGCAAAGGGTGGTCACACCAAATATTGATTTGATTTAGATTTCTCTTTTGTTCATTCACTGCATTTTGATGAAAATAAATACTAAAATAAAAATAAAATAAATGGAAACACTTCCATTTTTGAAAGCATTCTTTGTTTACAGCATTTTTTCACACCTGCCTAAAACTTTTGTACTGTACTGTATGACAACAACACAGTACACTAACATCAAATATTATTTTTAATCATTAACTGTTACGTAGGTCACACAAAAGTTCCTGAAATGTATTTTACATTTAACTTATCTTTTTTGTTGACAAAGGTTTTAGATCTGAACCACAGTGAATCATACTGATCATGATACATTGACTTTCCCAAACATGCTAGTGCTTATACGACATACAATGATGTTAAATTGCACTATGTATGAATTTACCCTGACATATGTTTGAGCCTTCACTGTGTACAAAACAGTTGTCATCATAAACAAAGCTTTAATTCGGTGCTTGGTCTAGTGTTTGGAGTGTCTAGTTTGCAAATGTCTGTCTGTATTTTCTTGTAGCTATCGTATGTGGAGCCCCACCCAGCATTCCTAACGGCCAGGTGGTTGGAACAGACTTCCAGTGGGGCTCCAGCATTAGTTACACCTGTAACCAAGGCTACCAGCTCTCTCTGCCCACCATCCTTACCTGCCAGGGTTCGGGCAACTGGAGCGGCGAAATGCCACAATGCTTTCGTAAGTCTCGCCCAAATGCTGAAAATGCCATTTCCAGACATTGGTTCTGCATTTATTTCACACTTCCAGCATTGCACAAAGCTGCATCTCACCCTACATCCAAGTAAAAGCTGCACTGTTTAAATGCCATGTTACACGGTCGCTCTTTCGTTGCAGCCGTGTTTTGTGGCGATCCGGGAATCCCTGCCCAGGGCCGGCGCGAGGACCGAGGCTTCACTTACCTCTCCTCTGTGTCGTTCTCCTGCTTTCCTCCACTGGTTCTGGTCGGCTCCACACGTAGATACTGCCAGTATGACGGAACCTGGAGTGGGACCCAGCCTTCCTGCATAGGTAAGATATGACTCAGTGATGAGCGGGGAGGGAATTCATTACATTGCAGTACACAGTTACTGAGCTGACTCTCTGCACACACGCTTGGGCATGAATAAATGCTGCTCTTGAAGATTTACAGAAAAGCAGATTTAAAGAATGAAAAATATAGTCCATAATTGAGTTTTGTGAATGATTCCAGTTTAGGGGTCATCAACTGGTTCTGTTCAAGGGACCACCATTCAGAGTAAGCAGTTTGTGTGAGTTGGGGGTGGGGAGTATTTTTTTTTATGTTTTGAAAATGAATAAGATGAGAAAAAAAAGTGATGTCAGTAGTGAAACTCACGTGTTACGGGCCACCTGCAGTGCCGCCGCGGACCACCGGTTGAAAACCCCTGCTCCAGTTCACATCATGTGTTCTCAAGTTCCACACATCATTTTTGGTTTTGATAGTTTTGTCATATTTTTTATTATCATTGTAATATTTAGTGTAGTTATATTCAGCAAAAATTGTACACGTTTTAGTCTTTCATTTTCATTCGATAGCGTCGATACACCACAAGATAAAGTTAGTTCTGGAAGTTCAATTTTTTCTCAGTTTGATAAAAACGTCTGGTTTTGATCTGGTGTGTTGGCAAGTTAGGATGTCCAGAAAGGCACATTTTTTGTCCATTTACCTGTCTCTGACATTGTTAGTTATGCTAATTATAACGCATCAACAAATATATCATGAGCGGCACTGTTTGTGTAGTGATTAGCACTTTTGCCTCACAGCAAGAGGCTCTGGGGTTTGATCCCCGGTTCTGCCATGTAGCCTTTCTACGTGGAGTTTGTGTGCTCACATAGGTTTCCTCCGGGTGCTCCAGTTTGCAGTCCAAAAGCATGCACTATAGCTTGATTGGTGACTAAATTGTCACATAGGTAGGGGTGTTGAAATGAATCGCATTAACGATGCAGACGTGGACGATTTTGCATCGATGCAGGGGCAGACCAAACATGGGCAGTGCTCTGGGAGCAGTGTTTGGGGACGGTACCTTGCTCATGAGTCCCTCAGTGGTACCTTTACCGGTCCTGGGATTCGACTGAGCAAATTTAAGGTACTCATAAGCAAGGTATCGTACCCAGACACTACTCCCCGAACGCCGTCTCATTTTAGCTGCCCACTGCTCCTTCACGGATGGGTCAAATGCAGAGTTTTTGTGGGGACCGGGTGGTTAAAAGATGGCCTGATATAAGATGAACTCTTTTTGGGAAAACCTTTTAGATCCCAGTCACACCAGCTGTGTGGATCCTGGCGCTCCTCTGTTCGGACACCAGAACAACACTCAAGGCTACCAGGTACCTGAATACACTTGCAATATTTAATGTTTTCATTTTCTCGTTTATTTATGTTTGTTTATTTTTCTCATTTTTGTGTGTTTTTACCGGACCAGATTGGCAGTACAGTGTTCTACAGCTGCAGGAAGGGCTACCTGCTCCTGGGCTCCATCTCTCGCACCTGCCTGCCCAACCTCACCTGGAGCGGCATGCAGCCCGAGTGTATTGGTGAGAGATCTTTACTCTGATACAAAGCCGCCTTCATTTAGCATGTCCTGCTTTACTTTGTTTTGCAATTCCCTTTGCTCTGGCAGTTTCATGCCAGTATTTCCCACACGGTTGATGAATAATGCAGGAAAACTATTTTAGTATTCAAGATATGTCACTCTGCTAGAACTTTACATGAACCCCAACAGTGCGTTTAGGCTTTGCTTATTCCACACTTCTCCTCCTCTACTAATCTGCCTTTTCTCTTCTGACCCCTCTTCTTCTCTTCTGACCCCTCCTCTTCTCTTTCTCTTCTGTACCCTTTTTGCTTCTCTTCTCTTTTCTTCTGCGCCATCTTCTCTTCTACATCCTCTTTCCTCTTCTCTGATGTTACACTGCCTTGTCTCTCCTTTTCTAATGATCATGCTTCTTCTCTTCTTTTCTCTTCTCTTACCCCTACACTTTTCTCTTCTTTTCATGTCTCTTCTTTTCTGCATACTCCTCTCTTCTGTACTTTACTCTACCCCTCTTCTTGTTCTTCATCTTTCCCCTCTTCTCTTCTCTTCTCTTCTTTTTCCCGTTTTTCTCCTCACGTCTTCTTGTCTCTTGTCTTCCTTACCCTATACTTTGCTCTTCTTTTTTTATCTCTTTCTCTGCTTTACTCTAACCTTTCTTTTAATTTATCATTCTTATTCTCTTCTCTTTTATTCCCTTCTCTTTTATTTTGTTCCCTTCTGTTCTGTTCTCTTCTCTTACTTCTATTTCCTTCTACTTCTCCTTCTCTTCTGCACCCTGTACTTTTTCTTCTTCTCTTTTTTCTCCTATCTTTCTCTTTTTCTAACTTTCTGCACCCTTCTTCTCTTCTGCCTCCTCTTATTTCTGTTTCCTTCTCTCCTACTCACTCTTCTCTACCGTACCCTTTACCCTTTTATTCTCTTCATCTTCTCTTTTTCATCTTCTCTACTTTTATTATTTCTCATTTTTTTCCTTACATTCTTCTCCATGTCTTCTTCTCCTCTCTCAGCCCATCACTGTAATCAGCCAGAGCTGCCAGCGCAGGCCGATGCCCGAGCTATAGAGTTGCCGTCTCTGGGCTACACTCTGATCTACACGTGTCAGCCCGGGTTCTACCTGGCCGGAGGATCTGAGCACCGCACTTGCAGAGCCGACGGCAGCTGGACGGGCAAACCCCCTTTATGTGCAGGTATAAAGCCTTGCCACAGTGTGTACACAGTTAGTCTGTTTGTACAGTCGATGTTTACCTCTTACAAACACTGTGTTCGACTGCTTTCACTTTAAAAGTGAGTGCTTTTACTACGCGAGTGTGACACATGCACAGCATGCTTGTACATCTGCATTATTACCAAATAGCTAATTGCTGATATTTACCACATTTTGGGCCCCTCTCTCTCTCTCTCTCTCTCTCTCTCTCTCTCTCTCTCACTAATGTTGATGAATTGCTGCGTGCACCTGTTTCATCTCCAAAGACTGCTGTGATCTGGGATTTCATTTCCTCATGCTATCTTTGGATTTTCATATCAGTGCAGCTTTGATTAGCCCCGAGCCAGGCGTCGGTTCGATTCGATCACAAGCAAAACGTGTTTTTGGCGTGCACAGATTACGCTAAGCCCCCTTCGACATGTGACTGGATCTCTCTTGCCACTCAAGGTCGTTATAAGAAGCATAACACGAGAAAGTAGCAGACAAAAAGTTGTCTTTTTCACTGCACCCCGAGGAGAAGAGTCACACTTGCAAATTATGGCTGTGATGAATCTTGGGCTGAAAGTGGGTGAAATACGGTGCTGATGGTGTTTAAAGCTAAGCTATAAAGATGGAGGAGAGGAGCGTGCTGCTGGCCTTTCAGCAGCAGAGAGATATTAACAGCACCTGTGGGAGCGCTGGCAGAAAGTGAGTTCAGGCTTCTGACAGCTAATAAAGCTCTGTCTTAACTCTGTGTGTGTGTGCATTGGAGTATCTGTTGCTTCCCACACTAACTTTTAAGAAGGAGTTTCATTGGAACAAAAGTATCGTGAAGAACATACCTTCGTCAGTAAAATAATGCAACAGTTGTCAGACGTCTTGAGGGATCTGGGCATGTTTTTAGCTGAAAAAGAGCTAAAATAGAGTTTACACTGTAAATTTACAGTCTAGTACCTGCAGCAGAGTTGCCATTTTCTGTATTTTTACAAGCATATTGTATTTGATATTTACAGTACAATCACTCTGCGTCTTCAGAGCAAAAGCAAAAACCAACTTCACCACCGCAAATTTCCTGCAACTGTTTATCAGAAGTCAAATTTTTGTAAGGGTTAAGTCTCAGGATATTGGCAGGAACATTGACAACTTTAACCTCTGAGTAACTAGTTTTGCATGAGGCAAGAACATGCTGAAGAACCTACTTGTGGCAGGAAGCTGAATGTGTTCGTTCTGGCAATCAACCTAAAGACTTTGTACCTAAAAAACCCATGATACTGACCGTGACTGACCTCATTGTCTGTGACTTCTGCTTTATGTTCCCTGAGGTAATGATAAAACCAGCTATCAATTTACAAATAAAACTGTTAACAACTAGTGATGATTCTCTCTCTCTTTTCGTTCTCACAGCCGATAACAGGCCAAGCGGGAAAACGGTGGGAACTGTGCAAGAGCCACCAAACACCAAACTTCAGGGTAGGTCTACAATAAACATCATCCAACACATGAACAGTTTCCACTCAGCACAAAGTGCAGTTAAAACGCTAAAAGCAGTGTTGGGGAAGCTCCTCTCAAATGGTAGTTTTTCAAGCTACAAGTTACTGGAAAAGTTTCAGCATTTTAAAGTTAGGTCGCTACTGACAAGCTACTGGATATAATGTAGTTAAGTTAGTAGTGTCACTGATTTTAGTTAGTTACTCCACGACGCTGCCTAAAACGATCTCTAATCGAGTCAGATCTCGTCGTTTCCGCTGTGCTCAGTTATAACTGCAGGACAGGGCTCAATTTCAAGCTCTAGCAAAACCGAAAGGAAAAACCCAAATGAAATTAGACGTTATTATTCTCATTCTTTCTCTCTCACCGACAGTACCTAGTGGAGTGTTTGCTAAGAACTCTCTCTGGAGGGGCTCGTACGAGTACCTGGGGAAGAAACAGCCAGCCATGTTGAGCATTACCGCTTTCGAACCGTTGAGCAACCGGGTCAATGGCACCCTCATGGACCACAGTGGAGTGCAACTCAATCTGGCCGGTGAGTGGGTTTTTCTCTCTCCTCCTCAACATTAACCCTCCCACATGTGTGCCGTTACCTGCCCCCTCGCTTATGATTCCCCACCACGAATCTGATGCCTTCTCGGTCCAGTAAGAGAACTACTCTTGTGGTAGAGAAACTGAATAAGCTAATAGCAGAGGTGAGAAGTGATCACAGTGGAATTCCAACCAGTTTAATGCTTGACGGAAGCTCCAAATTGTGATAACAGCAGGTATTTATCCAGTGGTTGTACTGGGATTCATTACCATATAGCATTGGTCCCCAAATCCAGCCAGATCCAGCCTGGGCAAGCAATATATTTGGCCCCTCACGTCACATTGGCAAAAAACGTAAACAGACGCGTGCTCCCTATGGCCGTCTGTGATTAGCGATCTCCACGTCAGTGGGTTGACATCTCCGCTAGTCATTAAAAGTTTGTGAAATCTTAACAGTAACAGTTGCAATAACAGACTTTGAACATTATATTTGTTACTCTGTCTGTGAAATTATTTCTGAGTAATTCTGTAAAAACACATTAATTACATTATTCACGACGTAAACACGCTTTAGCACTCGCGACCCTCAAATGGAACGCCATCATGCACAAAAACGTAGTTTTCTTCCAGAAAGGCCAAAAGCGGCTCATTTTATATAATAAAATAAAAACTGCGGATTTGTAGGCCCTCAGCCTGACTTGCTTTACATAAATTGCCCCTCGGGGAAAGATAATTGGGGACCACTGCCATATAGGGATTAAAAGAATACAAGGATACAGAATTGTCAAAAGAGGAAAAAGAATGAAACTATGAGGGGAGGTTGAAACCTGGCTGCCTTGGACATGGTCATCAAATTAACACGATGCAGAAACGGAAAGCATTCTTACAATCTTTCACTAAGAAGAAATACATTTCCCACAACAGAATCCCCAAGTGAACGTACAGTACTTAACTTTTTCTCGTTCCACTTGTTTTCTTTACATGCGCTCAAAGTAGTGATCTTTCTCTCCCTTCGCAGGTACCTATAAGCGGGAAGAAGCTCATCTGTTGCTTCAAGTCCATCAGATTCGAGGACCGGTGGAGATTTTCGTCAACAAGTTCAGAATCGACAACTGGGCGCTGGACGGACATGTACGTGCTTCTTTTATAATGCTAACCTTAACTTTACTTAATATGTTAGTGGTGAGCGATTAGGCGCTGCGTTAGCAGTAGAGATGGAAATCACAAGCTTCGTCATGACATGACAGTATCTATTAGAGGTGTTCAAATTAATCACATAATTGATGCATCGCCATGCAGAGGAGGACGATTCTGCATCAGTTTTCGGGGGAAGACCGTAATCGATTATATCGTGGGTTTTTCAACCGGTGGTCCGCTGTCCCCTGGTGGTCCGTGGTGGCATTGCAGGTGGTCCGTGACATGCAATCCAGTTTAACTACTTAAATCACTTTTTTAAAAAGTCATTTCATTTATTTAAACATTTCCAGACGATTTGGGCATCTTTATGACTTACTGAATTTAACGCAAATATCTAAAAAGTAATAGACACATACACAAAGACACAGTGGACAGCTGTTGGAGTGGTGGTCCCTGGGACAAAACCAGTTACCAATCCCTGGATTATATCATTATGATGTGGCTTGGTGATGTTCTGTGTGCAGTGTGAAGTAATATAGAAAAATTGATGGGACGCATCATGATGCATCAAGATATTATATCGAATCCAATCATTGTAATCAACACTTCATCCACTTGTGAGACCTCTAGTATCTATAGAATCAACAACACTTTGACGATTTCATGAAGTCTACTATGATACAATTTCTATTCGATTTAGTTCAGTTGCTTATTTACCACACTTCCATACATATTAAATCACTAAAATCGAGTAGAAATATGAGTTTTTTTTTAAATTCCTGATCTCAACCAGACATTTAAATGAAAAATAATCTCCTCTGTTAATGAAAATAGACGTTCTGTTTCTATATAAAGTAATCTTACAATATGTATGATGTCTGATGTATGTATTTTGGATCAATGCTAAGGGCTTGTTGATCATTAAATGGATGTTTTAATACAGAGAGATACATAGTTGTAGGGCTGCAAATAACAATTATTTTGATAATCGATTAATCTGCTGATTTTTGATCAATTATCAATCAATTATTAATCGGATGAAAAAAGCAGGAAAAAACAATTACATTTCCAGCATTTTCTAATAAACCAAACTGTAAACCAAATATTTTCTGATTCATTGAAAATGAAGAAATATTGAAGTTTGGGCCATGTTTAGCCAATTTGGACAGATTTTGGCCTATAACTCATTTTTGACTCTTTTCTGGGAGAGAACTACATTTTTGCACGTGATGGCATTCCACATGAGTCACGTTACAATAACACATGGACACACGTCAGGAATAATCACTGACAATATCAAGTAAATGGCTGTATTGTGAGTAGAACGCTGGTTGTTTTTGTTATTTATCAGCTAAAAATGAGTTTTGTCTGTGATAAATGGGAAGTTTTGACTGAACTGGAACATTTTAGTGAATGTTGGACTTCCCTCTGAGAGTTGTGCACACTAACAAACGCATTTACTTCAGTTTTCATGACGGCAAGGCACGGCACTGGTTCTCGTCTCCCTCTTATTCTTCTTTTACAGCAGTCGGTGTCCAGCTTAATGTTGCTTTACTGCCAACGTGGCTTTGGTTAGCCTACTGTCCCCACTGTCGCAAGCCACTGTACTTATGTGCATAATAACACAGACCCAACAAATCGATCATTAAATTGGTTGCCAACTATTTTAATAGTTGATTTCAATCAATTTAATCGATTAGTTGTTGCAACCCTAGACAGAAGAATCGTAACACCCCTAGTTAAAAAACATTTCCAGGAAGATGCAGAAGGTTAAAATTAAAATTAAAAGCTCTCATTGCTGCTTGTTTTCAGAGTACTGACATCTCGTCTCCACGATTAGAATTCCAATTATGTCACTAGTTTACCACATTGGCATAAAAACACATCTGTAACAGGAGAGGAGCTGAAGTTCTTTACACGAGAACTCAACGCCAGTAATGCTGTTTACAAACCAAGTCAAACCCATGACCTTTTGAGCGCTTCGACTAGAGCTTGCCTATTAGATAGAAAAATACATGCTTTATTTGTGTAACGTCACTGCGCCAAAGTTCAGGTGTTTTAGTCTCAAAGCATAGAAAGCTCTCAGTATAATCCAGCACTGAGGAGGGCAAAGCTGCAGTGAGTGTTGTTTAAGATCCACCTTGCACTCATTCCATGAAAGGATGAAAAACAACTAGACATGGCACGTTCCCTGTGCAAGCAACTCTATGACCTCCCAAAACTTTTTAGATTGACTGCATAGTCTTAAAATAATAGTTTATCCAAGCTTTTAGCATGCGCATACAATAACTCCTGTGATTCTGCATTCTTTTTGGCGTAGCGTGAGTTTTACAGGGGTGGCCATATTTGCATTTCATATTCTAACAAACGTTAGTTTGCATATGACCAGTAGGAAATAAATAATGAGAAGTGCATATGTTGGACTTCTTGGGAAAAGTGCCTGAAAGAAAAAAAAAAATGACTCATTTTAGGCAAATAAGGGTTCAGTCTCATATGAGTCAGCATTCTTGGATGATGTTTTTCTCCGACTTTGCTAAGTAGGCTAACTTTGGAAAGTAGACTAAACTCTTTCTGCTCTTTGATGCAGCACTAATGTGAGGCTGTGCGTGTTGGTATAGTGGTGAGTTTAGCTGCCTTCCAAGCAGTTGATCCGGGTTCCATTCCCAACCAACAGTACATTTGAGGCTGTTGAACCGGTAAAGGTGCCACTGAGGTACTCATGAGCATGGCACCGTCCCCAAACACTGCCCACTGCTCCATCACAAATGGAGGGCACATATACTCAGTCACAATCACAGTCACATCTTACGGGGCCAATTTAAAGTCGCCAATTAACTTATGTTGCATGCTTCTGGACTATGGGAGGACACAGGGAGAGCATGCAAACTCCACACAGAAAGGCCCCACGGCCGACCTGGGGCTTAAACCCAGGACTTTCTCGCTGTAAGGCAGCAGCGCTAACCACTATGCCGCAGTGCCGCCCCCGAAACAGTGTTGATGGGAGCTTCGCTAGTTTCCACTCTGTCAACTGTGCAAGATGAGCTGCCCCTTTAAAAATGCAGCCTGTAGCATTTTCTGCTGGTTAGCCACTTTAGTCGCTTTATTGCTGAATATTATTATCATAATGTGTGTCTGGAACAGGATGTAACCTTCAAGAGTGCCATGCATTTTGCATTAAGCTGTCTCACCTTGTCATCACATCAAATTCAAAAGCTATTTAAAATGTATGAATGCATTAATTCACTTAAAAGTAGTTACACAGTCTCATTTCTATCAGGATGTAATATTGTTTTATTAGTTGTAAAAGCTACTTGTTAAATTCTACTTGTTGCTCTTAGCTGTAGCTGGAGTCCTCAGTGATCCAGTAACCCACAGCTCGTCCCACACAGCCATGTTCTGCTATTTTTGTGATGCACTTCCATTGACTCGCATAAATATTACATGTGAACAAAATTAAAGTTCGCAAAGCCTCAAAAATCAAATTGTTTTTACTACTTTTATGCAACAGGTCTTCAGAAATACCTAAAAACCTGCCCACACACATGCACCAGGCACATACATGCTGTCACTCTGGAGAATAGGAGAGCCGAGAAAGTTTTGTCTTTTAATTAAAATGTCACTTAAATCATTGCCGAGTAATCGAGGCCACGCTTCCCCCCCCCCACCCCGACCCCCCACCCAGTGCACCAGAGACAAGCAGCTGTGAAAATGTAATTAAAAGTGGGGGTCGTAAAGTGTGTGTGTGTACACATGTAAGCATTTTTTCCTCGCTCGCATGAGGAATGGGCTAGTTTGGAAATTAAATGTCAGGTGTAAGATGTACACTGCCTCGCTGACACATTTTGCCTTTCAACGGCTTATTCTTGGCATTTTAAAAATGTATCGACTTTCTAATACAAGCCGTGTAATGTGTGTGTTGTCTTTTCTTCACAGGTGTCGTATATGCCTTCATCCAACTCCTTTGTGTATCAAGGGTTTGTTAGAGGGAAAGGATTTGGTCAGTTCGGGCTTCAGAGACTCGGTATGTGTTTATCTTGCCGACATGTTGGAATGCAAATGAATCTGCAACTATAATTACAACTTCTACCTCTAATTTTATTGTCTCTTCTTTTTTAATTCAAAATCTTACACATTTGACTGTTAGAATTAATTGAGTATCCTGTTCTGTTGAAATATGTGACATTTCCTTTCTTCATATTTTTATATGATTAATGGGCATCACTTTACAATAAGACTTCCCTTATAAAGGTTTGTAAATGATTTATAATCAGATTGTAGATGGTTTTTAAATCATTAATTAGTGATAAACACATAACAATCGTCATACACTGATGCAGGCTTGTTATTTGGTGAGATCTCAGAACTTGTTAGCTGCTCAGTTTATCTCATCTCCTTGTCTCAGGCAGAATTTTTACTGTCAACTTTGTCACGTTTGTTAACGTACTGTTACTAGTATTGTAGTAGGGTCTCGAGATCAGTTTTTGAAAGTCTCGGTCTTGTATCAGAGTCGGCCATATTTGTACTCTGTCTTGTCTGAATTTTATTTTAAGATCAGCCCGAGACCACAATATTACCATTAATGAGTTGTTTACTGACGGATTGGATGAATTCTCACAGTATTGTCTCGGTATCAGCCTTTAAGAGTCTTGGTCTTGTCTGACACCCTTCTTTCGGTCAAGACTTGGTCTCTGTTTAGCTGCTTTTGACTACAACTCTAGCTGTTACCGTTAAAAATCCAAGAGTGGCTGTGTTATTGCTTATTAGGTGATTTAGATATTTTGGTGAGTTGCTAGATGTCAGTTATCTGTGTCCTGTCTAAACCAACATTGGTCTCCGGGGTTAGGATTCCCCTGTTAATCTTGATGTTTCGTGACCTTTTTATGACTGATTATTGACGAATTACTAACATCTGGCAAAACACTTGCCGAGCAACTGGCAAGGTCTGAGATTTCACCAAATAGCAAGCCTTTTGGGGCAGTTGGTGGCGTAACGGTTGATCAGAAGGTCGCCGGTTCGAATCCCATACCGATAAAGTTACCGCTGAGGCACTCATGAGCACGGTACTGTCCCCAAGCACTGCTCTCTGGGCACTTGACATGTTAGCTGCCCACTGCTCCTTCACGGATGGGAGGTCACATTTGGTTGTGGTGCACTGTGTGCTGTGGTGTGTTCACAATGAGAAATAATCACTCGCCTGCGTCAATGTGTCAACTGTTATAAATTGTTTCTCACTGTTTATTAATGATTTAAAGACTGTCTACAATGTAATTAACACGCCTGATTATAAATCATTCATAACCCTTCACAAGAGTAGTCTTATTGTAAAATGTTACCAAATGCTTTTCCAGAGTGAACTGTTTGACATCCCGTAGAGATGCTCAGCAACACAATTGTATATTCAGGGAATTATTATGTAGGAAGTTATTGATAATCCTTCTTAAACCATAACTTAAATCCTGAGCCTGGTGCTAGCTAACAAACTGCCCCTCCCGTGGTCTTATTGTTGTAAAGCACGGGAAGTGATTTGTTTTGGCGGCGGAAGACAGGGAGAAGAGAGAACAGATACATAAATATGATTTCTGTATGGCCTGTTTGCTAGAGAAACAAAATGTAAGTTTGCTGCCTGGAAGCCAAAGACTGTTCTGTCAAATCCCAGCGTAATGAAATGGCCCTGCTTACTCTATAACGGACAGCTGTATACACTGCCATCGCAATCACCAGAGAGTGAGCAAACACTACATTTATTGATGGGGCAGCTGAGATGTGCCAGGTGTGTGTGTGTGTGTGTGTGAGCAGTTTTATTGAGTATATTTACTGACTCTCCCACTCTTTTGTGCTGGTACTTTGTTGGGGAAGGAGGGTTTGGCATTGTCTGGTAAACAGGTGCATTGTCACTCTCATGTTGTTCAGGGAGGCACTGTTGTCTAAATTGAAAAATGAGCAGCAAATGACTTCATCTTTCTAGCATCTTCATAGCAATAATTAAAAAGCCCTGTTTGGATAATGGAGTTTGACATCTCCCAAAAACACGCCTGTCTGTCGAGTTTATTACGCAAATAGATTGAAAATCCAGCACTCGCTATTCCTGTCCTATTTATTTGTTTTTGCACTTTGATTAAAAATGATTCACATACAAGCTTTGTCATGGAGTTTTCCACTTGTAATTTAAGGCTGCGAGGTGTGAAATATTATCTTGCAGAAATAATGGATTCTCAAACAAGGGTGTCTGCAGAAAAAACCTTATAAATGTATGTTATTAGCACAGAGTCCATAACATGTTGCACTTTTTCCTCTCCTTTCTACAGAGGGCCTGGACTCGAACGTGGAGACTCCCGGCTACAACTTTGCCTCGAACAGCAGTTCAGTTGCAGCAGCCATTTTAGTGCCTTTTATAGCCATGATCATAGCAGGATTCGCTCTGTATCTCTACAAACACAGGTACGCCGATACTCTGCCATAGTGTGCCGCTTGCAATCAATCTGTCTTGTTTGTAGTGCTGAGATAAGGTAGTGTTCGATTACGGAGTTCTGCTTGTAGCTGCGTTCATCAATACCAATATTGGTTCAAAAGGGACATTTCACTGATTAGACTGTCTCTCATTTACTTCAGGAAAAGACCCAAAGTTCCCTTCAATGGCTATGCAGGCCATGAGAACACCAACGGAAGGGCGACCTTCGAAAACCCCATGTATGACCGCAACATCCAACCGACAGACATCATGGCCAACGAGTCTGAGTTCACCGTCAGCACAGTCTGTACAGCAGTATAGCAACCGCTCTCTCCACAGGTAAGAACGACCTCCAGTCAGAGTTCAGAGTGACCTCTGTTTCAGAATTACAGGGCCAGCCACTCTCGAGAGAGCAATTTGGGATTAAGGGTCTTGCTCAGGGGCCCAACCATAGAGGTAGAACAGAATCAGGCACAAATCCACACCCCTTTTGTCCCAAACTGAGTTTCTAGACTACCACCTTCTGACACAGATTGACCACTAGACTACTAGACTACCACCTTCTGACACAGATTGACCACTAGACTACTAGACTACCACCTTCTGACTCAGATTAACCACTAGACTACTAGACTACCACCTTCTGACACAGATTGACCACTAGACTACCACCTTCTGACACAGATTGACCACTAGAGTACTAGACTACCACCTTCTGACACAGATAGACCACTAGACTACTAGACTACCACCTTCTGACACAGATTGACCACTAGACTACCACCTTCTGGCACAGATTGACCACTAGATTACTAGACTACCACCTTCTAATACAGATTAACCACTAGACTACTAGACTACCACCTTCTGACACAGATTGACCACTAGACTACTAGACTACCAACTTCTGACACAGATTGACCACTAGACTACTAGACTACCACCTTCTGATACAGATTGACCACTAGACTACTACCTTCTGACACAGATTGACCACTAGAGTACTAGACTACCACCTTCTGACACAGATTGACCACTAGACTACTAGACTACCACCTTCTGACACAGATAGACCACTAGACTACTAGACTACCACCTTCTGACACAGATTGACCACTAGACTACTAGACTACCACCTTTTTAGTTGATCTACATAACATAATGTTTAAGTTGATCTACATAACATTTACCCAATATAGCAGACACACTTATGCAGAGCAACTTACATTCCCTAACTACAGGGACAGTCTCTTCTGATATAACTCGGAGTTAAGCGTCTTGCTCAGGAACCCAGACATTATCCACTTGTATAGTTAGTGAATGAATACTACACATGAAATCAGTGTTAACATGGAGTAATTTAGAATGATACAGAATGCCCTCATCTAAGACATCAAAATGTTGTGTACAGAAAATGTACATTTTGGTAGACATGATGTTAAATATATTGATGTTTTCATATATGTATATCACACTATACAGCAGGTTTCTTTGCGTACTGTTTGGTGCATTTTTTTGTTTACTCACATTTTATTTGGAGATTAATCATTTTAAACTTCAACACTGAGGCGACTGTAAAATGACAAAGCAGATTTATTAACATAAGTGTGTGTAATTTAAAGTTCAAAATTGCTTTAACCTCTTGAGAAATCATTTTATGCATTTTAATTTTGTTGTTTCGTGAGAGCAGCCAGTGTGTCCAAACTCAAGTTAAAATACTTACTATAAAAACTTAAATGCTGGTTTGAGCAGCAAAATCCCTCCAGTCAAATTAACACCAACACTGCTGGGTGAAAACCACCATTTTGTTCCATCTGAGCCTAACTAAACATTTGAAGAAATTATTCAACACTGGAAAATTTCCAGTGTGCCAAGCCCCTGGCATATGCCTACAGACGTGTTTCGTATCCGTGTGGGAAAGTCACACATTTGCATGTCTTCAAAACAAAAAGGTCACGAGCCAAACAGATGAGACTTTACAGGCATTGTGGCGTGGGTGGCCCGGGGCTCAGTCTTGTTCTATCTGGCATGATTCACTAACATTGTTTACTGCATTTGTTTCACAAACTGGCACGTCAGCGTGTGGTTTGTTGGACTGTAGTGTGGTGCCACTGCCCTCGGACAAAGTCAGGAACAGCCTGCTGAGGCACGAGTCAGAATCCAATTTGTAACTTAATATTGATAGCAGAGAGGTTCAAAACAAGCCAAATCTGTTCCGCAGGCTCTGAACTTGAAGTGGTGTAGGAGACTCCTAGTTATTTGTTATGATAGAAAATGTCCTAAGCAGTTCACTTACCACTTAGAATTTATTATAACTAACCCTTTCGTCCTTTTCTCTCTCCCAACCACATCTCATACTTGTCTACCTTTCCTTCATATCTTCTTTCTTCTCCTCTGTCTTTTCTTTCACCCTCCCCCCTCGGCCCACATTGTTCACCCTCATCCACCTTTTCACAGGTTGAGGGCATGTTTGACCACACCAGTGCCCCCCACATGCAGAAACGGGGCCTTGAGGGTGGGCTGAGACCGAGGAATGGAAGCATTTTTTCCTTAAAAAAAAAGAAAAAAAAGATTCTAATTATAGTCAAAATGATCACTCGTCGACGATGAAGCAGGAAATAATAACGACAACTCAAAAGGAAAACAAACACCAACGTTCCTCAGAGACCACCACAGCAGCGTTACCTGAATCTCGGCCTCTTTTCATGCGTCTGCAGTTTCTCCTTTTTTTATCCGGGAAGAGCTTCCTGTGGAATTTTGCCATGGCAGATGGGACGTTTGTGACGCTCAAAGTTGGTGCTTGGCAAAACAGAGAGAGAGAGAGAGAGAGAGAGAGAGAGAGAGAGAGAGAAGGCATGAGAGATCGAGACCAGGAGCGGGATTATAATACTGAGTTTTCAGTAAGGATGCTTGCTTACAGTGTTTCTTCAGTGTGGACGGGGAAATTGTGGCGAGTCTTGCTATGAGGGGAACCCGTGAGAGGAACACCCTGGGCAATTGGAGCTTTGCTTTACTTTTCTATATGTATCATTTTTTTCCCCATTCCATTGAGCTTGTTTGGCCTTTTTTTGTCTCTTGCACGTTGAAGCTGCAGGATTATGAATAAGTGTGGACTTTTGTTCACATTACTGGCCCTCTCTGTCTGACAGTCTCACTATCGATTTCTCTGAAATTTTCACCCGGAGCCACAGAGCCCGAATTGAAGTCGAATGAGATTTTGAGGCTTATTAGAAGACTTGGATTCAATCATTAGCACCTTCTCCACTTGCCTTCCAGCCTGGAGCGTGGAGTGTTCTCTCCTCAGCTCCTGCCACCCTGGCTGAGATGGGAGAGCCTGTACATGCCCCCGAGGAGAGGAAAACCAGAGAATATGAAAGGAAATGGGAATGTTATTTGTGTGGCTGTGTGGAAGGCTGACTTTAGGCAGTTTATCTCCTTTGGATTCCATTTTTTTGGAGGAGGTTCTGGAGCATATCCAAGATCATGTGTAATGCACATTCAGGACTGGGATGGCATCTGCATTGCCCCATGTGGACCTGGTTTCTCTCCCGTTCCTTATTAGTCTACAATTGATGTCCTGAGCTCCGTTCACCGCAGTGTTTAAAAAGACTGCGGACAGTAAAGCGGCGCTCTGGCCTCCCGGGCCAGCGGCGGGGCCAGCAGTGAGACGGCGTGCGGATGCTCTGTCGCTCAGCCTTTCGGCGGAGACGAATTCTTTGGAGAGGCTTATGGATGTCTGCTGCCCTAATCGCTTTCTTTTTGGAAAGGTTGTCGACGTCTTTCTTTCGAAACCCAACTTTCTTCAGGGCGAGCAAACAAAAACAGCAGAAACAACAAACATGAAAGACAACTCACCAAGCACGTAGCCCGTTGACTCCTGGCGGTATCTCCGAGCCTTGCATTCTAGCAAGTGCGGGAGATCAAGGCACCGTGTTTCTGCCCTTGTGTTAGTTTTAGTTGAAAGGAGTCAACTTCCTGCTTTAAGATCAAAGAACGAGAACATGTACGAGCGTTATGATCTGGAAATGTAAAAATTGGTCCTGGCAGCCCCACCCCAACACTCCTCTTCACACCATGCTGACATTGTGGAGATTTGTTATCAGAAAAGAGACGTAGGCATCCCAACCTCAGAACAAAGCAAGTGATCAATCTATGTAAATTCGCCATGAAATTTTAATTGGAAGTCATTTATAGAAACCTATGTATTATAGATGGCTCAAGGCAGCGTTCACAGCGCACTCGTTTCTACAGAACTGGGCAGGAATGGAGATGATTGGTGGAAGCCATGTGTCTGATTTTAGTTCTCTTGTTATAATATATCTATAAATGAAGGGCAGTGATTAAATGGTAGAAAGGCTGTAAGAGTTCTGCTACTCTAGACTAAGCAGGAGCTAAGAGTCGAGGAATAGACAACATTGATGAAGTCGGAAAAATAGGGGACAGTTAGTGAAGCTGATGATCTTGCAGAGGTTTGCATTAATCACTGAATAATCATTATTAATAAGGTTACTCAATACTTATATTTAGTATTTTCTGCCTGTATGCCAGTGTGTCCCCATATACATTCCCAGTCCAAAGTTTTTGACACTATAATTAGGATTAAAGTGAATTGATAATTCTTAAAAAAAGGAGAGGTAGCAAGTAATTAAAGAAAAATGGAGATTGTTGACAAAAACGCCTTTTATTAGACGTATTAAAGTACCCGCCTTCTGATGAAAGCTCAGCTCAGCAGTCTCTAAGCATTATTTCGTTTTTGAAAAGTTCACTTCATTCGGTCCTGTGTCCTCCAACCACGTTTTTTGCGCTGAAAGCATTCAAAACCTCACTTACAGAGCACTTTCTCTGCGCTTCTCTCAGCGCTTGTTGTTGCTAAGTTACGGAAAGCGTCATTGGGCACTACATTGGTTTCTATTTCAGGTAAACATTGTAACGTGTTCCTTGGAGATCGGTAGATATAAAAATTATCTTTACAATGGAGAGAAATCGCATCTTACCTTCTCCAGCTGCTCCAGATACGCCGCCATTGTTAGTTGTTAGTTAGTTCTTGCCTGTGTGTCCCACCCCTTCCTCGATTTTGATTGGCTAGCATGAGAGAAGTGACATTGACGAGCCGCCCAGTGCTTTTCTAAAAGTTGAAGGGATTTCAACTTGAAGCGCTCTGAGGGCTGGAGTAAAAAACTTATTTTTTTCCGCCGAAGGCGCTTAGCGCTCTGAAAGCTAAAGCTCATAGGATTTGTATTAAAAATAGGCGCTGCCAGCGCAAAAAACACTGGGCCTTATTGTTGAAATGCTCTGAAAAAATTATACTAGTTAACAATGCAAGCCTGAACCTTTAGCCCAAATCAAGTAGCGTTAAAAATCTTTATACAGGTCTTTCCCAAACATATTGGTTCAACAAATTGCTTTATTACTTTGCTTGATTGAGGGTGTCCCAAAACATTTGACATGTTGTCTTTCAGAAAGTTTGTAGACTATATTTTGCCATAACTATCCTGCAGAAACCGAAATCGTTGTATGTAAGGCACAGACAGATCCCCCTCTCTGGCATAGTGGTCACTTTGTCGCCTTGCATTCCCTATTTAAAGCTTTGTTTGGCATTGGCTTCAAAGCCCTCCATTACCCAGTACTCGGTCATTTGTTATGTATTTTCAATGAGCATATAAAATCCCTGACACAGTTTGCTGTGGAAAGAGCTTGTGAGAGGAATCGCTGTATTGTTACTACAATCTGTTTTACCTGCCTTTTGGTAATTGCTTCTACAATTTTATTACTTTTTAAATCTGCGGCTTATCTCCGCTAAGTGAACATAATATTGCCCGGCGCTTGTTTCAATTGTGCGTTGATGGAAAAAGCAAAGATTGTATTTCCCCGGTGATTTCACAGGCAGAATGGTTGGCAGGCACATTATCTTAAACCTATTGGCATTTGCTTCCTATTGCACAATATGACTGCTTTTCGCCCCTGCCTTTCCCACGCATAATTTCAGTTCAAATTACTTTATCAGTCAGGATACCGTCTCCATTCACTAACGTCGTTTCCGTACACATCATACCTCAGTTATGACTATCACAAGCAGTTTCTTTATAATGGTAAAGTGCATGTGTATATTGACGTGCGTCCCATGATGTCTAACAGAAGCAGAGGACTGGTGAGGGATGCAATGTACTGCTGGTTTTGCTGTTTGAATCTATCAATCTCTCTGAAAAAATCCTGGGAATTTTTTTTTCATTCCCCATTGACCCTATTAAAAGGGCTTAATTTTATAGATGAGACAAAAGAAAACTTTCTTTTTTCTTACTTTATGCTTGTGAGGCCTGAAGTATAAAACATTTCAGAAAACCTTTGTTTCTTAAGGTCTTGCCCAAGTGTTTGCTCCACCAGTGTCTCGATATCTTTCCTAACAATGAGTCTGCTTCTCAGAAGGTCCTTCCCGAGTTCCCTGTTGGCCGCTGTGATGCTGAAAACCTCAAATAAAAAATAACTGTCAAGTGCCAGAGGAGAGTTTCAAAGTTGCTGGTTCTCTCTCTGTGGTTTGGCTGAGAGCTAAACCTTCATGTTATTCCTAACCCAAGAGAACAAAACAGATGATGCGAGAGAGAAACAGAGAGCAAACAGAACATCTCTGAATACATTTACAGTACGTTCATGTGTTGGTGAGACTCTCGGCAATCTGCTGCCCATTATTTTTTCACGAAAATAAAAATCTGCTTTATTCTTCTGGACATAGATGATGACTGTAATCATTAGTATTTCCCTTAAGGCACTGTTTTACGCTACGTAGCCTTTTGTAGGGGAAATATGGTGCTCCTTGTTCTAAATTGGAGGTGTGCTGATTGTAATTACGCTTTTTTCACGTCAAATGCAGCAAATTTTGATTTTGCCAGTCTTAAGACATTCAAAACGACTCAGTACAGATTTTTCCCTCCCAAAAAACGTTAAGATGTCAGGCATTTTCATTCTTTTAAAGGAGATGAGAAGAAAGCCGTACCTGATTTCAGAATCTTATTCTGGTGTGTTCGAGACTTAATGGGGCTCAACGTTTTCCTGTCGGATGAAATTCTGCTGACTTTCCAGGTGAACTCTGAGGAGGCTTTTGGTGGAAACATCTCAAATTTTCCCTTTGGTATTACTGTGACAGGAATGCGACTGGATATATTTTGATGGCTTGGTTTGCTCGTTCCTTTCTTCGTTGATACCATGACTGCATTTCAGACTGGATTGTCATCTCGGTCAGCCTTTCAGACACATTTCACTCATGAAGGTCATGACTTCAAACCTGAATGGATGACGCAAGACAAGTAGCATTCCAAGAGGGAAAAATTCATATCACATTGAATGTATCTTAATTTTTTTAATTGCCTATACTGTAGCTTGATACCTTTACATTCATATTTCCCAGAGTACATGACAAAACCACCTGTGGGCTCATAAAAAGAAATCACAGATTTTAAAATCTGTCCCCAGAGAAAGAAAAAAAAAGATTTATGGATATTATTAAATATATTTTGAATTGTACATAAAGTATATTGATATCATTTTTATCCCCAAAGTATGTATTATAATAAATCCATATATTAAAAACAGTGGGCTAAAAAATTAAGATCTGTGTTAAAAGGTTTCAGTATGCACCTTTTAGGATCCTGCTTTCCTCGTTTTAACTTAATTTTTGGAAACCGAAACGCACCGATTGCATTCCTCTCCACCGTAAGAGAGAAGTGCCCAACCTTGAGTGACTTTACTGGACTGCTCCTAATAGCCAAAGCCTCGAGGAACACAGTCAGACTGCAGTTATATGCTCTTTGACCAAAAGGGATTTGTTGCATAAGTTTAAAGTGTAATGGATGTGAGAGGACCTGAATGAACTGACCTGGTGTGAATTACGCAAGGAGAAAGACGTAAAAAACATGAAAAACTTTTTTTTGTACAGAGATATATTTTTATGGAAATACATTTGTAATATAAAAAAGAGAAAAATGGATTGATCTGTAAATGTTTTTCATTATTGTAGTACAAATGCTAGTGGGGAATATAAAAATATCTATATATATACAAAGAGAAAATAGAAACAAAGCTTTTTTGTAAATGTAAAAAAGATTGTATATACAAGTTTACATATTGTACATATGTAATACCCGACATGGCTTGTCTGCAGTATATAAAATGTATTTTATCCGTCTGTATATGATGCTTTGCATTGTGTTTACGCTTATTCTACTTTCTTGAACTTGAAACCTATTTTGAAGTTTTTTGAATAAAAAATAAAAACATATTTGATTGTCATTTTTATGTATTGATGAGCGGGTGCGGTGGCACGATGGTTAGCTCTGCCACCTCACAGCGAGGAGGTCCTGGGTCCGATCGCCGGGTCGGCCGTAGGGCCTTTCTGTGGAGTTTGCATGCTCTCCCTGTGTTTGCATGGGTTTCCTCCAGGTTCTCTGGTTTCCTCCCACAGTCCAAAAGCATGCACTACAGGTGAATTGGCCACTCTCAATTGGCCCCGTAAGGTGTGATTATGTCAGTGTGTGTGTGCCCTGCGGTGTGTTGGTGCCTGCACATTTTTTCAAGGCAGAGATGATGCAACAGTTTTTTAAAAGTGAACACACCACAGCCCAGCACAATGGGACCTCAGCATTTGACCCATCCTTGAAGGAGCAGAGGGCAGCTTTTTTGCAGTGCCCAGGGAGCAGTACTTGGGAGTGGTACCTTGCTCATGAGTACCTTAGTGGTACCTTTACCAGTCCAGGACTTGAACTGGCAACCTTCCAATCACATGGCCAAGCGTTATGCGTCGATGTTTTCCTGCCTGTTTTTGATATATACATACCTATATACAAATGATGCTGATTTGACAATTCAGAACTTTCATTTGTAATTGGCTGTGGTGTGTTGGCGCCTGTCCAAGGTAGTTCCCCGCCTTCCGGACCGGAGCCTATCCCAGGAACTTCCGGGTGCAAGGCGGGGAACGACCTTGCACAGGCGCCAACACGCCCGCAGGCACCCCGCGACCTCCGCAACCCCAGTTGGGATTAAGTTGTTCAGATAATGAATGAATGAATGAATTTGACTTAGATGTAGAGATCTAACGGCTGTGTGGGTAGACTGGGAGGGGAATCTTCCCGGGTCTGAAGGCAGCAATGTAGAGTGACCAAGGACAGTGTGTTTAACCTTGTTCCTTGATATAATATTTCCACATGAGAGGGAAAAATAGACTAAGAAATCTTTGATTGTTCTGATGTTTTATTGTAGTGCAAGGCAGGCATTTCCACTAATCATTCATTCTTCTTAGGTAGCCACTCGAAAGGATATCTACAGCTTTCTGACTGAACTACGTAATCTTTTCAGAAATAATGTGACCCGTTTTTATAAATCTGCTGGACAGTGTCCCCTCAGGCCTGTTTCAGTTTTGCAAACCAAAACACAGTCACACATTTAATGCCATTTGACCAGCAGATGTTTCATGATTTACAGCTTCTGTTATTTATGATTTATGTGTTACTTTGAGTTAACAGTTTAGCCGTTTAACATTGGGGGAAAACAGTATTCATTGTGTTTAAAGGTTCCTGCAACATATGTCTGGATGCTCTGTTTGCATAATTAGATGTAACAATTTGTCTAAAACTCCCAGAGTTCCTAGCACTTCCCACACATAACAACAACAAATGCAGGATGTGTTTGTTTGGTGTTAGGTGGTGCATTATGTAGATTTATGTGCTTCTCTGAGTATGTGGTTTCTCATGGATTTAGCACAGTGTCCATTCAGTATTTCTTAATGCATTTATAACCACATTAATATAGTCTAAAATACTGATTTGACTGCTAAAATCATGAGACTTTGTAATGCGTTAATGTCTAAACATGTACACCAGTAAGAATTGCCCAATAGGCCTCATTTACCGAGAAATATGTTCTTAAAACCCTCCTGAGCAGTTTTCACAAAGATTTGCCAATGTTTCCTTATTTGAGGTTTGTTCTGGGGTTAGATCGGAATCTAATCAGGCTGAAGAGCACTCTTACATCTTACTTCAATTCTCCAGTTGCATAATGTTATACTATTTAAATGTCTTAACATTCTTAAAAACACATTTAAGAAAAGCATAAGACAGTACTGGTGAATGAAACCCAATGTTCAGATATTACTGAGTCATATGTGGTTTCTATATAAATTAATTATACCATTAGTAAATTTTTATGAATGATTTTTTGTCATTGTGAACACACCACAGCACAGCACCACAGCGAATTGTGACCCATCCATGAAGGAGCAGTGGCCAGCTGACATGGGCAATGCCCAGGGAGCGGTGCTTGACAGTGCCTTGCTGTACCTCAGTGGCACGTTTACCGGTCCGGGTCTTGAACCAGCGACCTTCCAATCGCAGGACCAACTCCCTAACCATTACATTACCAACTGCCCCTACTTAACGCTGGAAATAAGACAAGCAAGAGTAGAAGAAATCTAGAGATTACGTGTCTTTTTATCCCACACTCAGCTTGCATGCCATCGGCAACCTGACTTGAAGCACCTTTATTATCTCTACAATATCTCCGTAAGGACTAATGTAGGACTCTGGAATCGGGGAGATTCTGGGCTAATGGTCTGCTTTCTGTCACTTCAAATCTGTGGAGTTATGGTCCTGCGTTACAGTGTTAACCCTACAGATGCTGATCTATACGTAATCTGCCAGACAGAATCAGACGACTGACATTGAGCTGGACGGATCACGACCCCATTAGTCATATACAGGGAGAAAAACCCTCCATATGTATCAATGGCATTTCCACACAGTGCTTAATGAGACCTGCTTGACCCCTATATTTACTGCTGCCAGTGTGTGATATTTCCATTCTGCTTTAGGGTGTGTAGGAGACGGTGACTGGTCAGTCAGAAAGGTTTGGAAGGTCATGTTTTCTTTCTGATTAATTCAGCCGTCATGCAGATTGCATTATTGACACTTACTGGTCTGTACACAACAATTATTAATGATAACTGTGAAAACCAAGACGTGAGAGTTATAGAGTGAAAGTGAGTGATTATTTGTCATCGTGAACACACCACAGCACAGCACACAGTGCACCACAACCAAATGTGACCTCTGCATTTGACACATCCGTGAGGGAGCAGTGGGCAGCTAGCAAGGCCAACACCCGGGGACGGTACCTTGCTCATGAGTACCTCAGTGGTAACTTTACCGGCCCTGGATTAGAATCTGCGACCTTCTGATCACGGGGCAAACACCCTACCGTTACGCCACCAACTGCCCTAAATAGCTGCTCATGTGGATATTTAAATGAACAAAATAATTATAAAGTCACATGATGGTCTGTCAAGATGGAGTTGTAGAACTGTATTAGCTTCCACTTTTCACATTTTTATATCAAGATGACAGCCTTAAAAGAACAATCTCAAGCCAGTTATTTCTTATGAATTAGGAACTTATAGCGTCTTATAATGACCATCAGATAAGTAAAAAAAAACTATAATTTAAATGTAAAATAACTTGGATGTTTGCCATTTTTACAGGATCCATAAAATACACGCTTGTACAAGAACGCCTGAAGATCCAAGATTCTTTGTCACATACGTAGTTATAAGTACAACATGTAGTGAAATGTATCCTGAAAGATCCCAAGACTGTGAAAATCAAAAGAGAGATTTTGGAAATTTGGAACTAACAACAGATTAAGTTAAAGAAATTAAACAATAAACTGAAAAAAACACAAAAGAGCAAGAATAAAAATATGTATAAAAATATATAAGTGGCAACGGGGGGGTCCAAGCAAAAGCTGCAAAAAATGCGTAAATACATTATTCATATCCAGAGATACGGTGTTAGAATGTATTTCACTCTTCCATATCTTAGTTCTGATTGTTTATCCAAATTAAGCAAAATCGGACCGGATATGGGTCTTGAGATGCCCGTCGAAGAAAGGGGTCAGTGAATCAGACTTCATAAAGTTTAGGCTGTAAAATATTTATTTTGCATTTTTAGCGCACCTTATTGTTCACATAGTAGCGCTGTATGACTGCCGCCCCTATGTGTGGCGAACCTGTCCTCATACTTAACCTAAACCTCGCTTCTGTTGTGCATTGAGTGGAAGTAGATATTTTTATCTATTATTCTGTATATTATGTATCTTAAATATATTCACTTTACTGAAAGTTATTAGCAAAAATAAAATTCATTTGCTCAGTTAACAAAATGTTTATACAGTATGTTTTCATTTATAGACATTTTAAAGAGTTTTTTCACAAATATGTATCTGTAATTTTCTTAGAAGTGGAATAAAAAGTGGAGATACAAACAAAGCAGTATATTTGAATGAGACATAAGCAGAGATTTTAGTAACAAAATAAGCAAGCGAGAAAACTGAGAAAACTGCTGGGTCTTACAAAAGCCCAGTACATCAAAAGTCAAACTGCTAACGCAGGTGTGTTTATATTGGAAGCAAAGTTGGAATTCAGGTGAACTACAGTCGGTAATCTCTCTAAAGAGACCTTTAATGGAGAATTGAAGAGTGGTGCTGAGGAGAGAAGAGAGACCCATTCCGAGTCTCATTCAAGTCCTTACAGTATTATTTTTTAAATAAAAGAAAATAAATAATGAACTATAAACAACATCACTTTAGCCTTAGGCTACACTTCTCCTTTTAGATTGTTATTTATGGCCTGTAAATCGTACTATGTTAAGATTCAGCTCTTTCCTGTTTTATAACCACAACTTTTACTGTGTAGCCTATCAGCTGTTTACAGTGATGTGTGATTGTGATTTCGTTTCTTGCATTTTTACTGGTGGAAGAGGGGGGAGCGCTGAGGCAACATATCCTCCCAGCCAAGCTCTTACCAGTCCAGGCTCTGTTTTGCATCATGTGAAGTCTCAGACTCTGGCCGCCAAGACTCAAGGGGACTCGGTGAGGGATTGACAGTTGGAAGTCTATTTTCTCTCGCCGTCTCTGAGGTCAGCAGGACTTGCGCTGAGCCTCTGTCCAACTGCAGCACAGGAAACATCCCAGTGCTGAATTATCTGTCATTACCAGTAGATCTCACAGGATGACCCCTGCCAGCCTGCACCCAGAGCTTAAGCTGAGCCCTGCAGAAATCAAATACACAGATTTATTTTGAAGACTGTGAGCAGCTAGACAAAATCTTGAGTTTGCTATGGCAATACAGATGACTAATTATTTATTTTTTCGTGCTGAGAGCTCAAAATATATTTCACATTGCTTTTTTTGTATTTTCACGTCAATCAGCTTCTTTCCTCAACTGTTAAAAGAGAATGTGGGAACGGATGTGGGCTCCCCAGTACATTGCTCACAAAAGAGAAGGAAACCTGCCATTCTTTACCATCCATGAGCACACAGCCAGTCTAAAAAGGTAGAGGAGCTCAAACTCGAAATAATATCTCTGAATAACATTCTGTGAAAAGGAGTGATATGGCAATTAGTGCCACATCAGATAAGCATCCTCTTGTTTGGAGTGAGAACGAATGGCTTCCCTTTGTATGGCTTTCTCTCCTGAATCTTTAATTACAAGTCTGCAACTTCTTTACAGTGAGTCAATAAGCACCAGGGAGCTTCTCATTGTGTTGTAATGCGGAGAGAGACACCCGTGCAAAAATTAATTTTGCTAGATGTGATGTTAACACTTCTGATAAAACCCTATAATCATATGCTCTAAATGGGGAGCAGCCTGACTGTGAAGACCGTGATCAGTTTAGCAACTCTTCGTAATTTCATTGTCATGAACAGATACTGGAGCAAGACATTGAGTCAGGCACCCTGAAAGTACAGTGTTTTTTGCTATATTTGGGTCAGTGATATGACGCATATTTTTGTCAGGTGGTGTAACCAGGTAAAATATTTATTTAAACAAAGAAATAGGAGTTTAAAGTACTGTAGTTGTGAATAGCTATGATACTGAGCGCATTCATTTGTATATTTTTATAATTATTTTTCTGACTTAATGCAAAATTGGGTGCTAAACATACTAAATAACTGGCCACGAAAATGCAGTAATCTTAAATTATTGAATATACAAAAACATATCCATCAAATAATAATGTGCTAGGAAGTGTAGACACTCTAAGGCATACTTGGCAAAAATTGCACTAAGAATAAACAGGAGGAAAATGTATATATTTACACATTCTTGGTTGCGCTACATGATGTTTTTCGGGCGATGAAGTAAAAAATACAGTCAAAAAATGAAATTGGAAACAATAATTAACAAATGAGACTTGTTTAAACACATTGATCCAATATGGATGACATCCATTTAAAAAACAAAAATTTAAAAATTAAAAAAGCTTTATCTGTCATTGACTCATACGTATAAAATATTTGCGGAATAATCACAAATGTAAAGCTGGTGTTTTGCATTTGTTTGTTGGAAAAAATAAGTAGTCGCCTTTAAAGGTCCCATAATTATATATTTTTAAAATAAGTCTATGAGTTCCACTAAAGTAATTTGCTAAATATTGCTCTCAGATTAGGCATTTTCACCTGCTTTTTACCCCTCTATTTCAGTCCCTTTCAGAACAGGCTGTTTCTCATTAGTATTCCTAAATGCAAATGAGCCGCTGATGCTCACGCCCGACTCCGGAACTGGAATGTAGACAGCACGGGGAGTGTTTACCTCACGTGAAAATAATCGACATGGCTGCTGCTAACAGACCCTCCATACAGCCGTACATATTCAGCACAACACTCCGCCGGTAGACATCTTCATTACGCTTCCTACTAGTGCTTGCAAGAAAATATGGTGGATCAGGAAGCGCTAGCAGTTTTACCAGGTGGGCGGAGCTTCTCAGATAGGAGGGTGGGGTTATTCAAGTGTACCGTAATGTGACGTAGAAGTAGAGAAGAAATCTAAACTGCTCCTTTAAGCACACAATTTCTGACATTTGTAAATTAACTGCTAACACTACTGACCAACTTACAACGTGTGTAGAGGCAGTACAGCCTCATATGGATGTGGGTTTTAAAAAAAATAATATGGGAAATTTAATATTTGTATTTGCCTTAGACTTCCACTTAGTAATACTTGCATTAACAATAACATCATTTTACTCCTATATTTATGTCTCAGAGGAATAATTTTTACTTGTTGCAAAAACTGAAGAGCCTGTTTTCCACCCAAAAGATTTTTTTAAGTAATTCCAAGGTTCTATACTGAATGAAGGCTCTCTATTGAACTCCAGCCTAAGAACCCTTTGGCATCCTTATATTTAAGACTTTAGTCTTCACAGACTTTAATGCTGGAATTATAAAGGCTGCACTATAAGGCCAGGAGATATATACTCCTCATAAACAGCAAAAGCAAAAGGTCTGATTACAACCTGACACAGAAGTGAGAGTTGTCAAGACGACATATGAGACTATAAACATCTAGCAAAAAGGACAGACAAGACAATATTAAACTAGAGAGACAGGGGAAAGATAATATTCTAAACAAGAAAAATATGGATAAAGCTTACCGTCGCTGACTTAAAGTATCATCTACTTCGGTCATGATTCCAGTATTTTTGGCCATCTATTGGAAAGAACTTTATTCTAAAGGTCACTGATTCAAACTTTAAGGCGACTACTGAGGGTTATAAGCTTCACATAGACTTGTGTCCCTAAAATAGACATGTCCAACAGTGGGACATCGGTTCTATCTCATTCTGTTTATATCCACCACTTTAAATGCATCTCATTAAAGCTGAGTCTTGAACAGTGTTAGGCTGAGCCGGTCCGGGCTGGCTGGCCCCAGACTTTGCCACTCTCCAATCATCAAGGTACATTCATTCAGAAAGGAAATTGATAGACTGGCAGGCCACTGATCTGCTCCACTTGCTTGTCAAATTGAGTATTTCCAGAAGGCACAGCACCGAAACGTAATGCCTTGGCAAGCTATGCATGGCACCACCTGACAGCGCCAAGTCTGATATCTCCTGTTTAAACATTATTCTCTCACATATTACTGTTTGGTGTGCTACATCATAATTGATTTTCGTCGGGGACATAGACATTGTCAATATGATCATATGGAACCAAGTCAGAGTTGGGAATAAAAAATTTTCATTTCTATGGCTGATGTGCAGCGATGTGAAGTAACAAAATACAACTACTTCGGTACGGTACTTAAGTAGAATTTTCGGGTATCTGTACTTTATTTATTTTTGTGCCACCCTTTAACTTTTACTATGTACATTTGTAGCATGAATATCTGCACTTTCTACTCCTTACATTTTCAAATCAGGCTCGTTACTCTAGTTTGGTTTAATTTAAATTATGTTTATTAGGCCGTTTTCCTGTGCATCTTATCTAGTCCGTATCAGTAATGCGGACCATCCAGACAACTTGACTGACTGGTATGATGTATGATGAGCAAGTATGATGTTGGAAGGACAACAGGGCCAGTTTAAATAGGTGAAACCAATGAATATGAAGTACTGAAATAAGGGCAAAAGGTTCATGTTCAGAATTTCGGTGACTGGACCACAGGAGGCGAGGCAGTCATTACAGCGTCATCCAAAACCTGAAAAGGAATGTCAAAATTTCAAAAGCTGCTCAAGGCTGTAAGGTCATTTTACAGAACACAAGGCTGGTGGAGGGAGTATTTAAATCTCATGCTGTTGCTGGTGAAAGAGAATGAATAATCTTATAACTTATCAAGTTAAAGTTAATAACATTTTAACTGAATTTGTGAATATTTCATTCCTAATCGTTCTGAAATATATTTTTCATTTAGGCAAAATATTATGACTACATTTGTAAAGATTCAAACTTCATATGAGCCTGTATATACAGTGTATAGTATGTGTGTTCATTGATGTTATTAAAACAACATATAAAATGTTACATCATCACAGGCTGAATTATCAATAATTATCAATAGTGAGGGTTCAGGTAAGATGAGACAAAACATGTATGAGAGCAGTATATGTCATATCGTGCACTCAGCCAGTTTGGTCTTTTCAAAGGTTCAGAGAGGCACTAAAAATGGTAAACTATTACTCAGTGTGAATATTTCAACAGTTGGATATCACTAGGCAGAAAAAACACTGATCACATACAAAAAAATGTGTAATAGACTTTCATGACTTATATAATCAAGGTCAAAATCTTCTGCAAGGTGGCCAGAAGCCTGATCAAACATTCTCAACATTAATGCAAGGTTTCACACTGCCAAGCAGGCAACTTATACAGGAGTATACGAAAGTGAAAGTGAGTGATTATTTGTCGTTGTGAACACATCACAGCACAGCACACAGTGCACCACAACCAAATTTGACCTCTGCATTTAACCCATCTGTGAAGGAGCAGTGGGCAGCTAACAAGCGCCCGGGGAGCAGTGCTTGGAGACGGTACCTTGCTCATCAGTACCTCAGTGGTAACTTTACCGGTCCTGCAACCTTCTGAACCTGCAACCTTCTGATCACGGGGCAAACACGCTACCGTTACGCCACCAACTGCCGTTATACACTGTATAACGTTCTTTTACACGTTCACTGACAAAATTATCCCCAAAAGCTGGACAGTCCCAGCTTAAAGTCATAAAACGGGCAACACCGAACAGAAAAACTTCGACACCTCCATTTCTTTCCGCCGCTACTCGTGCTATGGCTGCTGTATGGAAATGCACAAAATGTTTGCATAGGACAAGGTTAATGTCCCCACTCCCATCTCGACCACTTTTCCGGAAATTAGTGACGCACTAATTTCCATCTTAGTGATGGCTTCTTCTTCCAATGCAAACCTTTTTTGGTTACTTTATATTTAAGATTTGTCTGTGTATACATTTTTAAACTGAGCAGAAATATTCTAGTCTAACTGTAGACTAGTGTGGTTAGTGGTGCCGCCTCACAGTGAGAAGGTCCTGGGGCCGTGGGGCCTTTCTCTTTGGAGTTTGCATGCTCTCCCCATGTTCGCGTGGGTTTCCTCCAGGTGCTCTGGTTTCCTCCCACAGTCCAAAAGCATGCACTATAGGTTCATTTGCGACTCTAAATTGGCCCTGTAAGGTGTGAGCGTGTTGGCACCTGCCCAGGGTTGTTCCCTGCATCCGCCCAAAGTTCCGCTCCGGTATCCCCACAACCCCACTTGGGATTAAGCAGTTTGGATAATGAATGAATGAATGAATGATTTTTTAAATGAGATTTTCCAAAAATATTTTCCAAAAAGATTTTTTTACATTGTAAAATATGTGATTACTGAATAAACAATTGTATTGGCTGTCCGTTAATAAAAGTTTTCAGTACAGAAGCTGTGTATATATACATACAGCATATTATTTCTATAATGCTTCATCATTAGTTCTGAAAGAGGACCAGGAAAGCTTAAGAGCAAGTATAAAAGCAAAAATCTTGATTATATTACGTCTTTCCAGTCACTCAATTAGCACTTAGAGATCAAACTGCATTATTAATGCTGAGAGAATTCACCTGATTGAATATAGTTTCTATTAAAAGTTAAATCTATGCATACAAAATAAGTATCTATAGTCAACAGTAATGACGAGAACCACATGTGACCCGATCTGCCATAATGAGTCGGAAGTCGGCGTTCTATTTATTTAGATACGGGCCGATTATGTTGACAAACGTCAAAAATATCGATTTTTCTTTTTTGGTCTTATATGAAAGAAAAGGTCTTCAAAATTAATCTGGTCTCCAAAAAAGAAAAATCACTATTTTTGTGATGTTTTTCAACATAATCGGCCCGTATCTAAATAAATAGAACGCCGACCTCCGACTCATTACGGCAGATCGGGTCACATATGTAAATTAAAGGTGTAACTCACATGTCAACTAGTGTGGAGGAGAGAATAGAAAGTGTGGCTTTATAAAATTCAAGCTTAGCTGTCAGTTTGCAGAGAATTTTCACCCCAAATTCTTCACGAGGCTGACTGCTGAAGGAATCCGGAGCACTCTTTCATTTTAGGTGGCTTTACTAAATCAATCCAGCAGTCAAACTGATTTCAATCAAACCTAAAATCCATTTGCACTGGAGCTGGAGAACCCTCTACCTTTATTGGTCGTTCCCAGCTGACGCCATGACCACAACCCACACTTACACACGCACACACACATACAAATCCTTACTGGTGCCAGTGTTGCAGTGGGCTGGTGACAGTTGCATCAACATCCACACACACACACACACACACACACTGAGGCAGCAATCTTTCCCAATCTCTGAGAGTAAGACCCTGACACGTCTCACTGTGCTGTCCTCATAAGCTCCCACACTCTGTCGCTCCGCAGAGCCGACAGACGCAATTTAAACTGCAAGGTGCTGTGGAACTTTCCAATAATGGCCATATTACAGAAGTGATAGACTGGAGAGAGCTACGGAAGCTGTATTTTTCCCTGAAGGGCCATGGAGGAGACCGAAAAGAGTCAGTAGGAGCCAAAAAGGGTGAACAGAACCCCATTCATTCACTCATGACACAAATATGAATATTTCACCATTGAAATCCAATAGAGCAGCGCAGGTTATTTGGCTTGCTGACCCCTTATTGCGGTCTGGTGTCCGATACTGCCAGCTAAGTCTGAGAAACCGACTCCTACACACTCTATCGTTACGACATCTGTTTCCCGGATTCAATTGTGAGAGGAAATCTTTAGAGAAAGGAATAGAGGTTAGAGCTTTAATTCAGATGCAAAGACAGAGAAACAGGCCTCTTCATTCACTTATTCCCTACAGGTACACAGTCTGTTATGTGCATTTACTTTTGCTGTATTTATCACATGCTCTTATGCAGAGCAAATATTCCACCACTAGACCACCACCCTATCTACAGTTTCCTTCTGTTAGGAAACTGTCCTGTAAAATTTTGTAAAGTGCATGTTCAAGGAAAATATTGTTGCTGTCGGGCAGAAACTTTCTTTGTCCAAAAAGGTAATTTTTCAGGAAATTGAAAAACAATGTGTATTCTAAATGTACGAACAATGCGTCGTCAAAATTGGTATCAAACAGATAAAATAAAGATGTTGTGATTCGTTGCACTCTTGGCTTCTGCACAGCTCCTCTGGATGACAAGGTGGTGGAGTTAAGAGGGTTTGGCGACAGTTGAAGCGTCCAGTGGAGTTGAGAGATGTAGTCTCAAGCCGTATTCAACACTTTTCATTTGTTAAATATTTCTAAAACTGTCTGGCCAGTGTGAAGTCTGACCAATAGAATTGTTTTATGACAATTTAAAAAAAAAATTGCCTCTCGTGACAGTTCAGAAATCAAACTTTTAATCATTGACGCAATGATGGTTGCCTAGCAACAGGCCTGACTGGAGGGAGCTGGAATGATTTTGGGGGCTGTGGCAGCGCAGTGAGGTGGGGTTTCCCGTGGTAGACGTGTGAAATGACGTGACATGGCCACGCTTTTTATCTCTTACTTAATGAGTTTGCTGTCTGATTCGTTTTCAGTATCGACATCTGCTGCCCAGACCTCTGTCTCAGCACAATACAGCTGGAAATGGCTGCTGTATCCTGCACTGAAAGGCTTGAGACATCAATCGTGTCTGGGCTGCTTTATCTTGTCAGCTAACGTCCGTCCAGATAGAGGGCGAGAGGCGAGTCTTGATGCTGACACATTGAGGACTGGGCAATGATTCCTTTCCGAGAAGATTGAAGCATTTACCCCCTCACTTTACAGAAAACAGATGTACTGCATTTCAGTGACTGACTTTATAAGTTCCCTCGCTAAACAGAAAAAATGGCATGTTTTTAACATCTGTTCATTTTTATGAATACTAATACTACCATATGACTACGTCTAAAAGCAATGAGCCTCATTCACCAATATGTTCTAAAGTTTTTTTGCTAATGTGTTTTTAAGAAGCGTGGCACGGTGGCACAGTGGTTAGCACTGCCGCCTCACAGAGAGAAGGTCCTGTGTTAAATCGCCAGGTCGGCCGTAGATTCTTTCTGTGTGGAGTTTGTACGCTCTCCGTGTATTTGCGTGGGTTTCCGCCAGGTGCTCCGGTTTCCTCCTGTAGTCCAAAAGCATGCAATGTAGGTTAATTGGCAACTTTAAATTGGCCCCATAAGGTGTGAATGAAAGTGTGAATGTGTGAATGTGTGTGCCCTGCGGTGTGTTCGCACCTTCCCAGGGTTGGTTCCCGCCTTGCGCCCTTAGTTCCCGGGATAGGCTCCGTTCCCTGCGACCCCGTTAGGGATTAAGCAGTTTGGATAATGAATGAATGAATGAATGAATGTTCCTAAGACGGATACAAAATGTAAATAGCATAATATTGTGCAGATGTAGAATTTAAGAAAACCCAATAATCGAATGTATTGCCCATGCATGCACTTAATAATTTGTGTAAGAGTGTTCTTCAGCGGGTGGCACGGTGGCGCAGTGGTTAGCGCTCCCGCCTCACAGCGAGAAGGTCCTGGGTTCGAACCCCGGGGATGGCCGTAGGGTCTTTCTGTGTGGAGTTTGTATGCTCTCCCCGTGTTCGTGTGGGTTTTCTCCGGGTGCTCCGGTTTACTCCCACAGTCCAAAGGCATGTAATGTAGGTTAACTGGTGACTCTAAATTGACCCTGTAATGAATGTGAGTGTGATTGTGTGAGTGTGTGTGTGCCCTGCGGTGTGTTGGCGCTTGCGCAGGGTTGGTCCCCGCCTTGCGCCCGTGAGTTCCCGGGATAGGCTCCGGTCCTCACCGGTTGTGCATTCGGTTCTTACTTAGGAACACATAAGAAAACATTGATGAATGTGAGAATCTTAGTGAAAACTGTGTAAAACTGTTTTAGGAACACGTTTCTTCTTAAGAACGTTTGGTCAATGAGCCACGATATTCTTATACCTGGACTATCAACATATTTCCAGTGTTATTCCAATATGAACACCTGCTACTCAAATACACACTCCATTCTGAGACTTGGGGTTGAGAAGAGGAGGCAATGAGAGAACGAGACCGCTGTGGGTTCATTTTCTCCCATACCCTGGATGGCAGCATAGAGCATGTTCTCGTCCTACGGACAGATTTAGAACAGGCTACTTAATACTATAGAGTGTATATATTAGGAAAGACAGTCCTGTCAGTGGCAGCAGAGACGACTGCTGCATGGGTAGAGAGCTGTGGATGACCTCGCTGAGAACAGCAGCATAGTTGGACACTTGCAGCATTGTGTCTGTCCTGTTATTGCAAGTCAGTCAGTATAAATGCCTTTAGACAGAGACGTCATCTGGTTGCTGCTGCGATGAAAAGATGCCTATTAGCTGTCTTAAAAGGTTACCTTAGGTCAGGCTGAACTGACTTTCAGCTAAACACCACAAGCCCAATGAATGTACAAGATTCAAGGATAAAAATATTTATATACCAATAGTTACAGATATAGTTCCTGTGATAAAAATGTGGGGTTGCGGTGACCAGAGCCTATCCATGAACTACGGGTGCGAGCCGAGGACCAACTGTGGGCGGCCACCAACACAACACACAGCAGGGTGCATAGTGGTTTTGTTTCCTTCATTTTTATTAACTGTGAACGAATAATTATAAAGGGGGAAACCACAACTTCTTTCCGCAACAAAATGCCTAAAAACACAGCAACTTTCAACACAATTTTTTTAGAAAAGCTCCTACAAAATCAGGCATTTTAAGCGGCAACAATCTCAAAAAAGACCCGCAACATCCTGGAGGGACTTCTCTATACATATGCACAATATAAAGGCAGAAAAGGTTAGACGATTTATTGTGTGTTATCTACATTTCCTCGCCATATTGGTTATGTTTTGCTCATATTCTCTAGCAGTGAGTTTTGGTCACCTCGGTCTTAAATTGCTGGTAGCGTGACAGGAGAGGATAACATTCGTCAGTGTAATTAGAGTGCTGTACACACAGCACGTTTAATGGGCGCAGCATGGAGATGGATCTCCCCTGTGACAGCAGATCTGAAGCCAAACTGAGGGGAAGGGGGCGGGCATGGGGTGTCGACAGGATGCCTGTTTGGAGACTACTTCATTGTTCCGATGGTCTGTGGGCACACTGAATCATGGTGGTGGGTGAATTATAGTATCATGCCTCGATCATGTCAGGAGAGCCCTCTAGTAATTATTGGGGAGTTCTGATTTCCGCTATGAGAAGGGGGAAGAGAGGAAACAATGCTGTCGGTACGGATCAGGCATAAAGACGTAAGGGAGGTCAGAGAAAGAGACCAGAGAGGAAGTGTGAAATTAATGTCAGGATCCTGGTTGTCTCACATGTCACTTCAGCTAGTTAATTTTAAGGAGTATTGCAGATCTGGGGATGACTCAAGGTATGACTCAGGGCCCTACAAATACACACACTTCCTGTCTGTATGGTTTTCCTTACCAGATCCTACAGCCTTTATATCTCAGTTGAATTCATGGGTGATGGTGATATAGTGGTGAGGATGCTCTCCTCTGGGCCAAGATGTTATGAGTTCATATCTTACCTCCAGTGCTGCCACAACTGGGTTCCTGAGTAAGACCTTCAACCTCAGGTCACTGAAATTAGGAAATGTAAGTCACTCTGGGGTGTTTCCCAAAAATATAGTGTACATTAGCAACTAACAGTGTACATTAGGAATTAACATAGTGTACATTAGCAACTAACAGCATACATTAGTAACTAATATAGTTTACATAGTGTACATAAGCAACTAACATAGTGTACATTAGCAACTAACATAGTGGACATTAGCAACTAACATAATGGACATTAGCAACTAACATAAGCAACTAACATAGTGGACATTAGCAACTAACATAGTGGACATTAGCAACTAACATAGTTTACATAGTGGGCATTAGCAACTAACATAGTGGGCATTAGCAATTAACATAGTGGACATTAGCAACTAACATAAGCAACTAACATAGTGGACATTAGCAACTAACATAAGCAACTAACATAGTGGACATTAGCAACCAACATACAGTTGCTAACATAATTAGCAATACGTTAGCAACCATGCTTTTGGGAAACATACCCCTGGATAAGAGTGTTTGCCAAATGTGCAAAATTGATGTCTGTAGTGTGAGACTGTTATCCAGTGTGACGTACTTCATTGCTTTGCACTCCACCACAGGAACCTCTTCTTTGTACTTAAAGTTAGACTGAAATCAACAGCTGGCGTTCAACCAGGTTACTGCCAGGTACTTACCTTGTCAAACGCTGTCAGAAAATAAGCGAAAGCTTCATATATACACTGAAGAAAACATACCCGAAGGCTTTTAGGTTAGTGCCAGGTACAGTTAGTTCCCTAATACCAAGGGTACCAACCTACAGCACCAAAAGAGCCATTCTGGCCCCTTTCCACCCAGTATAATACATGTGGAGCCTCGAAACATGAAGATAACACTGCATATTTGTTTTTAGAGCTATACTACTGTATGTTTAAAATAACTACTTTGTTGCGTTTAAGAATTAATACTGATGAATGTGACGCATATTTACATCGACAAAACATTTAAAACCTTTTTATTGTAACGTTACATGATCTCCTCGACTGACTTAATAAAATAATAAAATAAAATAAAATAGCCATTATTTTATTTGCATTTTTTTCATAGCTACAGGGTACCACACATTGAGCCACAGCAGAGACCTGACAGAGACGCTCTAGACCCATAGGTTGCAGACCCCTGCCTTAGACCTTGGAGAGCTGGATCTTCAGATGATATTTGAGGACAGAAAAGCTAGAGGAATTCCATTCCACCACTGAGGAATAAGGTTGAAGAGATTTTAAAGTAGCTAGAGGTCAAGAGCAGTTCTTGTTGCTCTGAGAGCATATTTCACCTTTCCATTAGATTGTTAATGATTTTCTTTAACTTGCTCATTTACAAAATCATTTATTAACAAAAACAGTCAATAAGGGTAAAACAGGTGTACAGTCAGTAATGACAATAACATCCAGTCGTGTCGAGATAACTGATGTTGACCTTCATTCCCTGAAGGAGTGCCTTGTTTCCCTTCTCTCTAGCTGCCATGGTGATTATGTTCACTCTCAGCCTTGTGTATAATTACACCCATTAACTGCAGATAGACAGCTCGCTCCTGGCCCTGGATTGGTTGATCCGACTTGTTGACTTGGTGCCTGGCACAAGTGCCAACTAGAGCAAAGACATTCATTTGTCATCGCTGTCATCTCCATGACAACCCTGCAGGCTGATGAAGCTGACCTTTCCTCCGTACGCCTCCGTCATGTGCACTGTGCGTTCATTGTGCCAAGGGACTCGTCTGCTGCCCTCTGCGCGAAAGGTGAGATCTTAACAATGTGTTGTGATGTATGCATGTATGCTTTTTACGGGGCCATGTCTAAATAGCTTCGCTTCCGTTTAATGCAAATGATGGGAAAGATTAGAACAATGGGGGAGGAAATGACACCACATGATATGATCCTTAAAGCCACCAAAACAAACATTTTTCAATGCACAAGTCAGAATAATACTGCAGATTTTTCCTCACAAAATACTTATAAACATAGATCAAACTGAAAAGCTAATAGGAGGATAATGCAGGCTCTCATTCAAGATCACAATAAGCTTACCTAGTATTATCAACAGCAATAGCAGACCTTTTTAATCTTTAATCAGTTATGTTTAATCTTACATCTGTTGCCTTAATATACTTTCTGTGGTCTCACTGTAATGCCATTTGTTTGTTTGTAGTATGCTAAAGCTTTAGATATCCGCTACATAAACAAGATTTCAATTTCAACAATTTTCCAGAATCTGCATTTCTGTTATTTTATTTAAAGCTCTTTTCTCTGACTGCCTGAGGAGCTTTTTCAGTTCTTGTCTCAACTGCTTTAGATGTCTACTCCTATTAGCCAGTGGCCATTCCACAGGTGTTTGTGCAGTATGGCAGACAGCTAACAGGGTATTAAGGGTTTTTCCTGCAGTTATCATTCGCTGACTGCAGACTGCCAAAGCCCCATTTATCACACTGTCTGGGGTGGCTTGGTACAGGAGTAAGTTGGTACAATATGAAAAAGAAACAGCATTCCAAGCAGCTATAAGTTGTTGGTAATATGACTTGAATATGGCATGTAACCTGCTACTTTCATTGGTGATGGGACACTACTGACACATTATTGCATATACATGATGTCAACGCGAATGGCTAACTAATGACTCTGTCATTCACACTGGTCTTGTTCTAATGCATGTAGAGAACCAAGAGTATCTCATGGAAACATTTCTAAATAAACAGTGATGAGGCGGGGCTAGACAAAAAAATATGAGTATAACTGTAGAATAGAAATATTTAGGTGTAGTAAAAAAGTTATTCTGCTTTACTGTCCTATTTTTGTGAGTGCACATTTTGTCTTTTCATTGCCAAATCCCATCACTCTTCAGATTTCTGAAACAGAATTTGGGATTAAGAGGACGAGCTGCATTGTTAAAGATTTGATGAAGTTTCCTGAGGATTAAGTCTACACACTGGTGCCTCACAGACAATGCATTAGTTATTAATGAATTTTCTGATGTAACCCAGCATTGTGATGCTATTAGAGGCGGACAGGACGTTGAGGACTGGTGCTCAAGTGAGAGTGTCTCCAGACTAATGAACAGCAATTAAACAACTAATTGAGTGTTTACTTCCAGGGTTTGCTAATGCTGATGATAATGTTGTTGCTTTTGTTGTTATTGATTTAATTCATATATTTATTATAACATTTTTCTTTCATTGTGTGCAAAGAGTGTGTGTGCTCTTGTCTAGAGTTGGCCATTGTGTTGTGAAATTGCATTGTGTAGGCTTGAGAGCACATGCTGACAATAAATTATTTTATCTCTTAACCTCTTTTTTTATGTAGCACGGTGAAGAGTATTTTTCCTCCATATTTGTTCCTCCATTTGGTAATTACAGCCATTTTGTAATCTAGAACTCTCATTTTAATTGTGGCTATGATAAGCTCGACATTAACATTTGTTGTATTGTGAGTTTTATCAGGAAAAAGGAATTGGAATCTGACCTCTTACTGGGTGTACATGATTGTCTTATTTAGGGTTATACTGAACCCATTTGTCTCAGTTAAAATTATGTAGATCTACTTGAGTTTAAACCAGTCTTAAGCTATTGCTAAAGGCTGGTAGCTTTGAAGCTTGGCTACAGTAGCCACTGGAACAATCAGTACACAGCTTCCATCTGTTAGGACTCATAGGAGCATAACGACAATAGGCGTATTATAGACAATGCTGACTCATAACATGTTGTGTAACTACATTTTACTTAAAGCAAAGACACTCTTGAATATCATATATACATGAATATATTTCAAGCTAGTCTGTGATGATCATTGATTAATTATTGCTTGTTTGATGCCAGTCAACAAGTCAAAGAGTTCATGAAACAGATTGGGGCAGTTAGTAGCGTAATGGTTAATGAGTTGATTGTGTGATCCGAAGAAGAGGTACTCATGAGCAAGGTACCATCCCCATGAAATTCTCCTCAGGCACTGCGCGTCAGCTGTCAAATGCTTCTTCACGGGTAGGTCAAATACAGAGGTTATATTTTGTTGTGGTGCACTGTGTTTCTGTGCTGTGTTCACAATGAGAAATATTAACTGACTAAATCACTTAAAGCCATTTTGGCAAGGTGGTTTCTCTCCTGAAATGCATCTGGAGCTGGTCACAAGTAGATGAGTGATTGCCAGCCCATTGGATAAGCTGGTGATTTGCTAAAAATTAAAAACATCTTGATGAATTCAGATATTACTTAAATGCATTCGTAAGACTGCCCACATGGCCAACATTATTATATTTTGTTCAACCCAGGGACACAAGTATGACCGCTCTAATCAGAATTCTCTAAAACAGTAGGGGGTCATATCTGTCTATTCCCGGACAGGCATGCATTTCTGCCAGCTCTATCTCGATGACCCTGCTTCTGCTTCTGAGCACTGCCTCCCAGCCTCAGGCCACACAGCCACAGCAGCTAATAACCCTGGCTGACTTAGCTCTTCTCTCACAGTAAGGGCGAATGGACTGTCAGAATGACTGAAATGCACAGGAGAGGATACATGCTGTGAACAGAACAGATGAGGCAGCCAAGGGGAACCTTTGGGCAGTGAGTGTACGTATAAGTAGTGCAGCACAGATGAAAAGCAGTTACAAAACCAGTGTTTTCTTAAATCTATGACTGACCTGGAATGAAAAACTGTAACACCACAATCTTTTTTTTTTTTCAGCTGTGTTGTAGCGAGTGCTGGTTATAAATAATTAAATTGTAGACATTGGTAGCTCCAGGGCTTCACAGATGAGGCCCCGGCCAATCAAATGGAAAAACGTGTTAACTGCATCGTTAAGATAATCAATTATGATGTACTGTGGTGTACACTGATTGAGCAGAGTACACCACAGTACATCATAATTGATTATGATGATCAATTATGATGTACTGTTGTGTACTCTGCTCAATCAGTGTACAACAATCATTCACATTCATTCTCTTGATCATGTTTTAGGTCATCTTCCTCTACCCAAGTGCAGTAAATGGAGTGTTTCCAAATGGAGTCTCCTGCTGCTCATGCTCTGTGACAGAATTTAACTGGCACCTTCAGCAACAACAGAAGTGTAATTTTACAGTGGCAGTGATGATACTTTAAGAACTCTTGACTTTCCACATTTCAGCAGCAGCAGCCAAGAGAGTGCAGATGGCACATTTAAGTGCCATGAGTAAAACAATGCAATAGATTGTGCATCACACAAGGTACAGGACAACAGTCAGCATTCACCAATTGACAATTTACCAACTGTTTGGTAAAAGTGCTTGCATGTCATGTTAATAATAGATCACTTGTGAAATCAGTTTGTGTACTTCTTGTTCACACAACATGTGAGTCTGCTGGTCTGGGACCAGATACTGTTGTATCGTCTGCCTGATAGTAGCAGGAAGAACAGTTTGTGGTTTTGGTAACTGCAGAGCCTTTGATGATTTCTCACTTTTTTCTTAGACTGGTTTAGACATCCTGGAGGGAAAGACACTCTCAGAGCCAATGATTTTTTTTCACACACACTGCGTAACTCTCTGCAAAGCATTGCAGTTGTGGGCGGCGCATTTCCCGTTCCAGACGCTGATGCATCCGGTTAGGAAGCTCTCTATAGCAGTTGTAGGAGTTGTAAAAATTCTAAGGATCCAGGGACTAATGGCAAGCGAATTATTAACAGAATTTTTTACATATTTATCTGTGTGTTGTCCATGACAAGTCCTCGGTAATGAGCACACCAAGGAACGACTATGGGCCCATCACTGGTGATGGGGTACGTACTCATTTATACATGCTGAAATTTGCTCTAATGGTCTTGACTCCTGAGTCTTGGTGACACTGAGACAGATGCTGTTTTCCTGGTTTTGACTTCCTCTCTCCGTCCACCTTGTTTTCATTGTTTGGATTGATTACATTTATTGACAAGGTTTGGCCATACTTTTCTTTAGACATTTTTGCCTTTATCAACTGTGTTGCACACATAACCACACATCAATTAGTACCAGTCTATAATCAGTTTTAAGTCAAAGTCAAAGTAAACTTCATTTAGTCATCTTTGCTATATACAAGTATACAGAGAGATGAGACGACATGGCTCCGGTTTTAACAGTGCAAAGAACAAAGAACAAGGAACAAAGAACAAATAGGACACATAGACAATATATAAACAGAATATAAACTATACACTTTAAACTAGAAGTGGAATATAAAATAAACTAAAAGTAGAAATTGTTAGAACTATGGCCATGATGAACCTGGATGTTACACCCCTGCTTTTTCTGAGGGTTGATACCGAATGTCATGCCTGCTACAGTAAGTAATGGAAGCTCCAAAATGATGCAATAGTTAGAATGCCTTGATAATTTTATTGCTGAATGAGAGAAATAGTGATGGTGTGGTTTTCTTGGATTTCCATGTTCATTAAGTCAAAGTCCAGTGCCTACTAAGACAAAAATAATTGTTATTTGAACACGCAGAATGAAAATAAGACAGGATCTGGCCATGTGACCGTCATGTCTCTTTTCAAAACTGTTAACCGCACGATTGCTGTTCTAGGATCAGTTTTTGAATTTAACAGCGACAGTGTCCAATTTAAAAAAGAACAGATGTTTTTAGTATCAACAAATGTTTCGATGTCTAGCTTTATTTACAGTGCTTGCTGCTGTTGTTGATGATGATGACGATGATGATGGTTCAACTATACGGACTAAAGCTAGTAATTAAAAGCTGTTTAACGCCGTTTGCTTCCGTGTTCAACTCCGCCTCCATCAGCCTCAGTTGGATACTTTAAATACTTGTTTTTAAATATATAATATTTAAATATTCCAACAACAAAAAAAATATTAAGTATAATACTTAGGCCATTTGTTTGAAGCGATTTAAAACTGGATTGTATCAGGTTTACATTTAATTACATTACAACATGCACGTTATGTATGTATGTATGTATGTATGTATGTATGTATGTATGTATGTATGCTTTGGGGGATTGTCTAATGCTTATTAATTCATTTGCTTATTTTACAATTATTTGCTAGACCGGACAAATTAAGAATCGATCTAAATGTTGTAAAATTATTTGAAAAATTACGAATATCTTTTAAATTTGTGTTTGTATATCCACGTATGTAATGTGACACATTATGAGTCTTGAACGTGGATATTTTGGTGGTGGTCGTGGTCATTTAGGTATGTGGTCGTTACCGAGCGTGTTGGACGTCCACCTGCGGCTAATGTCAGGTCTAGTAGCCACTCCTCGTTGCTTATAGTAACGTTTAGGCTGATAAATCAGCGCAATTTAGGAACGACTGAAAGCAGTGATCCTATAGACAGGTGACAAGTGCGTCACAGTTCGGAGGGCAAATATGGAGGAATAAAGCAGGCTAATGAACAGAGTAGTCCTGCACCGTTTTAAATCATGACGTTTTGCTGACTGATATTAATTTATCCGTATTTTTACATCGAGTCTGAATATTTACAGTTTACATGGGCCTTCAGTACACGCCAGTAAAGGTAATATAAATGCTCTCTAAACATTTATGCTGGTTTAACAGTTTGGTTTTAACCAATTTGTTTGGGTTTGCATTTTGGTGCTCTTGTCTTTTCCTCAGCGGGTTCTACAGCTTGTTGTGAGTTGATAAGTGGAGTAAATGTCTGATGATTGTGATAATTCTGTTCAGGATGGTGTTTATTGTTCTATTAGCTTTTATTATGGCCTTTTAAGACTTGTGTTGTGAGACATTGGGTCTTGGTAACTTTTGTCCTACAATGGGTTATCCAATTTCCCCTGTATTTGCTTATTTTCTAGAAGTTGTTTAGATATTACTAGCGTATTTACTGTAATTCTTCCTCTACAATGATGTTTAAAAATCATTATGTTTTAACCTCTAGTTTAGAAGCAGGCAGAAATAACTAAACTGTGCCTGAACTTGGCCAAATTGTTTGGCTGAGTCAAATTTGTTTGATTTCGAAACTCGTGTTTTGAACCCTTGACCAGAATGACCAGCAATTAACTGACTGTAATGTAGCAGTCTTTTAATTAAATTAAAGAAAAATATATTTCCTTCAATGTCATTTTGTTAATATATCAGCATTATTGATCAGTTGCCATGTGCTGTATTAGTTATGCGAATATTGAAAGCAAATATAGATGTTGAACAAGTAAAGAAGAGGGAGATGTGCACATTAATCTCGCTTGTGAATAGTTGGCTGGCTCTCTGGCCCCAAGCTGCACTGAGCATTGTTCTGAATATTGCCATGTCTGCCATCCTGCCAACTTCTGTCCTACCCTGAAATGACTCTTGATTTCTTTCTCTCACTTGCTCTTGTGCGCACACACGCAGGGAAGAATGAACATGTCAATTCATCTGCTAATGTAGGAATTGCAAATTAATTAAAAGATGTTTACTGCAGCAAAATAAGCTGTGACTTTGGTTAAACTTTTAAACAGCTCAAGTCTCAAGTGCTGTTCTTTCCAAAAACTAGTTTGTTTAGCTAAATAGCCCCTGGCTCCCCTGTATTGGGCCTGCAGTTAATGAAGTGTGATGCCATGTACCACGCCTCATAGAAGTGGCCCAAACAACAGCTGGAGAGTGTCCCTCCAGTGCCCGGCGATCTGCATTAGCCAGCTTAAGATGGCCATCAGCCATGGCAGACCGTCAGCTCACCTTCCTAATAAGACTTTGACTTTAGAGACCTTAACCAATCATTCCGCACAGATTCGTTCAGGGTTGATTTGGCCCCACTGAACCACGTTCTGCCACAGCAACAGCACACGGCCAAACAGAGGCAACAGATTCAAGGATAAAGGCATCAGTGAAATCGCAGTGTTGGGTGCACTCGGCCTGTTGACCATATGGCCACAGCGAGGCTGACAGCGGCTCCTCTAAAGGCCAGTTGTTTTCCTCAACAGGCTGTAACCAGTGCTAATCTGTGAGTCATATTTTTCATTTTAACACACAGCACACCCTGCTGGGACCTAGAGTTGGGCTGCACAATACGGGAGAAAACGAGTCTGCAATATAACAAAATAATGTTTGTTTTTTTAACCAAATGACTTTAAACGTTTGATTTTGAAATCATAGCTGTAACACCAGCACAGAAAATTCAAATAATGGAATGTTAGCTTTTTATTGTGTTGACATTATTGGTGCTGATCATAGTTTCTTGAACTTGCTGTATTAAACAGACTTTTCTTGAAGACTAATCTTGAAAAAATAAAAGCTTTTGCGTCAAGGAGCAAGAAATGTTTTGCATCATGACTGCATTGTTCAGGCCTGTTCTAGAGTATGCTTAATCAGAACCAAAGCACAGTTTAGTTTAGGTGAAATGTGATTATTTACAGTCAGTTTCTGTAGATAAAAGTCTGAATTTAGTATTTAGTATGCATTACTCTATAGTATAGAATGTTTGCTTGTTAAATATAGACACCTTAGAAATGAAGAGATTTCCCCAGGCAAATTAAAAGTTTTGTTGCTTCATTTTTCTTCTTAAACAACAGAAGAATGCATTGTGTTGTGAATTGCATTGTGGTTCAGAATTTGATAACAGTGTGGCATTGTATGCCAGTTTTGTTGAAGAATTCAGTTAAAGCTTTGCGTAAGTGGGGCCCTTTCTAGGTACTAAATAGCAATACTGCAGTATGACTCATTATTGTACCGATTTTAAATTTTTTTAAGATTGATTTACGATCTTTTTAACTTTATTATTGTAAATTTTACCATTGTTCTCTCTCTCTGTAGCCCTGTTTTGCCTTTTCTTTATTGTTTGATATTTAGTTAAATGCATTGTTAAGTGCCTTTATGATATATTGTTGAATAATGCTGGCTATTGTTTTTTGTTTGTTTTTTGTTTTTTAGCTGTGTTCTTTAATCGAAACTTTCAAGATTTTTTTTTTTTAAAGCTTCACGTAAGTGAAAATGAAAGTGGGAAAATTTAGAAGTCAGTACAAAACTACAGAAGAAGCAGTAAGAAAACTGTGATCACACACAGCCTCACCGATAAGCTGTTTAGTGAGTTTGCCTAAAGTATGCCTGAAACAAGACAGCCTGAAATGTAAGACTAAGCTTTTGATTCTCACTCCCTAAGCCTCTGACACACAATACCTGGGGGAGAATCCTGATGTCTTTTTTATTGAATCAAACATTTCCCCAGCTCCAGTCCTGATCATATAGTTCCCTGGAACTCGACTTTTCTCCCTTCTGGACGTGTTTAAGGGCAGCCATTCATGTGAGTGTGTCTCCGGAGAGAGAAGCTTAGGGGGATCAATTCATAACCCAGAAAAAAACGCTGTTCTGAGAGTGTCACACTTTCTCACGTTGATTGACAGATCCTGTGAGCCCAGAGTCACAGATGTGGGGGGAAAAGAGCCATTTTGTGCTCATTTTGTGAAAAAAGGTCTTTGTTGTCATGCTATGCTGTGTGTCCATTTTCTTTATAAACATGTCTTCAAAGATTTCAACAAATCATTAACACTGTTTTATAATGATGCAAAGTTTATCCATGACAATTTTTGTCTGACAGTTCTACCAGGATTTATAACTCTTTTTCACCACTGTGAGCTTGTTTTTGCATAGGAACCTCTTAGTGTGTCCTTTAAACATACACGTATGAAGACAACTATTGTCCTGCACATAACTGCGCTAATGATGATGTATGTTGTTATGAAGTTTGTAAAATGAGGCATTTATTGCTGTCATATTCTACATTATCAGATGGGAATGATGGAAAGAACAAGGGTGAATATGCAAAGTAAACATTTTCACAATGTTTTGAAAGCCTGACTTAGCAACCTAAATCAATAGCTTAGCTCACCTGTTATGGATTTTCCCCAAAATGTGTCTTTGTGTGAAAGGGTGGAGAGACACACTTATGTTGCAGTTAACAATAGCACAAAATTAACCATTAAAAGGTCTGTCCTATTTAAATAATTATCAGTGAATTGAAGTGAGTAATTCTCTGATCAACTCTCTGATCAAGGAGGCAGCTCTCTAACCATTACACTACCACTGTCCCTAAGGCTGACAACTATAAAGGTTCAACAATCCTTAATATTGTTTTTGTAAAAAGGGCATTGCTTTAATAAACACCCTCAAATGCCTTAAAATATGCAGCCATTTGTAAAATTAATGGAATTACAGTGGTAAACAGGGCAAGGATCCATAAAACAAAAATACAAAGGAACGTACTCTAAAAAATAAATGAGGCATGTCTACGTTAATAAATAAATTTATTTCAGAGTTTAGCTTCTCTTGAAAGCTGTAATTAGTGTATAGTTTCTGCAGTTAAATGAACAAATTAGGTTGCTGTCCATCTGTCTCCCCAAACAAATTCCATTAGGTAGTTACATTAGGTTATCATCATCTCACAAATACAGTTTCAGCTGACAAGCTAACCCTCCTGTACCTTGCAATGCTGCGTTGAATGTAAAACTGATTTGTTTGCTGTTGTGGTCATGCTTTTTAAAAGGGATAAAGAATGTATGAGGGAAAAATGCTGCCATAAAGGTTGCCTGCCAGCAGTTTCCCATACTCTCTAAATGAAATTAGTGCAATGTTGAGATTCTCAGGCCTTTGGACTGTGGGGGCACCTTGGCATTCCCTGTCACTGAGGTCACTCTGGTAAATCTTTTTACTCTCAGGTCTTGGCTGACTTACCTCTGAGTAAAATTCAACCAAATGGTGCTGCCAGGAGTGAAATAAAACAAAGTGGCATAGTATTAAGCATTAGCATAGTATTAAATATTCATCTATTGGGGTTTATGGTCTTGCCTCCCCATATAGAATGGGTCGGCACTAACTTTGTGGGCTTGGCTGCCTGGGGCTCATATAAACCCTTGTATAAAGTGTATTTGCATGAACGTGTTAGACATGATGGTCTTTTTACTTTACAAGGATTAAATTGATCTCCACATTAACATTTAAACATGGTTTGCACTGAAGTTACGTGGGACTTGCACCCAGCATATTGCACTTTTTAATGCATGAAGGACTTCCAAGTGAACCAGTAAGGTACTAGGGGTGCAAAAAAATCCAATCGAATTGAATTGCGATTCTTTTTCTAGCGATTCAAAATTGATTCATGCATTCCAGAAGATTTGTTCATATTTTGCAACTAATGTAATGACACCGACACGAGTTCAGCTAACCAGTCCTGTAGATGGCACAATATCAAAATCTGCCCAGATAGACCTCCTTTACGTGAGCATGAAGGAAATGCAGGCAGTATGCATGCATATGCATTACATTTAGTAAACTACGTTTGATTCAGTGTAATTGTTTTGTTGATCTGCTGCAGTCAAATTGGAAAAGTAACTCAAAACAGCAATTTGGAAACAGATTCATCTATGTACTAAATCGTGAATCATTTATGAATTGTGAATGGCAGTTGAATCAAATCATGAGCACAAGAAATGGGATCGAATCGTGAGATTTTCTGAATCTATTAGATACTATGCTGTACCTTAAAGGAAAAAAAATAATTCAAATCATATATGCAGAATGCTATTATACATGGTGTTTTTGCTCCAGTTTGAAATGTACTACATAGCATAGTCAAATAGAAAATTGCTCTAGACTAACCCTCTCCAGCCTGGCTGTGTCTTGACTTTCGTTGCTGGGACTTACTTACCCAACTACTGTATGGAAAAACCGTATAAAATGGTAGCATATTCATGTTAATTTGTTGAATGCATTTTATTTCTTCCTTCCCCTAGTGACCATTTATGTCTAAGTGTAAACACTGTTATATAGTACACTGTTTCAAATTTTTCAAAAACTGAGCACGACATAATGTTAGGAAAGTGTGCATTTTCAACTTCCATCCCTAGATCATCACCTATGGTTTTGGCCTTCTCTACGTGTATTTAATCTGAATTCTTGTTTGTAATGAAGTGTTTGAACCAGTCAACTCTAATTATTATATCGACTTATTGTTATTATGTGAAGTAATTGACGCCTGATATTTGGGGATAGTACATTGATATTTGCAGTCACTTGGGGTGAAAGTTGTTCTATTTTTCATGCTGCAGCGCACAAGCATACATAGACTTTTGATTTAATTTTAGTCACTGTTCCTTTATAGACAGCATCCAACTCAGCGTCTTTTGTGATTGAAGCCCATGACAACTGAGCCCCAGTGATGTACTCTTTTTAAAATGTCACTTTCACTGTTGTCATCTTAATCCAAAATGTAGGTCAACTAGACCTTCTCAGGCTTTTTATAGACAACAAAGTATATTAAGATGTTAAGAGACTAATTGTCATGCCTTACAATTGTCTCTGATCGTATAATTTGTTATTATATTTAATTTCACTTCATCATTCAGGAATTTCTTTCAGTTTGAACTGCTGCTGTCTTAGGCACTCAGTGTTTCCCCTTAAAAAGTGTCCAAGTGACTGTTTAAAACTCCTCCTTCAGCATAATCTGATTTACTAATCCCATTATACTTTAATTCCCAATAATAACCTGGGCAAACTCTGGCACAAGAAACTCTTGTCTGCTTTTCCAATTTACTTTTTTTCTTGAAGCAACTTCAATTCATCACAAGTTTCAGCCATTATCCTCCTTTAAATACACACTTATTGTTGATGCTAAATGACAAAGAGGTTTAGGCTAATTCTTTTCTTAACTCTCTGGCTGGCCAGAGGCCATTTCTATTTAATTTTGTAGTTTGTATTCTGCCTAGATGCAGTAGAGTAGCTAAAGTTTGGTCATCATTCTTGCATTGTTGCAATTTTCTATTTACTTTCCTCCCCGTCTTGCTTATTATTTTAATGATGACAGAGTTATGTATTGGCCAGGCACATGTAGTGCAATTAAGGGAAATGAACCTGCGGGATCCACGGGCCATTGACCAGCATATTGACTTTGACTGCCACCACAAGCAATTAAAGTTAAGCAGCTCAGCATTTATTGCCCAAACTCTTCTCCTTCACTTCCATTTCAACCACAAAGTCCTGAACAGAAAGGGAATTAGAGCGGAGCGGAACAAGAGACTGAGTGTGATGAATGTTGACTAGAAATGGACTATCCACCCTGAATGGGAGCGTGTTTAGATCTGTAATGTGGAAACCATTTGTATGTATAAATATACCCCACAGATATTCAGATTGCATATATCCATCTTACCATCACATCACAGACCAGAATTGATTTTAAGATGTCATGATGATCATTAAGTAGATATTGCTTGTTTTTTCTCCAAAATAGGGACTATAAAATGCAATACTTAGAGTTGAATCATTTGTAAGTTGGAGTATTTTCATTTCATCGTTGATCTGTCTTTCTTGGCCAGAATGCTACCATATCAGTGTGGTGCTGTTCTGACCGCTTCATATTAGAGAGGACCGTCCTAGATAAGTTGCCAGTTGCCCATTAATTTCCTGATTTCTTATTAATGATATTGTTGTGAAAAGCAAGAAGAGATACAAGTGCTGCCAAATGTCCCAATTTTTTACAACACTGGCGTTTAGAGATATGGTGTATTATTTCAGGAAGCATTTCAAAGTCTACAAATGTAATGGCAATAAGGTCTTAAAGCTCAAGAGGTAAAACCAGATATCGTTGTATAGTTTTTGCAGTAATTAAGTGAGGATTATTTTATTAGTCTTAGAAGCCATATCACTTCTGGCCATTCCATTTGTAACCACAACCCCCCACCCTACTCAGCTATGCATATTGGATGATTGTTGGGCATATCATGCAGCACTAAACTTCATCCCCATAAATGGGAGAACCCTTAACGAGGTGGCACACAGGAATGGTGGGTTGGGCTGAGGGTAAAAGCCTTACTCTGCAGGCATTATGCACAGATAAAATGTGTGATTCAAGGCTGCTTTTTTGCTCATGAATTAACGCTAGTCTTGGACAAATATGTAGTGTCAAAGGAGATTTACCATTCAAACTCAAAGCTGGTCTAGGACTAGGCTATATCCACAAGTGCCTATAATACCTAATATTGAGTAGATCCGCCTTTTGCTGCCAAAACAGCCCTGACCTGTTAAGACCCAGACTCCACTAGAGACTTTTGAAGGTATGCTGGCACCAGGCAATCAGTAGCAGATATTTGAGGTCCTGTAAGTTGCAAGATGTTGCACTGCAATGGACTGTCAGAACACATAGTGCATCAGAGGTTGTTGTGTATACAGTCCCTTGTGCAACACAATGCGATGCACTGAGAGTTCTGACACCTTTCTGTTAGAACAAGCATCAACATTTCCCCAATTTGAGCCATGGTAGCTCATATATTTGATCCAACAACACCTTCTCAGTTTTCTCTCCTTGGACCACTTTTGGTAGGTCCTGATCACTGCAAACCGCAAACATGCGAGACGCATCAACTTCAAGGAGAAAATGTAGACTTGCTGTATGTCCAACTCACTGCCAGTAACAACGTAATCAGTGTTATTACCTCTGCATGTCAGCTGTCATAATTTTACGGCCGATCAGTGATGGTGCTGTGTCCCAGTTTCAAATATTACAGTATTAAGACTGCAACGTCAAGATATAAATATATTTAATCCAATCTACAGCTGGTAAAAAGTTGACAGATGCATGCTGTTATATGAAATAGAACAGCACAGGACTGAGATATATAAAAAAATATATAATATGAGATGAGAATGGAGTATTTCCTACACTTGTTTAGTTCAGGGGCACATGTACTGATTTTAGCCAGGAAAGACAGGACATTTCCTGTGGTGGCAGAGAAGAGCAAAGCGTGATTGATACTTATCCAACTTTGCCTTAGAGTTGGACTTCTGCCATTTCCTCTGAGGGCATTACTGGAGGTGCCCACTCTGATCTGAGCGCATCAGACAGACCCAAACACGAGGTCAGTGAGCAAGTTTGTTTAGAGACAAAAGGACAAAGTGAGTCAAGAGATTCTGAATGAGCAGAGCTTAAAGTGGCAATATAAGAGACTGGTTGGGAGAAAGTATTGATTGGTAGAAAGAGAGGAGAGAACTACAAAAATGGGGCAAGATGGTTTCAGGGCTCCAGTGAGAGTTTTAAAAGGAAGGCTGCCATTTTCACTGTCTGTTTTGGGAAGATTTGAGCTAAAGCCCAGCCATCATAGGGTTTTGTAAAACAATGCCAATTTTGACTTCCAATAATCATGTATTGGCTAATATATACTTGTAATATTTATATAACAAACAGTTTGGGGGTTATGTGAAGGTACTACTCACTCAGCTATCATGACATTGCAGGTAGTAGTTTGTAAAAAGTAGAACATGGAGTGTTCTGCTGATGAAATAACTATACAATGACAACACTCGTCATTGCAATCTTCTGCCTCTGCCTCCCATTTCTTTTTTAAATGTCTTTTATTAGATATTATAAATGCTGATAGAGATTAACTATCTCATATCTACTGTTATCGGTTGGAATCTAATTTGAACTGTACTATGTATTGGAATGTATGTATTGTTATTCAAGAAAAAAATCAACTTTAACTCGACTGGATACTAAAATCAGGGACATCTATGTCTATGAAAGTGCTGTGTAATTTGCACAGGACAGTATGTTTATCCATTAATCTAATGACTTCTCAAGCACAGTAACATGTTGCAGGCACTGAGTGTAAAACAGCAGAGAGAGAAACAGAAAATGAGTTCAGGGACGATGTATAATTCAGACTGGGGCTTAGAAATTACATTTTCCAGTGATTAAGCTATTATGACTTGGCCTCAAACTGCCACTGCAGGCAGATCAGATCGTAATCGTGCTAATGATACATAGCAACCTTGATACAGATGGAGGCGATGGAGAGACTGATTAATGCGCAAATTAATTTGGGAACATAAACGAACTTATACAACCAAGAGGATTTGCTCACTCCCTTCGGATTGTTCAGCAACTATTTTAAGTCCTACCAATTATTTAAGAGAGTGCTATCAGGGTTCACATAGGCTTCCTTAATGAATGATTGATTAATTCGTGTTCCCGAAAAGCATTTTCTAATGAGTTTGGACAGAAAAAATTGGACTTTCAACCCTGTCTTTCCTCCTACACAATTATGTTTCTTCTACTTAGTCTGCCTCATTCCACCTCCTAATCAGCATAAGTCAGAATGGAGATCTCCAAAAGCGTGCCATTAACTCTAACTAGCATGGAGACCCTTATGTCTCAAATGTGCTGTTAGCATTTCCCATATTCATCCCGCCGTCTCCTCCGTCTCATTTTGCATCCCACCACCTCAAACTCATACCCAGTAAGATCAAACAGTTACGGGAGCTTATTGAAAACTGTAAGGTAAGATAAAGTACGCAGTTCCTCCCCATTGCTATAGCTCAGGGTCCTGGGAAATGGCCCCACATAAGAAGAGTATCAGCGGGGACAGGCAGCCTGAGAGCTGAGTGAACCTAAATCACCAAGTTTCAAAGTCATTCCAAAGCACCTTATGTGCATATCCAAGTGCACATTAAAAAGACATCAGGTCCAAGGAAAAACTGGGCTACCCCAGAACTCAGGGCCTTTATCAATAATTCATTTGTGAGAAGGACGAGCAGCACAGAACCAGCTGAACGTATTATTTCTCACAAGTTCTTGATAGGTTCTCCTCTAAATTTGTGCTTAGTATAAATAGTCTTTCTTCATTCTTGAATGAAATACCCTTTGTGAGGTTTGGAAAATCACAGTAGGTCATGCACTTTGGCAAGCAGGCCAGTAGAGAAGTGTTTTTGTGTGTCTATCATGTGTGATTTTCCGCACACAGCTGCTTAGCCTGTGTACCTTGAAATTGTAATACTACACACTTTGTATAACAAGCAGGGTCTCCCAATCTGTACTGTAGCGAATGGAGATTTTTTGATAAGAACTGCTCCCTAGCTCAAATGAGATTTAGACTGAATAGATTTCGTTTGATAGACTGCACAGCCTTAGCCCATACTTGGTATCTCATCTCTCTGTGTGTGATTAAATGGGAGTCAATCACACCTGATTTGACAATTTATCAACATATTACATGCAGGGGCACAGCATAACATAAATCATGTTTGGCCAAACGTGTGTAAGCCTGAATTAGTTTCAAACATCAAAGATTATCCAGCCAGCAAAGTGAGCAAAGCTGATCGCACAACTGCACACATACAGCCAAGTCAGGAAAAGGTGAGTGATATCTGGTGCCACATATGTTGACAAGTGGAAAATGAAATGTAAGGAAACAGGGTGTATGCAAGAGACAACTATTATTTCCCCTTACCTGTCTGCCAGTCTTAAATGCAAGTCGTCTTCCAAAGGTTGACTCTGAACTGGACATATCTGAAAACATATAGGTCTACATTGGGCCAGTTGGTAGTGTAACAATTACGGATTTGGCCCTGTGATCTGAAGGTTGCTGGTTCAAGTCCTGGACCTTGAGCAAGGTATCATACTTACCAGTGGGCAAAGCTGCCCACTGCTTCTTCATTGATGGGTCAGATGCTGAGGTCAGGTTTTGTTTTGGTGATCTGTGGACTGTGATGTGGTCACAATGACAAATAATCGCTCGCTCACTAACTTAAATTTCAGTACATGTTGTACTTGTATAGGTATGTATGACCAAACAAATGGAATACTTTTGATCTTCATTTTGTTCTCTGCCTGACTACGTTTATGAATACTTTGTTAGGAAAGACATGACGAAACACTGGAACTTTGTCCATTTGTTTTATACTGTCCTGTACCTCACTTCACTTGACTGGCAGTGGAAAAGGACCAGTAGCGATCTGCAAAGTTTAAAAACCCAGTAAAGTGAAAACCGTCCTTGGTTTGGTAGCGTGAAATGTGTCAAAAAACTGTGTCTGAAAAGATGTGGGAAAACCCCTGAAGTCACTTTTACAACGTTGTGGAGTTTAACTGCTTTTCACAGTAGGTCTAAGTAGGGCGGGACTAAAATGCAGCCTCCTTACGTGTAGAAGTTATGGTTTGGCCCTACCCAGGTGTTGTTTCCCAAAAGCATAGTTGTAGCAACTAACATAGTTTTGCTAAGGTAGTTAGCAATACATTAGCAACTATGCTTTTGGGAAATGCACCCTAGTTCTACTGCTCTGGTCCTCCCCACGTGCATAGCATCACTAGCATACCTGCTAGTCTGTGCAAGTTCGCTAAGTGAGTCTGTCTGAAGTCCAAAGCGGTTCAGATATATATGGCTGTAGAGTAAATCTGGCTGAAGTATCCATTTTTATGCGCGTTTTACAGTCAATGGGTAGGAGCTCTGTAGTAGTGGGCGGTGCTTCGGCTCTTTGAGCCAATATGCCTACAGCAAAATTGATGAGGTGATTAGTGACAACTTTTTTTTTTTTTTTTTGGTATGAGGAACTAAGTGACAGTATTATTTTGACTTTACTGGGTCTTTAACAGTCTTCTTAAGCTTTAAAAAGGTGACTAATTTTCACATAAAATAGTCTCATACTACATATTTTAAACCGAAGATGTTTAAGAACATCTCTGTCTCTGAAGTTTGTATAGCTACTCAACATTATTACCAACTAACCCCCTCCTCAGCTTTGACATAGAACACTGTGGCAATTGTCCTCAGGGGCTTGATAAATGGACAGTCAACTCGGTTTATTATGATGAATGGGAATTCAGCAATGAGGGCAGTAACAGGGAAAAGTGCTACCAGTGGCAAATTGAAAGCTGATGCCTACATCGCCCGCTGAAATTTTAAGCATTTCTGCCCATGTTTGCTTGTAAGTCATAGATTGATGCAGTTTCTGCTATTTGTTCTGAAATATATCCTCTACCGTTTTGATGTACACCAGCAGAGTATTGACAGATCACCCTTGCAAAATAGATTTTTAACTTCAATCACTGAGTTATTCATCCATTTAAATGTTCACTAAGAACCTTAAAAATATGAGAAAATCATACTTAATGTATAATTACTGTGGTAACTGTGGTAGCCAGTGAATCCTTCAGTGAGTCGTGAAAGCGACAAGCATGAAAAACGACTGAGTGGTTTCTGTTCCTCTGTGATTATTTTTGCTGAATATGTAGATCAGTCTTCTCAAGCCCAAGTCATTTAACTTTCCTTAAAAGTTCTCCAGTCAAAATGTATCCTTTTGCCTCAGTTTTCGTTCTCCACCTGAAGAAATCCAAAATGATATGTTTAGTTAGATACAACTTTCATCTTCTGTCTGACATAATTGAAGAGATGTCATTTCTACCACATGTAATAATGGTTTAGATGTATCTCTGTATATGTAACCAAAGAGAAAAACATTAAAGGATCACATTTTTGGACCTAATGTTGCTATAGGTAACAAAACATAAAATGAATATTTGACATTTTTATTGGCTTATGAACCAAACAGTATTGTAAATCCTGGAAAGTTCTCAGCATGATCCTGCACATATGTTGAAGCCAAGCTCATGAGGCTACAATGAGAAGGAGAAGCTCATGACAAGAGATACAGGAGATACACTGCCCTGTCATTGTTAGAAATGGTGAGTCAGTAATAGTGACACAAGAGGGAACTAAGGGAGCTAATTTTACACAAGTATTTAACTCATTTGACTTGGAGCTGGCATTAATAATTTATCAGCTTGCTAAAAGGGATGAATTTTAGTCATTTAAGATTTTAGTTTAATGTTGTGCTATTCAGGGGATTCCACACTGCTACTAACAGATATTAATAAGGATGTTCTGTACTAGATATGACTATTTCCATTTTTAAAAATAAACAAAAATGAAGACTGCAAAATCACTGTTTGTTCATTCTTCTATTTTTTATTTTTTTTGGATCTGTGTTACACAAAATAAAGCATTTTGGTTAAAATGTGTAAGAAAATTCAGCTACATCATGACAAGGACTTCAGGCCAGTAGTAGGGAAGTGGATTAATGTTCTTCAAAATATCATCTGATTTGATCTTTGGCTCATGGCAACAGCTAATCCATTCCATGAGACAGACTATGAACATTTCCTGTGGGGCAAGGAACTTCTTATCTGGACTGGTCAACATCACTAACTGCCTTTAGTCAACAAGTGGCTAAACACCACCTACATGAAGATAAATAATATTGAGACAGAACTTACAATTGGGTTTATACCAAATATGTCAAAAAAAAATAGCAATAGTGAAGTACAAATGCATCAGTTTCGGTCTGCAGAGCTTCCAGATGGGGCCAATTACACAGAACTTTTACAGAAGCTTACTGCCCCTAAAACCAAACAATATTTTCAGTTTCAGGATAATGAAGCACTTTAAGTAATTCAGTCTTATCATAGCATACGTCAGCATGTTGAATCTCTGGAGGCAAACCCTAGAATGAGTTTAATTTCTCCAACTTCCACCAGTCATGATGCTTTGTTTTTGGAGTGGATTAAGTTCTCCTTTATCAGTGCCAATGAGAATCAAGTCTGTATTTGTGATGTGCCATATTTACCACATGCCTAACGTTGAGTAGGTCCACTAGAGTTGGGATCTCAGTGGATCAGACTTGTTTTTCCAGCACATCACACAGATTCTGAATTGGAATCTGTTCTGAATCTGAATAGTTTTGTTCAATGGTTTGAGGAACACAACACTCAATTCAGCAACTCAAACTTGCTGCTGCGTCCCTCAAACCATACTTGAATCCTGTTTGCAGTGTGGCAGTGCACATTATTCTGTTGAAAGAGGCCACCTATGCTCTGTGGTCCCGTTCTGATGCTCACATATCCATTGTAATCACTTTTGGTGGTGGACATTAGACACCCTGACCGGACTGCAGCTACACAGACTCACACACAACAAACTGCAAAACACTGTGGGTTCAGACACCGTTGGAACTACCATTAACATTTCAGCAATTGGAGCCACAGTAGCTGTTTTTATGCATGGGTACGCCTCAGAGCCCCACCACCCTGTTGCCGGTTCACCAGTTTTCCTTCCTTGCACCACTTTTGGTAGATCTAACCGTCACAATTGGGCCCTTGTCAGAGTCGCCCAAATCATTATGCATACCCATATTTTATGCTTCCGGATCATCAACTTCAAGGACAAAATGTTCACTTGCTGCCTAATAAATCCCACTCACTGCCAGGTGCCATTGTAATGAGTTAATCAATGTTATTCACTTCACCTGTCAGAGGTCGTAATGTTATGGCTGTAGTTCAAAGCTGGTTTAAATGATGGAAAATTCTTGTAGGAAATGTTCATATTAACACAACAGAGAAGAAAAGCATCTACTGCTGTGCTGAACATGCCCTCTTTACAAGACGAGTATAGTTATATGGCTTGGTTTATAGCTGTAATTACATGCCTTTTAAAATCTTAAACTAGTTGTGAGGTTCCTGATTTTAAAAACAATTCTAAAATTGTTCTAGACATAAATATCGTCTTTTTTAAAAAAAATATATTTCCAACAATTTAAGAAAGGTTTGTATTGAAATGACATCCTGAACCTAATATCTTAATTATTTTTGACAAAAGAAGCAATTGTGTTCGTCAGTCATTCAGTGGTGTGTTAGAATTGGTGGATGTCAAGTGGTGTGTTAGAATTGACTGCCTTCATATTAAAACTTTTGAGAGACTCTGAGAGAAAACTGATCAGGTTCTCATCAGTTTTCACACATTCTCATCAGAGGACTGTTTTGCACAAAGCGCATGGCATTTACTCTACCAGGCACGTATACCGGGCTCTAAATACTTGGATGATGGAAGCTTTTATGGGAGAGAGCAAAAATGTTTTCACGACACCGCCAGTAGATGGGAATTCTATCTAGTATGTTCTCTTGGTTAATGAAGGATCCTTAGTGCAAGGGGAGAATCATTACTTTCTGCCTGGCTGTAAAATCTCCTATAAATGTGATCATCATCCCTCTTCTCATTGATTTTTAAAGCATGAATATTGGCCAGTATCAGACCAGAATGCTACAGATAGAATTTGACTTGCGCTTTATCCCAGCCGATATCATTTCTGATGCATTTTTAAAGTTTCCACATTTTTTCCAGTAATTTCTAGTTATGTTCAAAAGAAAGCTGGTAATGGCAGTCATAAATCATATATACCTATGAGGGTGTCATGTTTTTGTAACTTTACTGTCCAGGTCTCTTCTAAAAGGATTTGTGACACTTAATCATTAAGGTAACTATAGTTCCTAGCTACTCCCCATCTTGACACTTCATTTTATATATGCATTGTGGAACAGAAGAGAAATCTGTGTTTTTGTGTACGCACAGCTGTTTTGGCTTTGTGTTGTGCTGGCATGTAAAGAGGAGAAATGAAATTACTAAACCTCTCAGTGGACATTTTTGGCTGGCCCCATCCAGGCAGCTATTCTGCATAATAAAGCATTCAGTTACTATTAAATTAGTAGAGGCGTTGGGGCTGCAGGGTGGAGAAAAAGCCAGCCGTATATACTGTATATATATATATACAGGGGTCTGCTGGAGTTAAGACACAGAGACGCTGGACATTAATTTAAGATTCCCAATTTAATGGAATATGTACCTTACACTATTTCACGAGCCTTACACCTAGTGCTGAGAGCTGCCTGTACTTAATGCCATGCTAAACTCAGAAATGCTAATTTCCTCTGATCACTCTGGAAAAAGAAATGCTTACTGACTCCTTTAATCTCATTACAATGTATTTTTAGTTAAAGGGCCAAGATGAAAGTTCAGAACTTTGTTCTTAACATTTACAGTGTTTGATAAGTACAGGAGAAAATGAATCAAGTGATATTTCTTGTGCCTAAATCGGTTGTTGTGACTGTAATCTGATTTAGAGTTGCTTTGTTTCTCTCATATTAATGAATATTCTTTCTTTTTTGGAAACCTGGCTTTGAAAACACTCTAAATATAACTCTGCCTAAATACAGCTCTAAGAAAGTACTTTATAGTATTTTCAGATCATACAGTGGTTCTTATGGAAGATATTTGTTAAACCTTGTTACAGAGCCTTAATTTCAGCAATAATGAGTTGAACACTTGTGTCCACATATTGTTTGTGCTGTAGTCTCTGCTAAAGACCAGTCCATCTGGGTCAATAAGTGGCTGGCTCCTCTACTAGATCTGTCTTGGCAAAGTAAATCAATGTTTGTTATTCTGCTGTACAATGATGCAATTTTTTGCCGTCTCTGCTGCAGTGGGACCTTTAGATTTCCAATAGTTATTCAGGGATCTCAATGACTCACCAATAATCTGTACTGGGTTTATCTAAGAATTTAAGAAGAATAATTGTAGTGCCACATTCCAGCCCTCCTTAATAACTAATAATACATTTACCAGTTTATAGCTCCCCTTAGACATTTTTGGCAGTGGAAATGGGGAGTCTCACTAATGATTAGTTTCACTTGGGTTATATTTTCAGGTAGAAGTCCTTTGAAACCGTCTCTCATTTCAGCAGTTTTGGACACCAGTAGCAATAGCATACAAAGTCACTCCAGCCCTTTCCATTTAACACCCATATCATTGTGATTCGATGGGGCAAAGCCAGTTAAAGCAAAAGGCACCTTCGTCTTCGACCCGTGACACCCAGTAACTTGGTCTGGCAGACGAGCACTTTAGTAATCATAATTATTTTTGAGGCATAATTGTCTGCTTGCAGCACCGAGACCTTTTTGGGTTATGATATTACATAGTATTTGGGTGTACGGTATGTAATGGGGTAGCATGGGCTGTGAAAGGGAAAAGTGCCAATCATAATCCCCTGCAGCAGGAGATTGCAGAGAGCAGGATTCTATCTGAGAGCCAGTCTCATGCCTTCTTCTATGCAATATTGTGCCAGGAGCAAAGATTCTTCTTCATGCTCTTGATACTTTCAGCCTTTCCTATAGGGGTGTTTGTGGTAGGGAGAGGAACAGAAAAAGTTAGAGAGAGTTAAAGAGAGGAGAAAGTTTCTGTTCTCTTGATTCATGCATAGTTTTTTGGACTCAGGCTGCCAAAAAAGTTTGAGTATTAGAGCAGAACAATTTATTATTCCAGCATCATCATCGTGATGTGAGAAAGCACAAAAGTGTTGTTGGGGGTGGTGGTCTAGTGATTAGGAGGCTCAACTCTGGACCAAGAGGTTGTGGGTTCGAATCCTACAGCACTACCATCATTGGATCCCTGAGCAAGACCCTTAACTGCAAGTCGCTCTCAAGGAAGCTGTCCCTGAAATTGGGGAAAATGCGAGTTGCTCTGGGTAAGAGTGTCTGCTAAATTCCATAAGTGCTAAATGTAAATGTAAAAGTCACATTGCAGGATGTGCAGTGTTAGCCAAGACAAGTCCGATTTCATTTCATTTTACAACCTTTTTGCTGCTTGATAGAAGGAAAGCAATTCATTGTACTTGACAAATCTATGAAAAGAATTGTGACATAATTACTCAGTCTGGCATCATTTACTCAGAATCGAAGGGTTCTTAGAAAACATTCTTGAAATAATGGTTTTAATGTTTTTATGAGAAATTATCAAACTTTAAAGTAGTGTTTAGAATCTGCATTTTGTGTGTAGTTTGAAAATCAAACTTACAATTCTGATAGTGTTGTTTATTACATATATTTGCCTCCTGTTGGTTACATTTATTAAGTATCCCATCACAAAACTACTGAATAAGGACTAACTCTGACAGGCTGGCATATGGCCAGTATTTATACTGTAGCAGGTGTGATTTTGTAGCGCTTGTTGCTTGAACGCTTCTCTTGTTAGAGCACTAAAAACTGACCAGCAAGCTGATTGGTGCTCTAATCAAAATCTGTTGCTAATCCTCATTTTTGTGATGCTGGTGAGCCACCTAGTGTTTCTGAATTTGGCTGGAAGAGTGAGGAGACATTTTTCTTTCGGAATTGTACATGTGGCAAGACGGATCTTATGGCTTTTTGGGAAAGTCTTTATTGTGGTAAACATCTTTTATCCATTCTCTGTTTAAATAGCTCTTTAGAATAAGCAGTAAAGGTTGTTAAAATCATTGGTCTTTTAGCTGTTTTTGCAGCACAGTGTTACACAGATTTTATAATAGGTAGCATATGACTTAGTGGCATGTATGTACATTGAACACTCACAGATTTCACAATCTGGGGATTTATTTTCTAGATGTCGTTGCTTGGGGGGAAGTAAACACAGAGGCATCAAGCTTATATAGTAAACATTGTGATCTTGAGTGCATGTGACATTTTAAAAAGGGGATTAGAGCTGAGACATTGATCAGCCGTTAGACGACAGCAGTAAGAACAAAAGGTAATGAGTTTTCTCGAAAGGACTTCTCAGAGATTCATTATAAAGGTTAGTTTAGGTACAGCTTCTCTGGACGCACACACAGACATGGGTTCTGTAGATATTTCATTAAGCCTGAATTTGGAAAATGTTTTATCTTTATCTTATATCAGCGCTGATACTCCTAAAGGCACAAAAAGAATGGAGATGTCATTGCGTAACGGATTATGCCGTGTGATGAATGTCAGTGATTTTTTATAGATTATGGCAGGTTAACTGAAATGCGGTGTCGGATATAATTAGCCAGTTATAATATAAATATTTCTGGAGTGGATATTTTTCAGTTTTTTGTTTGAGAACTTGAGTGCAGTTTTGTTTGTATAAACTTTCCAGTTATGTGACTATGGTCTAAAGCTGTTTCAGCAGCTGTGATAAGGGTGGTTTTGGCTATGTAATGGTGCAAAAGGGTGCACCACAACAAAATTTGTCATCTGCATTTGATCCATCCGTGAAGGAGCAGTGGGCAGCTGAAATGGGCAGCGCGCGGAGAGTCGTGCTTGGGCACGGTACCTTTCTCATGAGTACCCCAGTGGTACCAGTCCGTTATTCCAACTGGCAACCTTCCAATAACGGGGCCAACTCCCTAACCGTTATGCTATCAAATGCCCCAATAACCTGTGCTTGGATATTAGTTATAATGAAATGTAATAAAGCAACTGTTTTACTAGAAATTTGTAGACAGTTAAAACCTGTTTTTCCTCTTTTGTTAAAGTTTTTGTCTGCCCGAGATATTAATGTTTAATGGTCACAACAACAAAATGCCGCCCCTGCATCAGACCTGTTTCTGCTTGGGGACGGTACCTTGCTCAGGTGTACATCATTGAAACTTTTACAGATTTAAACCTGTGAAGCTCCAGTCACCGTTACACTACGATTGCCCTAGGCGTTGAAGGCGAATTTTTTAGATTGTGTAAAGATATGAAGCCCTAAGGTCTGGTTACACTATCAACAATCCCAATTTATACAAAAGCAGGTATTGAACCAGATGTGATGTTTTCTAAACAGTGTTGGTATTGCCATGTCAGCCTTCGAGGTAATGTTAGCTCATAGACTGCAGAGGAATGTATTATGTATCTATGAGACCGTCAGTATGCTGCCTGCCAGCCATGCAGCTTCTCTTCTGTTAATTTATTTATACGCTGGCAGTCAACACGAATCATTTGCCCTGATATGACTCCGATAAGAGTCTCCCCCGTTTTTTTACCCCCAGCAGACGAAGCAGAAAGGTTAAGTCCACCCACGCCACATCTGATTATTTGACCTACAGAAATTTGCATGTCAGAGCTAAATTTAATTTAGCGTGGTGCAAAATTGCAACTGGAAGTGAAGAATCAGATTTTTGCCTCATGCAGATATAACTGGGGTACAGTTTTTTTCACTAGTGTGACCACATATTTTTTTTGTACTGGCTGCTTAATTTTGTAAAACTTGTGTTCTGAAAAGTGACCTATGAACCACTTGTGCAAGCTGTCCTTCTATAGTACATATATAGTAAAACCTAAATTATTTAAATCAGGGTATATATCATAATCATGCAGTTTTGTCTGATTTTCAGTTTATTGGTTTGGAATAGTACAAACCTAATTCATTGCAGCATCTTCAACAAAATGTCAGTGTTCACAATTAATGTGCTGCAGTATCACTTTGTGCATCTGAATCAGCCTGTGCTGTAATATACATATCATCCCACTCCTTTTAAACACTCGACTACGGGCACAGCTTGTGACTTGGCAAACTGATGGTCATTAGGAGCCTCTTTAGGTCCCTGCGCCTCATGGAATGGCCGAAAACCAGAACCCTGAGGCGTAACAGTGAAAACAGTTTGAGTGGCATTACAGTGATTTGTTCAATTGCTCTGAATGGAAATGGAACAATATTCTACAGATCGGGGTGATTGAGGGTGTCACCAAACAGGCCCAAATAAATTACACTTGGCAGCAGAACGAAGCTCAACCTCTGTCCATCACCTGCACTAGGTTGTAACAGAACTAATTATCTGCTGAAACGCCAACAATGAAGAGTTTAAAGGTCACATTTTTCAGGACATGTTTCCCACCTCTGAATTGCCATATTGAAGCATGAAACCTCTTCCCAAATATGACACACAGTGCTGATTTTATTTTTACAGATCTCATCTGGATGGTTAACCAGAGACTGAAATAAATTAGCAAAGACAGATATGACACACACTGATCATACTTAGTGTTAGATTGTGATTATTTTTTATCACTATCTATTTTTTGCTACAACCAGAACAAAACAAATCTAAAAGAAAAAAGGGGCAGTTACACATTTTAATATGTTTCTATCACCACATTGGTGGTGTTAAACTGGGAACTTACATTCATGGTGTTTAGCAGATGGTCATATCCAAAGTCTCCTGCATTGAGTAATTTCTAGGACAGTCTTCCTGAAGTAAGTTGGGACTGAGGGTCTTGCTTAGATGCCTGATAGTGATAATGCTGAAGGCAGGATTGAGCTAGATATGAACCTACAACCTCTTGGTTTAGTAGGAAAGAATCTTACCACTAGTCCACCACGACTTTTTGCTTCACCTGGTAACATGCATTTTTATTATTAGAAACTCCTCTTTGTATGAGTTCCTAATAAATTGGCAGATGATGTGCTTGATTCAAGGATTTTTGGGAGCATTTAACAGAGTAATAAGATACAGAAGATATAATGTACGAGTGGCTTTAGCAAGATTAAAACGTGTAGTAGGACTCAGGAAGGCCATTTCTGTGACTGTTGTTAAGAGCGCTATATAAATAAATTTGAATTTGAATCTGTCCAGGGGTGTGTTTCCCAAAAGCGTAGTTGCACATGTATTGCTTGTTGTGTGTGCAACTGTGCATGTGTGTTTGTGTGTGAAGGCCCGCCCAACTTTTCCTCTGATTGGCTTACCATGAAATTTTACTCATTAAGGTTAAGGAGCTTGCTCAGGGACCCAATGATGGAAGTGCTGGAGGCAGGATTCAAACCCACGACCTCTTGGTCCAGAGGCGTGAGTCCTAACCACTAGACCACCAGCACCCCGGAGGTGAAAATCAAAGTGACAGCATGAAGAAAATGTGGAGTTAATGGAAGTGGTTGGACAGACATGTAACACTATAAGTATCCTCAGTTTTTGTCGATGATATAACATTGGCAGCAGAAGCAAATAAATTCTGAGCTGCGTTCAAAGCATCTTTTACTGTAACAGGTCCAACGCAATGCTTGATTCCTTGTATTTGCATTACTAGCTCTGCTCACTACAGAACTTCACAGGTGGTGTTTGCTTGTTTCTGAACTGCCAGAGGGCCAGCTGATCCGTTTTAACATGGCTCTTTCGATTCTTTCATCCTATCAAGGTGCGCTGACGGATTAGCTTGAGATTTCAAATGAGCTCTTCCAGTCTGCGCTGTTATCATTCGGCGCACGCACTTCTCCAGTTCTCCAGAACGGGCCTTATTGCCTCTCTGACTTTCCTGCCTTCCCGTCCCTGTCAATCACACTCATCCTCACTAGACCATGATTGCTGATGTATGGCCCATCACCATAGGAATGTGCGATGTAAAGCTAACGATAAACACCTCCACCTGATGAGTCTCCCTATCTCATCAAGGCGCTCGCATGGCTCCGTTTCCTCTCCACGGTGGGGATAATGGCCCGTTACGTGGGCTCGCCGCCAGAGCAAAACTGCCGCTCGGGTTCATTAGTGCCCACTTAATGACCACGCTCATGACCCAAATTCTTAAATGGGCACCCAGGTTTAAAGAATCCCTCTCATCCACTTTTTACCTTTTAGATCAGAAAACACAGGTTACATACCCTGACTAAAAAGAAAGACAACAACTTGGTAAAGCATGCTGGTTTTAGTTTTTCTTTAAGAAAACATATTGCATGTGACCAGTGTTTGGCCAATTAGTGGGTCATTTTTCAAAGAGTATATTGTGCATGATGGCACTGAACTGTAACTTGAATTACACAGAATATAGTGTTATAAACTTAATCATGTGCTAATATTTTTAGTATGTAAAAAATGTAAAATATTTAAAGCTTTGGCCTCTTTTGCTAATGTACTTGGGGCCTCCACTTGTAACAATTGGGCAAAACCTGCAATATACGCTGATATGAACATCTGAATGTTTCAGACCTGCAGATGTCAAGTGGTTTTAGCCTTTTTCTCTGATTTTTATTCCTACCCACTTGTTATGTAGAGCGTTATTGAGACTGTGGCCAGGTAGAGCAGAGACTCACATGGAGATCAGTGAGGAGGGCACAGAGCTGGCGAAAGCACTGGCATCTGTTGGTCATCTTGCCATCTTTGAGTCAAGGGCCTCAGAGCAGATTGCTGTTAGTGCTTAGATCTCAGCACAATGTGGACGCACACACACACACACACACACACACAAATCATCTCAAAACAGACTTAGACATGCACACAAAATGAAGTGCTCCAATTAAAATGCTCTGGTGCTTGTCAATAAGATTACTTGGATGCCTCATATTCACTCTTATTTTACTACTACTACTAATACTACTACTAATAATAATACCATTCAAATGTCTATACTTATCATATAGCTGATTCTCTTCTGTAGTCAAATTTTCACTGATGGAAAAACCTTAATTTTGTGTAACATTTGGGTTAAAAATTAAAAAAAAATCTGTAAACTCGGTTGTCAGTAGAGAACTGTATCCAACTCAGTGTCCTTGTGAGATCTACATTTACCTTGTCTCTCTTGCGGCTCCCAGAGCCTGGACTTGAATGATGTGTTCCCTGATTGAATAGTACAATTAAAGCTGGGTATTAAGGAAGAAAGATAAATCGGGTAGAGATGGGACTGAATCTCAGGGCCTAATTTTGAGGTCGATAATTAAATCTGTTCACCAGTTTCCAGTTTGGACCAAGCCCACCCCTGGACAATTCAAGATTTAATTACCATCCACAGTAAAGCAAGACTGACCTAAAAACAGGATTTGATGGGCCTTTAAGTGCAAATAATCCTACAGTGCATCCGGAAAGTATTCACAGCACTCTACTTTTCCCACAATATCCTATGTTACTGCCTTATTCCCAAATAGATGAAATTAATCTTTTACCTTAAAATTCTACACACAATACCCCATAATGACAAAGTGAAAAAAGTTTATTTGAAACTTTTGCAAATTTATGCCATAGTGCCATATTAACCTTCGACATACAAGAATACAAGAACGCCAAGGCTGAAAAAGAAATCTATAGTTGGGTTGTATAGTTTAATAGAAGTCAATTTGTCCTTGACTAGACTTGCAGTATGTAGACTTATTGTCACTTGCCATTCTTGCGAAATGTTTCTTTGTGCGCTTTTAGTAAATGTGTTTCAGGTGGAACAATGCCCACTCAAATTGAAAAGCCCATAATTCAAAGCTTAGGTCACTGCAAGTAAAAGGTACTCTTAGCCAGTGGTCTGTGCATTCCATAATGTCAGGAGAAGCACGGCGACCTGTCAGAAGCCCTCTGGTCACACTTCCCAGACATGGCTGGCTGAGATGGACTCGTCAGCTGTGGCATCAGATCCTATTCATGGATGAGTCACATTACAACACACAGACAGGAAGGCCTGTGTGTGTGTGTGTGTGTGTGTGTGTGTGTGTGTGTGTGTGTGTGGAGGAGGACAGGAGAGAGCCATGCTAAAGTGTCTAGCAAACTGACCTCCGTGTACTGGTGTGGGTTGGCTTTCACCATACAGGCGAGGTACGTTTTCAAGGGCAGGTAGAACGTGTTGGGCTATAGGGAAGAAATTGCGCTACAAATCATTGTTCCCCATGTAAGGCAACATGGCCTCACCCTAGCGGGGACGATGCTGGGTCAAACACACAAGCTGTGGTCACAGGAGCTGTGTGGAACGGGGACGTGCTGAAGTCGCCTTGATCTGCCTTCTTTTCAGCCTCAACTAACACCATGCAGCATAGGCGAAAAGCTTTGCAGCATTAAGAGACGTGGCCCTCAGCCTTCCAATGATTGGCAACCTCATGTGAGAATGGGATAGTACAACTACTACAACAGCTGAATCGGAAAGGAAGTTCCACTAGATTGTGAAAGACCGAAATGATTGATGTCATCTTTTCAATATGTGTATCGTTACTTCATTTGTTTTCAAATTACACCCAAAAATCAAAAAGATATAATTTTTTTTTATATATCTCCAAAACGAAAAAACAAATAGCACATTGTCTTACGATTTACCATTTTGTTATTTAATAAAAATTCACCCGATGATGAATGTAACATTACACCACTAGCAAAATTAAGTGTTAAGTGGTGAAAGCCAACACAAACCATGCAAGGCAGCAGTGCTGCCACATTCATCTTTAAACAGGTAATCCTGTACTGGCGCTGCCAGCGAGTTTGGTGGACACGGACCCTTCATTTTTAGAAGGTCGCTATATACCTGCAGCATGCGTTCATTCATTCGTTCATTTATTTATCCATGGTTTCATGGAGACTATGCCACAAGGCAGTGCATTGATAATGTCCTCATTATTTATTTTCGGATGATGTTCTGGTTTCCTTTTTCATGGTGGTCATTTTATTTGTTTACTAGTCATTTATGTAGTTAAATTTCAGGCCAAGTTTAACAGTTGTGTTCCCTTTTCACACGTTCACTTTAGTCACGACTTAGTCTTACGGTCTGTTTTTTGTTAGCTTGGTTTTGGTGTCGTTCTCAAACATAGTTGGCGAAAGATCAGTAGGAAATCTTGCATAGCACTACCTCATACTGACTAACAGACAGGCTTGTCATACCCTGGGAGGAACAGGAGATAAAGGTGATACTTTTAAGATCTGCTGCTGTGTGGCCGCTGCAACAGTGAGCCTCCATTAAAAATAATGAGACCATTGGGTTCAGATCCCCTTCGCCATTAAAGATTGTTCAAGAGCTGCAGATCTGCACTCTGCACAGACACCGTAACACCGTACATCCATCTGCTTTTGCAGCTTTTAAAGAAGTCATAAATAGAATCAATCAACTTAGGCGTTCATCCCGATGTTTAAAAGAATGAAACTAGAACGTTAGTTTCTGTGATCTGCGTGTGCAGCGGGAAAAAGCTAGACTATAATCATGTGCCTTTAAAACCAATTGCCTTCAAGCTTCCACCGGCCTGTTGGCATGCGCAAATTTTTGCTGATCAGAAACGAACACAGCTTTATACAATTGTGTCGTGCTAAATATAGAGACAGCGCAGCATTTTTCGACCATCTCATCTGTGTGATTGCTTAAATATCAGGCATGGAAGGAGAGAGGATGCAGATAAATGAATTCCTGCTCCTTTTCAGGAGTTATGGAGAACGAGGCTCAGAGAGAGAACTCTCACCCTGACACCTCATAAATTTAAGCTTGGTGTTTTTACATATCAGGTTCAAAAACCTTTTAAGGCCGTGGTTTAGCACTTTTCCAGGCTAATATTTATATGGTTTAATGGAACTGATGGCTCAGAATCAAATAGACCAGTGGAGGTAAAACTGAGAAAAGGTTTTATGGAAACACTCCAACTTCCCCTCAGTCTCCTTCCGTGGCTTTGTATTTGCTTGCTGTGATGAATCTCCTCTAATCTTCCTCCTCAAAGTGAAGCTCAACCCAGTAGCCAGTGGAGCTAATTATGCTAACAGTGAATAAGGGCTAATAGTGCTGTTGTTAGTTGACTATTAACTCCATGTTAAAACATAGTTAAGATTGTTAAATTTAAAGACAGCTGGACAGTCTGAGGTCTTTGAGATTCTGACTGTAATTAGGGATGCACTGAAGTACTTGGCTAAAGCTGGAACCGAATTAAGAGAAACACTGAGCCAAAGACTTAAAGCTAGTAGCATTTAACTTTTGTTTGTTTTTGGGTCACTGCATAATTCCTAAATTGATTTAATGTGTTTAATTTGTCCTTAAATGTTAAATCAAAGTCAAAGTAAATGTTATGGTCATTTCTGCTAAATACAAGTATACAGAGAGAGGAGACAACGTGGCTTTTACAGAGTACAAAGAACAAAAAGGCACATAGAATATGCATTTTTAAATAGACTATAAAATATAAACTTTAAACTATAGGTAGAAAGGAGACACGCAGAATTCAATTTAGTTACATGCGGCATTCAAACTACATTTATGGTCCTGGAATTGTCTGTTTGTCATCGAATGTGCGGAAAGTCTAGAGCAGTTCAGTATGAAAATTCTAGACAGACAATCTATTAATTAGTAATAGTGTCTTTATAAAGTTTAGGCTAATCAAGTGGAGAGTCAGTAGTATGTGCAAATAATGTTCAATAATATGTGCATATACCGTAACAGTAGTCATAAATGAGGGAAAACACGGCAACCTTACACAACAAACCAAGAAACATATAAGACAAATGTATTAGATGAATCCATGAAATAAGACAAAATACAAACCCTGACAAGTTAGGCGTAACATGGGGTGGTGGTGAAGCAGTGGGCAAAATGACTGAAACCGTGTCAGTGACCATAAGACTGGGGTTTAAATCCCCAAAAAGTCTTAAACCACCGTTGGGCCACTGAGAAAGACCCTTAACCTCAAGCTCCTACAGAATGCGTGGAAGTTAAAATCTCCTTAGGCAGAGTGTAAATAAAAGAAAATGTTGTCTCATAAGATGCTGAGTTAACTACTATCACCAGTTGCCAGATAATCGTCATAGAACCTTTAGGGGCATCACACTGTATTTACTGCATAGTAGCACTACGCAGTGAGGTCAAGCGACTTTGCAAAAGTGTAAGAAGCAGTAAGCTGGAGCTGATTTCCAGATGGCATGTCATACAGCGTCTCCTAACGCTGCTGTCGTTGCCCTCCTCTGCAGTGTGGTCCAAGATGGGCACGTGTAGCTCCGAGTCATCTCGCAGCACATACAGCATTCACGCAGGCCCACAGCTGACCAGAATGAATGATGGTAATGATGTGGAGAGAAAGTGGATGCAGCTGGAGGCCTGTTATTGGACTGTGTGTTTGTCTGAGCAAACAGCCGCCAGAACGAGGCCAAGCAACATTAAACCCGGCTTTGCTAGAATCAAAAACAACAATCACATCCTCCACAACTCTGGAAAGTGAGAAAACAAGAAGACTATTCCTCAGCTGGAGAGACCTGCCTGAGACGCTCGTTTAGCTGGAGGAACCTGTAGCCGAGCGCGAGGTGCGTAGGCTCGCGGCTGGAAGCGTGTATTAGTTCAGAGGTGTCCTTGTGAACTTGCTAGTCTCTTTTAGTCACAGTTGGGCTAATGAGCTCCAGCAGCACATCTACATGTGCCCTATGCAAGGCTGGCATTAGCACAGGAAAGTGGATTAGCCCTGCGGTTAGGAGCGCGCACAGGGGGTCATTATCTCACCTGCCCATACCGCGTTCCTCATATTATATGTAGGTGTGTGACAAATATAAATACTGCGTGTACATATTTGTATGTATGTGGATGTGTGTGTATGCATGTGTATATTTATGTTGTTTGTCTGTCTGAACGGCACGCGCAGCCACACAGTCATGCATACGTGTGTGTCTGTGTGTGTGTGTGTGTGTGTTCATGTATTTATAGCATTGTGGGGACCTCTTTGTCCCCTAAAATCACTTTTATCTGTTTTTTTGGGCTTTGTGGGGACATTTGAGAGGTCCCCATGAGGAAAAATGACTTTATAGAAAATGTGCTTGTTTTATTTGAGAAACTAAAAGAGGTAAAAGATGTGCTTTTGGTTACTGAGGTTAAGGTTAGGGTTAGGATTAGGTGTAGGTGTAAAATTATATACATCTAGTCATTATGGGAGTCTATGGAAAGACCTCGCAAAGATAGTAATACAAGACTCTGCGTGTAAGTATGCATGACCATGCCTGCCATGTTGCTGTAATGTCAAATGTCATTTGTAATTGAACTACAAGGAACAAATTGCAATATCCTTCAAGTTGGCTTTTCACGTGAACACCTGTATTTGAGCGGGCATGGCTTTGCACAGCTGCCAAAATTCTCCAATATTAATGATTAATTAAAAGCTTGTCTCTTTATGCAGACATTATAACGATAAAAATTGTGAGTGTTGCTGGCTTGCCAGAAAAAATCTACAAGAGTGAGATGCCATCTGGTGTTGGATTGTAATTCATTATTAACATGATGGGTCCAAGGCCCAGGCGAAATCCAGTTTCTCTCCATTACTCAAGGATCTGGATTAATGTTTATGAGTGTCACCGCTTAAACACAGCTTGTTCATGAGTTAGATTTGCGCTTGAACAAACTAGTTGACATTTACAGACTCCTAATAGCTTTTGTACATTTGGTTAAAGGTGTCTGTCATTTGTCATTGCAAACACAGCACAGCCAACAGTGCACCAAAACGAAATGTGGCCTCTGCATTTCACCCATCCGTGAAGAAGCAGTGGGCAGCTAACAAGGGCAGCACCCAGGGGGCAGTGCTTGGGGATGGTACCTCAGTGGTACCTTTACTGGTCCAGCATTTGAACCGACGACTTTCTGATCACAGGGCAAACTAACCGTTACTGCCCTGCACAAGCACTGTATAGCACACCACTGTGTAGAATCATTTACTTTAACAGTGATGGATAAATATTTGACACATACATAACCAGGCAATTTTGGTTTACAAGCACGTTTAGCTTTAATGAGACATATATTACAGGTGAAAATGAAATCTTCTAAAGCCGTAGTGAAGGCTCGGTCTGAGGAGGTTTAAAAAACGTCTGAAAACAGTGACATCGACAAATGTCTTTCTTTCTGGATGTGGTTTTAAATCACCCCTGAGCAGGTGACAGATGTGTGTTTGCACAGGTTTCTCGGTCTCTCACTGTGTTTGCCTGGCCATGCCCAGTGGGAAAGTGGCCCTTGCTTCATTTTGCACTAACTCTCTGCTATTCATCACAGCTTAGTGCAGGTGAAATCCCACAGACAGCAGAATCAAGCAAAACCCGAACTCTTGCTTGTCTACAGTCCCAAAAGTGCACTGTAAATATTTCATGTGAACAAAGAAGAGAGATCTTTTATTTATTATGTTTATTTATTATAAATTAATTTGTTATAATTGAAACTAGTGAAATTGCATCCACTTTGGGACCAAATGCATTTGAGCCCCAACTCAGATTGAAGTTAAAAACATTAACTTCTATAGTTATAATTAACAGGGTTGTTCCCCACCTTGCGCCCATAAGTTCCCGGGATAGACTCTGGTCCCTCCGCAGCCTCAGTTGTGATTAATGAATGAATGAATGAATGAATGAATGAATGAATGAATAATGTATTTCATGTTTCGCCTCTCTGTATAATAATGTGCTATGTGAGTATATTTATAAGCACTTTAAACCGCTCATTTTAGATGTAAGATATGATTCAGCAGTGCTGTGCCAAATATAATTAACGAGGAGGTCAAACCAGACATTGTTCTCCCTCCATACTGAACTTTGTTGGGTCAGTTTTGTACAGAAAGTGCCAGTCAAAGCTTCAGCTTGCACCTGCATTGGATCTAAGGTGGCTCTGACACAGATTAATTTTCTCTTAAAAATGGACCACAACAGAGCAGATATAATTTATTCTGCACATGAACCATATCCAACCCTGTCTGTCAGCCGTCAAATTCCAGCCACCGTCGCTGCATGCAGAGCAACCACAGCTAACATTCATACTTTATTACTCTGGTCCACTTACGTTGTGTTCCATTTGTTTTATGCTAATGTTGGCCTACGGTATTATTTCCTAAATGCATCTCCTAATCTCTATGACTCCACTCTTTTTACCGAGGGCTTCTAGGCACAGAGGATGCCGAGACTTTTGACTGTGAACCTAAAAGATTTATTATGATAATTTTCATGGGTGCAGTGTGGAGACGTGCTGCATGCAAATGAGCTGTAAGATCTCTGCGTCTGCAGTTACGAGCTTCAAAATGCATTATAAATACATAAGTACTTTTTCACGGGCAGAGCGTTATAGTGAGCGTAGGGGCTGCCAGGGGTTTGCAGGGGAGAGATATGATATCACCCTGAAAGAGGGAAAGGTTAACATGGCAAATAAGGAGTGGAAAGTACATACACATGCATGGCTTATTAAATTGAATCTGTAGCCAACATGTTGTAAATTAAATCCCTGTAGCAGCACGATAAATTGAAAGCAAAATGAAGGGTCATATATCTCATAAGATACGACGTGCTCAGACAAAAATGTCAGCAGGGGGATTAATAATTTGTAATATTTTAAAATCCAGTTTCCCCTGAATTATTACAGATTAGTTTGAGGATTAAAAAAATAAAAGAATACAGGTTTCATAGATGGATGGATGGATTATATTAATACTACTTCAGAAAGAGTTGGTGGTGATCTGATTGTAGATACCTGAATGCAGTGACCATGAAACATATTTGGGCTGTTACATCAGTAATTTTACCTTGTGGCTCTCGATCCCTATATAAGGGCCTGTACACGTATCTACTGTAGATATTTTATGAACAGATTTTTTTAATCCACTTGGGCCTTTTGTTTACATGTAAACAGAGTTTTAGCCACCTCAAATGGATATTTTTTTAAATCCCCTCCAAAATGAAGATTTTTTTAAACGTTGGATTCTGTGGGTCCGTGTAAACAAGTAAAACACAGTTTTCTTAAAATGTTGACGTTTAGTTCTATTGTGCATGTGCCTTAAATACCTTAAATTCCTTACATACCAGGTAGCCATGACAACAATAATTTGTGTTAACAACAATGAAGACGCAGGCCTATGTTTTAATGTGTACAAAGATTTTTTTTTTAACCAAATGTTGTTTAAACACAATTTTAAAAAGACACATATAAAAAGATATGCGTTCCTAAAAATATCTACATATGTGTAAACAACCTCTAATTTGTTTTTCAAACGGAAACCAAAACCCCAGAAAGTATTTTCAGTATTGTTTCTGAAACCCAAAATGATAAAAACAAGTCATTTCCTGATTTCCCAGTTTGCGCTCAAATACAAGATGGATAAAATAGAACACGCTAATAAACACTGCAAGTGTCACTGTTACTCACAGAAGGCTTAAAAAGCAAAAGCCAGAAAACCGCAGGTGAAGAAGCTTCGAGATCATGGTGAAGTGCACAGACATAGTGAGAGCACTGTAAGAGACTGGCTTATGTTAAGAAAACCTAGAAATGTCAGTTAAAAAAAACCAAGATGGAATATCAGTTTATTTTCAGTTTAAGTGGAAGTGAGTGATTATTTGTCATTTGTGACCACAGCACAGCACACAGTGCACCACAACAAAGTGTGACCTCTGCCTTTGACCCACTCGGGAGCAGTGTTTTGGGCGCTAATGAGTACCTCAGTGGAAACTTAACCGTTCCTTGATTTGAACCTGCGACCTTCTGATCACGGGGCGAACAGACAATAGTTTTGAACTGTTTGATCTTGTCGCAGCACCACCTCATAGCAAATGTGAGATGAATTATGGCTTGTGTTGCATCATCCAGGTGGGTGCTGCAGTTCGGTAGTGGTAGAGGAGGCTCCCGATATCTAATATATGTATCTGTGACATGATGACTGATGAATTTCTCATGTCAGGTTGAAACCTGAATGTTGGTGTTTTTAAGACACAAATTGTAATTTTTAGCATGTTCCAGTCTGTAATTATATATAATCTTGTATATTAATAATCAGTGAATTAAATCAAACTCTAAACTCGTTGAATTAACTTACTGTACATATGGCAACCCGGCATTAGAAATTCAAGTCAGTTATTTCACAACTCGGTGGCGTAAAGATATGCAGTACATGCTGACAGACCATTGCCATAAAAAAGTTTTACAGTCATTCAGACATAATTTTTATTCTCACTACAAGGCAACTTTAGTCTGCATAATTTATTACCCATTTTCACACCAATCTATAAAATTATTTTAATAAATCTGTGCTGGCTGTGCCCTTTTTGTGACTAAAATGCGTGACAAACACTTGCACTATTAGAATAAAAGGCTCATTAAAGTGGCCTGTAATTCCATCACAGTCTGATTGTTTCCCTAGTGTAAGAAATTCCAATACAGCTGTCAATTTAGTGAAAGTGAGTGATTATTTGTCATTGTGAACACAGTGAAACCTCTGCATTTGACCAATACGTGAAGGAGCAGTAGGCAACTAACATTGGCAGCACCCGGGGGGCAGAACTTGGGGACTGTGCCTTGATCACGGGTACCTCAGTAGTACCTTTACCGGTCCAGGATTCAAATCGGCGACCTTCCGATCACAAGGTGAACTCTAACCATTACGCTACCAACTGTGAAAAATGTATTTTGTATGTTGCATGAACCAAACACACAAAAATCTTTAACTCTTCCTTAATAAAGTGAGGGGGCAGTCGGTTTGGGGACTACAGATCCTATTTATTGGCTGTCCTAATAGCTTCTGTACTGACTGATGGTCTGCTTGTGATCGACTGCTTTGCATGACGTACAGTCCGTAAAACCCTCATCACTCTAAGTCTGTCCAGCCATAAATCAGAGGTGAGATAAAGAGGAATATGTGCCCACTGTCTCAATAAATCATACTTACCTTTCGTCTAAGACTCAATTATGCAACTTGCCAAAAATGGTCTTTACGATAACCTTGAGGACTTGTCAGACACAGTTACGAGCAGTCACAATTAGAGTTGTGTTGCACAATAAGAAGCTTTGTAATCACATGACACTTTCTGATATAGAAGCTGTTTGACATGACTGTTGTTAGAGCAGATCCTAAGCAGGTTTGAGTCTGGACAGTATTTTGGTGGGAGAATAACTAGTAGGAATTATGTTGCTGCCGCTATAGATTCTTTATTAGTCACTAGGGGTGCCACTAATGAATGTTTTTCTGTCAACTAATCTGCTAATTTATTGTTTGTTGTTTAATCTAAACAATTGAGTTTTCTCTAAAAAGGTTAATTGACCATTTTAATTGCACCAGTTTTATTTTGGCAATGACAGAAGCATCACACTTAATTTCTCATTAAATAAAGTACTTGTTAAAAATAGTGCAAATGAAAACGAGTTTCTTGAGTAAATTGAATATTGCTGTCTTAATTTATTTATAATAATTAAGAGAGCAAAAGTTAACATGTCTTTTATGAATTTACAATTATTATTCATTGAAGTATATACTAGTTTATTAATGACACTGCTTGCAGAAAGAAACGTGCTTAAAATAAAGAAATAAAACAATTAGATAGAGTTCATTTTGCAGGAAGCCCAGCTCACAAAGACATGATTAAATATGTAGATGATAAGTGTTTTATGGCTTTAATAGTGAGTGTATTTAGCAGCTACAAGAACAAATATTAAAACTGAATAATATTTATGCCAGTTATTTGAGGTGTTTGTAGAAAACAGAATATTAAATGCAATAAAAAGAATGCAGCAGTTTTAATTAGTTGTCAGTTCATTTTCAGCGATAAATTGTCATCTGTCCTGTTTGATGTGGGACAAAGCAGACGTTCTGACTCTATTAACACAAAGTGTACTGTGATGTCAAGAGACCCGATGTCCTGGCCAAAATGTGCGCCATGACCCTCTCAGATCTGATCTAATCAGGTTATAGCTTTAGCTCTTCTCCTGCCTCCTCATCAACGTGTAGCTGTTGTGCACTGGGGGAACTGATTAATAGAAGAATGGGACAGAATGTAGTTTTTATAAAAAAGTTTATTGTCTCTCTAAAGTGAGCGAGTTATTATTTGGCATTTTGAACACACCACAGAACAGCACACAGTGCACCACAACAAAATGTGACCTGTGTATTTGACTTATCCGTGAAGGAACAGTGGGCAGCTTTTTGGCAGCACCCAGGCATCAGCGCCCAGCACCGGAACCTTGCTTATGAGTAACTCAGTGGTATCTTGGTAACCACCAACCCTTTGATTGCAGGGCCAACTCCCTAACCGTTACACTGCTGCTGCTTTTTTTGTGCCTTGAGTGATTAAAGTGCTAACTAAAAGAGCTACAAAAAATTTAACATTCATTCATTCATTCTTTGGGTGTGTGACTGAGAGACTGAGACAGAACAAATTTTTTATCAGTTAATAAACACTATGTAGTTTTTAAATATGAAATCCAATTATTCTCTGCCATTTCACTGGAATGTTTGCAATGATCCAAGAGAATAATCTTATTCCACTTTCATTTCTCCATAGTAATTCCAAAAATATGAGGAAAGATCAAATTGGTAAAAGAAAAAGTACTTAAATGTTATTATTGATACGTGTACTAACAGTGCACAGTCCAAAAATGGTGAATATCCCTTTGATTTAAACCATTTTTATTATGTAACACCATTCATCTCAGTCCTTATCTTTTAATTGGTGGGTTCTACAGTTAAACTTTTCGTACTGTGCTCATGAATGCACGTTTTAGAGGATCTACAAGCTTGTGCAGTATGTCTGTTTGAATAACAATTCCAAAAAGTCTGAGACACTTTTCCCAGTGCAAACGCTGCAAAGCATTGACTGTAAAGCATAACTGTAATGCATGAATTGCAGAATATTCATTTATATAAGATTTGACATTTAACTTGTCAACAAATCGAGCTATTTTATTATAATTTCAGACCCTGACCTCTTATACAAGCTGCAAAAGCAGCAAGTGATGAGAAGGAGGAGGATCTGTCATATGCCAGGTGCCTACATGCTGCTGCTAGGAATTTACTTATGTATCCTTCCTGGTAGACGTTTTTACTCGGCAGATGAAATCTCCCTCTCAGTGATACGAGCTCTTGGCCTCGAAAGATGTTTATCAGCCATCGCCAGCCAACACTTGATGGGGGTCATTTGCTTTAGGAAAGAATCTCAGTCCTCCATGCACTATAAATTGGACATATATTCCCTCAGGCAGGTTATTACACTAACCTGTCAGCATAAGGGTTTGACCCACTGCTCCGTTCTGTCTCCACACACACACACACACACACACACACCCCTGTAATACAGCTGAACCTGTATTAAATATACACATTTGTTCTTCACAGATATTTGTGTAACCCAATAACAATGACATTTTTTTAATTCTGTTTTCTTTAATTTGTGATTTTTATTTTAAAATTTTATTTATGCAATGGTACAGTATACTCATGGTTCTATACATATTATTCGAAGAACTAAAATAATTCGATTACAACAAATGGTCGAGGCAATTTTTCTAGAATCGAAGCTTTGTTTATTTCATTTCACTCGCTACAGCATGCTCCGCTTGTGTTTCACACGGACACTTATTAATGACGCACAACATTTTCAGAGGAACGATCAAAGCAAGACCTGATTCCTCTGTATGTGAATGTATTTGTGAGAGATTCCGTGCACAAAAACAGTAAATGCATAAAAATGCATAAATGACATTTTTCACGATGTAAACATAAGTGCTGTTTATGAGCGTGAGCGCCATTACTCGCTGAAATGTTACAATTCAGTCACATCTTCCCCTCTATTACAGACTAAACACATTGTTTAGCTGATAATTAACCACAACTCGTATTCTACTCACAATACAGTCATTTACTGAGATTTTCAGCATTTATTCCAGGACACACGTCCATCTCGTTATTGTGAGTGGCGCGCGGGGGATTGTGGGAAATGTAGTTCTCTCCTAGAAAGGCCAAAAGCAGCTCATTTTATAGACCAAAATGAATCCAAATTGGTTCAAAATGACCCAAAACTTCAGCATTTCTTCATTTTCAGTTGATCAGGTTTTTAAAAACTCCATCAGAATACAGAATTGTTTTTGATAGTTATGTTTTATAGTTCTTCTTTCCTATTGTTTACTCTCTAACATTATAAAATTGAAAAATAAAAAATCAGCTTTAAATCTTCTGAAGCTCACCCAGGGGTAATGAAGTTTTTTTTTTTTTCTCTTTTTTTTTTTTAATCAAATCTTTATAACAGTTTTTTTTAAGAGCAGCTTCTCTCAGTGGTCACCAAAAAAACCCCATATTCATCTTTTCATTTTTACATGGAGTCATATTTCCCCCTGAGGACCAAGACTTTGTATACAGAATTAAATCTTTGTGCGTCATCGGAGAGGAGAAGTAAAGGAATAGGATGGAGTAAGAGAGACGGGGTATAGAGAGCGCGTTAGGGGCATACAGAAAGACGGAACGCGAGCGAGGGCCATAGTGGGAGAATGAGGAAGATGGGTAGGGGGCCATGCATCAGTGGGGTGAGAAATTGCTGTCAGCTCGTGTGAACGCCGCAGATGGCATGGGCTCACCTTCATCAGCAGCCCGTTGCCATTTGTCTGCTGTGGCCTGACGCCCCCCTCCACTTACCACGTCCTTCATCTCTCTATCCCTCTCTCTCTCTTTCAGCTCCTGACTCTTCACCCCACCATGGCTGCTCCGGCGTGGCCACAATCAATGAGACTAATTATATTTAGGGCGTTTCTACACGCCGGCTTCAATCACTTCTGTATTGATGCAGCTCATAAGGAACGCTGGAGCAAGATTGCACCCTATATTCATATAAAGACGTAAAAAGTGTTGCTAATTCCGTCTCCTTCTCTGGTGGATTGAAATGCTAAACGATCTTGCCTTTCATCTTACGCGCACTGTACCGCACAATGTTCAGTTGTGGGCTCACGCTGCCGTCTACTTGAATGCCTTGCCGCAATAAGGCGGCCCCGCTGAGCCATTATAATGTCCATCCAGAGGCATTAAAATGCAATAAGTGAAATATTATACAACTGTCAGGTGAGGAACGGTGACGCAGTGCCAAGCTGGCTCCGGAAACAGATGCGTAGGCCGTAATAAAGCCGCTTGTGATTGTGTTTGCGAGTTTTATCGCCCCCCCATCTGCTGGAGATTTACAGTAAATATCTCTTTTACGACACTCCCTGCGGTCGGCGATTCTGCTGTCTTTCTCTTGGACCCTCTCCTCCCCTGGCTGCTGTGCCCAGAGAACAATAATGAGATGTCGTTTCAAAAGCCATATGTGACGAGACATTTACATAGGAGTCGTAACATGTGAGCCACACCAGCAAATGGAATATCAGACAAGCGATGATATGCAGTATTCATGCTGGATTTGTCTTCTTGTGAGCTGTGGAAGCGTTTAGGGTTTAGGATTTCTTCTTTCCGTGGTTGTATGTTGGTGACGATGGCAGCAGGAGGGCTTGCAACTTCACATCTTGTTACTTATCAAAGGGAAGACATTCAGAATTTGTCACATGGAGCTGAAACATAAATCAATAACTGTACTCAAACGTTAGTTCAGCTACTACAGTTATATAAATCTGAATAGCAGGTATTTATACTTTTCTATTTTTGCCCTTTTAACAGTGCAGGTTCATGTATAAATGTGTTAATATATTGAAAAAGTACATTGTACCAAAATTGTTTATAACAGTGCGCCATCCTTAATGTTCTGTTTAAAGCATTGTACTGAAAATGCATTCACTGATTCTAAAGATGCCAAAATATGTGGAAATGTCTGGGTTTAATGAGCATGGTATCATCCTTCTGCAGATTGGGCTTGATGAAAAGGTCTGAGGATAAACCCATATAAAGGAGAGAATTAGGGCACGGCACTAACCTGTATTCACTGCATACTGAATGGAGCCTTAAAGAGCCATTTGCAGTTATATAAATCACCCCAAACAAAGTGTGCATTTGCATAATTTATTGCCTTCAGGGCAAAGCAGATGGATTAACTCATCAGTAACTCCGGTGTGGTATTTTCAGGTCTTATAGAGAAATCAGGTTAATGTGATAAACTCTGTTTTATTGGCATTGTTCACTCTATCTAAAGCCAAGGCTGAGGAGGGAAGATTTATATGTTTCATTCTACACTTGGGTTACCTTACCTGTGCTTGTGACTGATTTTCGTTAGTTTTTGGACTGATTTTGAAGACAGGAACATTCCTTTTGGTTACATACCTGCTGTTAAACTATCATTTAGAGGGATATTCACAGTGAGACCAGACCAATAAATTGGCATTATGATATTATAACAAGCTAACTGCAAAAAAATCACTCAGCATTTATTTTTATGATTGATAATCGGAGACTGCTTATTAGAAGTTAATGTAGATTAATGTAAATAATGTTTATGAAAAAGAAACAAGCTTATTTTTCGACTTCATTATATATTTACATATATATATATATATAATTTACATTTACAACCTTCAACAGACACTTATCCAGAGTAACTTACAGGGATGGGTCCCTATAGTATCTTTGGGGTTAAGGGTCTTACTCAGGGGCTCAGTGAATTACTGACTATTTGTCATTGTGAACACACCACAACACAGTTATCGTGTAATGTAGCGGTTAGCGGGTTAGCTCCGTGATCGGAAGGTCACCAGTTCGAATCCCGGACTGGTAAAGGTACCACTGTGATACTCGTGAGCTACGATCAGTGCTTGGGGACGGTACCTTGCTCATGAGTACCACAGTGGTTCCTTTACTGTTCCGGGACGAACCAGCGACCTTTCAATCATGTGGGCAAAAAAATGGATAGACCTCATGGTCTTTAGCCAAGTGTCCTAATAATAGGACAGCACCACCACATCGTTTTGGTGAGGATGCAAATTACTACAAAACTAATGTTAGGGAAGTCATGGCCGAAATTTTCGGCACCCCTGGAATTTTTCCAGAAAATGCGCCATTTCTCCCAGAAGACTATTGCAATTACAAATGTTTTGGTATACACATGTTTATGTCCTTTATGTGCGTTGGATCAACACAAAAAAAAGTAGAGAAAAAAGCCATATTTGACATCATTTCACAAAAAATTCAAAAACTGGGCCGGACAAAATTATTGGCACCCTCAACTTAATATTTGGTTGCACACCCTTTGGAAAAAATAACTGAAACCAATCACTTCCTATAACCATCAACAAGCTTGTTACCCTCTACCTGAATTAACTCTTCTTTTGCAAACTGCTCAAGCTCTCTCAGATTTGAAGGGGTGCTTCTCCCAACAGCAATTTTGAAGTCTCTCTATCTCTCGACTTTACACACTTTGCAGAACCTCTTCAGCGCTTTGTATTCCAAACCTGCTTTGGCAAGCTTAGAGTGAGTGCTCTGGGGTCACTGGTCCTGGTTGAACACCCATGACTCTGACGAGACACAGCTTTCTGACACTGGTCTCTACGCTATGCCTCAAAATCTTTTAGTAGTTTAAAGATTCCAAGATGCTCTGCACACAGTCAAGGCACTTGTGCCAGAGGCAGCAGCGATCCCCAAAACATCATTGAATCCTCCACCATGTTTTGCTCAGGGATGAAATATATAGTAATGAATGAGGCCTCATAAATAGCACCTTTTTTTGTAGGCCCCACCTGCCCAAAATATGGAATGGATAGCTACTAAAAACTTTACCTTTGGTCTCATCCACGATGTTCTCCCAGAAGGATTTCCATTTCTGGGCAGCTGGGCAAACCCGTCTGATGGAAGCGTGGTGCTCCGGCCCCCGCCAAATGTTTTCAGCCTCAGCTCAGATGTCGACGGATAGTTCGAGGCTGACACTGCAGACCCTGAGTCTGCAGAACAGTTGTATTTAATGAAGTTGATTGGGCTGTTTATCCACCGCTCGACTATCTCATGCTGTAGTCTTTATCAATTTTTCTCTTCTGTCCACGTCCAGGGAGATTACGCTACAGCTATGCCAAACTTTGATTATGTTGCACAGGGACAAAGGAAACTTGAAGGATCCTGGAGATGGACTTGTAGCCTTGAGATTGTCTTTCCACAATTTTTTGTTCTCAACTCCTCAGTATTACCTCTGCTCTTTCTTTGTTCTTATGCTTAGTGTGGCACACACAACAGAAAGGTTGAGTCAACTTTTCTCCACTTTAACTGACTTCAGGTGTGATTGCTATATTGCCAGCACCTGTCTCTTGGCACACGTGAGTTTCAACGAGCATCATATGCTGGAAAATAAAACACTTAACGGGTCAATTTTGAAAAAGGTGCCAAATAATTTTGTCCTGTTTTAGTTTTTGAGTTTTTTGTGAAATGTCAACTTGGCCTTTTTCTGCTTGTTGATCCAAATGCACAAAGGAAATAAACATGTGTATACCAAAACATTTAACGAATAGTCTTGAGAAATGGTGCATTTTCTGGAAAATTCTTGTGGTGCTGATAATTTTGTGCTGAAGTGAATTTGTATAGTATATATAAAAATCAAACATAAAATACATAGTCTTAAAAATCCATGATCCATTTACTTGACTTTTCAAACTGTGCTCTTCATAAATACAGGGTGCCATATTCAATTAATGCTGTATGCAAAAAAAACAAAATTCTCAGGCCAAACCGGCTGTCATGTAAACAGTATGGCATAAAAACGTCAATAGCTTCAGAGTGTCTCAATTCTGGCATTAAGATCTGGCAGTGTAAATCAGTCTAAATAGTCTGTGTAACTGCCCCCAAAGATTTTCATTTAGTACAGTTAAACCCACACTCTGACTACTCGTTTTGTGTGTGCCTTTTTAATTCTCAGCGTGCTTTCATACAAAGATTGGTCGCCCTATGCATTTGTGCATCTTTGGAGTGTTTGGATTCCACTTGTTCCTTGCTTTCCACGGAACCAGACTCCTCTCGCCAATCCCACTGGGAATGTCAGAAAATGACACAACATTCCAACTCCACTGTTTTTACAGCTTCACTATAAACAAGACTTGGAAGTCAAGAAAGTACCTGTGGATGTAAAAAAGCAAGTAGGAATTATCTCTGATGGCCTTCAGCACAGATGACTCTGTTGTCTCCTCCACTTCGTCATCATCGAATCGCAGCCATTTTTTTCCTTCACCCTCAGCTACATAACTGATATAGTGACCTGTCAGGGAGTTGTTATATTAGTCATTTAATTCTTTTTACAGTGTGCATGTGCATATCTGTGTGTATTGTTATTTCCTACCAGTGTCCATGCAGTAACCATCATGACAGACCACACCATGAAGTGTGTAGGTGCCTACTAGAGGATGCCTGCAAAACAAACAAATGGCTTGACTTTTTTTGTAGTCCCTCCAATTCAATAAATTTTTTGTTTGGCATCTTTTTCTATTTAGTGTATTTCTCTCTTATTTATAACCTTTTTTTTCCTTTTTTCTCACCATAAAATCATCAAGGACAGCACTCTACTCCTGTGTCCTGTCAATTTTTCCATTGGATACCAGGTTGAAAGAAACAAAACTTGAGACATTAGTACCATGCAAAGATAGGACATGAACACCATAGTAAGTCCTTTACCACAAAAATTCAAAAGGTTTACCTGTCCTTTTACTGGAATCTTCCAGAAATGAAGTATCTGGCTTCATATCCTGAGTCACTGAGGACAAATCCATAAAGACAAATTCAGGACCTCATGTAGCTTTTTGTAGATTTTTTTGTTGGTGTTCGTGAAGCCACGAGTCTGTTTTGGGAGTAAGGCCACACCAGAAAACAAAAATACTGAGGTTTAGCTCTCCAGGAGGATGTCCATAAGATCATGCAGTTTGTTCCATAATTGTCCATGCTGACCCTCATCACACTGACAATCAGAACACTGCTCAGACAAAAAGATTAGGAAGGTCTGAAAGGGGTTTTAGGGTGAGAGACACTAACTTATTTGTTTCTGGTAACTCAGATGAGACTCACCGTGAAGAGTATGGAACTCTATCGCGCTTCTGATATTGACATGGCCTTTGTCCAGTTGCATGACTCAAAAACTTTTGGCTGAGAATGTAAGAGTAAGATAAAATCAGATAAAATTGTGATCTGCCATAATGTAGTGCTTATTAACTCCAGTTACCGGAACCCACTACCCAACACACCTGGCTCAGTAAGTTAACAAATTACCATGCTAATGGCGGATAATATATATTTGACTTAAGAAATACTTCAATCTTAATACTACTTATTAGAGGTGCGAACCTTTACTGGTGTCATTTATTCGATTACAATTATTGGGTCTTATGACTTATTACATTACTCACATTGCATCAATATTTCTACATTGCAGATTGTGTAGCCATAGTTACTACCGTGATGTTCTTTTTAACTAGAAAATCACCAAGCAATGTTAATGTAATATAATTCAGAGGTTTTCAACTGCTTCTGTCGCAGGGACCACCATTCAGACTAAGGAGTCTAAGTGTGGGTTGGGGGGAGTATTTTTTTTTGCATTACTTTTTAGATATTTGCATTAAATTCATTATTCATAAAGATGCCCAAATCATGCATGTCACGGACCACCTGCAATGCTGCCACGGACCACTAAGGGGCTGGTTGAAAACCCTGTTATAATTTTGATCTGCCATTGCATCAGTGCATTGTCCACGTCTGCATTGTCGATGCATGGATTATGCAATTAATTTCCACACTCCTAGGAATTAAGTAAATGGTCATTGCTAGGTTTTGAATTAGTTGCATCTAAGCATCTGAGTGTGAGAATTCTGGTATTGTAGGTGTGGCTATTGAAACCCTGGAAGACTGCTGTAGGCTGTCCATAAGATCAGACCTCAGAACAACAGGAAGGTGATTGAAGTCCTCAAATATGGCAGTCTGCCATCCACAGCTTTCACAGAACAAAAATAAATCAGACCATTTCATCTTTTGTCAGAAAGACTGCATTACAGTGCTCTAGTTTATCCATGCTAATGAATGTCAACCAGATAAATAAGAGTATCAAAGAAAGGAATAGCAAAAGGGTGAAGTTAGATGTTTAAGCATTTAGAAGTAGCCTATCAGTCACATCACGCGTGACAGAAATGAAAAGCGCATTGTCACCATCATGGGTTTTCTAAAGCAATGACTGTGGGAACAGGACTCCCACCTGTTGCACATGCTGACATATTTGATCTTAAAATCAAACACTGAAGCAGGGCACATATAAGATGGAGAGGATTTATCATCTGTAATTTTCTTGCCTCAACAGTCCAAAAGGAACATCAAACTCAGTGGGCGGCCCTGTGTGGAGGGACAAGGGAAAGGGCGTGGCACTCCTTGCACTTTATTTATGCTCCTTTGAACACTGAAGAACACAAAAGCATCTACATTAGCCTGGCCCTTGGCTCAATTACAACATCTCAGCCCCACCACATGCCCTGTCTTGTTCTTTATCTAGGACAAATGTAGGATTGCAGAGAGGAAATGCATTTATGCACAGCTGCCAGACACTTATTTTCTTTCTCCATAATGTTGTGCTGTCAGCCCAGCATGTCTGAAGGCTTGCATAAAGCAGCAGGGCAGTGCATTACTTGGGAAGATGTAAGTGTGTTTCTGGGTTGAGGATGCAGCCACATCAGTACCGCGCTGTAATGGTGACATTTCTGATTTACGCACACATGCACACACAAAACTGCATTTCAGCAGCTCACTTAAACATATTTTAAATCTTGCCCATTTACCCAAGAATCTCAGTTTTGATTTTGTTTTTGCAGGTGTCTTGTTGAACTTTGATGGGGTTCCAGAACCCATAGAGACTCAGTAGACACTGTAGGGTAGAGTTCATATAGCAAGTCATCCCAATGTTGGGAAACCTAGCAAAACAGAACAAGAAAAGAAGTCTAAAATTAAGAATTATAATAAATATATACTATATATATATAGTGGTATATAAGGTGGTTTTTACCTAAGTTCATTGGAGATTAAAGACATAATCTTTGTCATGTTTCTTTAGCATGTGCCTGATCCAGGTCAGATTCTGAGAACTCAAATGACTTTGAGGAGGCCAGAGAGAAATGTGAACATCCAACAGATTACAAAATGCATTCAGTTATCTATACAATCTCATAATGATCTTCATAAATTGGTGTCATATCTAAGCTCTCTGATGAAAATACAGCACTTATTTATGAATATATATGGTATACATATTTTTATGTGCTTTTCCATACCTGGTATTCTTTAAAATGTACCTTTTTTTCTTGCATCACCAGAGGAGTGGGGGGATACATGTGCTTGGGCCTACACTTGGAGCATTCCAAAATTGCTGTGTATACACGTACAGCAGTCTGACTCTCTTGAGAATCTTCTGTTTCTGTCTCTCTCCATCTGGTACACAGTGTCCAGTTTTTGCTTTGTTTTCCATTTCTGCAATACTTATCACAGCCACAAATGGTTATAGTTGCTAACCTCTGGGCTCAGATTTTTCTACTTTAGATAAGAATACATTTTGTACATTCTGTGTACATTTAACTAATTTCCACAGTATTCTATGACGGATTATTTTGTAGCATTTTTTAATATGAAAATTACCTTTTAAGGGGTAAATGTTTAAAAAGCTTTTTCATGTTTTGCTTAATTGTCTTCATATAATACCCATCTTTGCATCTTATTCAGTCCATGCTTTTTCTAGTTTGAAAGATATTTTCTCCAATTTTTCCTGCAGTAAACTATGCAGTTATTTAGGCACATGCAGCAAAAAACTAACTATTAATCAAAAAATTCGTCAAATACATTTCATCTTCCTAAAAGCGTCTAAAATGTCTCTAAATCATGACCAAGCCAACCTCCTATCCGTAGAATAACAAAACATGCTTCTTGAAACAAAAACATGCTATCAGCTAACAATTAAATACAAAATTTTACGGGATAACACCCATACATTGGCAATGTTATCAGGCTATTAAAACAGATATTGTACCTAATGAACATAATATGAATAATCTATAAATGAAGAGAAAGCATATTTGTGATTAAGGAATAAAATAGTGATGTAAGCACAACCAATTAATACACATGCAAATAGATACTTAAACTCCTTAGTATAATCTTTGTTAAATCATCTACAATAATTTGTATATATATAATATTTATATATATTAATATAATATAATATTTATAAAATATATATATATTTTTTTTTTAAATTAAAGTGCAATTAATTTGTGTAGTCCTAAATCTAACAGGGCTGCCTCAGCAAACAAACAAGGTATCAGCTTACGGCATTCAATCATAGAATAATAATTAAATCAAATGTTATACTGACCTTCATGCAATCCAACTCCAGCTTTAGTAGGCTGGCTTCTTCAAATACTATGTGTTTAATTACCGGGAGAATAACTGTGTTAGTCTAAATATGGACACCAGTTATGTTGGTGATTTCCTTGTGAGGTGTGTTTGTATTGTTAATTTTTTTTTTTTTTAAGTTGTTCGGTTTGTTTTTATTGTGAAGAAATTACTGTTTGGTCAATGTGTTGTTTTGCGACGTAAAAAGCAAGGCGAATATTGTGAAGAAAGCAAATCAAATGTGTTGGTGTGAGCGCGTATGTAGACATATTTAACTTGCAATTCTGCCATTCTTTACTTTTTTAAAAGCTTTCAAAACAATCAGCCAACCAACTTAAACGCGGGATGAATAACGCACAATGATAATGGGTATGTCCAAGTAGGTCAGCATATAACAGACTGGTTAATATGAGCAGTGGCATTATATGAGCTATGGCAAAACAATGAAATGAGTGAAGGCACACTGACTCACAAACCACCTACATTGAGCCCAAACCCAATCTTTAGTCCGGCGAGCTGGTCTGAAGTTCACCAATAGTCCCAGACTTGGCGAATAACGGTTTTAGCAGATTTAATTGACAAATTTGTATGGGGAAGTGGAGAGATCGGGGGCCGCAGGGGGCAAGACAACCTGTGACTCAGTGTATCTGTAAGCGACTTTCACAAATATGTCCGTTATAGTAGAATATAGCAAACTTGTTAAAATGACTAGTGGTATTATATGAGTGCTATGGCAAACAATTATATGAGTTGGTGGCGAAACAGAGATTCTACCGCCAGCCCACTTGTGATTTCTGGGCGTTGATTCAGTATTTGCGTCCGGGTAGGGCTCGTATTTCGTGAGTTGAGTGTTGATCAACATCCGCAAGATTTAATTGATATAATGACAAACAAGCCACCGCATACTGAGCCGAACTCTGAATCTATATTCCGGTTTATTTATTTTTTTCACTTTTGCCTTTCGTCCATATTTCGCTCATTTAGTTTGTGACGTAGCGCAAAATGATTTTTGCCGATGTAATTGATATTACGTTTAAAGGAACTATTTTGTGTGTAGTAATGCGGCCCTTGTGTTCCTATTTAGCCGCGCCTTGATATTGTTCAGAAGGAGTGAAGCGAGCAGAAAAAGGTGAACGGTATGAGTTGCAAGTAGAGATGGGAATTCCGGCCTTTAAGAGTCGCCCTCTATAATTCGACTCACTAAACAGATCCGGCTCTTTCGGCTCCCAAGTGGCTCCTCAGTTTGTTGTTGCTTAAATTAATTTAATACCAAAAATAATGTAAAATTGTTTGTAAAATTACTTATGTACAAAACATACGTTATGTAGTTAATTATTTATATGGTCATTATCCTACTGGTGGAATAGAATGCTACAAAAGTAACGAAGTACAAAAAACAAATACCATCTCAGCCCTGACAAAGATCCAATTTATGATTTTATGTATAATATTTATGAACAGAAAAAATATTAGTGGCTCCAACTACCAGGCAGGGTTCTAATCCACATTATATAAAATAGGACTTCACTCAAAAGCAACTGCATATTTTGAGTACTTTTATATGAGCATGTAGAAGGAATAACAATAAATCTGAATCACAAATTTCAATTGGAACATATTAACAATCAGCCTTGAGGGTTCACCAGACATTTACATAGAGAATAAAATAAAAAGATAAATTATTAAGTGACAGATCTGAGAAGAAGAAAGAAAGTGTAGGTCTCGAAAAGATGGCAGATGGTAGCATCTGCAGCAAACCAAAAGGCAACATTTATCTTCCTCTATTATATATGTGCTATGACGGCTATATTCCCTAATGCCACTGCAGGCCATTCTTATGTGATGTAAGTGAACCATTCAGCAAAACACTCATGTTGAGGACTGTGGTCAGATATGAAACATTTTTTTGGCAAAATGCTTTATATAATTTTTTCATGCTGGATATGCTTTTGACGCCATTACAGCTTTTTTGGTTTAGCTACAAGCCCTAGAATGCAAGGTCAAGGCAATGACGTGGGGTGAGGAGTGGAATGAAAAAAGAAAGGTGAACGAGAAATAGGTGATGGAGGTGAGGTCTCACAGAGTCCAGGTCACAGCTTGGACTCCAGCTTGCAGCCAGTAGATCATAGGATGTCAGGATGGGGAGGAAGAGATGAAAGATTTGGACCGGATCAGAGACAGTGAGTGAGGTCCTTCCCCTAACAGGCAGCCATCATGGGACAGATTGAGCGATCCATGTGAAGTAGTTATATTGAGGTGTGTCTTGTTGCTGAGAGCTCTCCAACCCCATCCTCATTCCGACTTCCAGCTCTTTGAAGATATTGCCGACCGCCGGCGTTTGACGGACGGCTTCATCGGAGAGCCGACGATTGGGAGCGAAGTCACAGCCAACGAGATGGAGGACATATCAGCATGCAATCTGCAGCCCGGCCTGGTGTGGAGACCGTCGACCCATCCATCTTCAGCATTACGCCAACCGCGACATAAGCCTGGGGATAAGTCTGTTCGGGGTGCTTAGGCCAGCGCCTGGTTATCAAACCATGGGGCCAGATTCAATACAAATTTACACACCAGCAAATGTCCACAAAGCAAACCCAGGCATAAAAGGCAAGAAACCATGAGGAAGGAACCACATTATTGCACCCAACCGAGAAGGAAATCACACCGGACAGCATTGGTGCTTGAAAGGCAAATAAAACTACTAAAGTGTCACTTCTGTTCTTTCCTCAGAACACACTAACACACACACAGTATCAGCATTTATTTGGAATAATTCTAAATTCAACCATAATAATCCCTTTAAACTCAATGCAGGAAAATTATTTATACTAGTGTACACTATTATATAGTAAAATGTCATGTATATTACTGAGTGTGTGTCTTGGTCTTATAAGGAAGTTTTGTGGAAACGTCAAGTTGATAAACGTTGGTTACAGTACGTGAGGGATCAGAAGTATTGCTGTCTATTTTTATTGTCTTGCTTCTGTACAAAGTTAAACATGATTACATAAGATCCAGAAATTGTGAATCTCTCGCAGTAACGCGGTGTCTGATAATATGTTCAGAGACAAAAAACATAAAATCTTAAATTGTGGGAAATCTAGATAGTAGATGAAACTCCCAACCAAAGATTAAAGTTCCTGTATATATGATTGGTATTAAACATTATTGCTAATAATGAACTTACAAAAGTTAGTAAAAGCAAATTTTAAAAGAATCCATTTACTTGAACAAAAATATTCTTGTTCAAAGCTTGAAATATTTCTGTAAAGTTGAAAACAACAAAAATAACATTAGTTTGATGATAATTGTACATCATTGATCACTGATGCAGAAGTTAATTGTGTTATTATTTACTGATTTGTCCATATAATTCAATGAATGTGCTGTGATTTCTAGTGTAGCGTTATTAAAATTAAGTACTAACTACATTTTGTATCACACCAAGAATTCAGATATGTACCTTACATGTGTATGTTTGCCAGCTTAAGCCAGACTAATGGTCCTAGCAGTTTTTGCATTTCATATCCAAAGTGCTATAGTAATGTGAGATGTGTGTCCATTGAACACATTCTGGCACTGTTGCACTGCCTGGGTCGGACAAGATCTAGGTTATTTAGCAGGTCTACCTGGGAGCCTCATTGAAATTTCAATTATGAAGAGAAACTTCCATTTTGAATAGCATTTGGTCTCAGCCAAAGGCCTGCTTGGACACTTCTGATACTGCGGCTAGTTAATAATGGCAGCTGCTGATCTCCAAGCTGGGAGCCGCTGTAGTAAAATGTGTCTTGTAAAACTGACCCTCATTGTGTATGTGGCTGAAGCAGCACTGCTGAGAGGCAGGAAATGGACGGTTCAAGTGCTGTAATAACTGTTAGTGGTTCAGATACCTGTTCTACCTCATGCCAATCTTTTACAGACTTCAATAAAACCACCACAATCTGTTTCTTTCCTTATGACCAGCATTTTGAATTTCTTGCCGTGACCTTCTTTTGTTGCTCATCGTCTCCTCCTTCTTTTCTCTACTTTCTTTTCTTCTTGATTTTTGTTTGTTTTTCTTACCTCTTTCTTTCTTCTTTCATCTACTTATCCACTTTCTTTATTCTTCTTTCCTTTTTCTCTATCCTTTTATTCTCCTTCTGCATTCTTTTTCACCTCCTTTTTCTTTATCCTTCTTTCTTCCTCCTTTTTCTTTTTTGATGCCTTTGTTCTCCTCCTCCTCCTCTTCTTCTTGGAAGCTTCCTTTCATCCACTCTTTTCTCTTCCTTCCTCACCCTTTTTTTAATTTTTTTTGTTCTTTCTCTTTCACTTTTTCATCTCCATTTTCTTTTCAGTCTTTTTTTCCTCTTCGTACATCTGTCTTCCTTCTTCTTCATCTTCTTCTTCTTCCTTTGTTCCTCAATCAACCTCCTTCAATTTTCCTCCTCGCCACATTCTTCTTTCTCTCTCATTCTATTTTTTTCTTCTTCCTTTTTTCATTTCCTTCTTCATCTTTGTTCTTCTTCTACTCTTTTCTTCTTTGATCACCTATCTGTTAATTTTCTTTCATTCTTCTTTTGTTTCTTCCATTTTCTTTTTCATCTTCTTTCTTTCCCTTCACCTCCTTTCTTCTTCTCTCTCTCCTTCTCTCATTTTCTTTCTTTATTCTTCTTTTTCCTGCTCCTTCTTCTGTATTTCTTACAATATCTCTCTCTCCTGTTTCCTCCTTGTTCTCCCTCCCACTTCTTCCATGGCTACACCACACAGAAAGCAACACAGATTGTCGAAGCTACCAGATGAAAATCTGGTCAGCACCTCTCCCAGACCGAAGTGCTGTACATGGCATTTTTGGTTGTTAGAAGTGGCAATTGCTTACGCTGACCTTTTAGTGACGTGGTACAAACTGGCGATATTATGCCGAAAAAACATAATGAAAATCCCATAATTCCAGTGTACCGCAAACCTGGAAGCTAAGTCAGCTTTCGCACTCCACCCGCGTTCTTATAGAAGAAAAAATGAGCCTTGTTGCAGGAACTTGACACATTACAGAATTTTTCACTGTGTAAATAAAACCGCACCAGTTGCTGAGAGATGTTTGATGGATGCCAGCAATGTGGATGGCCTACACATCACATGGCTGGTTTCAAACTGTGCCAAAAGTGGAACTATGCCGCCTCCTTGCCGTTTGCCCATTTCACGCTAAATTGCGCTGGCTGGTGGCTGCATGCTGATTTCAGAGCACCACAGAAATGCTCACTGATATTCCACCACTGCGCCAGTGACAAAAACCTTTAAGAAATTCCCAGAATTTTATAGACAGATGTCTGACTCACTTGTGCTATAAAGTGATACTTTAAAGGTAAACTGACTGCATAGGTTGTAACTTTCAGTAAATAATATTGCATGTGGCACTACATCATATCTGATTAAAAAATATGCTAATTTTAAAACCGTTTTCTTACAGACCATATTGAAATATCCCAAACCATCACACCTGATGAAGATGCATGTTAGCCAGTTTTATAACAGTCTTTATTTCCCCTAATGGCCTCTTATACCCACGACGCTGTGTTCTATCTACGTTGCTGTTTCGCTTTGCTGTTCCATGCTTTCCCTTTTACCCTGATTCCATTCCTTTAATGGCTTTGCAAAAGTAACATGGTCTTGGCTTTTATTACTGCCTCTGCCAAACCGTCTAGCCTGGAAGAGAAGATCCTCTTGTAGATGGTAATACACAGAGACAGGAGAGGGGAGGAAAAAGATGAGTCTTGATATGGGAAAGAGAAGTAATGTTAAATTGGCTGCACCTTACTGACCTCGGTCTCTTTGTGAGTAGAGACTAATAATGTTGTCGCTCCCTCTGCTTGCGTGGTCTCATTTCCTCTTTTACCTTTTCTAAGCGAGGGCACATCTGGTCTACCTGAATGCAGCTGTCACACGGGTCCTGGCACAAATCCTGGATGCCAGCTGACATTGTCCCTACGCATTATGCAGCATATTTTAGTTTGATCCTGTAATTGCACAGGATAATGAGAACCACAAAGCGCTCAGCTTCTCTCAGTTGTTAAAGTTTGGTCGCATTTTAAATATCTTTTCTTCTTTAAGAGGGTCATAATGTTTGCTGCAGTATTACGTCACATGCAATTTTGAATGTGTCTAGAATGAAAAATGTCGCTTTAATGAGGCTATTAACTCTAAAAGCTTCTTGCTATTTAACTTGTTGCTTCTGGCTATTTAGTAGTTGTTTACCTGTGGGTTTGACATTATGTAGACTCAGGTGTTGATGTGGAAATTAGCAACAGTTAGTATCAGATTTACTTTTTTACTTTAGTTTTAGATGTGCTTTCTAAAGGCATAAAATAATAATATACTATAGATAGATACAGTACATACTGTAGGTAGGTAGTTAAGTGGGTAGTTAGGTAGGTTGGTGAGGGAGTAGATAGGTAGTTTGGTGGGTAGGTAGGTACATAGGTTGGTTTATGGGTAGGTTCGTCTGTGGGCAGGTACTGAGGGTAGATGGGAAGATTGGTGGGTTGTTTGGTTCATGGGTAGGTTGGCTTGTGGGTAGGTAGGTAGGTAGATGGGTAGGTTGGTTCGTTCATGGGTAGGTAGGTTGGTTGGTGTTTAGGTAGATGGGTGGCTTGATAGGAGGGTTGGTTGGTTGGTTTTGACAATTGAAAATATATAAAATCCAATATCGTATTTCTTTCTGCAGAACATTTTTCCTATATATATATATATATATATATATATATACAGATATATATATATATATATATATATATACAGTAAGAGTCAAATGCATAACAAAAAAAAGCAACAGTAGAGATGCAATGGGCCATTTTTTGCTTGTCATTTGTCAGTCAGTATAAACACCAATATTGACTTATCTGCACGTAAACCCTGTTGACCAATATATGCATATGCACAGCCTGTCGCATGTACAAGGAAGAGCAGAGATAAGTCAGGGTGCCGGTCTGCATCTGCAAAGATTTTCAAACCAAAAGCCAAGTTGTCTACCAATGCCTTGAACAGAGAAAACCAAGTAGGATTAACACAAATCCAAATAGCAGGATGTCACACACTAGGGCAAACACACCGCAAATGAAGACTGGGAAGATGAGAGAGGGTGACCCCTAGTGGATGAACAGCTAATCACAGGAATGATGCATCCCTGCAGGTTCCCAATTTATTTTTCTCAGCTGGAGAAAATACCAGTTAGAAGTTACTAATGTCTACCCTGATAATACTGACTGATCTGGTCTGATTTCTGATTAAATTAATGAATATGGATAACATACCGCATATGTCACATGTGCCATTCCATTAAAAGATGAGAACATTCAGGATGCGTCTTGTCCACGTCTCATTGTTCTCCTCCTGTTTCTCCTGTGAGTCAGAGTGAAGCCCAGCATGGTAAGGAAATAATTGGGGATGTTTATCTTGTCACTGCTCCTATTAGTGGGAGTAAAAATGCTAACTGAGACCCCCTGCTCACTCTTCTCTTCTGCCAGGCCGTGCCCACCCCCGCCACCTCTGCTCCTACCGTAATGGAGTTGGCCTTTCACCAGCGCTGTAGAGCAGTGGGCTGCAGCAGGGGGCTCCTGGGGTAAACCCACTCACTCTCCTATAGGCCTTTTGTTCTCGGACACAGCAGAATGTCTTCTTTTGCCACCTTGTACTTATCCTGACTAAAGAGCGACTCACATAGACATGTTTCCATCTACGGATACGTGGTGGGGTCCTGTGGGAGGGCTTGTGGGCAATAGTGCAGTTGTGGACTTTGTCACACATCTCAGAATGTTCTAGAAGTGCAAAAAGATGGCTAAAGTCAAAGGAATGCAATGTTCATCATAGAAACTGCAATGTGTAATATGTAAATGCTATCTAAAATGTTTAAAAAATATTTGTCAGAGCCTTACAAATCAATTCAAAAATACGTCCTCACTTTTAATCCCCTAAGATACAGCTTAAATTAACCTGGAGCAATAATATCGCCTGAATAAGTTGAATAAGCAGAGAAATGAGCTTTATTGAGATATTGGTAATACATAATCAACGTTTCAGCACTGAAGCAGGTCTGCATGTCTTTTCTTTCATTGCTCCAAAGAGGAAAAATGTGCAGCCAGTGAGACGGTGATGTTTGATGTTGTGCCCGATGTGCTACCTGTACTTAAATCTGTGTGTGTGTGTGTGTGTAAGAGAGCGAGCAAGAGAGCTGTTTGCTATATACTAAAATGTAAATGTCAAAGCAGAAAGGCTTCAAAGTAGCTGTATGACAGGGCACGTAAGCAGACATGCAGGTTTATCTGCAAAGCTCCGTAGAATGTGTAATCCAGTTAATTCGGAATATTCAACATGATCCCTCCCTTCCTTCTCCTCACACACATACATCCTGTCTTTCTTTCTGTCTCTCTTACTTACCAAATTCCCAAATTCTCTCTGTCACATTCAAACACAGACTCTGTCTGCCACTCGCCCTCTCTCTCTCTCTCTCTCTCTCCCTCTCTCTCTCTCATTCACTTGGTCTATCTCTCTCTCAGTTGTGCACACACACTTTTTTGCTCTCTCTCTCTTGCTTTCTCTGTAAGCCAATTTTTTCCCCAACATTCAAGAACGTATGTGAAAGCAATTAAGCTTCACCTCGCGGTCATATTGAAAGCGAGCATGTTCTCAACTTGAGAATGGAGTTCATGTTAACACGGTTAAACTCGCTGCATTAAAACCTCACCGAATGCAGCCCTGATCCTGCTGCAAGGGTAACATGCCTCTGAAAAGAGTTTTAAAGAGGAAAGTATATGAAATGAGAAACTTTCAAGCAATTTATGTCAGAAGTGAATTACACATTGCACAAAAGTGCGGAGCAATATGACCTCAAATCAATATCACGATTAATTGAACATTTTACTTCAATTATGATTTATGGACGATTATTTAGTTTTGGGTTTTTTTATTTGTTGGTTTTTTTGCCGTCACAGTTCCCTGGCAAGGTTTGAACTGTTATTTGTTACTGTTTGGGGCAGTTGGTGACATAATGATAGGGTGTTCGCCCCGTGATCAGAAGGTCGCCAGTTCAAATTACAGGACGGTAAAGTTACCACTGAGGTACTCATGAGCAAGGTACCGTCCCCAAGCACAGCTCGCCAGGTGTTGCCCGTGTTAGCTTCCCACTGCTCCTTCACGGATGGGTGAAATGCAGAGGTCACATTTCGCTGTGGTGCACTGTGTGCTGTACTGTGGTTTCTTCACAATGACAAATTATCACTCACTTAATGTTTTGCTGCATTTTATCTGGAAACATATTGAGCGAGAATAAATGCTTCTGACTATGTTCTGTTGGAGCGATTTTACTGATGAAGGTGGAGGAATGTAGAGATGTCGAGCCACACCTCCTTATTTCCTGCAGAACAACAGCGCTAGTAGTAATTGAATGGCCCGCTAGCGGACTGCTCCATCACTCCAGCGGCAGCTTCGGCGACAACGTGATAGAGCAAAGCCACCTGCCCGAGTTTGCCGCTCGCTGACTGATGCTGCGATACGGGTGCCCTGCTCGGGCAGAGCGAGACCTGCATTTAGCTTGAGTCTTTACATGAGAGAGGGTCACTGTTCATCATAGTCAACGACTTAATGCGAGTAGCACTTTAATTTTAGCTGGCTTAAATCTGGCCGGTGGACTCCAGCAGGTTAGATTTTGATGGTTTGAAAGGCCTTCTGTCTGTCTTGATGTAGGTTTGTCCCTCAAAGACTTGACTTGGACTCAAACTGAAAGACTTGGGACCTGACAGTCATGGGATCAAACCATTATGCTACCAACTGTGTTGGCCAACACTAATGAAAAGTTAATTGTGGTTAAGATTTGGTTTAGCTATGCATCGTCTCACCCAAAATAATTCCGACAAATGTAATTCTGGATCAGGGTTGAGGTCATGGGTTTGTGTATAGCTGTCACAACAATGCTCTTCATAAGTTTGCTGCAGCTGATTAATGTACCGCCCGCTCTCAAGGGGAGTCTAAAGCGTTATGAAAAAGACACCAAGCTCATTCTGAATTGGAGCATGCGAGCCCATCATACAGCACTTTGTAAAACGAGGGAGGGTCTATATGTGGGCCTCGGCTCTCACGCTAGCCGTCACATGGCTCCTCCGAGACGCTATTACGCAGCAGAATTCAGCACAGCTTGCAGAGCTGCCGGCGAAATGTCTGACTGCATGAAGTGCTGGCTGAGCCCTGGCTCCTGACACGGATCAGCTCACCTTCCGTCATGTCGTTTATTTACACCGGATAACACATGCCCGGTAACGCCTTGCCACGTCACGTTACATCAAAAGACAAAGTGGCCCGCAGCAGGCTCAGTGCCACAGGCCCTTTGTTTGAGGACTCTCTTTAGATTGAGTTAAAAAGCAAACCAAGTGGGGCGTTTTAGGGTGATTGCTAAGTGCCAGTCACACTATCTACTTTTATATGAGCCCCACTCGTACTGTGTATTATCTTTCATCACTGATAGTCTCACTGATAATTGCTAGCGGTTCGATACTGTTTTTCTGATGGTCTGAATAAGCATTCCTCATGTATTCAGGCTACGGTTTTATGCCCATCTCCACCTTCTTTGGTAGGAAAATTTGCTCACATTCTGCACATTCTGAAGGTGAAGGTGTCCCGATGTCTTCATGAAATAAAATGGGCCTGTCTACATGGAAAGAAAAGAGCTGATTTTTTTCCTTTCTAAAATTGTAAAAAAATAAAAATAAAAAAAGATGTCGAATTCACATTCGCAAAAGTCTTTTCAGCCAGTCTGAATTCAAGCATTTTCTCTTTAGCGCGTCTCTTTAACATTACCTTCACCAAACTTAGGCTCATGAAACATTTCAAATGTTAAATCATGCAACTTCTGTATGGTTTAATTAACCATGAATTGTATGGTTTAATTTTTTACATTTTTTATAAAGGAAGGAGTAGACCGAGACGGTTGTCAAAACAACAAAGCGCTACTCCCAAAAAGGCAGTTAAAATAGTTTTGCTTTTACTTTTTTTGTCCTCACTGGCCCATTCAGCTTGAGCTTTTGTGTATAAACGCATGACGTGATCATTGCAAAAATGGGGAACGAAACAGATTTCTCGGTTCCAGTTTCAGATTAGTTCGACTCCCTGCCTTCATCACTTATCACTCCAGCAAGTGCTCAGATCAATAGTGTATCAGGCAGCTGAATGGCCAATGTCCCTGCAATCATTTGCTGCCTTTTCCCATCTTTCCTTATTCTGCACGTAACCATGGGGACAAGTATGAAGATGGATTTTAAAAAGCGAGGAACGAGACAATGATGGAATTCTTGCTCGCTTTGGCTTCGACGTGTCCACAGAAACCAGGTGCATTTTTGGTGGATTTGTGCAACAGTGTGTTTTCAAGCCAAGTGCATTCCTCGTTATGAGATAAGGTAATTGGATAATGTGCACCCCACTAAATGGGATTAAGACATGAACTGTGGAAATTAAGGTTGAACTACTTTAGTTTTTTGCAGTGCATGAACACAACCACTGTTTATTAGATTATGTGAATTACATTATGTTACATTATATCACGCTGGCTGCTCTAATTTGCAAAACTCCCCCCGCACGCATACTTCATCATCCCTATTCCTTTAAGTCTGTAGTCTCTTAAGGGGCTGCAGATTCTCAGCCATGGTGCTCTCTTTCTTTCCAGCTATTCAGCTACTGTATATAGATTTGTTATTAAAATTTATTATATTATGTAATTTTATTTAGATTTTTTTTTCTCACCAGTGCTTCAAAATTTTCTGACGTCATGAAGTCACAATTACATGAATCTGGGCCTTCAGTTGGAAACAAACAACACAAGGCGCTGATTCCTGATTCAAGATTCAAAATAAATAATGTTAAGTCTTGAATCAGTAAATGGTGAAACGTAATGACACGTAATCATGCTCATATCCAGCCTGGTTGGCTGCAAAGGATTTAATGCTGCAGAGAGTCTTTCCGCCTTCAGTGAACGTGAGTGATTGTTAGTCATTGTGAACACACCACGCCACAGCCCACAGTGCACCACAACGAAATAAGACCTTTGCATTTGACCCATCCATGAAGGAACAGTGGGCAGTTGATGAGCAGCATCTGGGGAGCAGTGCTTAGGGACGGTACCTTGCTCATAAGTACCTCAGTGGTACCTTTACCGGACCAGGATTCGAATCAATATTAGTCAATTAGTCAATATTAGTCGCTCATGGTGAGAGCATCTGCTAAATGGCATAAATGTAAATGTTTCGTAATTATTATTAATATATCGTAAAATAATGCAGTCAAAGAACTGCTGCAGAGGAAACACTGCCTTGTCTCTCTCCTTCTCTCTTTAACTCTATCAAAGTTCTTTCTTGTAGGCAAAGGCACAAAACGCTGTGGTAATGTTTATTCTAACAGTGCAGAGTGTATGAAAAATTCTCATATTTTTTATTCAACCAAAAGACACAAAAAAGGCCTGCAGGGTGAGCTCTCAGCATGCAGCATTATCTCCCCATGCTCAGAAAGGTGTCTTTATAATCACTTCAAACACTTTGCAGCCGGGGAAAAGTGCAATAATATCTTTGCAAAAAAAGTGTACACTTTATGTTGTATCAGATCGGCCCTAAACTTCAGTCTACTGTTTCTTATTTACCTGCACTTTTTATTTTTTTCGTTTTTTAATGAAAGTCCTCCACCTCTTTTTCATTCCTGCACTCTGTCTGAACTTGACACTCTTTGAAATGACAAGTGGCTGCAGAGGTCTGATTATAACTAATTAATCATGTGTGGTGCATAACTGGTGAAAACGTCCATCTCTGGTTGGCCGGTTGACCATAACTCAGAAGGGAGATGGAGGATGAGCGGGGGTGGTTAGAACGGAAGACTGTTGTTTACAGCGGTGTGCATTAATAATATAGATTTGCCCCTCTCTGGAGTGGCAGGAAGTGACAAGCTGTCACAGGGACGTATTGATGTTTCCTTCATTCACATTCCGAAGCACTGTCCTTCCGCGCATGTGGTTTCTCTTTCGTCCCATTCGCAGCTCCCTGCTGCTTTCTGAAGCCTCGCATGGTTCATGGATCCTACTCCAAATTTTAACACTGGACAGTTGAGCCGGGTCTGGATTTTGGAAACAAATTATTCATCCTCAGAATTGCTGAGCTTGCAAGCAGTCCAGTTTGGGTTGTGTGTGTGTAAAAAAATACATTTCAGAATGTCAGTACATAACTGCTGGGAAAAGAAAGATCAACCAGATTACTTTGCCATTTTAATGTCAAGAATTATTCAACGTAAGATAAGATTTACTTTAGGATCTTAAATGTCTTGTCAGACAGTCCGATGATCTCTGTGTGCTGTCATGGCACTCCCAAAACATTCCCCAAACTGCAGTCTATCTGTTATCATAAATGTCCCGCTTATCACTGCTTTTCCAACAGCACATTTCCATATTTTTGTTTCGGTTTCACCTCATTTGGCCCATCAGCTAATTAGCACTAATTCAACACTGCTGTGGAGGCTAGAGAGTGATAAGCTGTCATAGTCTGACACGTTGAATTTAAAGTCAAATATCTGCTGTGAGATTAAAATGTGGCTGGGGTTTATATTTGCTTCACTATTTCTCCAAGGTTATTAAAGCACAACAACCCCATAAATGTCCGGCCAAAAATATTTCTAGGGTCAAAGATCCTTGGATGAAAGGCCAGTAAAGGACTAAAATAAGCCACACAGATAGAGTTGACATCAGTTGCTATGTAACACATCAACAGATTACATTTATTGTATCTTTTCTGGTAGCCTGATGTTGGGGCGGTTGTTAGCGTAACGGTTATGTAGTTGGCCCTGTGATTGTAAGGTCGCCGGTTCATGTCCCGAAATGGAAAAGGTGCCATTGAGGTACTCGTAAGCAAGGTGCCGTCCCTGGGAGGTGATAATGCGGCCCACGGCTCCTTCACGGATGAGTCAAATGCAGAGGTTGCTTTAATTCTTTGCTGCAAATAATGACCAGAATACTTATGTGTTTCACATTTAATAATAGCAAGCTCCATGATTTTACAGAGAAGGTCCTTCACGTTTTCTCCTTTACTCTGGTACTCTTTGTGACCTCCCCTGTCCATAAGACTTTGTACAAGAAGTTCTGCAGACTTTTTGGATACTTTATAGTGAGTAGAAAACTGGCATTTCTGTCCTTGTGGTAAACTCTCTGAGGTCATGCTAGTGTGCTCTTTCCTTCATGCATTTTTGACACATCAGTGCCTTCATCCTGTGGAGTTATTTCTAAAACTGTTGAAAGAAGGGCTTTTTGTCATGCCTAAACTGCATTCTTCAGTTGATGCCTACTGTAGTGGACCCGCTTATTTTATCGTTCTAGCATCACTCACAGGTTGTTGCTGCTTTTTAGCCATGTTTTAAACATTTTATATTGTCATTGACTGATTTATTGTTGGTAGATTTTTAAACCTTCTACTTTAAGGCAAAATAGGAACAGACAACAGACAGAAATGACATTCACTGAGAATCACTGCCTGACAATTAGATTTTTGTGCATGAACTGGCAATGACGCAAGCAGAGAAACTCATAAGCAGCTAACTTTACAGCTACTTATGACTCCCTAAAATGTCAGTGCCCTGTATCATCTCGTACAGATGTTTCAGCATGATGGTTTGGTTGAGAATTGCCTGTTGAAAATTTCATTGGGGATGTTATGATAGATTAAGCTTTACATTTTGGCGTTATTGGGATGTTGCGCTGTGGATTACAGCTGAGATGGCCATAGGCAACACGCTGACTGAACAGCTCACTAGTCGACAAATCGCTTTTTGCTTCTCATTGAATCAGAGTTAGCACATTGTCAGCCCCAAAATGAGTTTGGTGCGGCCGAGATTGCAGGCTATATTATGCCAATGAAACTAAAGCTATCATAAAACAACAGAGGGGCAGGGACTCATAACACACCATGAGGCATTTGCATAAAAACACTTATCTGGGAAAGGAATGAGGGCTTCACATGTGATTAAAGTATATCAGACCTTACTGTTATGGCCGTTTTATAGCTCTGCTGCTATAAGCGATAAGAGACGGCGGTTGTGTAAGCATTTAAGTTTTATTTAAGTCGACTGTATGGCAAGTAAATTGCAAGTAAAAATAAATGCTAGTTCTAATGCATTGCATTGCTAGTTTATTGCAACGTGCAATGTTGCACTGTACATCATTCTGTATTGGACAGTAAAGTTGAATCTAGAAGCTTTTAAGTACATATTGGGCAATATATATGGGCACCCGGAGGAAACCCACGCGAACACGGGGAGAGCATGCAAACTCCACACAGAAAGGTCCTACGGCCGACCCGGTGATCAAAACCAGAACCTTTTTGCTGTGAGACGGCAGGGCTAACTACTGCGGCAAATGTAAACAAATGTAATCACAATTTTAGTATCTGAGGTGATTATTTTAAAGTATATAATTAACGAAATGTGTAGCTAGTAACGTTTCTTAGAAGTCTACCTTTCATGCAGCTACTTTTTTCACAGTATAACTAGTATTGTAGCTTGCTGCTCAACACTGAGAACATCGCTGTTCATCCTGACTAGTTGACATAAGATGGTCTAGTTGGCACATCTAATTTAAAAATGTGAGTAGATTTAAATGAAGGCCTCCAGCTGTCTTTATGTAGGCAATGATTTATCATTCAAGTCTAGTGATTCTCTTCAAAATGAATGTACCATTGATAAAATCATTTTAGAGCTTGTTTACTGAACTAAATTGACGATCATTTGATTACATGTTTGCCACTAGAACCTGCTTTGACATTTTTCTCTTGCTTTACCTTTTATTCCTAATCCCTGTTTCCTTTTATTTCTATTCCTTGCCTTGCTTTCGTCCCCCGCTTCGTGTCTTTCTTGCTCTCTTTTTCATCTAAGCTCCTTTCCCCTTCTGAACAGGAAAGTCAGCACTCCTACTAAAAGCCCATTTTTGTTGCTTCACTGAGCCCTGAATGCAAAGTGTTGTAATTAAGGAGAGGTTGCCCGCTGTTGCTGCTGCATGGGCTGGCAGAGCGGCAGGGCGGGCAGCTCTCCTGCCAGGAGTTCATTAGAGTCCCGGCCACGTCCCTCAGCCTGCCAGCCTTAAAGCCTGTGATTTGATCACAGTTTGATGCAGTGAAGGTACCTATAAAACTGCTTTGCTGTCACGCCATGATTGGCAGAAAATGCCGGCGTGGCAAGGTGTATGAGAAACGGGGAGACAAACAGAAAGGGAGAAGCGGGAAATTACACCCACCTGGCACTGTGACCAGACTGTGTGTGTGTGTGTGTGTTTACATGTGTGAGCAGTAGGGCAAACTCACCAAATTAGATTTGAACTTTCTTTTGTGTGTGCTATTGATGAAATTGTCCAGTATTGAGAAGCCCACACTGGGCAATAAAGGCTGAGCTGTCGGACTTGATTGAAGCTGGTGAGGATCCTGGCCAAGCTGTGCACGAAGGCTGTAAGAAATCTACTTGGCGATAAGGAAACGAAGGTAATTCATTAGGAAAGTGTTCCTTCCTTTTGCAGAATTGGCTCTCATGTCCTATAAGCTTTTTGGGGCCGGGGACATGGGGAGATAATATAACGTGAATGCCCAAAAATCCTATCATCCCACAGTAGTAAAAGAGAAGATTTCAATCTTCTATCTTGAGAAAAATTGATCAAGACTCAACGAAGGCATTTATTATTTTCATGCAATTTTCATATGATTTTTATTCAAGCCAAGGAATAAAATTAAGTGACCACTACGATAACACTGCCAACACACTTGCGGCCACATCTCACACACACACACACACGCAAACGGGGCCCCTCTGAGGGACGTTTACGGAGCATGTTTACCGAGAGTGATGGGGAGTGCAGGGCAAAAGAGTGATGAGAAATCATAGCCAAGGTCACCGACTGCATCGCCTGCGCTGAGAGTCATCTGCAGAACCTATTACAGGCCACAGCAGTCATTTAAATCTGCTCTTATTGGACCTGATTCCTGGCATCCTTACACACTTCCCTCTGTTAGAGACAGAGCATCAATCCAACTAAAGGCTTTTATTGATAACACGATCCGAATTTATCAAGGATGTGCACACATGGCTGGAAGTCCTTCATTGTCAGAGCGGTAGCGCCATTTTCTGCCGTAAAAGGAGGAAAGTGAAACAGCACTGACAGCAAATATCTGGACATGCTACCTCTCCTACTAATGATATTAAAAGTAATCATTTAAATCTTTTTGGTTTGATCATATTCTATTGTTATTCGGAATTTATTTTCTGTAACGAGAAGAGATATAGCTCAGTTTTATGTTATGAAGAGATTTTTGTAGAGTTCAAATGGCACTTTTCATGAATTGTTCTTCTGTCAGAAATATGCACACATTACAGTTCAAAATCTAGAGATTGTTTCATACCTGTACATGTATGCACATCTATGGATAGGCAAATTTCATGAATTCTTTTTTTGTCAAAAAAATGCACACATTACAGAAGTTCAAGATCTCTTTTTTGCATACCTATATACCATACTTCATATATATAGTCAGTAATTAATTCTTGAATTTAAGTGTAATTTTTCATTATTATGGCACTTCTGTCTTCTGCTATCATGCATGTTTCCAATGTAGGGGCCATTAGAGGTGGCCAACTGTTTGGAATCCAACACAAAATAATTTTCAACACAAAAGAGTCATGTTCCTATTCTTTTTGTTTTATCCTCTTTGTCCGGCCTACATTCAAATTCTTTAGCAACTTCCCATATTAATGGGTAGCAAACTTGAAATATGCTATTCAACAATGACCTTCAAAACTTCAAGTGGCTCATCAAGCATCTTAAAATTGGAAAAGGGCCCTCTTTATAATGCTTTAAGAGAACATCTCTTATTTCTTAATGACTCAAGCCTTTCAATTTTATAGGCTAAATGATCCTTTTGGCCCAAGACACTATTTAATTATTGGTCAAAGGTGACATACTTTTAGATGCTGAGATAAAGAGTGTGATCTTGGAATAAGGATTTGGCAAATCCTATAGAAATATATGGTAGGTTTGTAAGTGAATTAATTTTAATTAATTCAGAGGCGATTTTAGGCTAAATTTTAACTCAGTACCCCCTGAAAAAATTAAGAATTTGTGAGGTAGCCAGTTCTCAAACCTTGGATATTAAGATTAAACCAAATTTGCTTATTAGAGATAGATTAATTGACGACAGGCCCAAACGGACCATTTATTACGGAATCCATACATACAATTTTTTGTGCACAACTGGGCAACGTTACATTAGGCTTATCATACCTAGCCCACCAACCCAATTTTAAGACGGTATCTTGCTAATAATCTTTATGGTAAGCCTGTCACCCAGTCAGCTTTTGTATGAAAATGTAAGCCGTTTCAAAAAGATCTTAAATCTGGACTCGTTGGCATTGTTCAAGCCAAGACCCTCCGTCAGCACTGGGGATTGAGCACCCCTAAAGATCATATTCTAGAATCAACCCTCAATTAATTAGCAGAGTATGAGATAATTCTTTAAAGTATTGCAAGGCAGTTCTAACTATCTTGCTTGAAATGCCTTAAACTGATGTGATTTTTAAGAATCAAATATATTTTAGCTGGCGTGTCAGTCAGGTTTCCATTTTCGATCAGTTTAACTTAATTTGCCAATTATAGTCACTGAGTTATGCATACTGCCAGATTATTTCTCGCTCACTGCTTCCGTGCAAAGCTCATTGCAGCTTGAAACTGCATTTCTTCTTCTTAAAAAATGTGCTACATCATTCTTTGGCCTGTGAAAGCACTCAATATAATATGGCTTTCAAATTGCACAAGGTTTGTACAGGGAGAGATGACTATAGTGGCACTAAAACACAGATACCAGGCTGCCGCAGCGCTGTGATGAAGACATGAATCACTGAATAATCACACGGCCACAATTGTTTAGATTTCAGCTGCCCAACAAAAGCCATGAAATAGTGCCAATTCCCAGGCCGGCTGTAGTCGCCCACTCTGGGCTCCCAGGACCACTGGATGGCAAGCTGGCGAGGGTTTGCCTGGCCGGCGTGAAAGGTGGCGTGCTGTGATGTTCGCAGAGCTGTGGAACTGCATCTGCTTGCAGCTATTTTACTACCGAAAAGGGTAAAAGCGACTGTGGAGATGAAGAAAAATCACTATTTTACTTCAGCCGCTCTCCCCATCTCCCTGTCAAAAGAGATTCTCTTCTAGACTTGTGCCAAAAAATTGAAACCAAGATAGCTCAGAGGACCCCTCCTGCATAACTGCTTGCTTTTCTTAAAGGGGAGGGAGGGGAAAAGGAAAACCTGTGGGCCATTCTTGTGCAGAAACAAAAGGAGTGAGTCGTTCCGTACCTTTCATGAATGATTCAACACGGACTACCTGGAATAGAGATGATCCCTCTGCCCACCTCTCCTAAGGGCCAAGAGGCTGAGCCTGAGCTCACAGCACTCTCTCTCTCCCTCTCTATACTTACGTCCGCATGAGGAAACAGTAGGCAGAAGATATTGAATTATGAATTGTTTTTTATCGCCACTCACACAGATCAGAGAACGCCTATGGATTAGCATTCAGCGAAAGTCTCTTGAGCGAGGGACAAGGAGAAGAGAGGGGTGGAGGGCAACAGAAAGCTCTCAACTTCCTTTAATGCACTGGATTACATCAGAACTGCAATCATATCACGTGAAGGAATCTTGAGAATATGAACCCTTCATACTATCGCATCACCCTATGTTTGAACTAACGCACCTTTCTCTGTACAACTTGCACTTTTGTGACAAAGATGAAAAATAAAAATTTGACATCAATAACCATTTTGAATCAGTTATAATACAGCTTTGTATAATAATACAATTTTAAACATAGCCAGTTTTGCTTCCTAGAGATTGCTTAGTGGGAGCACAAGTCTGTTCTCCTCAACAGGAGACATTTTTGACATTGTTCCCAACGCATGTGGTTTCTGCATTCACGAAAGTTAAATCGAGCTTTCTATACTGACTTTAACTGTGACTTACCTATAGAAATCCAATGACTCGTGACCATTTTCCATTTCTTTAAATTCAGCACCCGCACCTCTCCGGGAAAAGAAGTCAAGTTTTTCATGGCTCATTGATTTGATCTAATTTAGGCCAAAAAGGGTGCAATATGTCTAAATTTGTCACAAAGCCGCCCTGGGAGGTAGAACAGTGTAGGGATGGGTGAGTATAGAGGTCTGTTCAGCTTCACATTCTAAAAATACACAATGCAATCAGAAGGAGAAAGGTGTGGTCAGTCTATTGCCTCGTCATTCAGTGACCTTTAAATCATACGGCTGGGTGCCGGCCATCTCTAAATCCTCTAAATTACCAGGTTTTATCCTGGAATAATTTTAATGTGATACTTTAAAGTAATTGCTTTCTAAAAATGTGGGATAGAACTATCCAGAAATCACACATTCAACAAATATAGTCAGAGCAAATCACAAATTTGTCGATTAATTAATTTATTTTTTTACATTTTCGTTCACAATATAATTTTGGGATAGATTTTACTTTAGAGATTAAGGCTGAAACAAATTTTTTAAATTAATATCCCATATGGTACATTTTGTCAGCAAGTTAAAATAGGTCTATGAGCTCCACTAAACATGCCTCTGAAGTAGTTTACTGAAAATTCCTCTCAGATTAGGCATTTTCACCTGCTTTTTACCCCTCTGTTTCAGTCCCTTTCAGAACAGGCTGTTTGTCATTAGCATTCCTGAATGCAAATGAGCCGCTGCTGCCCACACACACCCCACTCCAGAACTGGGGTGTAGCCAGCACGGCGAGAGTTTACCTCATGTGAAAATGATCGACATGGCTGCTGCTAACAGACCCTCCATACAGCCAAACATGTTCAACACAACGCTCCGCCGGTAGACTTCTTCTAATGTTAGTCAGATGTCCTTTACTGTGATGTAGAAGTAGGGAAGAAATCTAAACTGCTTGTTTAAGCACACGATTTCTGACATTCATAAATTAATGCTAACACTTCACCATTTTTATCAAACTAACAGTGTGTGTAGAGGCAGTACAGACCCAAGTGGATGTCCAAAGAACAGAAAAAGTGCATTTTTTTCATAATGTGGGACCCTTATAGCCCAAAAGTAAGTCTACATAATTAGTCAACAGAATTCTGTTAACATGTCAAGTGTGACCATAGTGAAAACGACTACGTTCTTGGCAGCATAATTATTTCATCCATTATACTATACAGGAAGTTCTGTGCAATTCTTACAGCAACTGACATATTCAGGGCTGTCAGACTCTTCTGCTAATAAGCTTATACCGCCAACAATTGGTAATTAGGCGTCCCAGAGTAAGCAATTAATTATCACTTTACAATGTGGCTTCCCTGGTTAATAGTTGTTAAAAGACAGCTCACTTGATATTTATTTAGTAGATATAAACTTTATTGCTTCTGAAACATGAAAAGTCAATTACATGTGACTGAAGATGTCAGACTCAAAGCATGAGGAGAGGTTGATTGAGGGCACTAAATTCATCCAGTCATTAAACGGATGCCGGCCAAGTAAATAAAAGGGTGATAATTAGGGATCACTCAAAGACAAAGCAGTCTCTCTTCCACTCTTCCTCTCAGCTCCTCGCCAACAAACGACTCACTGAAGTGGTTAGAGTGCAGAAAAAACGTCTTGGCAAATTAAAGGCGGCTTATTTTAATGTTATAGTTAAAAGCATGATCACTACTCAGAACTTAACCTTAAACATCTGTAAGTGTCTTTATATTGAAATTATGTTTTATTTTTCTTGACTAATCTTCACTCTCTCTCATTATCCGAATGGCTTAATACCCACCGGGGTCGCAGTGGGGACCGGAGCTTGGGGCTCGAGGCGGGGACCAACCCTGGGCAGGCACCAACACACACAATCACACTCTCATTCACACCTTTTGGGGCCAATTTAGAGTCGCCAATTAACCTATATTGCACGATTCTGGCCTGTGGGAGGAAACCAGAGCCCTCGGCGGAAAAGCTCACACAAACACGGGAGAGCATGCAAACTCCACAGAATAAGGGCCCAGGATCAAACCAGGATCTTTTCGCTGTGAAGTGGCAGCGCTAACCACCGCCTCACCGTGCCACCCCTTAACTAATCTTAATCCTAGTTCAATTTCAGCACTGGCAGTCAGATGGGTTTCAACATAAGTATCCTAACACCTAAATTCAAAATTTTATAGTGCAGCTCACATCTTCTTTCTCATAAACATTTATTCTCAAAAATAGGAATATGGCAGTGTGTAGAACAAGGTTGAACCTGTGCATACTATGCCAACTATCATGTTTGTCATCCCAAGAGAAATTTTTTCACATTCTTACCTTTAAACTGGTAGACTCGAGCCCTTTGGGATCCAAGTGGGAGTTCATGTTTTTGTAGCATTATGTTGCTCCGACGAGTGCTGATTTGTATGCTATAAATGGATAAAGCAGTGCTCCTTCACTTTTGGTATTATATTAAATGGGGGCTGGTGAGTCATGAACACAATCCACTGTAACACAGCAGGTCAGGCTTTCAGAGGCGTGTCAGATCATCACGCGGATTATGGTTTTCATTAGGAAAATCTAATGAAGTGTGTATAATGATCCTTGACAATATGTGGTCGTCTTTTGACAATATGGTCATTTTAATTGATCCCCGACTAAACACCGGTTCTCTACACCCACGTTCTTCAGTCCTAGCTGTCTTTCTTTTGGTTGCATTTTCTAGGCATAGAAAATGGTAAATGATATCCAGATGTATTCTTCTTTCATCTACACATCAAATAGAGCATATACCGTCCTACAGATCTCCTGCAGAGGCCAAAATAGCAAGCTGCATAGTCGATGAAGAAGAGAGCGAGAGAAAGACGGCAAAAGAGAAGATGATAGATGTCAGGTTTCAAAGGCTCAGCGGTTGAGCATTCTGTTTGCAAGTTGCAGCTTTTCCAAAGAGCTTCCCTCTATCCCTGTACCTTGTCTTGCGTGTGTTTGCTTGTTTTGACATGTTAAACGGGACAGCTGATGGACTCACTGTTTGATCTGGAGTGTCCACTTGCTTTTTCAGATGACAGCCCTGGAGAAGGTCACCAGTCAGGCACATCTTTCTCCCTTCTCACCTCAGTCACTGATGCAAAGCCAAAGCTGGACAGATGTCATGAGGAGCGTGGCAATATGCCACTTGAGGATGGACGGGTTTCTCAAGCCTCGGTGTGGATGGGGCACGTTGGAGGGCACGAGCATGACGATCCAGAAGACTGACGTTGCTGTCACGCTCAGATCACTCGGCACCGTGTGCTGGCTTACACGGGGCCTTTGACAGGTGATATTTCACGTCTACCTATAGGACATTGCTTGTTCTTAACTAGCTCTTTCAAGGCCATTTCTAGATGTATTTCATAGGTCACGTACATGGCCAGCCTGTCATATTTGAGGTAAGAGTAAAATCATCTTGAATACAGTTCAGGTCCAATCTCCCATTTAATACAGTATATAGATACGTACTGCATGTGTGTGAGTATAAACGACAGTAGGATTCTAACCCACCTGATGAGTCACTTCTAGACTAGATCTACCTAAAACCACGTATGACTCATTAGAGACCAGGGAGGATATAAAACCAGTCGGTTCCTGGTACTTCACAACCATGTAGGTATATTTACATCATCAGGAAGTAGTTCAGAGTTATTCAGCTTGAGAAATTTTTAGAATTTTTGTTTCTCTAATTTCAAATGATTTGTTCAGGATCTTTTCTGAAATGTGAGACTATGAATAAATACTAAAACCAGTTGCACCAGCACCGCAAGACTTACAGATCAGTATAATGATCTTGAAAGGTGAATAAAGTCTGTTCTCTTCTTCAGCCCTGCTATTCTTTCCTAAATTGAAATTTTCCCATGATTAAATCTGATACAAGCTGAGTTCTAAACCCCTTAAGCTTAGGGGTGGAGTTTGTTTTCATTTATAATGTCTTTATTCGTATAGAACCGCTGTTTTTTCCTCGTGCCAAGATATCGTTGCGCTCTCTGTAGGGTTGGCTCTGTGTTCTTGCCCAACTGAACGAAGACATTACACCCCCGTTGTTTGTGTCGTCCTCCTCTAATGCTTCAAATGTCGGAAAGATGCATGGTGCTGATCAAACACAATCAAATGTAGATTGTTTATTTGTGTGGAGTTTAATCTTGTCAAGAAGGTTATACTGAACAGCTGCTGGTTTTAGTGCGGCTGATTTCTCAGGAACACAGCAGACGGACCCAGCCAGCTTTGCGTGGATCTGTGGATCTACAGTGACCCCTGGTGCTCAGACAGGAAAAGCCCAGTGCAGAATGCGTTGTGTGACTTGAATTCTTGACCTACTTAGTCTCCATCTGCGTTTCTCTAGTGATCTCAGGGAGTCAATGGAGCTGTGTGCAGAACTAATGTAAATAGATCTTACTGGAACAGAGCAACATCACAGGAGAAGAAACTTGCATCCAGCATTCTGCCCATATGCCAGTGATGGCTGTAAGAGGATGTATAACTGTGGTATGAACCACTCTAAAGTCTATTTCTACAGTATGTACATGTTTTTACTGTCTGCAGTATCTAAACATTGTGGTGTATGGGATTCATCTAATTAAATTTTTTTTTTAACCTTGTTTCAAATCATGAACAATTTCCTGTTTCCATGACTTTGGTAAAAATCTTCGTTAGCACGTTCACATTTTATCCCAAAGCTTGTTTTATCCCCCAAATCTTTGCTAAAAGATTACCTGCCTTATTAGAGGTTTGCACTGTGTGGTTTGTTCTGAGTTTTTCTTCTTATGCTAGTGTTTGACACATCTGTGCCTACATCTTGTATTGCGTCCTTGAGCTGTTTCTTCATGATTGAGAGTGTTCTTCAGTCGTCCTCTGCTGTGGTTGGTTACTATGTGTCACAATATTTGTTGTTGCTAAGCTTACTGGGTTGCTCTTGGGGCAGATAGTGGTGTAACGGTCGCGGTGTTCGCCCCGTGATCAGAATGTCACTGGTTCGAATCCCAGACCGGTAATCAGGTTATGAGGTACTCATCAGCAAGGTACCGTCCCCAAGTAGTGCTTCCCGGGTGCTGCCCATGTTGCTGCTGACTGCTCCTCCACGGATGGATTAAATGCAGAGGTCACATTTCGTTGTGGTTTGTTCACTTTCACTTTCCTGACTGTATACCCGTTAATTTACATATACACGGAAAACACCATTCATGTAATGAATACTTTGTTGTGGTTGCAACAGTTTGATTTCTGTCTTAGAGATTGTGTTTATAGAATAGTTCTTAAATTTGCTAATGTTGCATCTGATTTCACTACTAGATAAGTGTCACTTCAGATGCCATGTCAATTCTAATAGTTCAAGAAGGTATTACTGCCAGACTATTTGTGCTTCGGTGTATTTTAGCTTATCTGACCATAAGACAGAAGTATGGATGGATGTCCGTGCTTCACTTTTGCCACTGCTCACTAGTTCCCATCAGGATTTAGGAGAAACAGCTCCAGACTGTGTAGACGTTTCTGATCTGGCACTGGGCTTGACAATAATGAGGTACAGCCACACTTCTTCCAAAGCTCCCTGTTACCCAGACACCAAAACATGTACCGACAGGTTTGATGACAGTACAACAGGTGTTTGTTTTTAAGCCCCAAATAAGATCAATCTCACTGTGCTTTCTCAGTTGTAGTTTGTTTTATGCTTTTTGAATAATAAAACCAAAGAACGATGACAAAAGTAAAATTATGCTGACACAGTTGCTAACCACAAAATGTTTTGAAAATTAGGAGAGTAATGGGCCATCTGGAGTTCTAATATATTTCTTTTCCTAGTCATTTTTTTCCTTGTCTGTATTTTTGCTTTATCTCTCGTCAAACGTAAGTCTCCTCTGGTTGGAGTTGAGGAACTTCTTTAAGTACCTTTAGCCCCTGCCCCCAGATAAAGCCTCGGTTGCCGTGATCACACACAGTCTGGTCTGTAGGAAGAATTTTTTCCCCTCACTCACTCTACTACGCACACACACACACACACACACACACCCGTGGAACTGGTACTGGCTTTGGAGTAGCTCTGTTTCATTATCTGTATTAGATTCTGCGAGTTCGATTCTCAATCCACAGAGCAACTCTAGCGTGTCTTCTCAGGGGCTCTGCGACTCCCCCGCTTCTGCAGAAGCTTCTCAGCCTTTTCAAGGACAGAGTACCTCAGACCTGAATTTAACCTCTCCCAGTCCACATTCTCTCTCCTTTCGAATCATGCACTCTTCTGACTTTCTTCTCTTAGCTCAGGTCTCCCCCCGAGGGAGCTTGTTTTGGCCAGCATCCAGAACGTACATAGAAAGTTCGGCCCACACGTATAGTTTCTGGTGCACTTCTTCCCTTTGTTTGAGAGTTTCATTCAGTCGCTATATACCAAATTGCATTAAATTGTCTTGGCTTGCATACAACGCCGCAATGTAGTTTATATTGAAGACAAGCCAACAACTCATCTGGGTTGAATGCATAGGTAAGGGACCTGTTTTTCAAAGCAATTGATCACTTTTTTTTTTTTCCAAAGTGCTGCTTGTACTTCACAACACATCTCATCTCATATCACACATTATGTTCTGAGACCACGAGAATGATGCTCCCGCATCTGTCTGGTTGACCTTCACAAACGAGCCCGCCATATTCTTTACGTCAAAGAACAATTTCAGTCTGCAGATGATAAACCTTCCCTCAAACTTTGGGAGGGTCATGGTGGCATCAGACATGGCAGCCTTGCTGATGAAAGGCCTGGCGTTCTTTGACAACTTATTTTCCTTGGTATATCCGTCACCCATGTTGATTCCATTAGCTGTTGCTGACAGTGAGGTGCAGAGGATTGGGAATATATCAGTCTGGTGTCAGGCAATGCAGAGCAATTGAACCTTTAAACCATCACTTTGCGCTTTAAGAGGCCCCTAGAGGTGCAGTCTGCTCTGGAAAATACACAACTGACTGATGATGGTATCAGTGGCAATGTGCAAAATAGTTTCGAAGTCTGCAAGCTAGCTGACGTGTTCCCTGTGTTTCTAGTGCAGGTTTCCGCGTCTAGATGAATGGTAAATTTGAGAATTAAAAACACTTTTTAATTTGTGGAATATTCAGCATGTAGATCCGCCTGTCAAACTGTGAAATGGAGGTTTCTGTCACGATATGGCTCAGTTTGGTTATACATTTTGCCTTGTGTTCCTCATGATCTTTTACCGCTTTAGTCCGAGTGCCGCTTCTCTGCGAAATGAGTGGATGCCGTCTAAACGCTAATGCCGTCTTTGTGCTAGTGATGTTTAAAATGGCTGATTGTGCAGTGCAGTTATTTAAGACCCTCTTCTCCAGCGCTGTCACATAAATCTTTTTCCCATTCTTTCTCCTCCCTCAACCCTATTGAAATTGAATTTCTGCAGAAGTACGTTTTAAGAGACACTCCGGGTCCAGGGAGCAGTCTTCGCGGGTAATATTCCCACCCGTTTACGGAACGCTAAAATTAAATTCGTAAGGAAAGGAATGAGGTCAGGCCTCTATTTTTTATCTTATGAGGCAAAGCTCATATTTTTTCGGGTGCAATGCTCTCGGCTCTCTCTGTCTCAAATTCACAGTGTCTCCACAATCACTCCTCGAGAAAGGCGCTTCTGCAGCTCAGCAGTGTCTTAATACAGCCGCGGCGGAGCGCAGGCGGGGCGGATCTGTCCCTCTTTTGAACGCAGATTAGAGAATCAATATTCACATCCTTCTTGACATTTTTATTAGATCCTCACATTCCACATACCCTCTGATGTCTGACTTCTCTCTATTACATTCTTGCAGGTAATTGGAATGTAAAAAGAATACGACTTCTCTTAATTTCAATTAAAGGAACAGCTGAGCGATTATCTCCATTTTATTGCTTTGCAGAACTTGCTCCCTGAATTTTGGAGGTGAACTGCAGCAGTGTTATGAAGAGAGATGTCGGTGTTTGGTGGATGTGAGGTGTAGATGATAATTAATTTTATGTGCAAATGTGTTAAGAATGTCGTAATGAGAAACAAACCGCTTTAAAGATGTTTAGTGCTGCTTTTGCTTTCTGTTCTGTCGACTCGTTGGGATTTCTGCCCCCATCCAGCAGAACACTATGGACTTTACACCAGAGATGGGGAGTAACGGAGTACAAATACTTTGCTACTGTACTTAAGTAGAATTTTCGGGTCTCTCTATTTTACTTGACTATTTATTTTTGTGCCAAATTCTAACTTTTACTACGTACATTTTTATCTGTACTTTCGACTCTTTACATTTTCAAATCAGGCTCGTTACTCTTGTTTCTTTTAATTTAAATTCCGTGAAAAACTGCCTAATAGAATGCAATTTACCCATTCTGTATCAATAATGCGTGCCACCCAGACAACTTCACTGCCTGGTTGAAGCTTAAAACGTTGTAAACACGCACAGAAAAGACAGTCCCATTGGCGTATTGGTCTTTGCACATAACGCAGAGAGAGAGAGAGAGAGAGAGAGAGAGAGAGAGAGAGCGACCAACCGACCGACCAGGTGGCTCATGGACATGGACATGGAGTCCCGTCAGCTTTGCCCTAAAATGCGTGTTTTGTCCTTCGCAAGGGTACTTTATACTTTTATACTTTAAGTATGTTTTAGAGCCTGTACTTTTCACTTTAACTTGAGTAAGGAAGTCGAGTCAACTTTTAAACATATATCTATGCTTCTACTTGAGAAAAGAATGTACTTATGAAACCTCTGCTTTGCACACAGAACAACAAAATGAAGTTATTTTTCTAGTCAATATGCAACAGTAAATTTAACACAGAAAATAAAGGTAGAGGAAAAGCCATGTAGTCTTGATTCAAGCCTAATTCAAAGCTATGGCTTTAGGGTTGGGTTTTTTTTTTGCTCAGTTTTGAACTATTTTGTCTGGTTCTTAGAATTGATGTACAAGCCTTGTAGTTCGGTTTATGCATTTATAAATAATACATGTATAAATGTATAAATAATTGTCCCACATAGTGGTCTTGTTATATTTACCAGCCTCAATAGCAAAACAGTAAAAAAGAAGGTCTGATAAATTCACCGTGCATGTGCAAGTGCATTTCCTTCTGTCCGTGCGTGTGTATTCATGAATCTGCTTTCATGCGTGTTTTTTTCCAAATGCATTTCAGATTTAATTTAACTTTCCCACCCTGACACAACAGTAGATGAAGAAACCTAAGAGTGAAGAGAAGCGTTGTTTATAAGCAGCCCCTTTTCTTTCATCTGGCAACATGCATGTGCGCTGCGGTTTTGGCAGAAATGGATGTGCGTGTCCGTGTGAAAAGAATATGAAAAATTAATCCAGCGTGGCTTCCCTAAAGCCTGTGTCTACCCGAGGACACCTCTGCTTTGAGCACCAAACCCGGAACAGTAAAGGCAAAGGCCAGGAATGAGCGGTTCAGCTATCATACAAAATAAAGCAGAGCAGGACATGAACTCATGAGTGCTGCCATGTGTTTAAATGTTGCATGATGCTATAGACTGCCGTTCTTTCAGCACTTGAATTTGGAGCTTCTTTGAGTGGAAAAAAAATACATTTTTCAATGTCAAATCCTTCCTTTAGAGCATCTATTAATGTCAATATCCTTGAGATTTGATGACTGCATTCATGAAGGCATGTTTTTAAGTCATAAGCTTGAAATTTAACCATGATAAGCAGAGCAAACGCAGTTATGATATGCTCTCTAGAAAAACAAAGAGTTTGTCTTTTTTTTCCCCTTAGGCTTAGGAACACATTGATACGCCAACATTGCCAGGACAGAAGGAAATCCCACTCATCGGTGACAGGCGTCTTCCTTCTGTTTGATACCAAAGAGTCAAACCGGAGCTGGGCATAAGCAGACACACTGGAGCGGAGCAGCGTTCTGCTTCTGAATGAGAAAGTGGGTCAGTAAACACAGAGGCCCTGTCAGAGCCCTTAACTCACACGTGTGCAGTCCGGGACTGTCTCTGAACCAAAATGTTGACTGAGGTAGCTATGAAGGGGATTCTACTACCATTCAATACAGCACTGAGATAAAGAGGTGGTGGTGGTCGTTTAGTGTAGGGGTTTTCAACTGATTCCGTCTCAGGGACCAGCATTCAGATTAAGCTGTGGTCTGCGGGCCACCATGTGCCTGTGTGTGTGTGTGTCCAGGAGAGTATTATTTTTTTAGATATTTGCATTAAATTCGTTATTCATAAAGATGTCCAAACATCTGGAAATGCTTTGGAAGAGTAATACGATAAAATCATTTAAAAATGACGATTTAAGTAGTGAAACTGGATTGCATCTTACTTGCATTGTTGCTGCAGACCACCAGGGGCCTGCGGAGAGACCGGTTGAAAATCCCTGGTCTAGTGGTTAAAATGCTGGCCTCTGCACCATGAGATTATGGGTTCGAATCCTTCCACCGACACTTCCACCACTAGGTCCCTGAGCAAGACCCCCAAGACCCTTAGTTGCTCTCAGGGAAAACTGTCTCTGAAATTAAGGAAATGAAAGTGAGTGATGATTTGTCATTGTGAACACACCACAGCACAACACACAGTGCACCACAATGAAATGGGACCTCTGCATTTGACCCATCCATGAAAGAGCAGGGCGGCTAACATGGGCAGTGCCTGGGGAGCAGTACTAGAGGACAGTACCTTGCTCATGAGTACCTCAGTGGTACCTTTACCGGTCCAGAGATTCTAACCAGCTCCCTTCCAATCACGGGGTGAATATCCTAACCGTTACACTACCAACTGCCAACTGAAATGGAAGTCACACTGGATGAGAGCATCTACTAAATTCCATAAATATAAATGTAAATGAGTAACAGAGAAATTGGAGTCTAACCATTATGAAGCACTGAAATACACTTGAGCTTTTTTTGTCAAATATCATAAGTGTTGCTTGTTTTTACTGAGCCAGAAAATGAATGCTTATGTAATTCTATCATCCTTTTCTCTGCTGAAAACATGAAAATAAAACAACTTGCTTTATTATATTATGTGTTATACTTTATTATAATATATTGCAAGCATTGGATTTGAGAATCAGTTTGCTTTTTGCAGTGGACAGTGCTGTCCAACAGTCGCCCAACACTTCCTTTGTACTTGCCCCACAGACAGTTTAAATCGCACATTCAGGCCTCAGGGGATTCCACTTCTGAAATCCCTTTAGATTCACTCACCCTCGAGTGTATGACAAGCTTTATTACGTCTCAAAGAAGAAGGCTCTCTCACCTCTGTGAATCCGACTACGGTACATGCCCATACACACCAGCTATCTAGAGGTCAAATGCAAATGGTGGGGTTCAGAAACCAGCAGTACAGCAAAGGTCATCTGGGCTTTCCATGTGCTCCCATTTCAGTCTGTGTCTAGCGGCCACCCCAGGGTGCTCTTGATACCGAGAATATCACCAAAAAGATTGATACATAAACACACACAAACCGTGGTTTCCTGGCTTAAAATGTCCTTTTTTCAGGCTATTTGACATGGGTGGATAGATTCCAGAAAGACACTGTTTATATTTTCCCTCCTCACATCTGCTGTTTTGGGTCAAATGAGGTTTAAAGCACCTCAAAGGCGCATTTTATCATGCTGCCCTCCTCCTAACATCAGCAGGAGTGAGTGTACAAACTTCACTGCTCCACTCTCAAGACAAGCTGGAGAATTTGGACTTGCTTGAATGCGAATTAGTTTTCCTCCAAAGAAGCCGCCCTTTTAGCCTGCACTCGGGTCCGCCCGGCGCGAGACAGACCTGAAGCGTGGCCACCGGGCCTGGCGAGCAGATGTGTCGCCCACCTGCTACATATAAACATCTCAATCTGCTCCATTTGTTTCTTCTCATCTTCATCTTCTTCCTCCTGGTGCTTTCCTGCAGGCTTCAAACCTCAAAGTCTCGCTCTGGTCTGATCAGGTGGCCAAAGTCCCAGGCCCTTATTTACACTTGGGTAGGAGGATATGTAGATGAGGAGGTAAGAGGCAAGAAAAGCCAAGAGCAGACAAAAGAATAGCTGTAGTAGAGATCTCTGTACTAGAGCCAGATTGATACGTCGGCATGGCGATATTATCACCGATGTGAGTATTGTATATAGCAAAAAGAGGAATGCCTTATCCTTTGATTGTGTTGTGATTGTTGTTGTATAGTATATTAAATTTTTACTAATACTGAGTATATCATAAATGGTATAGCAAATTTTGGGCGAAAGGTGCAGTTATGTACTGTATGTATACATATAACCTTTTGCCAAAATTTGCTGTACTGTTTGTGATTAATTAAGTTAATCAAAATTTATTTGAGAGTATTAATTAACTTAATGGTTTCTAAGCTTTCAAAAAACCAAATACTCGTTTTCAGTTGCCCAGATATAACAACTGCTCTCTGGAACTGATATTACCATAGTTGAAATCCATAACAAATCTCTGAAAAGATTTTATTGTCAGAGGAGCCTATTCTTTGCAATTGCAATTTTTGCCATTGAAGTTCTATTGAAGTTGCAAATTGACAGGTCGGACATTAATGGAAATTTCTATGACTGAACACCAGTTGGATATGTCTTCAAGTCTGTTTTGTTAGGAAACAGAGATTTTGCTGATTTAATCCTTCTAAAATGATCTCTCCTGGCTGTATGTTTGTTGTATTTTTAACATAGAATGAATCTAGATTGAATACTTCTTGAGTCTTCTTTCATTCTAAAATGTGTCAGATTCCAGGCTCATTTGTTTTGTCCATGAGTAGATTGCTTGTTTATTCAGGGTTCTAATGAGAATTATGAATCAGGACTATAAAACAACTATTTTCTCATTTGTTCATTCATTCATTCATTATGTTAACCGCTTAATCCCAACTGGGGTCGCGGTGGGGACTGGAGCCCATCCCGGGAACTCACAGGCGCAAGGCGGGGAACAACCCTGGGCTGGTGCCAACACACCGCAGGGCACACACAGTCACACTTTACAGGGCCAATTTAGAGTCACCAGTTAACCTATATTGCATGCTTTTGGACTGTAGGACGAGCACCCGGAGGAAACTCACACAAACACGGGGAGAGCATGCAAACTCCACACAGAGGGGCCCCAACGGCCGTCCCCAGGGTTCGAACCCAGCACCTCCTCGCTGTGAGGTGGCAGCGCTAATCACTGCGCCACCGTGTCGCCCTCATTTGTTCAATTAATATAAATTAAGAGATATATATCCAGTAATTTTTCAGTGGAGACAGTCTGCTCTGTGAATGGCTGATACAATGAAAGGTTTGACTTGTATTTCAGTAATCAAAGTCTTTGGTTTTGGTTTTAAGCTTTCAAAATTTAAGCCTAAAGTGAAGTATAACACAGTAGTGTGCATCAAAGACTATGACATGTGAAAGCACAGTGAGAAGGTAGAAAGTGTCACGGATGTGGAAAAAAAATCAATAAGGCTGATTTAATTCCACTAGGTATTAGATGTAGCAGAACGGCTCCTATGCCCACCTTATCTTCTCAGTTCTTGAGTTATTCACAGCATTAAAAGGACATTTAGGAGAGTGGGAAGATGTGTTGAGGACTGGAGCAGAAAGGGCCATTTCTGGCACTCATCCAGTGCTGCTCTCTTGTTGCTTCATGGCCGCTTCTTACTTATGCCAAAGGGCTGTCAAGCACTGGAGCTTCTGATGGGACTAAAGGCTCGAGGGGGGCTGCTCTAAACTCATTTGGGCAAAGCACAAGACCACATTCAGCACTGCCGCTGAGCTACATTAGAGATGATCTCCATCCTAAGAAGAGCTTGAGGGAGAGAGCACTTGAAATAGAGAGATGGAATAAATAAAATTCGGTGCTGACTTGGCAGCTTCATTTAGAGTTCCTTTTATTCGGTGGTCCTGCAGCAGTTTCAGCGTAGACTCTGCACAGCCTTGTCAATAACACACTTTTCTGCAGGATTTCACCTTCACTGGAAACTGATGATTTAAAAAGCATCTTCTCGAAGCAAGCAGCAGTTTATCAGTTTATTCGGACAGTACAGCGATGTTTGTATGTTGGGTGTTGTTAAGGATCAACTTTGCTATTAGGGCGAGTGTTTTTTAATAATTACTAATTATTATTGTTGCATTTTACATTTACAGCATTTAGCAGATGCGTTTATCCAGACTGAATTCCATTTCCTAGTTACAAGAACAGTCTCCCTGGAGCTACTATTTACAGTGCTGTTATTAACAGACTTGTTAACTGTTCTATTGACAGTTTACAGTAAATTTACTAAATATTAACAAAATATTTTAATCAAGTTACCTGTAATCTACTTTAAAATACAATTGTTTTGCTCTCTTATTCATTGACTAATTTTAAAAACATGTATTTATCAAATTCTTCCAGGAGTTTGCTTTCCATTGGATTTTCAAGCAGTTAAATAAGCCTAGAAAGCCACTTGCATTCAGCTGGTGGGGATTTGTATAAAAATATCAAACTCTGCAAGCCTTGCTTCATTTGAAGAAATGTTTTATCCATTTGAAAGGGCAGTTTTAAGAGGCCATGCCAAAAGGCAGAAATATAGATTTTTCCCCCCTCTTTTCTTTGTTCTGTAAGTGGTCAAGGTCATTGTGACCTGTTCCTCAGCCTCCTGAGGTTCAACCTGTCAAGGAAGAGCATGGAGTTGAAAAAGAGGCAGGCCACAAGAGGACCAAAAGGTGAAACAGAAGCAGCTAGCGGTGGCATCATCGTCCCGCTCCACACCGATGCCTCCTTACGCTTGCCACCTGCTCTGCTTCTTAAATGTCAGGCCTGAAGCAGTTTGAATAAAACATTGATCAGAATGCTCAGGTTCATTTTCTACTCTATTTCTGCACCTGGAGGCCAACTCACTTCTGTGACCTCTACCTGTATTAAGAGCGATACAGACGTTCCCTTTTCCTCTAACTTCACTTTATCATTCACCTCGGTCTTGGAATTCTATTGTACTCTGAAGCGGCTGGGGAACACTTTATCTTACACTCAGTTCATCATTACGAGCAACCTAAATTATTGCAGTTAACGTGGGAATTTCAGCATAAATTAAAAAATGAACCATCACTTCGCCTGTTATAAACATATCGCCTAGGAAGTCCTTCCAGAGATAACCTCCAAAGTCCTCAGAGATTCTCAGAGAGGGAAAAAGCTAGAACCATTAGAACATGGGTAATTATGGTGTGCTGTTGGACTTTAAGAAATTCTTTGATATGTTCATGCTGAGATATGAGACAGGACTGAGCAGGCATCTTGATTGGCATGCCTTGCCTTGTTCCCAATGACAAAACTGTTTCCCCAATTCCTGACTGCACCCAGATCACAGTGGGCACTGGACCTGACTCCCAACCCCTGATGCTGACCAAGAACAGGATTTCACATATTATTTAACTTACTGTATATATGATATTATTTACTGAGGAGTTATGGCATACAGTATGCAGCCATTGAACATTGCATGTTTTTGAATAACATCTAGAATTAATCAGAAATTGAGTTGCAATCAAGGCTATCTTTTACTGAGGTCACAGTCATGACCTGTTGGAAATAACTACTCAGTTGTTTCACATCACTAAGAGCAGGGGTGGGTGTTTCCAGTCCTGGAGGGACAGTGTCCTGGAGGTTTTCCATCCTACCTGAAGAGTCTCTTTTGGTGGTTATCTTACCTCAGACCAGATCTGAATGTTCTGAAATCAAGAACGATGGAAAACCTTCTGGATTCTGGACCTCTAGGACTGGAACTGTCCACCCCTGACTAAGAGCAAGGATTCTCCTCTGATGTGTGATGTGTGCATATGCTGCACACTGAATATTGACACCAAGAATGTACAGTAAATGCTGTCAGAGCACAAAATATTCTGAGTGAGACTCTTCTCACCGTAAAATATGCTTGCAGTATTGAGTGAGAGCATCATTTGCTGTTATGCATTAACATATGAACATATGTGCTGGACTGTCTCTTCAAAACCAACATTTTAGTAAAATGTTTCAATCCTAAGAGTTTGAATCGAAGGCAGCTGGACTTCTTTTAGGTTCTTGAACTTAGGAACCTGGTAAAACTGTAGCAAAACCTAGGAACATGTGATAAATATTGCATTTTTTCCCCAGTTAGCTCTATTTGAAAAAAAATGAATCACTGTGATTGGGGTGATTTTGTAGGGGTGCATCTGCATATGAAACAACTTTTAAAAAGCCAAAAAAAACAAACAAACAACTTTACACTAGAGAATTTAATAATCAAACTTTACTCTTAAACCAGGGGAAATTACATTAAACTGATTTTTTTTAGATTGGTAAAGTTGGATTATCTTACTGTGCATTCCACTATTATTATCACTTTTAGGCACTGTCATTGTCATTGTTCAGTCGTGGTTTTGGGTTGTTCTGCATTTCCGATGTATTATTTGGTATCCGCTGTTCAGAATCCATGTGCAATGTGGCCTTTGCTACATGTGCCAGCCATGTGCAGGACCTATATGGTAGTAATGGAGTGCAATGTGTAAAGCAAACCTCATTAGCTGTTTACAGTGTGAAATGTCTGTTTTTCCCCAGCATGGCCCGTGTGATAAACAGCAGCCAGAAGCCAGCCACTGAGCTCCTAAATAACACACAGCATACTGGCTGCAGCTGTGTGGAGGCTAGCCAGACTACAGAATTAGAATGAGACTGAGAATGAGAATGCAGCCTGTCTTCACACACAAGTCTTGTCTGCAACTGCTTGTGTAGAATGTATCTGTTTAAAAAAAATATTGTAGGAATCAATCAAATCAACTGCTAAAATCTTCTTGATGACATTAAAGCATGGAAATGTTCGTTTGTTAATAATTGATTTGGCTGCTCCAAAAATTGAGTTAACATGATGGTGCTCGAGCCATTTCCCATTAGATTATGTGCATTGCTGATTGTGATTACGTACACCGCTGATTGATGTGTTTTTCTCTGCTCTAACATGCCTCATTCATATGATTATTAATCTATTCATGAGCTGAATCAGGTCACATGCAATACATGCCATATCCCGCTAAGGCAGTAGTTTTCAATCCCAGTTCTGAGAATTCCGTGCTCTGTGTGTTTTCTCCGCCTGGCTAAGCTCATGAAGAGATTAATAATTAGCTGCTGGAGCTGAATCAGGTGTGTTTGAGCACTGAATGAGAACTAATTCATGGCTGTGGGAAGGAATGGTTTCTACAGGATCTGGCTCTGAATAAGCACGGATGAACCTTTTACGGTTAAGTAGACTAGAAAAGTTTGCGGTGAAGCCAGTAATGAAAATGTGGCTTGGTTGTTTATAGAGGAAGAACAGTACGAATATAGCTTTATTGTCAATGTGGCCAGTTATTCGGTAAAATGTGCTTATATCACAAAAATTACGTGTATCCAGGACAGATGTTATATCACTGCAAGACTTTCTCTTGCGATTGTGTGGAATATAAAGATTAATGAAGGTTTGTAGGAGGATTGGGGTTTAAAGAATGAAACACCTCATAGGATGCTTTATAGTTATGTGCTTTGCGCAATGAAACCGCCGACAGTAATGTCATCCCTGCTGAGTACTGACACTGTTGACTCTTATGTGAAGACTTCTGTTAGCATGGCGTTCCTCACCTTTTTGCTTGTGTAAAGCTGCAGTGTGTGGGGGTTACGTTTGTTGGTCAGTCTGGTCGTACATCCACATCTGTGTGGCCAATTACGTGAAACTTGATAGCAAATGTGGTGGTTGTGTTTTAAAAAATTTGAGTTCTCTTACAACTCAGTTGGCAGTTGGTAGTGTAATGGTTAGGGAGTTGGCCCCGTGATTGGAAGATCGTTGGCTTAAATTCTGGACCAGTAAAGGTACCACTGAGGTACTCATGAGCAAGGTAACGCCCCCAAGTATTGCTCCCTGGGTGCTGCCTATGTCAGCTTCCCACTGCGCCGCCTCAAATGGGTGAAATGCAGAGGGCACATTTCTTTGTGGTGCACTGTCTGCTGTAGTTTCTATAGTACTGCACCTGAAAAGATGAATAAAGTGGAGCCAAGAAAAATAATTAAACAGCTTTAGACGGCCCTGCTGCATTTACAAATCTTGGTAAATCTGCCCGTAAACAAAAAGACAAGAGGTCATAGAAATGTGAAGTCTACAGAATGAAAAGCATGGGGTGAAAAGGCAGTCTGGGTATAAATGTAGTCTGAAAATTAGTTTCAGTGCTCTCAACCCTCACGGAACGCTCAGGACGTTTGCAGACTGTGTAAGAGCGGCTCCTCCATTAAAAGGAAAAATGAAGGAATAAAAGAAATGGATAAATGAGGAGCATGGTGGCATCGAGTTTGACAAAGACAAAACGCTTCAATCTGTTTCCACGGTGTTATGTGCTGGCTGAAACTACAACAAACACAAAATTATCAAAAAAGTTGTAAAACAACAAATATGGAGGTCTTTGAAGGTCTTCAGTCAATAGTGCCTTTGTGGAATCCCTTCATTCTCCATACAAATGTTCGCTTAAGACAACTTTCCTAATATTAAAACCCAAGACTAATTCATATTTAGTTAGAACATAAATTTGGGGAAATTTCATTCAGTTTTTAGCAATTGCAGTGATAGGGAATATTAATACTTGTGGAAGAATTTTAAACTTAGTCCCTGTACTTTCCTGATCCCCTGATGCACTGAGAAAATAAAACCTGTAAATGTCAAAGCAGCAATTAGTCCTAATTGAGTCTTCCTGATGAATTCCTAATGTGCTTCGTGGGGTGAGAAGATACAGGGTGGGCTGTTTTTCGATGCTTAATGAAATAATGTTAATTAAAATTCATTTCTTAATAAATTGTGATTATTGGTTTTCGGTGCTGCAATTACAAATGGCAGTCCTGATGCTAACCAACAGCCTCTGTTGTGGTCCATGTTGTTTCGTGCATTTTAATTAGCATCGTCTGTGTTATATCCAGAGTGTGCCTGTAGGTGTACGGGTTGCTGTTCGGGTTCTCAAATATAGGCCACATGCCAGGTTGGGTTTCGTTGCTTGTTTTTTAGATTGACAAGCCGGCGGTGTAATGAATTGGATTTTGACATGCCTAGGTTTGTGAGTTTTGTCGCCTCCCTGTCCTCTGTAAGTGACAGGGACGAGAAAGCAAGACAGACAGGAAACAACTTCTGTTCTCCCGCGTTGTTTATCCTGCCTGCCTCTCTCGCCGTCTTCTCGCAACGCAGGGAAACAGTCCACAAGCGTCTCAGAGGTCGTGCACACAACCGTCTTATGATGGAGGAAGTATTAAAAATGAGAGAGGGATGTTAATAAATAAGTGGCACCATTAACTCATGGGTCTGCATCTCGCATCAGAATTAAAGTTTTATTTCCCAAGCCTTGGGTCACTCTGCACTTTTCTTTACCAGATTCTGCCATAATTCCTCTTTTCCCCTCACCAAGCTCTGGTAGCAATACAATGTGGAAAGAATAACACCATGTGAAGGAAAGAGGAAAAAAAAAATCACTGTCAGGACCATGTCGAAAGCATCACTTTTCTGTAAGCATCCTCCTTGGGAAGCACCTGTCATTGGTGTGACAGCGGGCTGCTGTCTGACTGTTCTGTAATGAGAATAGTTACAGGCATGGCTATGCTCGTCTTTCTCAGTACTCAGACATAAACGAGCCGTTAATGAATGCGCTTGTTTATGACGAGAAACCGCGTTAGGGCTGTTGTGTGTGTAATTGATGACGTCAATGCTGATGATTCAACATTAGTACTTTCAACTGGTTTTTCATGAGTCACATTTTTATTCCTAAAACATTTTCAACCAAATATTCTTTCTGCAATATCTCTATGTAACAGCAGCCTGACTGATGTTGGGCCCTTCTGGTTGTGGTTGTCGGTTGTGGTGGTCGAGGTTTCTTTTAATTGATGGCAGATGTAGTACAGTCCGACTCAGTCACTAAGGCTATGTCCACACGACAACTATTGTGGTGTTTTTCTTTTGCTGATTCAAAAAGTTTCGCGTCCACACGTGTATCGTTTCAAGTAAATATCCGCATCCAAATGGAAACGGGAAAACTGGGTTAAAGCGGTGTAATACGTATGCCACGCCTATATGTGGCGTTATAACCAAAGACAGACAGAGCCGCAGGATACGCCAACATCACAGAAGGAGGCAGGGAGCATGCGTATGAAGTCCTTCTTCTTCAGCGCAAGCATAAACACAAATAGAAGACGGCGAACGCACGTTCAAAAGCGTCAGTGTGCAGCTCTGTAATCCGCCATCGTTGCTGTTACATGTGGGGTTCTTCCTTCTTCTTCTGGTCACGTGGGACTGTGACATCATCTTTACAAAAAGTGGTGATTTGACAGTCTACACGACAACGCGAAGGTGGCGTTCTGAGATTTTTCCACTCTGTAACCCGTTTTCAAAAAAGTTCATTTCAGGGCACCAACAATGCCGGTGTCGTGTGTATGGGAAGCCAAAACGATGAAAAACTTTTTCGGATCGACCTAGAAATCATTGTCGCGTGGACGTAACCTAAAGAGGTTCAGTGTTAAAATTTCGATAGACTAAAATAATTAATAGCATGGCAGTACTTGGAGTTACCTGAAAACAAAAAAGTGTTTTGGACACTGTAAAGTCTGGATGGCCACAGCAGCAGCAGTAGCGCTATATAGGAGCTTCTGCAGGGAAAACACACATGCACCTTCTGGACACACATGCACACTAAATTAACCAGGAATAGATCATTTGTCCTCATAGCTGCTAAATACTAAAGTTTTTTTTAAGTAAAGTAAGTGATTTGTCATTGTGAACACACCACACCACACCGCACCACAACGAAATGTGACCTCTGCATTTGACCCATCCGTGAAGGAGCTGTGGGCAGCTGACATGGGCAAAGTCCAGGGAGCAGTGCTTAGGAATGGTACCTTGCAGAAGAGTATCCAAATGGGTCACAGGTCTGGGATTCGAACTGGCAACCTTCTGCTCACAGGGCAAACTCCATAAACGTTAAGCTACAAACTGCCGTGTGTAATTTACCTGCACTGCAAAAAATCAGTGTCAGAAAATAAGAAAAAGAACAGGATAAGAAAAAAAGTTCCAGAATCAAGCAAAATTATCAGCCAATATAGTGAGAAAATTTATGTTGTAAAGATCTCCTAAAACAAGAAAAAAACCTTCAATTTTTCCATGTTTTTAGCTTTAATATTCTCAAAATAAGCAAAGTTGTCATGAATTTCTTAACTCATAGTGGAGAGCATGAGAACCTTTAAGTTCTCTTAATTAAATTTCTTATTTAATGCTAAGAAGTTCTTATCAATATTTTTTTCTTAATAATTGTAGCCAACATTTCATAAAATTAGATTATTTATCTTACACATACAAGTCTAGTCAAGTCAGTTATTCCTAAATTATAAAAACAAGATCTACATTTTCTTTTTAAGATTTCATTTTTTGCAGTGTGTCATTTATTTTTTATTATTAAGATATAGATACAATAGATCAGAACACTTAAATTAATAATTGGGGTGATTAGGATTAAAGGTAACACTTAAATGAACTATTTGTATGGTGTTAAGGGAATATTAATATTATTATTATATGGGGGAAAAATAATGCTTTTAATGAATTGACTAATCGATAACATTGTGAACAGACGAAGTAATGGAAAAATCGGTAGCAGCCTTAAAGAGCATGCTGCTGTTTGTGATTAGTAGAGTTCTAGGCAGGTGCAGCAAAGAAACGTCTGGACGTGCTGATTACTAGGCACCATCAGAAGGCTGCGTGCAACATGGCCGTCAGATTTATTTGACAACATTCCGAGCGATGCAACAAATCCCAATCATCTGCTAAGTAAATCTAAAAATATGAAAGGATATTTTCCCTGCTCGCTGGAGATCAGACAACACCCAAGGCACTGTGTGGGAAAGACCCTGTGTTTTGAAGTGCTAATGGGTTAGATCATTACTCAGCCGCCTCAGCAGGCCTGACAGATGACTGGGTTTACTGATGTAGCTGCGTATTTGCGACAGTATGCTCGCTGTGTTTCAGAGGCATTAACGAGCTCTGTTTGGCTCTCAGTCTCAGAGTCTCGCACTTGTAAGCGCACCTATCATTATCTTTGTTAGCATATAATGTGACACCCCCAACCCCGAGGCACCAGACCCTGTTGTACCCTTCAGTTAGCCATCCTCCGAGGAGAGGAGTGCGTGACAGTCGTCTCATCGTAATGATTTGCTATAATTGCATACTGAAGAGCTGCAAGACCCAAAAGAAAATTAGAGACTGTGTAGAATAAGACCAGAATAAAAAAAATAATCAACAGTAAATTCCAAATGTGCAGATTTTTTTAGGGTCCTGAATCAGACCAAAACAGAAACCTCGACCAAAGATGACGTTCTCTTTTTGTTGTGACTAGAGTGCCCCCTGCTGCTGAAAAACGAAATGACAACCCAAACGCGATTAAAGAGACAGCAGTGTTTTCCCGGCTGGCCGTCCCCCCGGCCTGACGCATCAGCGGCAACACTAAGAGAAATCAGGGGTCAGCGCTCACGCGCAAGATCTCGTGCTCCGTTTGTCCTCTATTCAACCCGCTGGCCTCTTCAATACGTTCCACTCTGCTGAATCATCAGGAACATCCTGTCTCCGGGCTTCATTACAGTCCATCCCTGACTCCACCTGTCCTCCCTGGCCCCCATGAAGCCCACCATGTGGAACAGAGGTGGGACAGAAATTTATGTGCGCTAGTTGCATATCCCTCCCTCAACCTTCTCCGTTCCCTCCTTCCACTCGTTCAACGAGATGATGAATTCATGGCCACACTCTAAAGCTTTAGTAGAGCAGAACTCTCATATCGGGCGTGGGGCGTTGCACGAACCGCCGAACGGGCTTACGGAAAAAAAAAACGGCCTACTTCAACAAATAGCTCCAGTAAACACGCAGCCTGTCGAGGCGAGGGGAGGGGAGGGCAGGGTCGGGTTTGGAGGCTATCGGGCCAAGCTGGCAGCTCCGTGCGAGGCCACGGCAGGGGGGCCGGTCGACACTCCAGCACTCCTCATAAAAAGCCAACTTGATGGATCCCTCCTCCTGAGCAATGATCTATCGCGGGCAGCTGCCGGACTCATAATAAAGTTGTTTGTGCCGCTCGGCGCGGCGCGCATATAAATGCGCTCGCAAGCTTTGCAATGCACTACGTCTTCATTTCTGCTCATCTGCACCGGCGGCAGTATATTACAGGCAAATGATTGTGATGACCTGTGCAGTTTTTTTCCCCTCCCGCTCCCGTGAACACGCCAACGATTGGCCCTGCGCGCGTACAGCGAAGACGGTAGCCGTGTGTGAGGTCGCGATGGGGGATCTTGCATAGTGGCAAATCGAGAGCGTTTCTCTGCTCGCGAAAGCCTGGTGGCCCCGGCTGAATAGGGTTATTGAGTAGAGTGTTAAATCATGACCACAGATGCATGGCTAAGTGCTAAGTGTGAACACCGGTCAGCAGTGCGAGAGGGCCAGCGTCTATGATGTATTTAATGGGGGCAGCGGGACGAGCCTTTATTGAATGATTCATCAAGGGACTGGCAGGGTAGCTGGGCTAATATTGACCCTCTTAACACCCTCCACGCATGGTCAGCCAACCCCAGCCTTATGTTTGACCGCTGCTGCAATGATACCATGTACGCGGACGCTTATACACGACCAACCCGGTCCGCTTCAAGATTTCTCATTTCCAACAGTCAGTGACGTCCAGAGCTGACTTTTTATGTCTCACTTTTATTAGAAATATATATTTTGTTAGTAAGTAATATGCTTGTAAAACATACACCTGTTTTAGTATCTCATGCACTTTTATTGGGGCATTCTCTCTTAAACCTTTTACGAGCGTTTTCGGCGTAGGGGGAGGGATCCGAGGAGAACGGACATGTGCAGTGGAGGATCTGGTGTGTTCTCAGTGGGGGGAGGAAGAATGGTTCGCATTATAGAAAGGGCTTCGAGCGCAGCCTTATCGGCGAGTACACAAGTGAACCCTGATGAGCAATTCCATCCCTTCGCATTCAGGGAAGCACGAGCTTTTATGTACAGGAAAGTGGCCAGCTGATGGAACAGCTGTGTCCCTTCTTGACAGAACAGGACCAACAATATGGAAACAGCTTGTAATGCATACAATGAAGTGGCCCAGTAAGGTTCAAGAATGCAAAAGTGCGTTGCCAGAAACTTTGCTGACGCTCTGAATGTCTGTAGAATCGACCGTCTATACAAAATGCACTTTCAAAAATCCACAGGACGCACCATCATAGTGGTCATTGTCGGCATCAAGCTCGGGCCTTTCCAGTAGTACCACTTGATGCCGTTGTAACGCATCACGTTGGAGATTCCGGCATAGTAAATCCCATTCAAGTTGGAGGGTCCGCAGGCTTCAAACCACCATCCTGCAAGAAGGAAAGTTCAGCAATTACAACTGAGCCATTTGCAAACAGGTTCTTCACTAAACTAACTCACCAGTAATGTAATGAAAGAATTAGCCCAGACCATTTTTTAATTCAGGTCAGCATTATTACTGAACATCAAGATGCATCGCTTTTCCACAGCTCCCTCCATCTTCTCAGTTACCATGGAGACAGAGGAGCATGAAATATTATGGTAATCTCTTGTTTTTTATTTGGTACTGAAGGTGTCCAGGCAAATTCTTTCGCATAATGTGGGTAATGAGAGGCTCATTACAGACTCAGGGGTCAGATCTTTACCCCCTGTGGCCATTTGGGCACACTTGCAGCTGCAGCTGTCGTTGTCCTGGTCCTTGGTGCTGAACATGGTGCCCGAGTGGGTGAGGCTGCTGGTGCGGCCGGCTGTGCCACCGAAACCTTGAGCGTGCAGACTGAGGAAAAGATGGTACAGAAGTGTAATGTCGTAATTAGCCAATGCAATCGTTAGTCAGTGACTCAGAGTCCAAGCTACAAACACTTTCATTAAAGAATTATTCAATTAGGTTATACAGTAATACCTTGCCTTATGCCGTTTCAACATGCGTCCTTTTCAAAGTTATGTCGCTAATTCAAAAAAATAAAATGCTATAAAAATCACATGGAGCCGTTTTAAAACAAGCACATAAGCTTCCGATGCACAACGAATTGAGCATGTGTGCATTTACAGATTGGCTCGGTTCAATGCCACAGATACTCAATCCAGCTATGTGAGACATTACCGGACCAATACCGATCCATGTGTCAGCTCAGTGCCATCTATGGTTTATAGGGGGTCAAATTCACCCTTTTAGGGGTTTATTCGATTTAAGTCGCACATTCTGGAACCAATTAATGACATAAGGTGAGGTATTAGCATACAAACCTTAGTTTCTACATGCTGTCACTGCCATCCTGTAAATCTGTAACTCATTCACCAATTCCCTTAAGCCAAAAAGCAGTACTTTCATAGTTTCATAGCTCAAAAACATGTATACAGTAGACCTTGCAGACCTACTCTCTATATGTTAAATATGGATGTAATGGCTTCACTGACTGAATTACGGTACATTTTGAATTAGCTTCAGTTACTCAGAAAACAAATGTAGTCCCTAGAAAGCTTTCAGATTAAACAGCTGATAACATTATGAAACTCTTCTCCCAGCTGAACTCGATGTTCCCTAAGTAACCTCGTACCGTGTAAGAGCGTTTGTTTGCGTTCATACTGCACAGAGATATCACGCGTAGATCTTTGGTTCTGTCGTCTCATTAACTATGCATTCAGCTCTGTTCGCGTGTGTGACCTCCATTCTCCGTAATCCATTGTCTAGGATAATGTGCGAGGTAGAGGTTGTGCGCATTCAGCATGGAAAGTGCCAGAAGAGCGGACCACACAGCCAGGGTTCTGCAGGGGGGCATTTTGGCTGGGAGTCGTCCTTACCTAACAGGTCATTTGGCTGCCTGTTCTCATGTGAACACAACACACTTGAGACAATGCCAGCAGTCTCAGCGTGCAAATAAAACTCACGCATGCGGTAAGAGGTGAAATGGGAGCCGAGCACGATGGGATTTGGCAAAGCGCTGCACAGCTCCTTCCCAGGTTGTTTAGGTGGTGTGCCACACACAAACATGAGCACGCACGCATGCACACACACACACACACACCGATTTCTCCTAAAGCCCAGGTTTTGTAGACTCGCACCACTCTCCGAGTCACATGCCCCACACCGCAGTCAGATTTTAGTTCATTCATTTTGAGCCGAATCAAATTCTCCTGGTTCTGGTTCACTCCCGGTGTAATCGTGCCTCCAAATAAAGCCTGATGCTTTAACTGCAACAGTTAGAGACAGGGTGGAATTTGTTTGACTTGGCAGTCCTCTGGCACAGTGCAGATGCCTGAAAGCATTTGCGCAGGTTTTCTTATTGGGACCGGTGGACCAGAAGCAGCTGTGACGGGGACAGAAATGGAAAGCAAATAGTGGCAGTTTGCTCTGCGCTGAGCTCATCTTCTTTGACTGATGTAGTCACGAACAGCAGAAATGTTATTCCTGAATGAAAAATAGTTAATGAGTTTTTTAAAAATGTGTATCCCTTTTGGGAACATTTCATGTTAACTAGACAAGAGACTAAATTGAGAACTTATATTCAAAGCTGTTCCAGGTGTGCCATATTAAATTTTAGTAGCAAAATTTCTTTTAATATGATGCAGTGGATAAGTGTATTAAATCTGATGACAATCTGACATTTTGGTGCTGAGTTTATTTTGCCTTTTGCCAAGAACGACTATAAATTAAGATGCCAGGGGGCTTGTTTAATTTAGCAAAGCGCTTTTATTGTTTATGTTGTTTCTGAAGTTACTCATACATTTTATTGCATTAATTTGTGACTGTTTTAAAGCGAAGAATAAAACCCTGCATGTTTAGTGAACCTCAGAAGCAGATTAAGGACAAAGTGCAAATTGCATATTAATTAAACAAACCAAATTAAAAATATTGAAAGCTTTTATGAAATCATATCTATGCTTTTAGGTTAATTCATCCATTTATTTTCCAAACCGCTTAATCCCAACCGGGTTTGCGGAGGGGACCAGACCCTATCCCGGAAACTACGGGCACAAGGCGGGGAACAACACTAGGCGCCAACCCACGCAGCAGGGCAGTTTTTATGATAATTATTTACTTCCAAATTCCACAAGCTGAAAGTGAAAGTGAGTTATTATTTGTTATTGTGAACACAGCACAGCAAACAGTGCACCACAACAAGATGTGGCCTCTTTGTTTGACCCAACCAGCTTATAAGGGCAGTACCTGACGGGGATGGTACTTTGCTTATGAGTACCTCAGTGGTACCTTTACCGGTCCTTGGATGCGGTGGCCTTCCGATCACAGGGCGATTATGCTACCCGTTATGCTACCAGCTGCTCCGACATTAACGGACTGACTGAAATCTTGCAATGGAAATAAATTTGCAGCATGTAAAATATAAAATAGAGACATTTTTTTGCTGAAATTACTTGAATGTTACAAAGCTCCCAGTGACAAAAAATGAACAGGCAGCATCTTGCGGTCATTTGGGGACTGAACAGTGAGTTGGCTACACCCTTGTTTCTACGGTATTTTTGCTTCTGGAAATGGGCTGAAAACTGGTAACCCCAAACTTCCTTTGGTCAAGTGCTTGAAGCTCTAAAAGGGATAAATAAAAAGTCCACAAATCACCTTCATGACATTACTAATCTCTCTTGGATCCTCAAACTTCAAATGTAACATCATTCCTGAACGATCTATCAGTGTTAAAAGCTTTAATGACCTTGAAAAATGAATTAAAAAGATGAAATAGAGAAAAAAATGATTAATTCAACCTCTGACTGGACTTTTGACTCATTTTTCGTTTCAGAATTTCTGCTACTTGCTTATTAATCTTAAAGTCAGAGATATATGGATGGGTTCAACTGCCTCAGTGCCACTACCTGTACTTCGCCGCCTCTCCATCGATGTAGAACTGTTCGTACTGAGAGTAGGCCTGATTTCCCTCCAGATCTTTAAGCTGGACTTGGAGAGTGTAGTCTCGGGACGTGGTGAGCAGGTGGATGACATCATTTCCTAACCAATGTTCTCCTGAGGGGTCTCCAAATCCCTGTGTGATAAATCAGAACGTTTAAGAGTCCTCTCTGACACGGTTACACATCATGATGACATTGGCCCGTCCTGGTACAGAGCATTTCTGCACTCAAGTGCGCAGAAAAAAAAAAGTTCCTCTGTGAAGTAGTTGAACACAGCAAATCTGCCTGCTTAGAGCTGGCTAATGAAACGACACTTGCCCAGAGTTGTTTAAACAGGACGGCTGGGCACTCAAACACTTATTATCAGCCATCTACGAGGCCTTTCCTAATCCCACGCTCCAACTGGGGCCAAATATTTATCATCCACTTGTAAAAACATTTTCTTGGAAAATAAATGAAGAGCAAAAAGGAAGAAAACAGTTTTGCACTTTGTAGCCTGTTTTGCGAGTGGAGTATTCCCAGAGTAGCCTTAGTAATTTGTGAGTGGAAGCGGGGAAGAAAAATGACCACAGCTGCCTCATTTAAAAGCCTAATAATGCTGAAGATCTAAGCCTGAGCTTAAGGATAGAGCATCGTTATATTATAAGTGCAAGCCATTGATTTTAAAGTGAGTTTTAAATTCAGCAATGTATCATTAAGTCACTTTAGGTTCTGTATAATGCATTTAGATTCAGCTGGCAATAAATCAGTAATACTAAAGACGCTCCCAGAGATTGTTCACTGAATGATATTTGGTGGTGTCTAAAATTTCGAGCTTTGGAGAGAAACCAGCCTTTGAGCAGTTTGAGAAGAATGCATGACCACCATGAACCAGATTAAGTTTAAATGACAAGTTCGCCATTTAACACTTAGCCTTAATTCCTGACTGTTTATGATGGAATACAATCTTTAAGATTTTGACGAATGCTTCTGTTCTGAGAATTTTTGGTTGTTGCAGTAACCCCCCTCCATCTACACAATGGCTGATAAGGTGCACTCATGCAATCTCTCCTAAAACGCATTAAACTTTTATTTGCAAAGACGTGAAACTCACCCAAATGGCCAGTGGTGTTCGTTGATACGCTGAGACATAAATCGTCGCAGAGCGTGACTTCTATCAGGTTTTATTGTAATTTTTTGTCCATTCACTCGTAAAGGGATGCCTTGTGAGGTGTTGGTATTACTCCGCCACCGGAAACGGAAAAGGGGTTGCTTACAACAAGTTTGTAGTCTTTTGCTACTGCCGCGTTGTCGTATACAGTCCAAAAGTTTTACGAAAGAAGTTGTCTGTATCAACAAAGAAATGGATTCCGAGACATTCGTTCAGGAGGATGAGGAGTTTAAGGAAATTTCAGAGTGCTTCCGACACCGTGATAGTAGTAAAAGAACCCTTTTCCGTTTCTAAAAGTATTATAAGAACCGATACATGTCACAATTTTCATCTTAACCACTGTATTGCACCAGAAACTAGTAGAAAACAAGGCTTTAAGTGTTAAAATGCCAAACTTGCCCTTTCAGATGTAGGTGGTAATACAGTGGTCTGAGTGATTGAAACCATAGCTTGGTTAGTGTTCATAAGATTACGTCCCAGATGACCCTAAAAACCACTTAGCAAGGCCTAGCCATAACCCCTGTCCCTGAAATTAGGAAATTTTTCTGTATAACAGAGTCCGAGTCTGACATTTAGCAAGTTAAAGAGAATCATTAAAATTCAGAATCGGTGTTAAATCAGTGCAAAACCAGCTAGTGAGACTAAAATATCTAAGATTCCCTTCAGGAGAGGGTTAGCAATGGTCAGGAGACCTGAAACTAAAAGCTCCACAGTAGCGCTCAACATTATCACAGAAATGAATGAATGTTAAATGTTTTAGATATTCAGTCCCTCACAATTAATCTTAATAACCGAGTGAAAATGGCCAGCAGTCCACATTAACCAGTGTGATCCAGATTGGGGTGAAAAACTGTTCGCTGTTACATACACTACTTGCAACACTCACCATTTTATACTCTTTCCATCCACGGTGGAAGTCCAAAGAACCATTACAGCGATGCTGAAGAACAGTCCAGCCTCCTCCCCTTGTCTGCATGTCACAGAACACCTAAAAACACCAAATCACTGGTCATACAGATCAGATCAAAAAGATATCTATCACATCGTAAGAAAGCTTTCTTTAATGGGTTGTCCAGACTAGTCAAAAAGATATCCTCAAGTGTCCACTTAAGGTTCAGACTGTTTGGATTCTTCTTTGGGAGATAACAGAGGGGATCTGCATCACAGTGGGAGAGCTGTTGTCTGTCTTTTGAAGGTTAGTGTGTTCAGAACTTCCATTGAGAAAAGACGAATGGCTTGTATGAGTCAAAATGTTAAGAGGAATTATCTTTAACAGTTTTTTGCAATAAATTATGAGACAACACTGATAATGACAAATGCTATCAGCAATATTATAACTGCCTGGTCTTATTATGGTATTGTCAAGTCTTGTACGTAAGGAGATTTGCTTGATAATTCATTCATTCATTATGAACTGCTTAATCCCAACTGGGGTCGTGGGGGGAACGGAGCCTGTCCCTGGAACTTACGGACGCAAGGCGGGGACCAACCCTGAGTAGGCGCCAACACACTGCAGGGCTCACACACTCCCACTCTCACTCACACTCATACCTTAGTTTGGAGTCACACCAAGTTAGTCACCAATTAACCTATAGTGCACACTTTTTGGACTGTGGGAGGAAACTCACACTAACACGGTGAGAGCAGGCAAACTCCACTCAGAAAAGTCCTACGGCCAACCCAGGAATCGAACCCAGGACCTTCTCGCTGTGAGGCGGCAGCGCCAACCGCTGCACCACCGCGCCGCTTGATAATTAATTCTTGCTTTAATTGGTGACATGATTAATTGAAAAATATACAGGAACACTCTGCCCAGACATGCTAATGTGCCTAATTGTGAATTAACTATAATGAGCATAATATGTAAGGGCCCTCATTAGCTTGTTTTTATTTTTAATGGAAACCACATTAGCATCTACAGATGGAGCGCTCCTTTAATGGTAAGTGTGAGTGTGCTGAATGTGCCTCCTGTTAGTCTTCTGCATGTTAAAATGTGCGTTCAAAGAAATAATTTAAATAAGAACATGACAGAAGAATGGTTTTGTTTGAATGAGGATGCGGACCGGGAGAAAGGGTACACTAGCTGTGGTCTGTCCCCTGTATTATTAGTCTGTTTCTGTCTAACTGAATCTGTTTTTGGGCTTCATTGGCAGTGTTAATGCAGTATTGTATTCTGTCCAGTCAAATCATTATCAAGGAGATTTTTTTAGTCTCAACCAACAGGGCAGTGAAATGTTTTAACTATTTGGGAGGAACTCCAGCATTTTTGAAACCTATATTCCACTGTTAGAGGTCTTTGAGTACTGTCAGTTGTCAAAATATGAAACAAATTGGTGCCATTTTGGGAGAGATATCGCGGTAGAAGTGAGCCTGGCCAGGCAGCTAAAAAGCAAAGTGATCGGGGCAGATTTCTTAAGTCAAAGTTAATGCCGCTGCGTTCGTTCTACTTTGCCTATAAGTTGCCTGGCCAAGCTTGCTTTTACCCTGATGTCTCCGCCAAGGTAGCACTGATTTGCTGACAGTACTCAGAGACCTCTAATATACAATATAGGTTTAAAAAGTTCTCCTTTAATATACAGAGGAGGACTTAAATAACTTGGAAGACTGTCAGTATTAATACCTCACAGTAGAACAAAAAATCCAGTGCTGCCATAATAATAATTAAATACAAGAACTCTTTAATACTAGCTATACTTCATTAATTAACTATTCGAACCAGAGATGTGTTTAGGGATGTTTTTATTCATTTTGATCAAATTATCTGTCAGAGAAGTTTACTTGAACATCTCACTGTTGCAGGATTCTACAATAGGTTGTACTGTGTTCCCTCATCACTTTTTGTATTATTTCTCCACAGGGTTAGAACATCTGAAGAGGTGCTTCAATCCAACATGCAAACTGCCAAGAAACTGCGCTACAGATACAGTATATTCTGTGAGTAAAATGTTTGTCTGACACCCATACATCCTGTATTTACCCAATCTGGTATTCTGCTGGAAATAAACTCCTACAACTTTGCATATTTGATCTTGGGCGATAGACTGAAAATGGTACTCAAAGCATGCATCAAATGTGGGTGCCAACCATAAAAGTTATAATGACAAAAAACCCTACAAAGTAGATATTTTAAGTGCAGATATTTTGCTACAAGTTAAGTCAAGTGTTAACCCATGATTAAAGACACTTTCATGCAGCACAGTATTGTTCCCTGGCACACGCATTGCATTAAACTGTGACCTTGGCCTACACCTCTGCATTTAAAAATACGTTTTAATGTATAAAAAATATAAAATATAGGCTCTTTAATATTTGAATCATGTTATGAAATTGTACATTCCACTGATGCTCACCAGATTGATTTTTAGTGTTCCATATTCAAATTACCACTGGAATCACATGATGAATTCAATCCACCACAGCTATGGCTTAACTTCTCTTCTGCATAATCCCTTGAGAGCTGCTCTAACGCTGTGTCTGCTTCTGTTCTACAGGATTCACCTCCACAGGTCTCAAAATGGCAGAGGCATCATTACCACTCTTAGGACATCCACAGTCAAGTTACACAGAAACCGTTGTCTGCACACTTATTGACAATTAAAGAGAAGTTAAAACACTAGGTCCAACTGTTCCGACTCTTATCAGTGATGTGTCTGGATATCATCAAAGGTTCTCAAGAGTATCACCTTGTTTCAGAAAACAATTCTGATCGTTTTAATGTACTAGATGCCAAGAGACAATCACATTCCATACTCAATATCTCAAAAATGTATTTAGTGGGTAGGCACTTTATGGCACATTTCTTAGATGTTGAGTGTGGAACGAGAATAAATAAAAAAGTAAGAAAAGTATGTAAATAAAAAATGAACAAGCCACCCAGTTTGCTGCTACAGGGGAAGATGGTGAAGATTAAAAGGGCAGTGATGCCGTGTCTATTAGCTCTCTTGCTGCAGAGCTGCCTTAGACCCTGTGCTGGCAAGAAAATACAAAACCTCTGCCAAACACCTGGCTCCTATGCCCACAGGAAATGTGAGGGAAAGGAAGAGAATGCATATGAGAAAAGGCAATGAATAACAAAAACTTATTTATCCCCTGGCCTTTTTTTTCCTTTTTCTCTAAAGGTCTGCACCACAAAATCCTGTCAGAAATTAGATTTGATCGCAAGAGTTGATAGCAAAGACGAATCACAAGTGAAATGATTGTGGTCTTTTGGTTCAGGCTTCTTCCATTCCAAAAGAGACTCGCCCACAATAGCGCCTGCGGGTAGCATGTCCACGGCTTCTTAATTTAGCTTTCTCATCCCCGGCTTGGCATTTTCATTCTAGCCTTTGCAGAACAGGGATCTAAACTGCATTATATTAAAACAGTTTGTCCTGCCAGCCTTTATTGAGGCCTTCCAAAACAATAAAATTATCTAAATGTCAGCACTGCCACGTCAATGCATTGTTTCTTAGTTTGACGTGATTCATGCTACCAAGCGCTTTACGGATTGAGTGTGAAATTTCAATTTGTCCGTGTTGATTAGCTGCAAATTTCACTAATATCAGTCAAAACAGTAAATGCTTATTTATTACCTTTACTGTCCGCGTGCTGTTGGCGAGTTGAATGTTGTATATTCCATTTTCAGTAATCCCAGCCTTGTATATGTCGGCACAATCTCTGAAGATCACCGTTTTCTCTTTAGGGGGGCTTGTAATGTCTGGTGAGGCACAACATATGTATTAGATTATACAATAAAGAATATCTGAGGTTTTGGCATTTACTGAAAAGTCATGCTGAGGAACATAAAAACTTTGTGTAAGCCTGCATTGTGCAAAGAAACATCTGACAATCCTTAGACAAAGACTTTTGGCCCCCAGTCACTCTGTTAGGTTTACCAGAAACACACTGATGCTTTCCAGACAGCCACATTCGTGCTGATGAGAGTCTGGCACTGACCGTTGCAGTGGGTCACCATGGCCAGTAGCTGCTGTACGGTGTCTGAGAGAGCAGCCTGCTGGCGCTGGAGCAGAGTGCTGTTGCGAGTGGAGCTGGCCAGCTGTCCCTCGAGCAGGGTGACCAGGCGGCTCTGCCTGTCCAGGAGATCCTGCAGCTGCCTTTTCTCCTGCTGGATGACCTGCAGCTCCTGGCTGTGCATTGCTTCCATGGCTGCAAAACGCTGCTCAAGGTTGCTGGGGTACAGAAGAAGAGAGGAGCATCATGCTGTGAAAACCTCTGAAATGTGTACTGTGATATTGTATTGAATAAAAACATCCTGAAAAATCTTTCACTATGGTTTTCATCAATACCTTTTTAAAATATTTCTTCACATGCCTAGACGCTACTTAGGAAAGGGTTCCTTTGTAAAAATGACCATCTTAAGCACCAGATCCCCTCAATTTCGCAGTTGATTCAGGACTGGTTGCTATATTTTTTGTAATGCTAGGCATTCCTGCTAACCACTGCAGTAGGGTTCTTTACTGGAAGCATCTTGAAATATTTCGCTGTACCACTGTGTCACAGTTGGGGGTTTGTCTTTTACATAAAATACATTGCTTAGCCGAAAACAAAAGCTTTTCCTAAAGAATCCATTGTAAAAATAAATAATCTATAATATAATTTAATGAATAAGCTTACACACTCCCTAAATTCAGATTGTTAACGCTTTTGCAAAATTCTTTACATTATTGTTGTGATCATCACATTGATTGGTATTTTATATAGCACTATGTGATGCATGGAGGGAACATGACATTGTTTATTCATTTTTCTAATACTCTAATCATCTGAATAAACCTCTGAGACTCAAGGAAACACCTGGCCCTTCACAGATGGAGCCTGTTGCAGAGCCTCTCCATCAAACCCAAACACAACACTTTGACCGTCTGTGTGGGATCGCATCACATTGTGCTCCAAATGAAGACAATAAATCCTGCAGACCTGATCTTTATGACTCTCACTAACGACTCTGCTGCATTAAATTATTGAAAGAATCTAACCACATGCATCTGAACAAGCCACTTTGGAACAACCATTTTGGAAAACATTATTCCCTTAATCTCATCAATTACAGTTTTAGTACTACCAGCAGCCCTTATGCCTTCAGAAAATAGAGAAAATAATAAATGATTCTAGGTTAGTTTGCTTTGTTATGGTAAAATAATCTATATGTGGGTATACAAACACAAGATCCGGCCTAGTACATGTTTCTTAAATAAGTGAGTGATTATTTGTCATTGTGAACACACCACAGCACAGTACACAGTGCACCACAACGGAATATGACCTCTCTGTTTGACTCATCCATGAAGGTGCAGTGGGCAGTGAGGAGGAGTGCTTGGGGACAGTACCTTGCTGATGAGTACCTCAGTAGTACCTTTACTGGTCCGGGATTTGAACCAGAGACCCTCCGATCACAGGGCCAACTCTCTAACCGTTATACTACCAACTACCTCTCATAGTACAAAATGTTACATTTTCTAAAAATTGATTTGAATTTTTCTTGTTTGCTGACTTGGAGCAACAGCACTCTCATCTGCCAAGCTCTCAGCTACTCTGAAGCCACAGCATATATTTGCACATCATGACGTGGTTGGAATTAACAGCAGAAGATAAACACGTGCAGATGTGGAACAGGCGGTGTTTGGTGATTCCTTCTGTTTTCCTAAGCACATTTTGTTCGGAAGCTGGAATGATAAACACCTGGACAGAGTAGTAAAAACAAACACCGCTCTTATACCAGTAATGACCTGTTCTCAATCTCTTGAGCGCTCAAAGGGTCACCCTCTCTGACTTCACCAGTCAGTCTCCAAAACAAGAAAGGGCCCAACTCTTATTTAGTTACAGCTCATTTTAGAATCAAACGATCAGCCATTTCAAAACAGCTGTCAAAATTGACCCCTGCACTGGAAAAGGAAACACACTGACACGAGGAGAAACTTCCTATGATTTAAGCAGCTCCTACCTGTTTTTATCATTGAGGCGAGAGACCTCCTGGGTCTGCTGTAGGACTTTCTTCTCCAGTTGGTTGGTGGAAAGAGAATACTCGAGCAGCTGGATCTCTAGACGACTTGTTTGGTTCAGCACCTGTAAACATGGCAAATGATTAAAAGAAACTCCTGTTATGGATGCGCTCTTTTATAAAAGACTAAAATCCTGAGTTTTCTTTACTTCAGTCCAGTTTGTGTTTATTGATTTTTGTAATGTAAGAAGTATGTTCAATCAAAGTTTTCAGATTTTCTGTTTTACTGGGACTACCTGTTTCAGCTGAGGGATTATCTGTGTGTGCGTGTGTGTAACCACAGCTTGCTGTATTTTGACAGCTAGACTAATATAATAAACACAGGCCCTTAACAAAACTGGTAGAATATTTTTTCAGGTGGCACTAATAAAGACAGGGAACTGCTGACAAAGGGAGGAAGACTGAAACGACATGAAAGTGGTACAAAACACAACAGTGTGAAATAATCCTTAAAAATATAAACAGTGCACCTGTTTTCGTTGGGGCTGTTCTCACTGTCCGTCTAACAGCACTCAAGATTGTCCACTCACAGCTGCGTCAACTGTGAATGCTGATTCAAAATTTTAAAAGCAGAATACTTGAGTACTTAGCGTACATGGTGTTGAAATGACTCTACCTCTTCCATTAAACATATTACTGTCATTAGGCCAAGAAGTTTCTCAGACAGTTAACTTAACACAAGTAAACTTCATCAAACTACTTACTGGGAGCCGATTTCAATCGGATCATCTCCCATTTAGATTATGGTGCTGTTTGTTTACGGTCAGGGAGAGATAACAGCATTGGGAGGATTTGACAGGCGCTTTGAGCTGCTGCTTGATTTCATACTGATGCTTGGGCAGTTATGCATTGCTTGAATCACAGAGAAATTGTCTCCTAATTTACGACTGTCAGCTCTTACGTGTCACCAGACGCTGGCAGTCTTGCTTCATCAGACTCACCTGTGTCTCCACATCTGTCAGTTTGCGAGTGTGCTCTGCTGACTGGCTGAGGAGGTTGGTCCCTATCTCCAGCATTGTGGCCGTCTGGGTGTGAATGGCATTCCTTTGCATCTCCACCATCTCCGAGCGCACATTCTCCTGGATGTAGCTTTCCAGCTGCAATCGTGACAGGGGACACACATCAGTGAGCTCAGACCACGCTGTCATTCCAAATTCACATCTGGTTCTACCCCACGACAGAAATATACATTACGGCAAGACAAGCCAAATATTTTTCAGCATAAAACCAAGACTCACAGGAAGTAAACAGATTGAAGAGTTCCTCTACTATGCAAATAATTCAACAAACCTAGTGCTTATTTGATAAATCTTACACCTGATTTAGCTGTGGCTTGTTCAGGACTATAATAGCCTAATATAATCTTTGAAAACATATGACAAATGAGTTTGATGACATCATTATTTCAAGATGTCTGTGAAGCAGCCCTGGGATGTAAACCCATGTAAAGGATTAAACATCAGCACATGGCAACTGCTGATCTATCCATCTTCTTGTCAGAACTTGGCTCCGCTTTGGACAATTCTACAGCACAGTGCAATGCACTCATCAGAGAGCTGGAGGGAGAACTGATATTTCCTCATCCATCTTCACAATCTCCCACTGTAACCATGTAACACTTCAACATTAAAGCACTGAGTCACTGTGATGGGACACTGTGAGTTGTGATGTTATTTATTAACTGTGTGTAAAAGAGGAAAATACACCATAATTAATGTGAATTATAAAAAAGGAATACCAGCCACCTGTGAGTAAAACTTGCATGCCTTAATTTGAACAATGATGCAACAAATTATCCCAGTTCCCTAAGCACATCCTTCGTCTTAATATTATTTCAGCCAATATTTTGACATTGAGAAATTGATTTTCATCTTTTTAGGGCCTGTTTACACGTATGCAGATATTTTTATAAGCGCATATTTTTTATACATTTGGGCATTTCGTTTATGTGTAAACTGAATTTTTCCACATAGGCAATTTTTTTTATAAACGCATATTTTTTAAATATTTAGGCCTTTCGTTTACACATAAACAGAGTTTTAGCCACTTCAAACGCATATTTTTTCAAACGCCTTCCAAAGTTAAGATTTTTCAAAATGCTGGATTCTGTGGATACGTGTAAACGAAAGGCCCATAAGAGATATTAAAAAAATCTCAAAAATATCATATAAAAATGTGTTTATAAATACGTATTAAAAAAATATGACCAACAGTGCAAAACTTTTGGAACAAGAGAAAAAATCTGCAAGTAAAAGAGCTACTTCCTACAGATTGTACAAGGACAGTCATTATGCTACAGCACATCGCCCTCCACTGGACATATAATGAGCTGCAGTAAACTACATTTTACATCTTACATTTTAGAAACTCTTTTTGGTGAAAGTAACTCAAAAGTAATGCAAAAACTTTGAGTCATGTAACACTACAATTCAGAGGCTATAATATTGTAACAAAATACTTTGAAACAACAGTAACTAGTAATCTATAATGTCGTGCATTTTGGAAGTAACTTGCGCAACACTACTAACTACATATAACATATACACAGATTAGTACATTGTGTATTCAAAAGATTCAGACTATGGAATGACTTGGGAAATTGACATTTTTAACCATCACTACACATTGTATACTAATGAAACATGCAAAGTATGTGCTCAATTCCAAAAACCAGAACCTGGCACGACACAAATGCAACATAAAAGTTTCGTTACAAGACTCTGACCCTGGCGTAATGCTGTAAATGAGATCATACATTTAACGTATTATATCATTAACACAATTAGATTTTAAGACTTCTGCGGAAAAAGAGTAGTTTACGCAGTAACTGCTGTAATTTAGTTTATACATTAAAACACACGTAATATGTAAAGATAAAGTCGGTACGTGGCGACACCTTGTATGTCGCAGACACTGTCGAAGATTGGAATCAGTTTTGTGTTGGTGTCCTGTTATAGTGCGGCGCTGAACGTGTAGTAAAATCGTATTACAAGGTACAACATCGTATTTTTAAGACATCAAATAAATAAATAACGAATATGCAAACTACTATGTATCATGTTAACATTCAAGCTAGCAGATTCTAGTGTTAGCGCTCGATGCTACCATGACACATCATGGTTTTCTCAAGTGTCCTAGCATATATTCGCTTTAGCTAATGGCTATTTTAGCTCTTACATTTTATGGAAAGCGAGCTATTTCTAGATGGTAAAACAACATGCGACGTTGTCGGACCAGAACACCGTGTTTGTTTCGCAATAGTTAACGTTTAATATTTTATGATTCCTGAGACTAAAATGGCCGACGCGACTCACCTGGGAACAAACGGACGAAAAGAGTGCAATGGAGGACCGTCGTGCAGGTGAGAATTAAACAGCATTCTCCTGTTCAACATTCAGTCTCTGGATAATGAACTCCATCGACATTTACCTAAGGGCTGTGTTTCGTGCTTGAGGGCAGTCACCTTTGCGCTTTAAAGGAACTGTATGTAAGGGCGCACAACCCCACGTTTTTCGTTTCGGGAGACCTTTAAAAACTTCAAAACACATGTAGTAAACACCGATTAGTTAGTGAAATGAGAAGATCTCAAACATTACTGCTCTCCACCAGCTAATTGCTCGAAACCTTATTCCGCACAGTGTTCACTAGCGACACCTGCTGCTAAAAAGTCATTTAAAGCAACCAGACGCACCGACAGTGTATAGCTGACCCATGGTTGTCTGATCTGATGGTATTTCTTCATTTCCACGCTCGAAACCAATATGGAATCATAAAATATCACTATGGAGTCCGACGTCTGCCTATGAAATGCTCTTTAAAATAATAAATGTTTTTGCACTGCTGCCACTATTTGCACAAATATTTGCACAAATATTGAACATTGAATGTACGTGTATAAATAGACTGGATATAGAATTCCTTTTCATACTATAACTCTTTCTAACCCCTTGCACATCCAGTGTAAAAGTGTAAAAGTCAATTCCACATTGTAGGTAATACTGCATCCAATCTGTCTCTCTATCTACCTCTATATCTAATTCTAGTTCTAGTTTAAAGTTATATTTAATATTCCATGTCTAGCTTAAAATGTATATTTTTGTACTTTATTTATTTACCTTAATTGTTCTTTGTTCCCTTTTTCCTACTGCACTGTTTAAATTGGAGCCACGTCGTCTCGTCTCTCTATGTATCTGTACAGTATATAGCAGAGATGACAATAAAGTTTACTTTGACTTTGACTTTGACTAAAAATCCAAACTATCTTGCATGCGTCTGGTTATCAAAGTAAACTTTGTCATCTCTGCTATATTCACTGTACAGATATACAGAGAGACGAGACGACGTGGCTCCAGTTTCAGTGCAATAGGAAACAAAGGACAAAGAACAAATAAGGCACACAGAATAAACAATATATAAATAGAATACAAAATATACATTTTCAATATACATTGGTTATATTCTGTACATCGTCATTATATTATCATCATGTCAGTTTGTTTGTAGTAGTAATTTGTTTTTTATCATCACCTCGCTTTGAAGTTTTAAGAAGTAAGGGGACTGAAAAGTGGCACCGGATTAAATGTATTAAATGTACAATACATGCATTTGACCAGCAGATGGAACTTGTGATATATATGTATGTATCACAAGGTTCCATATATAACAACTTGGATCCTTGTCTTCGCATGTTACCACCTGCCTTTTTTGACTCACACATCAGCCAGTTATCACACATGACTCTGCTCTCATGAAGGGTGAAAAATACTCCATGTCTGCTTTTATTGTGAACTCGGACAGGCCTCTACACAGAACACAAACACAGAATTGTGTCAGTGACTTGTAAGTCCACTAAAACAGTAAGATCTGAGTCATGTGTCACAACGGAGAAATGCACACAAACACAAATGCAGGTTTGACATCTGGAAACATAACTGACACAAATTGCAAGAATCACGAGTTCAGCCGGCAAGTGAAATCACAATTTGGCTTCACATAAAAGAATTCCAGATGTTTTACAGAATTAAAAGTCTACAAACCAAAGTTGTGCATAAGTAGACCTGCCGTTATGCCTCCCTTACAAACTGGACACATTTTACTCTCATTTTGAACCTGTTATGGCTAGTTCGAGTTCAGGCAACAGAGTAAGTCCAGTTTTACTATTTCTGTGATGGGCATAAAGAACTTTAAATCAAGGTCAGTATTTGCAAATCTATCAATCAAGACAGTTTCAGGATAAGCTGTAAAAATGTATGCATTTGGCAACTGTCCTCCTGGACATATTTTACATCTCACTGAAAAGCTCAGATTCCCACACCTCCTTTAAAAACATTACCATTATTGCTGTTGAAGCATAACCTAAGATGCTTTAACGGCCATCACACTAACCTCCTTTGCAATTAAGTGGTTTAAAATGCTGACGCTGGGACACATTAACATTATCCCAAATCATTTGTAATTCCTGCAGTTTGCCTAGTGTACAACAGATTTACTAAAGATGCCATATTACACACACTTCACACTAGCCTGACCCACCTGGACAATAAACTCTGCTATGCAAAGCTGTTATTTGTGGATTACAGCTCGGCATTTAGCACTTCCATCCCATCCAAAAGCTGCTAGATCTGGAACTCGGTACCACACTGTGCTACCAGATCTTGAATTTAGTTACCAGCAGACTCAGCATGCAGCTTGGCAGAAATATTCCATCTACCCTGATCATGAACATGACAGTGTTCTGAGCCCAGTACTGTTCTCTTCGTTCACACATGAAGCTGTGTCTGTGCTCTAGTATCATTGTAAAGTTTGCTGGGAACACCAGCATTGTGAAGCTGATCACCAGCAATGATGCGACGACCTACAGAGGACATGAAACTCCAGTTAAGTGGTGTCAGGACAACTTCTAATATCCATCATCAGTTACACAGCACTCTGTACCTAAAAGAAAAAGTGCATTATGGAAAATATCTCGTCATCTTACACTAGCACTTTTCACTATACACTCTGGGAATCTCTTCAGGACAACTCATACACACATAACCACATTCAGAGACAACATCTACCCAAAAGCCTTACACCAATATAAAACACACTAATTTTACTTTAACATTTAAAGTGCAGTAGACAGATTGAAATTTGTTTGGTAATTGATCTTGAACATATCATAAAACAGATGTCAGTTTCAGGTCCCAATATATGGTACTGAGTAAATGAAGTAGGATGGTCACTTTAAAAGAGAGAATGTAAGTGAAAGGAATGTAGGTCTGTGAGTTTGTGATTGCTTTGTGTGTGATTTATCAGTCTGTTTGGTTTGATTAATCTCCACATCAAATGACACATTACAAAACACTGTTGAAGTAACATGCTTATTTCTTATTTTTTCCCCATTACCAGAATAACCAGGATTTCTGCAGCAGAACCAAAATGAACCCAGACTTCTGAGAATACTTCTTAAGGTACTTGTAACGAAAACTGAATTGTCATTTTCCCTTCAGAGGGATTCCACTGCAAACCTGAATTTGTGCAGGGACGGCATGTACGATGTTTCATTTTAAGAGATCCCTCAGTGTTATATAACAGAAGTACATTTGACAGGGGTGGAAGATTTCAAGTGTTGCCTTCGTCACACCTGTCAAAGTAAGTCACTTTAAATGCTAAAGAAAAGTTAGTGCATGTTCTATTAGTGTTAGGCATTGGGGTGGATGCTGTCTGTGAATGTGGTTAAGTGTGTATACTGTAGGTTGTCCTGAACAGATTACCAGAGCATGTAAAAGTGAAAAGTGCTGTCATAATTATACTTACTTATTGTTGCCCAAATTGCATAATCTAATTTACTGCTGGTTTGCACTATTGACGTTGCCCACATTGTCGTCTCGTTAGCTGCACTATTGCTCTTTGTCTTTGTTTGCACTTGCATGTTTGTTTTGCTCTTATGTTGCGCCATGGCCCTGGAGAAGCGTTGTTTCGTTTTTACTATCTATTATGGTAGAAATGACAATAAAATCCTACTTGAACTTGAAAAGTGCTAGTGTAAACAGGCTTTAAAAATGTTGAGAACCTCACCAAACAGAAACTTTGAGTCAGTATTCCCCTAGGCAGCCAGTACAGATGCTAGTGCTTCTGCAAATTCTGCAAGCAGAGAAAGTTAACAATAATAGTTTAGACAACATGTAACCTGCTGGTAGAGCCTCTGTACAGTCAGGCCTCGAGGGACTGTCTGCTGCTTACGATACACAGCAGGCAGTTTTCCCCCCTCCATTTGTACATATTGTGTCAATTAAAAGCCTTTCCGTAAAAGCCCTCCCCGTACACAGACATTGTGAATGTTTGCATAGTTGAACCCCCTCATCATGCCCTGGCATCCCTCAGTGTGCCTGCCAGTGTGTACTCATTGCTAACCCTGTTGCCCCCTCCGTATGTTTATAGAGCGATCCTGAGGGAGGCCAGAGTTTCCTCCGCCCCCACTCTGGGTGTCAGTCAGACAGCAGGCTTGTTTCCAGCTGGTATATCTCAAAGAGTCTTAGTTGACCCCAGGATATGTGCCATGTCAGGCTGAGAGGAGACATGACATAATGGTGCGTAAGCAGATAAAAATGTATTAGCGGGAACGAGTAAAAGCGAAAAGAGAAACACTCATGACCAGTTTTGTCTGGGTCATTGCGGGATAAGGATGAATAAAGAGTTGGGTGGAGGGCCACTGCCAGTAGCAAAAGTTTTGATGAGATTGTAATTGACCTTTGCGGTAAAAACAAGCCTGTAACTCACAGACTAATCTCACAGATCCATGCTGTCATTAGCTGGCTTTAACTGTAGATGCGTTTACATAGAACAATCAAAACACTCCTATTAAATAGCCTGACTGAAATGTGTTTTTGAAAGATAAGTTCAGACCACGAAGGTCAAAGCAAGGGCTATGGCTCATGTATTTATGAAGCGGGGTTGCTTTGAAGAGAGAGAGAGAGAGAGAGAAAAAAAATACATTTGGCTGAAATTCTCATTGCTTTCAAGCCACACATGAGACTGGGAACAACGGCATCCCCGTGGTCTTAAAATACTATTTCAGGAACTGACAACACTGTCAGCTGGCCCGAAAAGAATCATGTATTCAGTAAAGCTGTTCTGCACACAATATTTTGTTCGTCGTTATCATAGATTCACAGGCTTATGATGTTAACTGGAAAATGTGGCCAACAAGCAGAATTAAAAACAAACATTATCTAAATTAAAATCATATGAATAAAGTCAGAGCGAAGCAGAACATAAGGGTTGATTCAGAAGTACCTTCCGCAGCCACTGTGTGTTGTTCTCGGTTGCGCTCTCCAGGCTCTCTAGTTTCCTCTCCTGCCAGCTGGGCTCTGCGTGAGCTTCCTCTGGGGGCCGGGGCGAATCCCTCTGCAGGGAGTTGGTCACCTGGAAGTCCCCAGCCGGCTGGCACTGCTCCACCTCTGGCAGGATGAAAGTGTAGCTGCAGGGGCCATGCTGCACCTGGTGCTGCCGCCGTCCAGAGCCAATGGCCACTGCCAGCGCCGCGGCCAAGTACCCAAGAGCCAGCGGCCAGCCCATCCCAGGAATGGTGGCGGCCGACGGAGGGAAGGACAGAATTTCGGCACAGAATAAAATGAACGGAGAACTCGACTGGTAACAGGTCAGGTGAGAAATGAGCTCTTCACAGAGGTTTTCCAGCAACTGTATTTTCGTTTTCACTAACTTTTCTTGTCCTCTGGGTTCCTTTCTCTTTTTTTACCTTTTCCGCTGCTTTCTATCTTTTGCTTTTTCTGTGGCTGAAGTCTTGCTCCAGGGACAGCACTTTTATGACATTACACTAGCAACGCTTGCCAAAAAAGCTGCAGCGGTTTGAGCTCTGCGGCAGACAGGACACAAAGATTCTTTACCCGGTCTTTGCTCCAGACGACTCGATAGAAGAAAAATGCTGCAAAACAGCCTGATTATTTACTCCCAACAATAGTTTTAGTTGCCACACTTTATGTTGAAGTTTATCTTGTGTGGCTTCTTAAGGAGCACTGAGCTGGAGGGCATTTGGACAAAGTAGCAAAGCTCTTTAAGTAGTAGTCTACCTCACCATTCCCTCCTTCAACACATAATCACTCAGCCTCCCTCCATCACTGGAACACACACACACACACACACACTCTCTCTCTCTTTCCCTTTCTCCTCCCCCTCCCTTCTTCAGAAGTTGCACCTATTCCTGAACACAGAACATTCTCTTCTCATTAGCTCCCTCCTCCTCTTCTTCTTTCTCTCTTTCTCACTCCCACTCTCTTTTCTCCTCCCCCAGTCCTCTAGCCATTGCGTTCTTACGGCAGTTCCTCTTTACATTTTGGGGGGCAACCAGTTCACACTTGCAGTTTTCTGGTAAAGGAAGTGAACATCTGGATAGAAGACATGTTCTATACAATTTACTATGTGGAATAAATTCTGTTTAAGTCATTATTCCAACAATTCCACTTCCATTCCCCAAAGGGGAAATTTGATTCGGCTGACTAATAGATCATAGTGTGTCATTATTTCAAGAAAACTGCATAGACCAAAGAGTCTGGAATTACATTTATGTTGTATGTAATTAGATTTGTCCCTTCTGGTTAACTTTTGGTTTGTCCTTTTTGCAGTTTGCAAATGACAAATAATATTACCAAAATTTGTGCAACCTCCAAACCCTTGTATCACTTGTGTGCAATACAGTTCCATGTTTCCCTTTTCGGCACAATTCCAAATGCTTTGTGAAGCTGCTTTTCATTTCTGATTGACTTAATCACTTTTGACAAACAAGTGGAAGGTTCAAGGGAGTTATTGCTTTTTTAACTGTGATGTTGCAGTGTATGACATGTTTAGAAACCGTATTTGTGAGAAGGCCAAAAATAAGTCAGAGAACCAAATCCAAAACTTTTTTCCCTTTATAACTAATATTCTGTGAGAATGAAACGTCCTCGCACAGTCACTGTGGTTTAGCATCCATCCAAACATTTCATCTGTTGTAACGAGTTAAAATGTCAGAAAGTTGCCGCCATGATTTGTTTGAGGCTGTCAAATAAAAGACCCTCCGGAGATGAAGTTCTTCACATATTCACCTGAATTACTTCCCGTTTTGCACTTTAATCTGCAATAAATTTCATAAGTGGTTTACACAAGCCAGAATGTTACTAGCCTGTGTAATCCTCTGGGTATTTATCAGGATTAAGTTGCCAACACATGCAGAGATTCATTCTGCTGCAGTTCTACTCCCTTCTCCAGCACTATTTGTCTTCCTCTCATGCCCCTTTCCCGTCAAGGCTCTCCTTGTGTGCCCTTAATCCACAAATCTCCACCAGGGCCATGAGAACACATATGTTTTGTTATATCCTTTAAATCACCAGTTAAATGAAAAGCTACGCTACAGTTAGCTAATGATCTGCTGCATGGTGGGAACGGGTACCAAAGCAAAAGGTCTTTTAAGTTCTTTGCAACATTTTGAATTATTTAATCATCACAGTATCCATCTCTGAAAATGATCAAAGCGTGCCTGGGCAGTGTGGGAGAGTTTTTTTGGACTAGAAGATTTATACTGTTAAAAACTAGGACTACTGTGTGGTACGACTTGAGAATGTAGCATGGGTTAATGGTTGACAATAGCAGAGATGTAATACTGGCTCATGTTCTGTGAAATGATGCTACTGTTAGACTCCTGATGAGAGACCTTGGTGAAACTATTAGGCGGTTTTGTTTTGAAAGCTGTGTACATGATTAATATGATTTACTTTAAATAGACAGTGCCTTTTTATGGACTTTAAATTCCTAATTACCTACCGATGCCTAAGAGTCTGCACTGTCATAGGTAATGTATTGCATTTTTAGTGCTCTAAAATGACATGTCTCGCTCTTGTTGAGATACTGTTTAAGATTATCGAACAGTATTTCTACAAGAGAGAAAGAGGTCATTTTAGAGCACTGAAAATACCAATAAACAATATATAAATGGACGCAATAGCGTTCACCTCAAATCCTGGGCTTAAAAATGCATACACTGTTTGACCTCTGAGCACGGCCCCCTCTTGCTAAAAGGAATCTAGCCCTTTAACTTTGCTAACTTTAAGCTTTGCTCCTAGTTTCAGCAGTAGCTTTTCACGTTTTAAACTTTAAGCAATTATCCTTTGTTTACAAGTTGTCCATTCTGTTATTTGCCGATTTTTCACTTTGAATCTTTGTGTTAAATAGCAAGTTGATTTTCTGGCATTATCACACTGTGTCTTGGGGGTTTTAACAATCCTAAGTGCCTGCCTGTGTTATTCAGAGCACTGAAGTTTGGCTCTTTTTTGTGTTCTGTATGACACTTTACTCTTACAGGACACAAGGCAATGTCACATTGTAAAGTAATCTCACTGTCGGGCCTGTGCAGCGAGGGATATGAATGCATGAGAGGAAAGAGTATTACATTATGAGTGATCACTTGAAATCTAATATGAGCAGTCAGAATAAAACAGATCTACAGGAGTTTCACCTGAATCACATTTGAGGCAAATGTGGGACAAAAACACATGCAAATCCGGTTCGGAACCACTCTGATTCTGTTTGTAAAATATAATGTTGTGTAAGCTTTATTTATGTTTAATACAAAGATTCCAATAAATTCTGCAAGTAATTCAGATATGGTGGGCCACTTCTAGTACTCCATGTTCCTAATTGTTCTATTCTTCTGTTGTTGTGAGTCTGTTATTATTGTAGAAGAATAGTTACGCCTTTAGTTATTCGGTCTGTATGGGTTCTGGCCCCTGCTGCGTGTACAGACCATGATTCATGAAATAGTCTAAATAAACAGACTGTATGATTATCTACAACTACCTCCAACTCCCAAGCGTCACATTGTGATTTTTCTGGGGTACAAGAAGTGAACAGAAATGTGCTGTGTGGTCAAAAAATTGATTAAGGCCTTTAGCTGCCCTTTTTTCAAACACTTTAATGTTACATAAAAATGTCGAGTGATATCTCTCGAATAAGAACTGTATCCCAGCCGAGAAAACGAAGCCAAACCACAGTGGAACAGGAAAGTGGTGCAATATTTAACAGATGTCCTCTCTTCTCGAGGACCCAGAAACAAAATGTTAAATCCCTTGCTCCTATTTCCTTTCACCAGCATGAACTGTAACACAGGGAGATTTTTTATTCTTTCACAGTGTTTACATGTCCAAATTAAACATGGCCTTCCATACCTTACAGTACTGTACGGATATAAATATATACATTATTGTTTTTTTAATAATATACATAATCCTGTCAATAATCAGTGTTACATACTGCAAGTAATAGTCATTATGCTACACCACATCGCCCTCCACTGGATGTATAATTAGCTGCAGGAACCTACATTTAACATTTTGGAATGCCAAGTCCTACATCCGCAGTTATGAAAGTAACTCAAAAATGGTGCAAGTACCTCACTGAGGTACTTGCACAAGGTACCGAGCTCAAGCATTGCTGCCAGGGTGCTGCCCTTGTTAGCTGCCCACTGCTCCTTCACGGATGGGTCAAATGCAGAGGTCACATTTTGTTGTGTGCACTGTTTGCTGTGCTATGTTCACAATGACAAATAATCACTCACTTTCACCTTAAATTACTATAAACTGAGTGTCTTCATATGGCCCCAGGACTAACTGCTTTCCTCTTTCTCTTTTATTAGGTAACAACATTATATTCTCTGAGAGAGATCCTTATTGTAATGCCATTCCTTATGTTGGTCACGTTGGTACGCCACCAATAGGAGAACTGTGCTGCTCCATTTCAATAATATACTACAACTACAACTATAACAAGCAGAAATATCTATAAACACCTTTATCATTTCTCCTTTTTAACTTTTCACCCTCTTTTCCCTTTGTTCATTTTTAGTACACAGCAATCACACAATTTCTTTGGGACTTGCCCATTCAGTGAATTATATATCTCAAGTTTTATTTACATTATTCTGTGTTAGGATGGCTGCAGACTAAAATACATTCAGCATCACAAGAAACAAGAAAATCACTGACGGAGACTTGAATAACATTATGATAACATCTCTTACGTACCTGTAGGATGAGTATGTGTGTCAGGACGACAGGTGCATCGTAGCTTGCTGTGTGTGAGGATATAGAGTGCCCCTGCTGACCCCTGTCCACCACCAAAAGTAATTACAGCGAGCATGTGTCAGAAGTGCACCAGGGAGCTATAAAAAAATATGGCATGAGCTGAAGAGTCATGTTTTCTTTTAGATCAAATGGACATTCGGATAGGTTTGTGTCTGCCTACAGAAGAGATGGGAAGAAGGCAAGCGTTTGAGGTTGTGTGGTGCTCTGGGCAATGTCCAGCTGGGGAACCTTGGGCCCTGGCCTTCATGGGGATGTCACTTTGACACGCACCATCTCCCTAAGCATTGCTGCAGACCACATGCTCCCCTTCATGGCAGCAGTGTTCTCTAATGGCCTTTGGCATCTTTCAGCAGGATAATGGATCCAGCCACATTACAGATTTTGGGGGATGTGCAGAAAAAACAAGTTTGATCTATATAGGGTCCACATTGCGAGCATCTGCTGATAATGTCTTGGGGCCAGATACCACGGGACACTTTCAGAGATATTGTGGCATCCAGACCATGAAGGTTGAAAGCTGTTGTGGTGACCTAAGTGAGACATATACAACATTAGTGTTGGGGTTTATTGTTTGGTTTTAAATGCCACTGTTCATATTTTCATACAGTAGTTTTGCGCTAGTCTACAATGTACAGCATCCGTCGGGCAAAAACTCTATTGAAACCATAATTAAATCACATTTAAGAAAGTATTTGGGTCCAAGCAGAAGAATGAATTGCTTTATATGATGATCAGGGAGGGCAGGTATATTTGAATTTATTTGAGTATTTCACTCTCAAGCAAAGTTAAACCTCTCCAACTGACCCTTGCTCTATATGACATGCTGATGGTCTTCTGGCAGCAACTTCCCTGGCCTTCTGGCCCTGTCAGAGCAGCTCAGTCAAGCAGGAGAGCAGGGGCACGTCATTGTTTTGAAATGGGGATAATGAGCTTTCAAGTATTTGCTAATGTTTTTAGTGGCAAACCGCTCCCTTGGCAAGTCAAATGCGTTCCAGAAATCACAGCACCTTCATCAAGACCCTTGATATAAGCTGCTGTCGACTGATTCATTGTGCCATGCCTGTGTTAAATCTATTAACTAGGTAGTTTGTCAGAGTTTGTCAGACTTTTAAGTCCAATGAAGAGATAAACTGATGATGTTTCAGCAGCTGTTAATCCTTTGAATATGATGTGACGAATAAGTCAGACCATGTGTATTACTGATATTGGTGCTATTGATGCAGCTCTTGTTGAAATATTCCATATAAAATAGGTTTAAATGAACAGAACTAGAACAAATGTATGCCAAGAAAAAAAATCCAGTTGCTTATGCCTATAAAAAGGCATAAAAATAAGATTGTCATAGCACCCTACAGTGGTAAAGCATGAAACAACATTGTTATTGTTTTAGTACAAAATGTGCACAGCATCATAGTTTTCAGTGATAAATATTGGTGTTCTATCTGCCGATGTTTGATCTCTTTCATCTGTTTTGAACGGATCTAGACCTGGAGTTAAATTGTATGGGGTTTGAAGCAATGACTGGGGACATAGTATTACAAAAAAGAATGTCAGTAACAGAGGAAAGAGCGCTGCTGTAACATAAAAGCACCCTGAATTACACAGTCCAAAAATCCAGACCAAATTCTGTGTGTATGGATCAGCCAGCTGTAGTAAATAGATGGTTTAACAGCGCTCATAAAACAAGACATTAATAAAACAGCATCAATTTACCAGACGTGAGCTCTCCCTCTATCACTCTCACTCTCTCTCTCTCTCAGAATGAATCGTGGACCACATTTCTAAATATTCTTCATTCTTTATGGCTGGTAACTATACACATTGTTCCAACATATAAAAAAACCCACTTTGTTTTAGTTTAAATAGCTAATGTTCCTCATTAGTCACAGCAAGCTGGCTGTAGTCGAAATGCACAGAACTGTTTCAAAGTGATTTGTAAGCAGTTAAGTAAAAAATATAATACAGTGCAGTACCTTTGTGTTTAGCTTGAGATTATATCCCATTGTTTAAGCATTTCAAGCCCATTCAGTTTAGTTTAGTACTCGGAGTACAAACTGGCTGTCCATGTAGAAATCTGGGCATGTAAACATACATCTCATTTATTTCTCCTGTAGAGCTGTAGACAGCCTCGCTCGTCATGACTTGGGCTTAATGAGGTTTCCAATTTTTGTTTGAAGCTCATGCAAACAACTCTACAATGTTTTATAGTGGAAAAAACATATTAGAGCCATCTGTATTTCTGCACTGTACATGTGCAAGGATGTTCATTTTGAATGAGTTCTGTAGCTACGCATACACACAGACTGGTAAGGTAAGCTATCAAATCTGCCTATGCACAATGATGTTTGGTGTTGTATGCTGCACTTTGACCCCTAATCAGTAGTTTTCTTCCTGTCCAGCAGCAAAAGCGCCTGGTTGTAGTTTGTAACACCTGCCTGGAATGCTGGAGTAAAGGAAGGGGCCACATCAGTGGGAAAGACTCCCAGGGAGATCCACATGTCCGGCTCTGGAGGCGCTTACATGGCCTTCCATCGGAACTCATTAGGAAGTTCCTGACAAGTCTGTTTAGAAGCAGCCTCCAGAGCTTTAAACACCATGTTTTATTTGCTGTGTTTGTTCTACAGATGCAGGCCTGCACTAAGAACAAGGCTTGTCATCAGAGGCATCTCCTTAGGAAGTGGCTGCAATATGATCTGTTCCACCCTGTTTACTGTTATTGGTATAACATGAAGACTGATGAAGGACGTCTGAATGTGTGAATTTCCGTTTATATTCAGTTACCAGGTAAACATGCATACATAAAATTTTGACAGTGTTTTAAACATTAACAAAAATGTTTTATTGCCTGTTCTTGCCCATTTAAATGCCATACAGGGGCTGTAAAGAGACAGCCAAGCTTTTTTTCCTGTCGCCAATGAGACGTTTTTGGCTGAGAAAGAGGCAGAGAAAGTCAGTGAGAAAACTTGAGACTAATGATGATGAAAGAGGTGCCGTTTGACCTAATTGTAATAAGTGGATGTTATCACCCACCAGGAAATGTGTCCTGCTGTTTAGCATTTGGGGTCAGCATATGTTGAACCACCACACTGTGGAGGTTAATAATGCAAATACTTGTTTATATTCTAAGAATCCTAATCAATAATGACACCCTCATAAATCATAAACCTTTTAGCTAATTCATCTTGCCATTTTTAAACTGATAACTTGCTGCAAGGAAAGGGGCTTGTTTTTATCAAAAATTAGACATACCCAACCAGTGTCAACAAATGTATCAGCTTTGTGAGCAGTTTTTATTACAACTGCATCATTGTATTATTATTAATAAAATCCTCAAAGTGCAGAATGCTCTGAAATAGTGAATGTGGAGAACTTGTTTTCCAATTGTTTCTACCTTATAAAAGTTCATTTGAGCAGAGCAATCACCACAACAACACAACAACCAAATTCAAGTCAGCTATAAAATCTGCATCAACTGCATGAACAAGAAAATGAACTTTATAGTCAGGCGTCAGAATTATCCATGGTGAGTTCATTAGCACAATTCCAGAACTGTTACTCATTTGTTAAGGGAATGCCAGTTGAAATAAAAATGTTTTAGGGTTCAAGTAATTAACCTCACATTTCAAGGCACTATAGGATAAGCTAAATGGCAGGCAATGTAGTAAGCTTAAATCTTTTTACGTGTATATTGCATTGACTGACACTCAAGCTGTGATAATCATGCTGTAACATTAGACAGTTGTGGAAAATCATTGGGTATGTCAACTCAAAGAGACTAACTGCATAATGGAAACTTCCTAGGAGCCACAATAAAGCCTGGAAGACCTTCATTTCCAGAAAGTCTAATCGTTTTAGCAGTGGGGAATGCAGTTATAGACACTTATGCATATTGGGCACAGAGTTTTTCAGCTATTTTTAGTCAACATGTATTCATTCTGACTGAAGTTTACAATTTTCCTCTTACCCAGAATACTATAACATTACAGAAGTTGTGATGTCCTAAGAAGGACTTCAGTTTCTCGTACTCTCTGACATCGCACCATGCATTTCCTGCAAAATGAGACAAACTCTTAGTGTGCCGTCTCCTCCTAGTTCTGACAATTTCTTTCTTTCCATTGAGTACACCACACATACAGTAGTCTAAACCGTGGTGGTCTGACTTTAGTCCTGAGTTCAGAACCTCACTTAACACGCAATTGATTTTGATGTCATAGAGGTGAAATATTCATTTTCGGCCAAACTGTGGCACTCGGGAGACCTCACTTTAAAATATTTATTATTTAATTATTTAATTAATTATTTAAGTTAATTATCTTAATCAGGAAATAGCATAATATGCCCTTTTTAGGAATGGCATTATATCTATCCAGCACTTAGGACACAATAAACAGGTAAGCTTTCTGTCATAATGAAATTAACTAATTATGTATTTAATTATTTGAGGGTTTAGTTATTGGATTGTTAGAATGTTTCCCAGCATAATGACTTAACGCAATATATACGCAATATATATAGTTTTGTATTATATAAGATTTATATTATTATAAAGCATTAATTAGGCGCTAGAGTACAAGGTGTTCAGTCTCATTCATATATAGTGTTTTCAATTACATCATTTGGTTTTCAGAATGAAACTACTTTAGGGCAATTGGCCATCTTTTTTATATTCATAATGCTGATGCTATTTTTTGCTATACTTCAAGAAATACACAAGAAATTCAGCATAAAAATGTGGCATGAAGAATTATTTTTGTTGAACCAACAATTTGCTGCCTTGTCTTTGTTTAGTTGCTATTTTAAGCAACTTAACATTATCACATTGTAATTAAGTCCATCAAATCATTCTCTGAAAAGAATCACTTTAGTGTCAACTTTTTTCAGTTCAGTGGCTTTGGAGGTTTACATCCTGAAAGTTGAATATGCCAGGATGCAGTTTGCATGCACACATTGAAAAACGGTTTGGTTTAATGCTGATGTTTGCAGCCTGCAGGTGCGGTTTATTAGCCTGTCAGAAGGATGTCAAATGATAACACATGACTGCATGTCTGCAGTTTATCTTTTATGTAACCAGTAAGATGAATAGAAAAAATGGAACAAATTGGGATATGTTCTCAATGTGAACTAAGACACAGTAAATATCATCCAGTATTTCAGTGTTCTGCCTGTAGCTTGGGCATAAGTAACATTTAATGAAATGTAAAAGAATATTTTGTTTTCTAACAAAATTGCCCTGCAAGAAAGAGTTGTTTGGAAGCACATTTTTCACTATAGTTCTATAGCTGTAACTGTCTCTTTAGTTTCACTTTATCACTTCCCAGCAATTGGTATCATACAGCATGCTGTACGATAGAATGCTAAAACTATTACATTGAGTAACATTGTCAACTCCTGCACCACATCACATACAGTTGTTCTTAATTAACAATGTAAGGTGGCAAATGATGGAAAAATGTCTAAACAAAGCAGAAACACAGTGCTACTTTTTTACTGAGTGCTTGCTCTGTACTTGACCATGGCCGTAAACAATATGAACAGTTTTCATACTTAAAAATTTACTTTGAGTTTCCCCTTTTTTGTTTACATGGTAAACACATCACAGCATCTCCACTATACAACTGCACAATATCCTGAACTGCAAAAATGACCTGGCAAAAAATAGTACTTTATCCATATAGTTTTATTCAAATTTTATTTACATTTATATTTTATACAATGTAGATCAGCAATATATTAATCCTGACTAACAATGTCAGGTAAAAAAGAATGTTTGTCATCATCTGTTATCATGAGCACCGTTTAATTGTTTGTGCCATTTTCTAGAGTGTGTAGCCTTCACCCTGTTCCTGTAGTTGTTCACAGCCTAGAATATTAAACAGAAAAAAGACTTGTTAACATGCTGACAAACTTAGATAAAATGCTTATAAATGTCAAAATTATGTGGCTGTGGTAACAGTCTGTATGCGAGGCTCTTACCAGACGCAAGGCTTTATTGACGCACAAAGAATCAGGAGAGACTCCAGATTTGTTACAGCTTGGGCACACATGGCCATCTGAATTCAGCAAATTCTCACGAATACCTGTAGAATGAGGACCGCATGAAGTCAATATGCATGCTGTAAAACCTGGTGGTATGATGTGACTCATTAGGGACTATAAAATAAAGCCATGAGTGAGTGACAGGCTCCATTAATACTCACACTCATCGCAGTGGCTGTACCCACAGCAGGGGATGATCACAGCATCAGTCAGGAACTCTTCACATATTGGACACTGCAGTTCCTCAGGGACAGGGCTGATTTCCTGGAAAGAGCAAGACTCTTGCTGTGGCAGAAATGGGGGGTTCTCCTTTTTTTTGACAGCATATGCCTCCCTATCGCAGCCAAACAATCACATAAGGAAGCATCATTAATTTATTTCAGTTAAAAGACAACTACATTGATTTTGATGGTATTTTTGTTTCCAATATAGTAACAGATGTGACTTCTGTAATGTGTGTAGTGGCAGTGCAGCAGGACGAGATTCCTTACAGGCTTATGGTGGGCACAGCATATGTTCCTTTTTTGGTCAGCAAGGCCCCTGTAGTTGTTGGATCTTTCATTTCAACCAGGAAACTGCTAGGAATGCCAGTGCTCCTCTTAACATTCCAAGAAACCATTCCAGATCCATTGCTCTGTTGATACTGTAGTAAAGGACAGTGTTAGATTTATTTATTTGTTGTATATTGTCTTTTAAGGTAATACAGCTCCGGAAACAATAAGAGACTACATCTTTTTATTTCTGATTCATGGAGTAAATGATTTTAATCTAACCTGGATGTTGCAAAGTACACATACTGTATATTATTTTACAATTATGTCATTTAAAGAATATGGTCCACAAGTCAACGGTATCCTTATTTGCTGAGGTCTGTTTCCTCTAATCAGCAAATTAAATCAGGTATATGGGTGTTGGAGTATAACACATGGAATAGCTGCTAAAACAGTTATATTAAAAAAAAAATATGGGCTGCTTTCTTATTTTTCACAGCCCTGCAACTGCAATAGCTCATAAAAGAACTGCAACCTGTACATTTTACACTCACAGCCACATTTTGCAAAGCCTGTGAACAGAAAATATATGGTCGCTTATTTTTTTCCAGAGCTGTATATCCCAGCACCAAAAAATAAATTTAGTTATGAAAAATGCATTTAACTTAAACTTCCAGGTATTCTTAATAGCAGTTTTTCAGGAAAAACCAAGAAATGATACGCACTGTTATTCCAGAATCACATGAAGGTCTGGTGTGATAATTCACAATTTTTTTGCCAAGTAACTTGGGAATTCGTCTGACCAAGACAGATGAATTTTTTGGAATGAAGGCTTCATCATCAGTGTATTCTAAAAAGAGAAACAGTAGAGAATTAGCATTGCTTATTTTAACACTCCCAACATTTTGATTTGCCAAAAAAGTGGTGAAGTGGTAACTATAATGATTTTGCAAATGTATACATGAAATTATATTCCAGAAGACATGCAGAAATAGAGCAAAAAGGTGAAACCAGCCCTGAATCATACCATTAAAATTTAACTTACTTGACCAGCTGTGAGATGCAGTAAACTTTAGTAATATAGGTCTAAATAGCCCGTCATTCTACCTCTGTTCACAAAAAGGCGATGGACAGTCTGTTATAACCAGTCAAAAATTTGGTTAAAAACGAACACAAGTAGCTACTGCCTACAATTTTGATAGTCGTTCACTTAAACTTTCCCTGAGGCAAATGTCAGTCCACAATGTGTTTTTCTGTAAGAATATAAAAATTATATTTGCCCAACTTTCATTTTACATTATTTTTAAGAAAAGTAATTATGAGAAAAGTCTGCGTCATGGAATTGCAAGTGGATGCTTTAACCTAACATCAATAAGACCACGGCTTGTTGTCGCTGTCACGTTTAATATGCTTTTATTTCCCTCATGTTATGAACCACTGTCAACTTGGCGTAGGCATCTGAGGGATTTTTTAGGCGCAAAATCTGATCTACCGGAAGTCACTCCCCTCCCACAGGAGCAATTAAACCAATACACCATGATTTCTATAGAAGAAAGATTTTTAGGTTAGTTATTATGTCACTGTGAATACAGCACAGCATGGAGTGCACCACGACCTCTGCATTTGAAGGAGTAGTGGGCCAAAACTGGGTACCGCAGTGGTACCTTTACCGGTCCGGGACTTGAACCGGTAACCTTCCGATCACGGGCCAACTCCAGTTACGCTACCAACTGTCCCTTACTGTTGTACTGCGCTATATTTTTTGTTTTGCGTTTTACTGCAATGACAACTTGGGATTGATACTAATGGTTAGTGTATAGTAGAGCTGTGCGCATCGACATACGAGTTGAGTGTCTTGAGTAAACGAAACCTAGCAGCAAGTTTACAGCGATCGACGTCTCTCTCTTTTTTTTTAAAGATATTTAATGTTTGAATGTTGAATGTGTGCCAGAAGAGCATATGCAACACAGCCTCACGTAAACATGTGATATACATTAGTTTATTAGTACTTACTGGTGGTTTAAAATCACACTGACTTAATATCACTAAAAATTCGCTGCCTGAGTTGTTTTCCGTAATTAGGGAATCGTTTGTAATAATTACGAGACAATGTGTATAATTAGTTTCTTGTATGAATGTAATGCACTTTCGTAGGACACCAACAAGGCGTCTTCACACAAATATATATATATGTATATATATATATATATATATATATATAATATATAGTGTGTTATATATATATATATATATATATATGTCCCCGAGTGCATTCGGAGATTTGCATTCCAATTAATTTACATAGTAGCGACTGCATTTAAGGACAAATCGCTATCACTATACCCAGTATACCTTCGTTGGTTCCAGGGTTGATGATGATCAAGTCACAACTTCTGAATTTCAACTTCTCCTTCTTCATGATTTCTGCCTTTAACTCACTCAGCTTTATGTAATGATCACTGAACACAACATGGCTGTAGGTGAGCATCGACGAAAACTTGTAATGAACGCAAGACATTTTAATACAACTTTGTGAAAAATCAGGAAGAAAATAAATGTTAAATCAACGTTTGTTCAAAGCTGGAAGGTTGCGGACGAACGCACTGGACCAACAATATCACACGAAGTGACTGGACGTAAGCGTCGGTTAATATCGTATTTTTTAAAATATCGCATCATGACCCACAAGGCGGGGTTACTATGGTGACCATAGAACGAACGTTAACAGCTAAAGGTCGCGCGCTATGAACGCGTGCTGATTGGCCAGATGCTTATCAGCATTTACGCGCTGTGCGAACCGTTCGACTCCACGTACGTCACAATGAGAATAGCAAATTTAACGGAGAACAGCTGAACTTCCAACGTTTCTAGCATATAAAGCGACGGAAATGGCTGAGTAAATATAAGTAAATTAATCTGTGGCCATTCAGTTTACTTAAGTTCATAGAGGACACACACGACATTGTTTATCTCGACTTTCCATGAGGTCTTGTTATCTCGACTTCACGAGTTAGATTCTCGTAATCTCGACGTAACGAAAGTCGTTTTATCGAGACGACGAGTTATTTGTCCGGATGGTAAAGCTGACGAACGACGACTTAAATGTATTACTCAACCTAATTTCACCAATATGCATTGTGTAACTAAAAATTGAACAATTGAAATGAAAGATCTTTTTAAAAAAAATTGTCATACTGACCAAAAATGGAAGTGCCCATTATAAGTCGAATATATACCTCTGTTGTGATATTACATAGCAGAAAAACGATTATCATTTTGTTCGCGATCATTCCCTGGTGTGGGTACAGCTGCTGCGAATATGAGTATAAAAGCAGTCAGCCAGTTTATGAACAATGTTAATATTAATTGTTATTTTCATAAAGGTTAAGACATTCATCCAGGACATGAGGAACCAGGAATTAATTCATTGATATGAACTATGTGTACTAATGCATCAAATTAAATACAGTAAAACTGTGGTTTATTCATTGTGGTAGTTTACTTGTGCATCCATGTGTATTTTCGAAAAATTGCTGATTTCAGATAACAATATTGGCCCAAGCTGTAACGCGTGTAAACATCTCCATCAAACCGCATTAAAAAGTCAGAACTAAAAGATGATGACCATGATGTCCAGAACATTCTCTTTGACTCACCTGTTTCTTTACATTAAAGGACACATTATTAGTCATGATTAACACATTGTTGATCAACGCTGTTGATGTATCACACATAAATCAATAAAATTCGTTCTTGAATAGCAACTAAAAGACTGTGTAGCAAATGATAAGTAAACAAAATATTTAATTGATATTATTCAACCAGTCCTCCAAAGGACTCCCTATTAGTGGTTCAACTAGTAACTGATACCTGTAAAATCTAAAACGTTGTAATATATAAATTTGAGTATGCATCTGCCACTGTAGATACCAGTATTTATTCACAAAACAACAGAATATGTGTGATGGTTGATATTATTTTGAACAAGATATAAGGATGCGGATCTTCGGGGGGGGGGGTTTCTTGCCGAAAATGCTTTGCATACACAGCCATCTTGTGGATATAGTTGGAAATTTTGATTCTTTCTTTTTATATGTAATCAGTGTAGTTTTATTATATTAATCAGTTGTTAAAAATAAAATCGTAAATTATCATTATCAACATCATAAAGTCAAACTTTCTTATAATAGGCTGTGCTTACGCATAATCGGTTTTTCGCGTAGAACATTTTTTGCGAAATAAAGTCTGATCCCAGTAACGAGGGAAAAACCTACAACTCCCAGCAGTCACAGCGCCAGTCAGCCACCGACATCAGGAAGTGATCCGGGAAGTGGCTTTAGAGCAAGATATTGGAACTCGATCACTGGTTTACGAAGCAGATTAATAAAATATAACTTGTAACTTATCTACAGCCAGCTGTAATACAATACACCATGTCTAGGCAGTCCAACAGATCGACAGACAACAAGAAGATGGTAAGTGTGTGTCCGCTGTGTGTGCGTTAATAGGTCTTTAGCCAGCTAGCTAGCGCGCTAACATTATGATACGTGTTATGGTTGTAATTTTAACGTTGGCATTTTTGATGTTTCACATAAACACAGTTTTTTTAAAATTAAATCTTCTTCTTATTTGCACAGTTGCTGCTATGCATGTTATCAGTAGTTCGTGAGCACAATCATTTAGTGGGTGGCTGGTCCTAACAGCTTTTTCGCCTGTTTTGTTTGATTCAAATGATCGCGCTGTCGTATTGACAACTCCACCTTAATCGATCACTACGAATATTTCATTGTAGGAAAAAATATGTCAAAATGACTGGTAACTCAATAAACGCCGTCCTCTAAAGTGGGTTTGGAGGGTATGCCTGATGTGTTTAAACGTGTATTTTCAGAAATGTTTCCAAAAGTATATTCGTAAAAAATAAAATATGAAGAAACAATTAAAGCTCAGAATCGCAGTTCTACTTATTTGCACAATGTGTTGCTAGTACAGAAGGAATAAGGTTTATCTCGCATTTTGCTGGTAATAATAAACCTGGCCACCAGAGGGAGCCAGAGCCTCTGTGTCGTGGCAGCGCTGAGCGTTTTGTTTAACTCTCTCTACATTGATCACACATCATGAAGGGATTTTCACTTTCTAATTAGAGGGACAGTCTCCCTGAAGCATCTTGGGGGTTAAAGGTTTTTCTCAGGGTCTCAGTGGTGGTAGTGCTGGAGATAGGATGGAACCAGACTTGAACCCACAGCCTCTTCCACAAAAAAATCCAGAAGACATCCGGTATTTATTTGGAAAGTAAAAGGTGTCAAAAGTTTTGTTTTTGGTTAATGAGCTTAAGGTTTAATTCATGTCTAGTAATATTCAAATCCTTGAAAACACCTTTCAAAGATAGCAATTGTTCATATACTCCTGAAAATATTGTTTCAGTATGCAGGCTGCTCATTAAATGTTTTAACAGTCTCTTTTTATATTTTGCAAAATCTCTTCAGCTGTTTGTACCAATATTGTAAATTAACCTGATAAAATTAACAAGTATCTCAGTAAAGTAGCCAATTGATTTGAAAAAAGATCAATTTATACTGTCTAACAGGATTTCTCTTTTCTTTTTTTAAAAGAATTCTGAGCTGTTTACTCTTACATATGGAGCACTGGTCACTCAGCTCTGTAAGGATTACGAGAATGATGAGGAAGTGAACAAGCAGCTTGATAAAATGTGAGTTTCTCTCTGTCTCTCTTGCTCATTCATTATCTGAACTGCTTAATTCCAGTCGGGCTTACAGGGACTATAGCCTATAACGGGGCTTCAGGCGCAAGGCGGGGACCAAGCCTGGGCAGGCGCCAACTCACCGCAGGCCACATACACTCATGTTCGCAATTTAGGGTCACCAATCCACTAAACTGGTGCTTTTGGCCTGTGGGAGGAAACCCACACGAACACGGGGAGAGCATGAAAACTCCACACAGGAAGACCCCACGACAGACCCGAGGATCAAACCCAGGACCTTCTTGCTGTGAGGCAACAGCGCAAACTACCACACCGTCATGCCACACTCTTTTTTTTTTTGTCTCTTGCGAGCTGTAAAGTTATTGCAGTGACTGTGAGCATTGACTTTCCATTCAAATTATTCCTGCACTAACCCACTGAAAAAGCTACAAACTGGAGCTTAGTCATATTAATCAAATATGATAAAGTAGCAACTGAAATTTTTCACTTAAGATAAATTCACTCCATTGTCATGTTTTGCATTTGAAAATAAAGGTATTCTAAATAAAAATGTTTTTTAACTGACTTTCTGTTCTTTTAAATAATTTCCTTCTTTTGTTTTGTCTTTCTATTCCAAAGGGGTTACAATATTGGAGTACGACTCATCGAGGACTTCTTGGCTCGCTCCAGCGTGGGCAGGTGTCAGGATTTCCGAGAAACAGCTGATGTCATCGCAAAGGTACCGGAACGATCCTGAGCCCATTAGAGGTTGAACGCAAAGCTCCACTGAACTGTGACAGAGGCAGAGAGAGAAGCAAATGGGGAGATCGAATTTGATACAATTACCTTGTAGACGTGCAGGACGGCGAGTGACTGCCGTATGAACTGGGGTTTCTTTCTGGTAGCCTACAGAGTTTCTCAGCTTTCATCACATCTGTCTGTTGTTTTAGTTGTGCAGGTGGAGAAATGTGCTCGCTGTGCCACCATAAATTCAGCTGATCTGCCTTTTGCAGTGTCGGGGAGACACAAAATGTCTCTGTTCCCCCTGCGTTTGTTGTCTTTGGTCCATGATGACCAGATGTACTGTTACCAAAACCAGTTGTGAAACACTTCACTGCAAAAAAAAGCGTTATTTCACGCCGAAAGTATGACAGTATTTTGCTCTCTCTCCCCCACCCTGTTTCTCTTTTGCTTTCCACTGTGGGCCACGTTGTCAGATGTTAATCTACCGTGTGTCTGTTTGCTCAGAGGACTGGGCTTCTGATCAGAATCCTGAGCCCTGGAGCCATTTAGTACTTCCATTGCTCCCGAGTGGAGAGTTCAAAGAGCCACTCCGAGGTCAAGATTCCAAACCCTTGTATTATAAGCAATTAAAAGCCTGTTTATTTGAGTGGCTGGGGTTTGACTATAGGCATGCACTAGCACATCTAAAAAAAATTAGAATATCCTGAAAAATATCGATTGTTTTCATAATACTGAATTTTTGCTTTCCATGAGTTTTTTGAGGTCTGTCAGTCTGTAAATGTTGATTGCATTGCTGAGTTATTGAGGCAGTGCAGTTCAATTCATGTTCAGAATTTTCTTTTTGACCATGAGCAGGTGGCCTTCAAGACTTATCTGGGCATCACCCCCAGTGTGACCAATTGGAGTCCAGCTGGAGATGAATTTTCTCTCATCCTTGAAAGCAATCCACTGGTGGACTTTGTGGAGCTTCCAGATAACCACAGCAATCTAATCTACTCTAACCTCCTGTGTGGAGTGCTGAGAGGAGCCCTGGAGATGGTAAAGACTTTCACTGTGTTTGAGTGACTTTTAATATGCTTACATTTCTTTCTATAGTTTCCCTCGTATTAAAGGTACATTTAGATAATTGTTGTTACCTTTCCACAGGTGCAAATGGCGGTGGATGTGCGATTTGCTCAAGACACGCTTAGGGGAGACAATGTGACGGAGATCCGGATGAAGTTCATCAAGAGGATTGAGGAGAACTTACCGGCAGGGGATGAATGAAGCTATTGTTCTGTGTTAGTGCAGAAGACCTGAGAGAGACTCTGATTGTCTGGTGGGAACCACAGACTTACAGTTTAGCCAAAAAGGATAAAAAGAACTGATCCCCTGTCTGGCACAGCAGGCACTGCAGTACATCCACACTTATCTTCTTCAAGTAACCCTTTCTGGCTTCACCATGAAGTACGGCCAGGCAAATAAAGTACTCATGAGTATCACATTGTCAAAGAGAAGCGCCTGTCAAGCCCCAACTCACTAATATAACACATTTAGTGCATTCTTCCTACGGTCTATGAATCATTTCCTCTGCTGCTTCCTTTATTTACTCTCACTTGGAAAATCCTTGTTGCAAATGTCATTTTTTATATGCCCATATAAGCCAGTGTAATAAAATATCTTAACTTGTGTGTAGTCTTAGTGGTTTTAAAGATATCAAGTAACCATTCATAGAGTAGTGTTCTACTGAAGTTCCGTTGGTCCTGCATCATGGATTTGCTGAGTGGAAGAAGCAGAGAAAGTGTGTAAAGGCTCATGTTAATTTGGATTGTAATTGGGCACAGATGTACCATGTATCCACTTCACTGAGGATGTCTTTATTTCCCGTCTTGGCCGCACATTGGGGAAGTTTTCTCATTTGTGAACATTTTCTCATCATTTGGCACAACTTTTTAGAAGAAAGACGTGATTTTCCATTTTGTGTTTGTTGCAGGTTTGTAACGCTCATGTAAAGGATATACACTACCAGTCAAAACTTTGGACACACCTTCCCATTCAATTTTTTTTTCTTTATATTCATTACTATTTACTTTGTAGATTCTCACTAAAGGCATCAAAACTATGAATGAACTGCGTAAGGGCTATATGACCCAGAAGGAGAGTGATGGAGTGCTGCGCCACATGGCCTGGCCTCCACAGTCACCTGACCAAACTTAATCAAGATGGTTTGGGATGAGATGGACCGCAGAGTGAAGGCAAAAGGGCCAATGAGTGCTCAGCATCTGTGGGAACTCCTTCAAGACTGTTGGAAAACCATTTCGGGTGACTACCTCATGAAGCTCATCGAGAGAATGCCAAGAGTGTGCAAAGCAGTGATCAAAGCAAAGGGTGGTTATTTTCAAGAATCTAAGATATAAAACATGTTCTGGGTTATTTCACACTTTTTGTTTACTACAGAATTCCATATGTGTTCATTCATAGTGCCTGTAGTGAGAATCTACAGTGTAAATAGTCATGATAATAAAGATTAAAACATTGAATGGGAAGATGTGTCCAAACTTTTGACTGGTAGTGTATGGTACATGAGGTAATTTATTTACAGACAACAAAATCAGATTAAATAAATTTCATGGCTGAATCTAATTCATATTCAAAGCTTTTTGTGTTATATTGGTTGTATCTAACAACTACCAGTTTATAGAGGTCTTAAGAGTTGAATGCACAGGTTATGAAATACAAATACGTGGATACTGTGTATGTGTGTTTTATGAGGATCCGTACTTTACTTGAGTATATATTTTTAGAAGTGTTTACTCCACTGTACTTGACACATTCAGCGCATGACTTCATTACTCGTTATGTATGATGCATATCATTAAAAATGAAAGTGATCGTAGGATCGCTGGACAGGTAACGTCCCGGGCAGGTAAAGTACCACTGAGGTCCTCATGAGCAAGGTACCATCCCCAAGCACTGCTTCCTGGGCACTGCCAAAAAAGCTGTCCACAGCTCTTCCACAGATGACTCAAATGCAGAGGTCATGTGGTGCACTGTTTGCTGTGCTGTGGTGTGTTCGTTAAAACAAATAATCACTCACTCATATTGTCGTTGTCTTGTAAGAACAATCCAGAAACCCTCCAATATACCCATCAGTCAAACTCAAAGCTCATGCGGCGTGTTTGATCAGTAAAGATGGTGACTTCTGCAAAAGCTTGACTCCCCACCACAGCACCTATAGCCTTGTTTGAGTTTTATGTTTTGAGATAAACCATTCAGAAATGTATCAGTTTACTCCTTTTGCCATAGATTGATCTCAGTCAGTAGGTTGTTTGTGAATCATGGATTTCTAAAAATGTTTTGTGGCAAAAATAAGACAAGGCATTGATATGGGTTGGTGGTGATCTAGTGATTAGGATACTCGCCCATGGACCAAAAGTTGTGGGTTCGAATCCAACCTCCGGCACCACAATCATTGTATCCCTGAGCAAAACCCTTAACCTCAAGTCACTCAGGGTAAGAGCGTCTGCTGAATTTCGTTTCATTTTCTGAATCGCTTAATCTCTATCAGGGTTGCGAGGACCGGAGCCTATCCTGGGACTACGGGTTCAAGGCGGGAACGCATTATGAGTCACCAATCAACCTATAGAGCATTCTTTTGGACTGTAAGAGGGATCCAGAAAAAACCCACGCGGGAGAGCTTGCAAACTCCACACAGAAAAACCCATGGCTGACCCAGGGAGTGAATCCAGGACCTTCTCACTGTGAGGCAGCAAAACTAACCACGTTACCGCACCACACTGTCCGCTGAATGCTGTAAATATAAACAATAACACAACGTTTTAATGTTTTTATATAAATACTTGAAGTATTTAGGGTGTTGGTGGCCTAGTGGTAGGACACTCGCCTTTGGACCCAAGAGGTTGTGAGTTTGAATCCAACCTCTGGCATTACCAACACTGGGTCCCTGAGCAAGACCCTTAACCCCAAGTTGCTCTCAGGGGAGCTGTCCCTGAAATTAGGAAATGTAAGTCGCTCTGGATAAGAGCGTCTGCTAAATGCTGTAGATGTAAGTACTCCAGCTCAAGTACCTTTACTCAAGTGAAACTGTCTGCCCAACTTGTATTGAAGTAACATTTTACCAGAAGTATCAGGACGTTTATTTAAGTAGCGGACTGTGTATTTTGTCCAGCACTAGTCAGTGCCCTGCTTTAATCTTTTTCAGCAACATAAGCTCAGCCGGCGTCACTTTTATCGTTCATCAGAAATAAACATGTAGACACTGGGACTGATGTTTAGTAAGAACAGGGTTGTGGTCTTGTAAGCTCTGGGAGAAAATGGAAGCATTTGTGGAAAATGTAGTGTTGTTGGGAGGGGTTATGTAGTTTGTGTGTGTGTGTGTATAGAATGGGACCTGTGTGTTTAGTGTAAGTGTAGAGTCTGTGGCAGATCCCTCAGCGTGTACGTAATGAAGTGTTGTAGCTGCGCCGCCGTGCCTCTCACGAGGTTATCAAGTTGAGGCCTTTACACATCGGGGACTGTTCTACCTGCAGTGTGGCCGTGTGGCGTAGCTGCACTCAAACAACAATAACAAGGCACTAATTTGTCTCAGATGTTTACTCAAGCAACATGGAAGCAATCAAGGGCTGCAAGTTCACCGGTGCGTGTGTTTGACAGGGGTGTGTGGGGGAGGCGCTGTGTTTTAACAGGGCGACTTAGGGGTGTGTGGACTGGTTTAGGGCATAGGGCATGGAGGAAAGCACTTTTACTGAAAGCTGCTCATTTCTCAAGTGGATTTTTGGGCCTCACACCTGTTAATGGTCTGACGTCATTCAGGAGTCACAAGCAGGGTCTCATTTGCCCGTATTCCTCACATCGTTAATCTGACATGGAAAAAAAAAGACAGGTGATATACTGAAGTCCAAAAATTTCGGGAACTGAAGCCATTCTGCATGCTTTGTGTCTCTCTTAGGTAGCTTTTGAGCCCTGTTTTGTCTTTTTGATTAGACAAGATTTCATGCTCAGCAGCAGGTTGTGAAACGGATTTTTTGACAATAACCACTAGAGGTAGCTGTGAGTACTGCAGGCCATTCTAATTTCTTCCCTCTGCACCCTTATTTTCCTTTTCGATTTTCATCGTGCACAGGGTGCATTCTGTTTGCACTTGAATGTTGGAGGCAGGGATAAAATTTGCTGAATAAATCCTTTATTCGAAAGGTCTTGCTTCATTGATGTTTACAGACAAAATTAAGGGAGAATTATGTATAGCTTCTCCCTTTTCCTTTCAAGAGAGATCTCACCAGATTACACCACAATATATGCATTTTACTTAATGTATATATTGGAAAGCGTTTGGGGAGGAAATAGCTTTGCACAGACGTTGAGTGTAAATCATCTGGCAGAATTAGCCCTCCGTATCATGGGGAGATACAGCTGGGATTGTGTACTGTGTGAAAACCTGTATCATTCTTCCATATGCTCTCTGGAATTCCTCCCTCCCTGGATGTCTGTGTGTCTTTTTCTCCCTCCACTCTTTCCTTCTATCTATTCATTTTTCACTTTCTTTTGCATTTAGTCTTTCTTTTCTTCCAGCTTCCCTTTTATGTCTAGACCAAAAACATCTAGCATGTCATCTTTTATCACAAACACTTTCTGATGAGCACCTTTAACCTTTAAACAAGGGGCCTAGAGCAATATCAGCAACAGGGCAAGGGTGGGGTCCAGCATGATATGTTTCCTCTTTAATGGACTTGGGTTGTTTTCTTGCCTCGTCACTGATTCCCGTACATGCTCTCAAGTGAGTATTACTGTAGACTAATAATACCCGTATTTCATGAGAAAAAATTCCAGCGTTCACCCAGCTTGGTTTACCTTCTCCTGCACCATGAGGAATTGGGTTCTGGGGCATGTTTTTGTCTCTCCCCCTGCCTCACTGTAAGATCACAAACAGCACCAATGGAAAAAAAGACTCACAATTTGTTCGATGTCTGCCACCGACACACTTCATTCTTCTCCGCTCTTTTATAGAAACTTTTATTAAGAAACAAGTAGCAAATGGTACAGACCTGAGATGATGCGGACCCGTCTAGTTTAAGCTCCCAAAACGCTACCATGTGGCTTTTATAGGAAACAAATGGGGAATGGCACGCTGAAACAATAAAGTCCTGTGGATGGCCCGGTGCTGGCCTACAGTTACTGAATCCCCCTCATCTATCCTGCCGTCCCTCTTTCCCACTCACTCTCTCCCTCCGGATCCACACTTTCAAGGCTTGCCAGGAGGAAGGGATTGGCAGTGTGAGAGGATGAGGGTGGAGGACAGAGAGCAGAGAAATGCAGTGAACATTTTAGTAACATACCTTAAGGGAATATCATACATGCCCTAACCACAGAGCACTGATGTTCTGGGCAGTGATCTCAGATGTAGAAGCATCTCATTAACCTCAAAACAACTGTCCTTGACTGTTGGCACTGAAATTCCACTCCCCGTCTTTTAGTAACGTTTTTTATGTGTTAAGTCTGATAATGATCTTCAGAATGTGAAGTAAATGAGAAGATGGCATTGATACTAGTGTGTTGGACACATTCAAAAAAAACTAGTAAGGGAAAGTATTTTCCCATATAAAAATTACACTATAAACCTTGGCGTCTGGTCACCGTGTAATATTCCATGCATACAGTATGTCAGTGTTGTGGTATTCAATGTTTTTCATAATCAGCCAGATATAATGCTGGACTGTACATTTTGGAACTTTATCAGCATATTCAAAAGAGCTTTTTATATTTTGCTGTATTGTTGTATACTGCAATACCGTAAATGTCCCATATTATCCATATTTTCATCAAGTTAAAATAGGTCTATGAGCTCCACTAAATATGTCTCTGAAGTAGTTTACTGAAAATCCCTCTCAGATTAGGCATTTTCACCTGCCTTTTATCCCTCTATTTCAGTCCCTTTCAGAACAGGCTGTTTCTCATTAGTATTCCTAAATGCAAACGAACTATTGCTGCTCACGCCCAGCTCCGGAACTGGGGTGTAGACAGCACAGCGAGAGTTTACCTCAAGTGAAAATAATGGACATGTCTGCTGCTAACAGACCATCCATACAGCCATACATGTTCAACACAACACTCTGCCGGTAGACTTCTTCATTGCAATTCCTAGGCTAGCACGTGCAAGAAAACATGGCGGATCAAGAAGCGCTAACACAATTTACCATTTTTTAAATCAAACTTACAGTGTGTGTAGAGGCAGTGCAGAACCTCTAAAACATAAAGAACATAATATGGGAACTGATTTCTTTACGACACTGACAATTAGTGCTTGATGCTGGTGTTTGGCTGGTTATCTGGGCTCAGATATATATAATTAACACTTTAGTCACAATAAACAGAAAATGCTTTTTGTCGTTATTTGTTCATTGTTTTGTTGTTCATTCAATGTTCATTGCTTTCTGTCCTGAGTTTATATCAAAGATTTCTTCCTCTTAGCACTGAATCTTTTTTGCCGACTCTTCTCCATTTCTCTACTTGCTGATTCTAGCTCCATAACTTTCTGACCTTTTCAAACCTTCTCCCAGAAAGTATAAAAAGAGAGGGAGATGTCACCTTTAATTTTATGTGAAATTAGCCTGCAAGAAAGGCTTGGCATGGTTATTCTCGAGTCACCCTTATGAATTTACAGATTTAAGCATACATATTTATATAAGTCTCCTGAACAATACAGATTATTATAATTTTGTCTGAAATGTAAGAATCCAAGAGTTCTGGATTGGCCTAAATCAAAATTGAACCATGCTCTCACTCTAGCATTTGACTGTCACAGACATCGAAAATCAGGTTCACAGGTCTGTTGGCAATACAGCTGACAAACCACCCTTTGTTCCAGTACAGGTAAGTGCAAAGGTATACCAAGAGGAAGATAAAGTACATATAATAACCATATAATATGTGTTTGGTCTATATGAGAATTAAAAGGTGTGTTCAGCCAGTGCTGACAAATGAACAGATGGCTATGCTGAAAGTTTGATTTTTACTTACAAATGACGAATGCTCCAAATTTCTATGCGCTCGACTCAACTAGCATTTTCTCTTAAAGAAAGAATTGTCTCTGTGACATGTTTTCGCAAGCTCTTTGCGATTATTAATATGACTACAGCTGGAAAACTAAACATGCTATGACACAGTGCTCCATCATCTAGCCAGTGATGTCATTAGAAGCATGCTTATTTTGACCACTCCTTGACGTAAAAGCTCACTGTTGTGTTATGACAGGTCGGCAAGAATATTTTAAGTAAAGCAGGTCTATTCACACCCATTATCCACTTCATATAATAGACTCCTTTAAACATATTATGTAGAAAAACATTAAGTTCTGAAATAATATGACACAAGGTCAGTTCATTAACATTGCCATACATCACATAACCATTAGCAAACACTTTGAAACCAACTCCTACAGTAGAATACAAGCACCTAGTTATAAATGTATCTGAATTTTTAGGGGTAGACAGTCATGTAACCTCATCAATGATAAGTTGCGTAACAAGTCAAATAAATACATCATGGTGGCCTTCATTTAATTTCAACCCAAGGAAAACAGATCGTTCTAAACCTTTAAGCTGATTAACTGTATGCCTTAAATACATATTAGAAAGTTGTTTTATTTAATACAAACCAAAAGCTTACTGATTGCTCCACAGAGAAAGTCTCAATTCTCTCATAGCACACTAAGCATGTTCCATCTCACAGATGGAGTGTGTGACAGAGATTTAAAATTACTTGAGGAATTATATAAATTACTTTCTTGTTTCTGCTAAACAGTCTTACCATTACCTACTATCTTTTTTCATTTGGCTTCTTTGTAATTATTTGTATGCCGGGTTGCTCTGGAGGAGAAAATGTTCTGGAAAAGAGGAGGATGGAGCTGTGGGTTCTCTCATGAAGAGCTGGAATGCTGAAGCAGGCCCAGTTTAATAAATCACCATGGAAACAGGGTAACATTGCTAGAGTAACTTGTGTTTCCCTTGTACAATGAGCGTCCTGCCCACTGAAAAGAAACCCAGTTCACAATGAGGTATTCAGGCAGTAGGCATGTGCGTGTCCTCCCACCCTTTTTTAAAAGACTAATGTACTGTTTTTTCCACAAATGATGCTTTGTAATAATGTAGTTGGACTCATGTCAAGTTCATTGCTTTTTTATTTCTCTTTTCTGAGCCCAGGCTATATGTATAGACTATGGGCCCATTACATTTTATGTCTTATCCCTTGAGTAGACTGATCTTTATTTAACCAGCGCTAATGACTTGGTATTACTTAATCCATACTCCACATCATACGCCACTGTGCCCAGGAGAAAGCTGATTTGCTGTTGAAAACATATATTTCTCAAAAGTACATATAGAATTACTCCTGCCTCTTAGTGACATGTGGAAATTCCAGCTGAGCAAACTCTGATTATACAAGCTCGCAATGTAAAGTTGAAGTTTACCATGCACATCAAAAATGCAACAGGAGACCCTGAAGACCTAAAACGCCTGAGGATTATTAGCATATTCTACTGGAACCAGATGAGTGAGTTTTTGCTATGTAATTGTGCGAAGACGTATTTGTTTAAGTGATGACAACAGGCAGAAGAGACATTCTGACCTTTAGCCATGAGAGCCGGCGACAGTCCAACAATATGACATCCTGCTCACATCAGCAGCACACACTCTGCAGAGCCCCTCTAACTCCCCTACAGTGTATGTCATGTCTGGGTCATCATTAGAACTCAAAGCTCTTGGGCCTAACTTTTTCCTGATTGAAAAAAGGTATGTGCATTATGAAATCTCACAGGGTTTCTTTCAGCACCTTCTTAAGACACATATAACACACACTTACTCTCTCACACACACACACAATCCGTCATGCCTACTTGCATACTCATAAATGCACAGACATATTCGGCCTAACGTTCCCCATAAAGTTCCAAAACAGATGCGAGAGAAAAACCCAACGCTGGTTTAGTGTGGAACTGTCGAGTATAAGCATGCATATACACATGGATGCACACAGAAAAACCAGATTTCCAAAATTTATGTACACAAACAGGCCCTGCGTTTCATTGGTAGGAAGGGATTTCTAGCGTAGTAAAATGAGGTTTTGTGTGGCATGCTATATGGGAAACATGAGTACATTTTACACTACTGATGTGTCAGGCCTGCAGGCAATCATATCTCCATATGGCTGGTGAAAATGGAGTGCTGAAAACTGGTGCTGTTGCTTTAACATTTTATACATGACATTGTTATTTCAGAGATGTTTTCTCGAGCTTCATTAGTTTCTTAACACCTTAGACAGAAACAGCTATGCAAACTTGTGCTCAACAGTGCTTGCGTTCACAGTAAGGTAAGTCTGGCTTTTGCATTATAAGGTTTATGTATTTTTTTCTGGTTACTCCCTTATAGTGGTTAAATAATGACTTTTGATTAGTAGCTACGCTTTTTTCAAAATAAATAAGAGAGATATTTCTATATATGTTTTGGGATATTTCTTAAGAACATGTGCAGTGATAAGTTTTTCAACTCCACACCCGACAGGATTCTGTTACTTACTAACTGACTACTTTAACGAGGGATTAAACTTCATACGTTCCTGCTGCATATGTGACATATGGAAGCTACTGAAAGGCAAAGGTTGAAGTTTTAAAACTATTTACATTCACATTTACTTAAATAAATAAAACAAAAAGAGTTCATTTAATTGTAATAGCAGGAACGTATTGTGTTTACATTACAGTTATGTTTTACGGTAATCAGCTGGAAATACAGGACAGCGTGTTAGCAAGAAAATCTCACTTTGCAATCCATAGTTGGTGTGTTTTCCATCCTCAAGATCTTGCAAGAACATTTTTCCCAAGAACACAAGTTTTGTTCATGGTATTGCTAAACACCCATTGTTTTGAAAGGCGTCGATTTTTGCCGGCGAAAAGGGAAGATGAAGTGAAGCCAAATGTGCGTCTGTAGGTGTGGAATCAATTGAATACATACTTGAATGCAGCTGTATTATGCTAGTTTTACACTACACTAGTTTTTTTAATTATACAAAGTCCAAACGGACTAGACAGTTCATATTTACTGACGTGCTATATATCTGACTTAAAGTGAGTTTCCAGTCGTGAAACAATAAGATGCTTATTCTAACACAACTCACCCAACACTCTAGTCGTAAGGCCGAACACTAACCATGCCATTTTCTGCGCTGACTATCTCTTCCGACTGTTGAAATATATGCAGACGAGGACCAATTCGTTACTGTGGACTGAAATTTGGAGTAAAATCAGTAAACAAACCTTTTCATACTTTTGACCAGCTGATAAGACCCGTGTGTGGTGTTTCAAACATTTTTTTCTGAATCAATTATCCCAGATGTTTCTCTCTCTTGTGTAACAATTACTTACACAAGGACGCTCAATGTGTTTTGCTTTTGTACAGAACTTATTCTGATGTTCAACTCATTTACCAGCCAACACCAACGCATTCTGTTTGAAGAGATCATCGGTTCATTGGAAACCATTAACAAGAAGTAAGGACCATGCTCTTATGTCAGGTTCTCCAGCTCCATGCCAGTGAAAGTGAGTATTATTTGTCATTGTGAACACACTTCAGCACAGCACATAGTGCACCACAACAAAATGCGACCTCTGCATTTGACCCATCCGTGAAGGAGCAGTGGGCAGCTGACATGGGCAGCAACCAGGGAGTAGGGCTTGGGGACATTACCTTGCTCATGAGTACCTCAGTGATACAGTCCTGGGATTCAGACCGGTGACCTTCCATTCACAGGTTGAACACCCTAACTGTTACACTACCAATTGCCCCTTGTCTGTTCTGAATAGGCCTTAGTTGGTAAATTCAAAGGTTTAGAAAAATATATGTTCAAAGAACATCCAGGTTCAGCAGTTTGTATAAACTATTAAGGTATTAGACAATTGTGACTCTGCACGGCAAAACCAGTCGCTTGTCGCAACGGAGGTTTCCGAGAAAAACGACAGTTTATGTTGCGTGGGGTAATATTTTGGATTTTTAGTTTTTATTATTTTGAAACAGTGGAAGGTCTATACTGTACTGTTGTGAATAAATTTCGCTGAAAAACTTACCCTTTCCATCCTAAAAACATGACTTTCTTGAGGTGAGGAATTCAATTCCAGCAGAATGTTAAAAGTTTCTGTTTTGACCGCTCTACTTCAATATTTACGGTAAATCCACTGGTTGACTAGCGTGAAGATATTTCTCCGGAATCCATCTTCGTCTCCCGAGTTCAGTTAACCTAACGCAGGTAGGCTATCTGTGTGGCTGTGAATGCAGCGTAGGCTACCGTAAATACAAACATAGCCGTGACCGCACCAAGCGTCTGTGAGTGCTACAGCGTTAGTCAACTTCAAAGGCAGATTTCTCCGTTTCTCACTTGGCGTGACAGGAGAATGTTGATATCTCAGTCATATGTCGTCCAGTTCACTCAATATAGGTATCGTTTTGAAGCTTGATTTATGAAAACATCATAAGTCAATTTTGAAAATTTGCGACAAGCAACTGGTTTTGCCGTGCAGAGTCACAATTATGTTGTGAAGTAAATTACATTTTGATAGTGTCTTGTATTTTGACATTGTGAGAATTAGTTTGTATAATCTTTTTAGGATGCGTGGGGGTCTGATCATCGCAAATTCACTGAAACTTTACTAGACTCTTTGAAAGACAAAAATTGGGATCAAAGTTGGTCTGAGTGACTGAAACCCCAGTATTGGCGACCATAAGATTGGGGGTTTGAATCCCAGCAGAGCCTAAAACTGTCATCTCTGAACAAGATCCCTAACTCCAAGTTGCTCCAGGGAAACTGTCCATTGAATTAGGTTATGTAAGTTTAATAGATTGTCCACTAAATGTCACTAAAGGCTTTTACACTAAATGTAAAAGGCTTTATGTTGTTTCAAATTTAGCTTTTGTGTTTTATCAAATACAATAAATCTCACAGTGGGAACAGCATTGTCCTTGTCTAAACCCAGATGAGGCTATGTGATTCATTTGCAATGTTTCAGAAAATGTTGAGAAAATGTGACCTAATGTGAGCATCTTTCAAAGCTCTTTTGCTTATTTCCAGCAAAGATTGGCCCTCATATGCTTTGAGATGGAAAGTGATGTGTTTATATTAGTATCAGAATTTAAACCATGTGCAGTTCTGTTTTGCACGTGCCTCAACTTATACACTGTTAAATGCAGGTTTTTACAGACAATTTTATTAATGTAATATACTGTAACTGAAAGATTAAATACATTTACATGTTGATTTTCTAATCTGTAGGCAAACATTTGGATTTATTAAGTTTAGCTTAATTTTTTTTCCTGTCAAAGCAGACAGTCAGTCCCTCCCAGTTCCACAGCATATGAATCCTCCAGGTCTTTCCGGTACAGATGTGAAGTTCAGGGCTGTGCTGATTAACATGACAACTACGTTGACAGTTGATGTCGCACAGGAAAGGAGTGTGCAGAATTCTGTGATCCCTGTATTATGAAAGTGTTTTTTCGACTTACTTGCTTATATGCTTATATTTTATTTGTGTCTGACTTGACATATAAGTCTCCAAAAGTGCTCCCACTCTCGTTGTGGTGCGTTATTACACATGCAGATTTACAAACTCCCTCAGAGACTTTACCTTGTGGTTACATGAAGCCTTGGCTCCTCTTGCTACAGTAATTCCGTGACCTTGTCTGCCAAGTGAATATCGCTCAGTGGTAACTGATGGGTAATTGCTTTTGGACCAAGAGTCATTTAAAGGGCACTGGTCCGCAATAATTGACTTCCATTATCCTTATTTGGATGGGTGAGAGCAAACAAAGCTGTCAAAGAAATCTAGTGTACACTGGTTGTCAATCTCACAACTGTCAAAGATAGAAACTTGAGCCCTATGTACTGGCTGTCTGTTTGGCCTTCATCAGAGTTTTACATGGAAAAGAGAGTGAATTTCGAACCTGCCATCAGCATTTTCACAGCCAAGAGACTGTCTGTCTCGACGGCTTGATAAAATCTTGATATACAGTGTCAGTGCATAGCAGTATAATATTAACGCTTCAGATATGATGCCATGTGTCTCACTATATAGCAAATGGTACATTGAAAATTATGGAAAATTTTCTTACTTTTATTGGCTCATATTTTCTCCTCTACAGCTCTGATATCATGTTGCACGACTGTTATCTTTATTATTTTTTGGCATCTCTTTAAAGTGACCTTTTAGGTCATCTAAAATATTGATTGTAAAGTTATGATGTTGTCAGCAAAGAAATGCTACAAACTCTGAAGCATAGGAATAGAAGGATATAAAAAACATGAAGAGGGGTGTTCACGTCTCCTTTCATGTGCTTGTCTGTGGAAAAACAGAAGGCATGGAGCCGAGTCTCTATCCAGACTTAATAATGGGTCGCAGATGACCCACATGAAAATTCTGGATACATTCATGCATTACATTGCTACATTTGGAGGATACATCTGTCACGATCACAGACTTTACTTCCTTCGTTAAACTCCTTTCTCATAGTTCTTCGATTATTATACCTACCAAAGCAGAGGGAAGCAACATGAGTATCATATAATCACAACAAGCAATATCAATAGTGCATGAGTCTGTGTATGGATTTTCTGTGACGCTATTTTGACGCAATTTCTGACCAATCATTGTCGTTTCCGGCAAAACATTGGCCATATGTCAGCGAACTTACTTCTTTGTTATTTTAAGAAGATGCAGGAAACATGAGTGAAAAAAACGCCTCACATTTACCTTCAAAAATAACTAAATGAATATTTGTTAACAAAAATAAGAGTGATTTTGTTCCTTCATTCATTATCCGAACTGCTTAATCCTTCTTTGGTCACAGGGACCAAAGCCTACAATCTCAGAAAAGGCTTGCAAAATCCTGGAGTGACTGATATATATTTTTTAAATATGTGTGTTCTATTTGAGTGCACCACAACAAAATATGACCTCTACATTTGACCCATCCGTGAAGGAGCAGTGGCCAGCTTTGCCACTGCCTAGGGAACAGTGCTTGGGGACAGTACTTTGCACATGAGTTCCTCAGTGGCATCTTTACCAGTCCAGGACTTGAACCGGTGACCCTTTGGGGGACAGTTCCCTAATCGTTAAGCCAACAACCGCACCCTGTGAGCAGTCCCGTGTTTAGTCACAACTAGCCAACTAGCATGACAGGATCTTTTCCAGAAGTGCTTCTTCATGGTTTGTGTGTTGAGATTTTTAATATTGTGATGTCTTTTTTATTCATCCTTCATTTCCTGAAGCTACATCACCACACTGACAAATTGCAAGGCTGCTTACAGCTCAGATTCCCTGAAATGCACAATGCGATATAGCCTACATTCCAGTTTTCTATGTTACCAGTGTACCTTTCAACATCTGTTGTTACATCATCTTATCTCACTTCTGGATATTCCTTCCACGTCCTGTTGCACCTCACTGTATGTCCCTGGGTGCGCCATGGGAAAGGAAGTGAGCCGGAAGGCCTTTTCTGAACACTGTAAATATTATCAGATAATCCATGGGCACAAGTGCATAGCAATTCCTGCACCTCTAGTTCAGACCTTACAGTATGTTGCCTAAACAGGATGTGTCCACGGTGAGAATACACTCACCGTCTCGTCTCCAGCCACTAACAGGCCTCTCACTGTTTTCATGACTTTTAGACCTTTACATTGAAGTATTGTGTGTGACTCACATGAACACACATTCCTTTTGCAAGTTTACACCCTACATATTGTGGCTGTATAAACAAGAGCTGGGATCTGCTGACTATGCTTGTGGTAGTGGTGGTGGTCTAGTTGTGGAATACTGATTTATGAGCCAAGTGGTTGTGGGTTAAAGTCTGACTTTATCATACCTCAGGCACTAACACTGCGGAGTCCCTGAGCAAGACCTTTAACCCAAATTACTGCAATAAAGCTGACCCTGTAATTAAAAAATGTGAGTAACTCTTGAGTAGGAGTGTATGACATATGCTGTAAATTTATCTGTAAATGTTAGTTAACACTATCTTACACTTTTGTTGGAAATGAAGTCAGGAACATCACAGATCAAATTTTACTGTTTAAAATCCTATTTTCATATTTTCACAGAATATTGCAGAAATGTAAATGGATAAAGAGATTATAAAGAGATTAACAGTATTGATGCATTCATAATAGAAAGTTTAATGTTTGAAATGTTGGTCAAAAATATTATAAAATAAAAATCCATCTTGTAGCACTTTAATAATCAGCATATTTCAATGTGGGACTTTCTTTTCTTGTTTTGTAGGACTTTCTTCTTTATTTGATCAAAACTCACTAAAGCTATAAGGTCACTCCTCTTGAATCCCATGCCACATTCCCTTGTTTTGTCCTTGCTAATCAAAAATAGTAAATTTATGCAGTTTGTTAAAACAGGACAAAAATATATATCGCAAACTAGGACATACAGTATATTACATTTTTGGAAAGCCTAATATTTCGACACATTTTATGTTGCTTGACCCAGTCCCATACCACACTTTATTTTCTTAGCCAGACTCTCACTGGTTCATAACAAACTGGAACAGGAAAGTCATTAACATTGTACAGATTTTTATTTGTAATATATAGTCTGCGCACTACTTGATTTAACTCAAATCATATACATGAACAAACATATGCACTTCATGATGGAGTGGTGACTTTAGGGATAACTAAGGCTTAGATAGGCTTAAAAATTCCACATTTTAAACACAATGTGACATGGAGCCAATTATTCAGACATAGGGCATAGAGGTTCAGCTTGGAGTTTCCTGGGCTGTTAAATGTAGAAATTTTAACTGGACTTTTATATATTATTCTTATCAGTGTAATTAATTTTCAGATTTGTCTTTTTTGCATAGCCAGGTTGTAGGATGCAGTACATTAAGCATGTTTAGGTAATTTGGTAATATGTACTGATATCTTTATTTTGTTCATTTAACTGTCATTTATGAATAACTTTATTTATCCAAAGGTTGTTTTTGAGCAGTCTTCACAACAAATATTTTACTGATTTATTTACATTCGGTGTTGTGACAGTAAGTTATACTTTTATGGTTTTAATCCTAACAGCTAAATCTTGTGCACTGATGTTATGACAGGACACGTCAGACTGTCCTGTTGGTTTATCTTAAGCAAACTCTTTCAGTTACACGGCTTCTTATTATTAAATGTCATGGAAAGGAATCGATTAGACTACAGATAGGGCTGAGACACATTCTCTCTCCCCCTTTCTTGTTGCTTTTCTCTTTCTCCCGCTTCACCGTAACCTGATGTGTGGTACCATTATATTTGCTTATCTTGGCTGTGTGGAGAGGAGTTTCTTCCTTGCACTCCCACAACACAAAGTGGGTGTGGATGGGGAAGAGGGGGAACCATACCCTGGCTCCTGACTTCTATCAGGCCACCTCAGCGGCTAAGGTTACCTCTTTTCATTCTGCCGTGGATTTTTTCCCCTCCCTTTTTCCACATGGTGCACGAAGACTCCAGCTTCCCCCTGTGAGGTGGCCTACGGGGTCTGACTTTGTCCTTGAGAAAACCACATACTTTCGGCATGCCTTCGACTAATACAAAGATTTTCGAAATGTCCCCTAGTAACCTACACCTACCGTTCTCACGTACTTGCTCTGTCTCACACTTTCTCTCTCATACTCACAAACACACACCATACATAATTTATGTTGACAGAAGGCTTTTGTGAACATATTTCCAAGACAGAAGTCTGAAAAATAATAAAAGCCTTGATCTTGTTTGTTGAAGTATCCACAAAGTCTTCCTAAATAGGCCTCTTGGCATAAGTCTTTTAATAGGTACTGCTCTTTTTTGCTCAAATTGTTCAAGTTTTAGCCTCAAAATGTTAATATGAGTTAGACACATCAGAATACTTTATGTATAATATGTATAATAATAATAATAATAATAATAATAATAATAATAATAATAATAATAATAATAATAATAATAATAATAATAATCATATTAATATATCAGAAAATAGTTAATGGATGTTAAAATCTTACTCATGTACACAACAGTTCCTAGGCCATTTTGTTCTCAAGACAAAGAATGAATCTGTGCAATCAGAGAGTCCATTTAGATGTGAAAAATTTGAAAACCTTGTTTCAGGCGTTGCATGTCCTTTCATAATGCCCATGTGAATGCAATTACTGAGATATTAACATGAGAAGAATGGCTCATATTCACAAGTAATTCTATTAGGCGGACGGCGAAAACTGCTCTGATATATACACTGGAATATGTCGACTCAGACACCTATTCATTTTACCAGATGTTAATAATTAATTCTTTAAAAAGCTTAAAATTATCACATTTCCCTTGACGATGGGGCATGCTTAGGGGGCCTAGGATACTGCCTGTGTCTTAGCTTGTGTGAAGAGAAAATGCACCAAACATTGTATCCCCTGTATTAAGGCTTCGTGTTGCAAAACAGCATCACGGTTAAAGGCTGGAGCTGAACTAGAACGTTTTGTGTCAAGCTTTCCCTTCATCAGCTTCACTATTTGGTAATTTCTTTGCTATAATGCTTTTAGGGAGATGATGTATTTTTCAAGGAAATGATCCAGTTGCATCTATGTCTGATGTCCAAATTGTTCCATGTGGCAGACTGTAAGACTTCAAACTTTACAAATATATAAAAATGACATTTTACACTATTTAATCATTAAATTCTCCTTTTCAACTGGACAAAATAGTTTTTAGAAACATTGATTCAATACCAGCTAACCCCGGATAAAATCTCCTAATAATTATTAGCAGTCAAGCAGTTAAAATCTAGCAGTTAATCAGATTAATAGATATTTGGGTTAAATTAGATTGGACAGTCCCGACTCTGATAAATACAAACACTGAACGAGAAATATTCAGCAATTAGTATCCAGACAGTTACATACAATCAGCTTGTAGAACGCAGTTGGTGTTAGCAGAGAAACACATGGCAATAGTTATTAGAACATGGCCCCATGTAAAAGGAATATGCTGTGAATATAATTAATGGTAAGAGCATGTAGGGTCATTATTGTCTGTTCTGTTCCTTCAAAATTAATTAGGATCTTGGCAAAACAAAAATTCAAATCGGTCACAGACCATATAACCAAAAGTTGGCTGTCCTACAAAAGCAGCTCCCTCCACTGTAATTAAAATCAAGCCGTGCAGTTACCAAACCTCTGGTGAATGTTTTACCATACATTGGGGTAGGCCTGATACTAAACATGCCTTCGTTTTATTCCTTTCATCCATTACATTTTGTGTGTTAGCTATCGAGGAAAAAATTTGGCGGAAAAGTTGCACATAATCCTCCTGTGTTTATTTGTGAAGGGTAATGTATGGGGGCAGACATTTCATGTAAATCTTAGTTTGTATATATAGATATGCATAAAGCATTAGCCCATGAATCTACACATTTCAGTGGCCTCTTTGTCTGAAAAGACTCTCAGCTGTGCCATAAAAGCAAAGTTTAGATATGGTAACTTCAGTAAATCAAACTCTCAATATATTAATGACATTTGGCAGTATCAAAAGCAGGAATGTGATAATTTAATTCTTGATTATGCTGTTACATATTTAGTTTGTTTGAATAATACAAATAATTCGTCCAAAAAAAACTGAAACACAAATACTGGCCCCTGATGGCTCCATTTAATGACTGCTTATGTATGTATGTATTTATAATTTGTGTGACTAGTTTGTGCTGCAGTGTCATTCCTACCTAAATTTATTGACTGAGATTCTGCAATGCTGTTAAGGAAACCACGGCTGTTCTTTCACAGCAGGGGTTAGAATTATGTGTCTGATTCTCTCTCAGCAGCAATCTGTGGATTTCATTAAGACCGGAAATAAGAGTGCTAGAGAGATTTTTCAGAGCTATTTGGCTTTTGCAGTTCATTGCAATTGTCATATTGATCTAAGACTGAGTGTCGGTGTGAATAATGGGGTAAGATATACTGTCCCAGTTGAAATCCAGAAAGGAATCTCTTTCATAAAACAGTCTTCCAGCTCCGTATTCCTGCGCCAGGTCTTCACACAGACCTGCGATTACTAGATCAGGATCACCTGAGTTCTAGCTTGTATGTCATAGGATTCTAAGTGAGTGAGTGATTATTTGTCATTGTGAACACACCACAGCACAGCACACAGTGAACCACAACAAAATATGACCTCTGCATTTAACCCATCCGTGAAGGAGCAGTGGGCAGCTAACAAGGGCAGTGCCCGGGGAGCAGTGCTTGGGGAAAGTACCTTGCTCATGAGTACCTCAGTGGTAACTTTACCGGCAACCTTCTGATCACAGCGCAAACGCCCTACCGTTACACCACCAACGCATTGCTTGCTGTCTGTCTTTGTGAAGTATTGTCTGTGTCCCACATAGCACGCGGTCATTTTTCTGTTCAGACCACCAGGTTCTTCCCTAGGAATTCCCTAGGTTGTGCACTTTATTGTGTATAGGCTTGTTCACACGACACAATTTTATGGCTGTTTTTGAATCGCCAAAAGCCCTTGACCGGGTATGATCGGCAATCAACAATTGTTATGTGTGAACACTACAAAGACGTGATCAAACTATTTCACCGACTAGATCCAGTACGCATCTAGTAGCCAGTGTTACATGGAATATTTTTTTAAATTCTAGGATGTGTTTTGCATTTTTCTGCTAAATAAACGTAGAATCACTTGCTTGAACGAGCTTGTAACTTTTCATTGCACCTGTTATCATGCTGACGAGACATGCTTTTTACATGCTTTACGAGGCCGTTTAGAGGTTTTTAGCTTACAGTATGCGAACACATGGTTCTAAAAGTAAAACCATTAAATGCCTGGTGGAGAAACTGCACTCCATGTAAAGTAATCCATAAATAGGGATTCTGTTTTATAATTCTAATTTTCTGAAGTGGGAAATCACAAAGTAAAAGCAATAAACTCTACGTTCCTTCAGCAGATTCACAATTCACAACAAAAAAAAATTCAACACACTTGTTGCACTTTTCCATTACCGTTTCTGCATTTATTTTTGTTGGGCATTTTTACTTCTGACTTTTACCCTGATAGGGTTTGTTAAGGCATATAACTTAACTTGCAGTAACCTGGTTAAAACTGAGAACAGTTGTGGACAACAAAGCGCTAATGTACTGTACGTATGTCGATCTGGATAAATGCTAAATGACGTAAATGTTGTGTAACATTATGTGACAGAATGTTACATAAGCATCGTTCACGGTGAAAGATGGTGTAGTTCACACTACACAACAGTTTGATTGTGAACGATCTCGAGTCTCGAGTGACCAAGACATTAAGGGGTGCATTTAATTAGGTTATTTAGAATAATTAATTTGCTTATCATTTTAACATAACATACACTTGGACATGTTTAAGATACATACTCACTATACTGTTAGTCTTTGAGACTGTGATCTCACAAACCCAGGTTTTTTGAATGGTTTGCTTCCTATCTGGTACTCCTCTCTGTCCTATCTGCTACTATCTTTTAACAGTTTGTTTATACACTGAAGCTTTGAGCCAAAACTCATGAGTCTTCTGAATTTGTATATTGTATTTATGCAAGTAAGAAAAGGTGTAAATCAAAATGAGCAGAAAGTGTATACGTATGTTTAGAAATAAAGGAATGGTTTAGGTAACAATTGTGAGATGCTGTGTTATAATGTATAACTACAGGCATACAATACTGTGCAAAAGTTTTAGGCAGGTGTGAAAAAATGCTGTAAACAAAGAATGCTTTCAAAAATGGAAGTGTTAATCATTTATTTTCATCAATCAACAAAATGCAGTGAATGAACAAAAGAGAAATCTAAATCAAATCAATATTTGGTGTGACCACCCTTTGCCTTCAAAACAGCATCAGTTCTTCTAGGTACACTTGCACACAGTTTTTGAAGGAACTCGGCTGGTAGGTTGTTCCAAACATCTTGGAGAACTAACCACAGATCTATAATCCTATAATCCTACAAAATAATATAATGACTATAATCCTACAAAATCCCTGACTTTGTAGAAGTGTACCTATAAGAATTGATGCTGGTTTGAAGGCAAAAGGTAGTAACACCAAATATTGATTTGATTTAGATTTTTCTTTTGTTTGTTCACTTTGCATTTTGTAAATTGATAAAAATAAACAATCATTATTTATATTTCTGAAAGCATTCTTTGTTTACAGCATTTTTTCACACCTGCCTAAAACCTTTGCACAGTACTGTATGTAGTGTGGAGTTGGCCTAGTGGATGGATATAGGGACCCAGTGATTGTGTATTCAAGTCTGGTCCTAACCTTCCTGTAGTGGAGACATCAGTAATTATATATTATGTTGGTGATTGTTTATGATATATGTTTAATATTTTATATCCAAATACTGCAAATCATTGTTCATTAATGTCTCATAAATGCAAGACATCTACCAAGCAGAATTATTCATCTAGGTTCACAAATTTACTGTATGTGGCATATGGAAAAGTTTATCCCTTTTCTGCGATTTAACAGAAGAGTGATTTAGAAAAGGTGGCTTTCTGGAATGAGACTGAGCCTTTACTAAATCACTCTTCTGTTAAATTACCCAGCTCTCGTGAAGTGAAGCTGAGATGCAGTTATACGCCCTGTGATTGTTTTAAAGTTTAGCTGTCTATTTGTTATTCCGTGCATATACCTTTGCTGTAAAAGCAAGCTTACAGTCTCTCTAATTGCTATAAATTAATTTCAGTGGCATAACTTGTATACCCAGGTCATAAGCAAGCAAAGCATGTCTGTCCTGTCTATTCTCACTCTACATCTGGACGACAGCTGAACCTGCTTTTCTGTCAGGCTTTGCAATGTTTAGCAAAATTGGTATGTGTGCGTGTCTGTGTGTGTGTATGCATACACAGATGTGCTTGGAGAGTTAGAGTACATTTACAATATATCTACCCATCCCATCAAGAGTTAATATTTCAGCAGGTAGCTGCATAAAGCTGTGGCGGCTGGGCTAGACTACAATGCAGACAGCTCTGTTATTTTTAGCTTAGCTGAGATTTAGGCCAGGAGACAGAGATGGTCATACAGTGAAATATAGGAATCCCTCTGCTTCCATGCATGGCTAAAGCCAGAAAGTGATGGATGGGAACCAGAAGACACTTTCTAATGACTTCTCCAATGTACCACTTAGCTTCAAAAAAAATGCTGCTCAGAACAATGAGATCTCTTTCCTTTATCATTGCCAGGGCTTGATAGTGGGCATGTGTTATTGATATAAGAGGCATCCTGTGTTCCCAAAATGTTATATAAACTCTTACTCTTACTTTTGCTTCTGCATTCTTACAGTAAAATCAAATGAAGATAATGCCATCCAAAGATAACTTGATAATTATATGCTTGCTCTTTTTATAGTTTTGTCTACTGAGTAATATGCTTAAAAGTGTTAACTGTGCATCTAACATGCTCAAAAAGTATTTACTGCTATTGTTCAGTTTTAGGCTCAGCCTCAAGAACAAGTATTAGCGTTATTGCAGTGGTAACATTGAATGTCCCCAAAACCAGAAAACACTGAAATGCATGCTTCCATTTTAACTATTTTTGGAAACATGCAGTAAACATTTTCTCTCATTTCCCCAGACCTATAAAATGATTCTGCTGGAAACTTAGTTTGACATTTTTCAATTAGTGTTAAATGGTTCTTATTACCATTTATGAGAATGGAAGGCAGTACTAGATTTAACAGCAAAATCTGGTTGTACATCTGAGCGAACATAGTTAGATTAGAACTTGCTTGCACTAATTGAAGAAAAAAAAAGCACATAGATCTTTTTCTTCATACCTGTTAACTGGGTCATGTTTGTCAGGTTCGTGCACCAATAAAGAATGAGTATTGTCTTAGAAATCTTTTAATATACACTTAATATTTTCTAATGCCATATGCAAAAACTGATGAAACAATAATTGGCAAGCAATGAAAATACAGGAACAATATCAGTACACAAAATTCTAAAATGTTTCCATTTTTAAAGTCTATTTAAAAATTGGATTGATTAAATATATGTATTTTCAGTTCTCAAAATGTTTCGGATGCTACGTCTGAACCCCTTATAAATGTGGACAACTAGGCCAGAAGAGTGAAAACACCAAATTAAAAGTACTTTTCTAAGCATACATATATTAAATTGACATGGATGATGCTTAGTAGACTATTCTCACTATTAGACTATTCAAACACTATTTGTGTTAATACAGTTTTATTTACATATTTCTGTGGGCACACCAACTAAAAGCACAGAACACTGGTAATGTTTTTAATCACGGTGCATTCCAGCACTGGTATTGAACTGAATCTTATGCCTCCTTACATCCATCCACCCATTCATCCATTCATCCAGCATGAAGAATGCTGCATGCTTATCAGATCTGAACTTAACTTGATGATGGTTTCAAACCTGGTGTGATATTGCAAACTCTTAACTCTAGTTTTCCTAAAATATGCATTATGAAGGAATTTTATTTCAAAATCCAAACTGGGTTTATACGTTCATTTGTCCTTGCTTGCAAAGTTTAAAGAGTGCAAAACTGTCTATTTGCTAACATTTTTCACACTATATTCACTGGCTCGTTCTCAAGCCACAATCATCTCGGTTTGCCTGTGCCTCCTGTTTTACTGAACACCTTCTGCTATGGCAATGCAGAATGATTTCCTTAGATTGTCTACGAAATCTCTTGAGGCAGGAAATAGGAAATGGAGGTCGAGTAGTGCAGCATTACACTATGGCCCGAACTGTAATACTCGTGACTTTTGGTGGGGCTTCGAGTGCGGCCGTTAATGCGTCTCTTCCTCTCTGTGTTTGTCTTCTCACAGACAGGCAGCTGATTTAGCATGGAGAGATGTCGGACTGAGATGTGGCCGATAAGAGTCTGGCAGTGTGTACTAGTAAAGCAGTTCGGCATAGACAGGCCAGAACGTTTGCTCAACCTCCATGCACCCTGAAATGTACACCAGTCTGTTCTCACATATACATGAACTATTTTGTCTGAGAGTCCAGCCTAACTGAGAAAAGATTCTGGACTGTCATCTCTCGTTAGGCAAAATAAATGGAACGTATTCCTGTGTTTTTCTTTCATTTGAGTTCCTTTGTCATTTTAACTGAGAAAGAAATTGAATTTATTGCAGTAAGGTAATACTGTTCCATTTACAGCATGAAAGTGGAAGCTGTTCTTTATGACCTTGGTCAAGGTTTGCAGAGGATTCTAAAACTAGGGATTCTGTTATCAAGGGTACCACAGGAGTTGCCAGATATGCACATGTATGATCATTTGTGAACAGATAACAATGGGATGGGGCTAGTAGTGATACTACTTTATTTGCCCAAATAATGAAAAATATTCTCACTTGTTTAGTGTTTTATCTCTTTGTCATATGAACAAATGAATGTTACAGGACTTTTCCTGACACTTAAAGTGGTTTGTAGAAAAAATTGGAAACATTTTAACCACCAGGTTTCCGCCCTGATTTTTTGGAAAATGTTATACAGCCTCATAGTGTCAGAACCTCAGTTTTACATCTCATTCAAATAATGCTTTTTTACCTCACTGCATCAGAGTCGGGCAGCACTGTGATGCAGTGGTTAGCACTGTCACCTCACAGCGAGAAGACCTTGGGTTCAATCCTGTGGTTGACCATTTGGGTCTTTCTGTGTGGAGTTTGCATGCTCTTCCCATGTTCGTGTGGGTTTTCTCTTGGTGCTACGTTTTCCTCCCACAGTCCAAATGCAATATAGGTTGATTCATTCATTCATCAATCGAACTGCTTAATCCCTATCACAGTCACAGGGACCAGGGCCTATCCTGGAAACTACAGGCCCAAGGCGGGGATCGAACCCAGGACCTTCTTGCTGTGAGGTGGCAGCGCTAAGCACTGTGCCACTGTGCTGCCCTATAGGTTGATTGGTGACTGTAAATTGGCCCCATAACATGTGACTGAAAGTGTGTTTGAGTGAATGTGTGTGCCCTGCAGTGTGTTGTGTGTGCCCGCCCAGGGTTGGTGCCCGCCTCGCACCCATAGTCCCGGGATAGGCTCCGGTCCCCACTACCCCGATAGGGATTAAAAGGTTCAGAACATGAATGAATGAATTTATCAGGGTCATATATATCCTCACAGAGATCAATGACTATTTCAAGCCATTTTACCTTATATAGTGGAGATTATATATTGTAATTAATATTCATATAATTGATATTTGTGACTCTGCATGGCGAAACCAGTCACTTCTGAGGAAAACGACCGTTTATGTTGCGTGGGGTAAAATTTTGGATTTTTCGTTTTTAGTGTTTTGAAACAGTGGAAGGTCTATACTGTACTGTTGTAAATAAATTTAGCTGAAAAACTTACCCTTTCCGTCCTAAAAACGTGGCTTTCTTGAGGTGAGGAATTCAATTCCAGCAGAATGTTAAAAGTTTCTGTTTTGACCGCTCTACTTCAATATTTACAGTAAATCCACTGGTTGACTAGTGTGAAGATATTTCTCCGGAATCCATCTTCGTCTCCCGAGTTCAGTTAACCTAACGCAGGTAGGCTATCCGTGTGGCTGTGAATGCAGCGTAGGCTACCGTAAATACAAACGTAGCCACGACCGCACCAAGCGTCTGTGAGTGCTACGTCGATAGTCAACTTCAAAGGCAGATTTCTCCGTTTCTCACTTGGCGTGACAGGAGAAACCCGACTGATATCTCAGTCATATGTCGTCCGATTCACTCGATATAGGTATCGTTTTGAAGGTTGATTTATGCGCTTTTGTGACAACATAATACCTTAATTTTGAAAATTTGAGAGAAGCGACTGGTTTTGCCGTGGAGGGTCACGTTTATCTAACAGGAAGTCTAACAGGAATGTTGTGCAGGAAATTTGACTATTATTTTCTACATACTGGAACAGCTGAATACTCAGTAAATGTTACATTTGGAAACAGTCCACTATACTACGATGAAGGCCAAAAACGGTGCCATTATTTTACAATCTGCAGTGTGTTCGTTTCACATTTACCATATAAGGATAGAGTTATATAGCTGAATTGACCTGTCTACAGTGAACAGTATATGTTGACATGGCATAATGACATACACATTATCCCTTTTCCCAGTCTGTGCTATGAACTTTGCACTTATCTTTGTTTGTATTCATCTGCTACAAGTTGTTTGTATTTGTTCTTGTGGTATGCTCAAGGGTCTTTAGAAGTAATTAACTTAAAGAGTCCTATATGTCTTGTGAAACCTGCAAGGGGAATAAATTGAGGTCATATTTGAACTTTCAGTCTCACACTGCCCAATTCATTTTCAGACTCACTGTTTGTAGATGATTCAGATATTACAAATGTGTGTCTAAAGTGCTTATGCATTTATATGAGAAATTCTTCGGTCTATCCTCATCATTAGGATGCTGTTTATTATCTCTCCACCCATGGTTATTATGTGAGGCATTCCTTAGCACTTTTCCCACATGCTGATGCTGGTTGGAGTGTGAGAAGCAGGATATCAGAATGTTATCTGCAGTTGATTTTTTTTTTTTTTATTGACGTTGCTTGTTCTGTTTCCAATATGACTGCGTCTCTCTGCGTCCCTTCCCGTTATAAGAGCACGGCTTAAAGTACATTGGATGGTAAAGGCTTTTCAAAAAGAGGCCTGCAAAAATGCAAAAATGCTGAAACCCTACAATTGATGGTGTTTGATTTCCACTGTAATTAGCATTCCTTTGGCTATTTGGATTTCCAATCTGGACCTATCTAATATCCGTACTGCATTCCAAAAATGGCTGGCTGCCTTACAGCTTCTCTAAACTGGCCATGTATTGAATTCTGGGTCTTGGCACATTTTTCGTACAGTTGCACATTTACTTAGATTTGCTTTATCTTTCTTGAGCACGCACACACACACAGATACACACATTTTCTGAATGCTGAAACATATACCAAAGCACAGACATGATTGCAGTACTTTCACTTTTCTAAAAGGCTCAAGACTGATTGGATTTCTGAAAACCATATGATAATGATCAAAATGAAGTGTTCTCTTGAACACTTAAGTAACTACAGTAAATGTTTAGACAGGCACACTGATTAGTGTTAGCATCTTGTACACATATTCTTGCTGTCTGAAGTTGTGGTTGTCCTGTAAAACACACACTGCCCTTTTGACCTGGACTTCTATTTTGGAATTGTTGGCTTCATCCATACACTTTCCTGCAACAATGGCCTGCAATGAACAATGAACAGCCTGATGCTTGAGATTGTAATGCATAGTTTACCATCACATCTTTATTATTTAGTTTGAAGAGCTACTAAACTCTGCATGTTGTCCTGTTACCTGTTAAGTGATGTATTTCTGCATGAACTTTTTCAGTATCTGTTTGAACTGTTTATCTTTTATCTAAACACTAATCATGGCATCCAAAGTGAATAAAGGAGAATAACACTATGCTGGCAATATCCTGTAGTCTTTTGTTCTCTCTTATTGTGATGATTTCAGTCACTCAACAAGTCCACAGAGCATTTGTGAAATCTCCCTGTGTTTGTGTGGGTTTCTTCCGGGTGCTCCGGTTTCCTCCCACAGTCCAAGAGTATGCAATATAGGTTAATTGGTGACTCTAAATTGGCCCCGTAAGTTGTGAATAGGAGTGTGATTGTGTGAGTGTGTGTTCCCTGTACACCGCCTGCTCCCTGTTGGCGCCTGCTCATGGTTAGTCCCCACTTTGCGCGCATAGTACCCGGGATAAGCTCCGGTTCCCGCAACGCCGATAGGGCTTAAGATCGGAGAATGAATGAATGATTGAATGAATGAATGAATGAGAAATGTTCATAATTGTCATATCATAAAAGAAGAAATTTGACAAGCTTGAGATAGGAGCCCAAAATCTCTCAGCCCTGTATACAACTTTGGCCGGTGAAATTACCAAAAAGATGTACTAATCAGGGCTAAAAAATGACCACTGTAAGCAAGTCCATATCAAAGTAAAGATTTTGTTTTGGAGATTGATAGAAAAAGTTGCAACCAGTCTGAACTATCAGTAAGGACATGGAATAATTTAGGATGTATCAGTTGAGTGAGTTCAAAAAATGATTGCAAAACACAAATTACAACAAAAGTGCTTCATGGGAAAATGAGAGGGTGAAATGTTATAATAAAGCAAGATAAAAAGGAAAGAAAAGGATTAAAAGGAAATAGTCTAATACAGGATAAAAACAACAAGCATGAGTGATAATCATGAAGTACAAGCAATATTCATTTCTTTTTTGATCAAGGAACTGATAACAGATTAATTTAGTAATTGAAATTATTTATCACACTTGTCACAAAATGTCATGAGAAAAAGATCTCAGGCCATATTGCATGGGAATTTTTATTTTCCCATGTTCTAATATTTCATAAGAGTGTTTGAACTATAGCAAATTGTAGGTTATCATTGCACTCTGCAACACGAGCAAAAGGTGGGGTCTAAGCAAGTCTTAAAGTTCAGATTTTATGATGATCCTCTCAAGTCTCTCGTGTCTGTAGCATTCCAAGTATCTTTAGTAAGATATATGCCCAGCAGCACGTGTTTTTCTTAAGTCATCCTCCCTGCATGTCGTGTAGAGGAAGTATGGCCTGTAATATAACAAGACATGTTGTAAATTTTTGTCCTAGGGGCTTCTCTTGAGTGTCTGAAGCAAGCAATAAAACCATAGTGCAGCTCTTCTAAGTTTGTCAAATTGTTTGGAAGACTTTTTGGCATAAACAGTCAAGCTGCCTCCTCCAACACTTTCTGGTTTTCCCCCAAACATGTGTGTCTGTCCTTTAAAGAGCAGCAAGACACACTCCCCCTCCTTCCACTCTGCTCTCGGCCGTTCTGAAGAGGTCATGGGTGCGAGAGCTGGATGTGTCTAGACTCCCGTATAGCCGTAAAAGTTACAAACTGCAAATCACTTTGAGTTACACTGCGTTTAACTGTAGAGGGTTTTGGGGGAAAACAGCTTGAAATAGTTGTCATTGTTGAGAGCTGGGAAGTCGTGAAGCTCCATGAAGTTAGTGGTTTGTGGTGCACTGTGAGCTGTGCTGTGTTCACAATGACAATCACTCACTCACTTAATATTTGTCAGAAAATGTTTCTTTATTTCAAATATATACAAATAAAAATAACATGTATTGATAGATTTTACGCAAGCAAAACTATTCACATTTCAGTCCTTTAAAACCTGAATGTTAACCCATGCATTTAACAATGTGAAATGAATTCCTGTAATGGATTTGTGTCTTTAATAACTAAAAAAAATGCCCTAGTGTTTAAACATTATGGACATTAAGACTAATCACTACACTACTGCAAATGACCTTTCAATCAGACACAATTAACCTTTAAGTTGGTGGACTGGCAGTTAAAGTCAGCTAGAGGCGACACCTTAAAAATTCGGGCTTCGGGTTTGCAGGTGGACTTTACTGAGCTATAAATGAGCGCACCAGAGGGACTCCATGAAGAGCAGGTTCATTAGAAGTTCAGACATGTAGGGAGTATGGAATATCTGTGTAGTTAGTTTTGATCATTCAGTTTGAGGTTTTAATTTTTATGCTCTTTGCATATGAATTGTGACTTCATTTCTTCATCTGGTTTCATGAAGTCTTTTCTCTCTATTCTTGATGAAAGCTGAACATGTTCTTCTTGTGTGGCAAACTGTTTACTATTCCTTGATTTTGTCTTGTACTGACAAGCATAAAATGTGGTGTGGAGTTCAGTTTAGAGTTTTGAGCCTGAATGTAGCCTTGTGGGTTTTCTGTAAGGCAGCAGTGGCATTTGGCTAGTATGCATGTTTCTTTATTATGAATGTATTAAAAGCACAACTAATAAATTAGGTGTTAATTATTAATTATAATTATCATGTTATTATTCATTGGACATTCAGAAGTGTGAATTATATCCATGAATGTTCTGAGGAAATTGTGGATATTAACTAAAAGTGAAAAGTGAAGAGAGTGATTTTGTCATTGTGAACACACCACCGTACCTCACACCACAACGAAATCTGATCCCTGCATTTGACCCATTCGTGAAGGAGCCGTTTCCAACTGACATGGAGAGCGCTCATGGAGCAGTCTTTAGCAACGGTACCTTGCTCATGAGTACCTCAGTGATACATTTTTACCAATCTGAGATTCAAACCGGTGACCTTCCGATTACGAGGCCAACTCCCTAACTGTTACACTACCAAATGCCCCTTAATACTGAACTATAATAAATCCCTATGATTGATTCATTACAAAAAAAATAATGAAAAGCATTACAGATGTGATGCAGCAGTAAGCACAACCTTTAACAGTTTTACTGAGCATCACTGTGAAGACCATCACATGCTCGATCACCTTCCCATGCTCCAGGGTCAGCATTTCACACTTTGCTGCAGAGCCTCTGTATTTTTCACATGGCATCACAAAGCAGAATGATGTCATACCACAAGAAAAATGTCCAGTCTGAACCGCAGCTATTGCGGAGTCAAATTCCATTCATGTATTCTTTGATCAGCATCCTTTGATAGCGTTTTCCCCTCTTGCGTTTGACTCTGCCTCACCGAGTCAAAGTTTTTAGTGCAAGCACTGCTTCCTTTAATATTCCTGACGCAGACCCTTGTGCTGTCCCAAGCTCTCTGCATTAGTGCACCAGCAGGCATTTGGAACTGTTTAGTTTTTGGGTCTTTTGCAGAAATCACAGAGAGTGTGCATCAAAGTGCTGGCGCTTTTATTACTTTCACCACATGTCAAACGTATGCGAAAGACTTTGAGAGTGACGTGGGTGCCCTGAAAGATAGCCAAACTTAGTAATATGCTAATATTCATACAATGCAAGGAAATTGGGCTTTATTTTGGTTCATACCTGTGTGCATCTCTCTCTCTCTCTCAGTCTGTGTGTGTGGTCATATGGACATATGGTCACAGTTAAATGTGGGTTATATCCAGTTGTTTGAATGATCAGGAATATTTCCAAACTCTCTTTACCACTCTTTCCAAACACAAATGAAATCTAATGTCATTCAGCCTGGATTCCTTGGGGGGGATCCATATTTCACGGATCTCAATTGTGTGACAGACACAATCTTCACTAGAATTTTTGGCAGAAACATCAGAGTGGGTGATTTATTGGGATGTACTTTCTGCTTGATCAGGGGTAAGAAGATGCACCAAAGATAGCTGCTTTGATGAAGAGTTCCGATATTACGGAATGGTGAAGCCATGCTCGGAAAACTGAATTCATGAAAAAGCAAGGACATGCTGAACCACATGTTGTGTCAAATGATCTCTAACAAATGTAAACTGTTTCCTAGAGTGTGAAGACCAGCATGTGAATCCTGCTTTGAAGTCTTAAAAAAGTGTTCTTAATTAATTGTCAAGTTGCAGCTTGCTTGGAAGAGATCACAAATCCCATGACTCTGCCAGACAGTCGTGCAGCGACACAAAATTCTAACCTGCTATTGTGAGGGTTGTCCAGCTATTAAAACTAACAGGACATGTTACAGTGAAGAACAAAGAAAAATTGCTTGCATAATACACACATTATTTAAAACAGACTTCATCACATATTATGGGCAGGATTTCAGACGGATTTGTTAGGGATTTCTTTATAAAATCCTTGCTAAATTACTTTCATATATTAAACTTAATTAAACATACCACAAATGTTTTAAAATATTTTCATTTGGAAAGTTTTAATTACAAAATCAATTTTTCATGAGATAAATCTATCGCTCCACAGGATAATCAGTCTCTAATCAGATTCCAAAACACTTTAATGTCAGTACTCTAAAAGATTTTCTAAATGTATTCAGACTTTATGGGACCAAATGGAAATAACAGTTTTGCATTACTACTGAACACAAATGAAATCTGTTAGAGCATAGCAGTATATAGCTAGATATATCACAGTCACATAAAACTTGCTGATACTTAGAGGGCAGTAACTCACCAACATATAATAACACATCTCAGAAGCCAGAACTCTATTGTGATGTGCACAGATACTACGTCAGAATTAAGAAAATACTTGTCAAGAGAACGGGACACTATGGGCCAATTTCCCAGTTGAGAATTCAGAATTCAGAGTCCTAGACTAGCTTTGAGTTTGAATGGTAAATCTTCATTAGTACTACAACTTAGTGCAAGACGAGGCTTAATCCATGAGCAAGAAAGCAACACTATATAATAAGTGAACAGCACTATTAAATCACTATTTTAGCAATCTTCTCTTTTTATTTAAAGTAGACTTCCTATCCAACATAACGTGATGTTGCAACATGCATAATGTCTGATCAGTGTTTTCATTTTGGGCTTTTTTTTTTTCATTTAATCAATGTATCAATCTACATCAGTGTATCGTCACACCCTTACTAAATAACACCATGTCCAGTGGTCAGACAGAATGTCTACAGGATGCTTTAAAAATCAACATAAAAGTAACTCTATTATAGATGAAGTTTTGCTATGGTCATGTTTATAGGTGTTGCATAAGTACTCTAACATAGCACATGTTTGTTTATATTTTATGAGTCAATTATCATGCTAATATCTTTAAACTCTGAAGTAAAGAAAACTCAACTGTTCTGGGTAGAATAACCGTTATAAACGATGAGAAGTAAACGCTGAGTAGAATGATTTCGTCTTTCCTTTTGGATTAACTAAAGTAAATGATGTGTATGTGAACTGTACACAATTCAGCAAATAAAATAAAAAGTTAAGATGCATTTAAGGGGAAATATGTTGAGTGTAGGATAATTCATCTTTTCCTATAATAGTCTAGTCACAACGTTTTCGTTATATTTGTTGGTGCTAAGATTATAGAAAGAAAGAATTTTACTAATTGTATCAATTTATTAATTCACACAGTCCTGTACTGCTGTGGTGTGTTGAGGTTTGGACAATGGTACTTGTGTTTAGCAGTTTGTGAGCTCACTGAGACTTTTTTTTATTTCCCCAGACAGCTACACTCATACCTCTCAAATATTAATTATTAATGAGGCACAAAATCCGCTCATTTTTCCATTACTTTAAAAACACAGAAGTGCTGAAAGATTTTTTAGCCCAGATTTCAACACCCACTTTTCACAGCCTCCCAACAGAGCAGATTTCATTTCATCCATTTTACACACTCACTCACACCCATATCCATATATGCACATTTATCATTTTAATATGAATTTTTTTGTGACAGCCAAGTTGTAATATGCTTTTCTGTATCAGTCATGTTTGGTAAAAATATTTGACCTTCCCTAAATTCTGCAGTTTTCTTTGCTAAACAATAATGGCAAATTTCTTACTGTATTTGTCTGAGTGTCTTCCCACATGTGAAACGATACCTTGAAACTTGAAGCAGTGTTACCCTGGAGCTCATGTGCTGAGCTTGATAATAAGAAAACCTTTAAGACCAGTGATTTTGGGCTCTGGGTTTAAAGTTGAACCATGGCGTTCTCACCACATCGATCTGAGCCAAGTAATTTTGTGATTCATTTTTGGCAGATTGAACTGAAAAACGTTCCCCATTTTCTACTTATCTATCTTGGTTTCACTGCTCCCCCTTCTTGTACAGCATAGACGCTTCCAGTCAGCTCTCATTTGTCCCTTGCCATAGTTCAAGAACGGGTTTGTGATAGTGAGAAAATGTTATCAGCAGTGCTCTTTGGCGGACTTTTCCGGCCTCCCCTTGGTCAGTCATTCTTGGCTTGTGGACATGAAGAACACTCACATGGAGCGGAACGGGAGGCATTGCTCCGTTCGGGGGTCTGTCTGTGTTTTGACAGGATGTGATAGCTAGCAATCGGGAGAGGAAATAGCGATGCGAAAGTGTGGCCAGTTCAAAAGGACGGGGTCCATCTGTGCAAACAACACCTCGTTAGGAAGACTTATTAATTACTCCAATCCATTTGTCAAGTATTTGGCATGCCCCCTCCAACTGACTGGATCCATTCAATGTGGTGAAAACCACATGGACACATGCCCTGTCTACTGAGGGCCTTCAGCTAAACTGCACATAAATCTCCCTGACGCTCTCTTTCAGTGCTGCCTCCGCACCACGCTCACCAGCCACGCTCCCCGAGAGCAGAAGAGAGGGCCAACATGGTTGCAATTTATTATTTCATCAACGTACCCTCAAAAAAACGTGCCTTTTTATCCTCCGACTCTACAGTTTAGCTAAAAAGGGTCTGTCCTTCCCACACACCCCACACCCCGTCCCTTTAAGGAATGTCGGCAATGCTTCCCAAGAATCCCATCTTGTTGACTTTGGTGTAGGATGAAAGGTCCAACTTCTCTGTTCTTCTTGTAGATCTTATACACGATTAGATGGCCTCAATATGATCAGATGCACGGGAGCAAAGATAGATTATGTGCTTGTGTGCTTTTGCTGTTTGGTTTGGTGTGCAGAAGCAAAAATGGGGCAAGTGAGGGGAGGGCAAAAGAACAGTGTCCAAAACTTCAACTCAATGTAGAACTTATCAACAAAACAATACAATGTGGTGCAGTGTATTGTGTTCATCACATTATGCCTGAGTCACCAGAAACCAATATTCACATTTTTGTGATTAGCATTGCAATTTGAGATCATTCTGTTTCAGCATTTCTCAGGATTTAAGTTAGAATAGTATAAATTTAGTTTTAAATTTTAAAATAGTTTATATTGTACTACAGGCATAATGTTTGCCTGTACTACATGCAACAAAGAAAAACGAACGGCCTTTATTTTTAAGGCTAACAGGATTTTTGGGATTGCACTTCCTCCCATCCAGGACATTGCCTACAAGCGCTGCTTGACCAGGGCTCGGAATACTGTCTGAGACCTCACCCACCCACACCATGGACTGTTCTCCCTGTTGACCTCTGGGATCCAGAGAACAATCAGACTCTGAAACAGCTTCTATCCCCAATTCAATCAGATGACTGAACTTCCCATAACCTCTCACTTTACTTCACTTGGTGAAAAATAAAATACTAAATTGCAGTATTTGTTGTGCTGCCGACAACGTATAGCAATAGGATTGTGTTATAGGGTACCTGGGGTGGCACCAATGTGAGAAACTTAATGCTCAGGGCATACAGTATGTCTCAGGTATTTTTATCATTGTAGAAAAAGAGGGCTGATGAGAGGAGTATATCTGCTTTCTTTTTAAGAAACAATTGATAGCGGGGAGGTATTTTTGCCCTGCTTTATATATCGCAATAATTTCCTTTTCAAATAAAGAAGTGTCTTCTCAGGTTGGATTTGGTGGATCTCAGATATTTTTTTCCTACAATAAAGTGTTCCTTCTATGCAGTGACAAAATCAGACTGCCTTGTTTTTGCCAACATCAATATTATGTTTAATTTAGATATCATTGCATACAATATGAGTGGGAGAAAGTCAAGCATTATTGTTTCTTTCCTTTATATTTCATCTCTATTTTTTCTTTCAAGAATGGATTGTTTCATTTGGAGTTACAAAACAACAAAGAAAAGGACATGTGGTGGTGATATCGCTGCCTCAAAGTAGAGCCGATCTCAAATGCTTTTATTATGGAGAAAAGGAGAGACATGAGGTATATGGTATATTTTCATGCATTTATTCCAGATAAAGCTTAGAGATACACTGCAGACCAGAACCTCAGCAATTGCTTATCATCTTTTGAATCCATTTAAATAAGAGCAGACAATTGTTAACTTCCATTTCCAGGGTGATCATAAGTGGTAATTTGGTGAAATTATTAAAAACGTTGCTCTTGTCATCACCATTTATGCACAGCTTTCATCTCAGATGAATGACGGAATGCCATGGGTATAATGATTCACATTAATGAAAATGTGGAGTCTTCTTTTCACCCACATACACACGCCATTACTTGGGTTAAACGTGACTGTGGAAAGCTAGCAGATAGTTTATTCATGCGTGCCTCAGTGTTATTGTTAGCATCGTTATTTCTCCCACTCCTAATCAGAACTCAGTATGACATTAATTAGGCTGATTCAGAGAAAGTCAGACTTGAACTTTTCTTTGTTGTTTTAATTGTGATAGGGGTGGACGTGGTTAGTGCCACTGAATTGGTTTTAAATTGAGCCTGGAGTGCTGGTTGGAGTGGTTTCACAAAAGGCCTCAAATCATGAGCCAAACCAAGTGGGGTACAAAATTGGAAGTGGGCGTACCAATGTAACTGTTGTTGCTGAGGGTGTTACAGCAAGAATGGGTCACTCATTTAGTGTGTCAACAAAGCGTGGTTTGTTGACATATTTCACTATATGTGTGTATATTTATATAATCCATGAAGCTGAATGACCTTTAATATATGGTAAAATGAGATAATTTGAGGCTATTCTAGACCAGTCAAAAATATTTAACATTCCTTGTGCAGAAAAAATAGATTGGGTTGGCATAGGCTACTTTTGGCAGCCTCCATATATTAATTGAAGTCCATCATTCCTTGTGCAGAAAAAATAGATTGGGTTGGCATAGGCTACTTTTGGCAGCCTCCATATATTAATTTTTTTTATTGAAGTCTATCATCATGACAAGAATTTAAGTTAGAAATTATTTGTCATTGTGAATGCAGCAGCACACCACAGCACAGCACACAGTGCACTACAACAAAATGTGACCTCTGCATTGGACACATCCGTGAAAGAGAAGTGGGCGGCTGACATGCGGCACCCGGGGAGCAGTGTTGGGGACGGTACCTTGCTCATGAGTACCTCAGTGGTACCTTTACCAATCCAGTACTTGAACAGGCGGCCTTTCAATCACAGGGTGAACTCCCTAACCGTTATGCTACCAACTGCCCCAAAAAGAAAAGCTCTGTCTTTCTCATCAGATAACTAAGTGATTTAATCTTGCATGCATGCTAATCCAAAGCATTATTCTTGGGCCCATTTTACATCAGGCCTTACTCGACATTTGGCATTTTAGAGCTCCACCATACTTAAAATCTGAAATCTAAAACATCATACCTCTTTACCATCATTACCTCTGGTCAGTTTGTGCTCTCATAATTTCTGATGAACTGTTATTAGCACACAAGTGATATTTATATGATAGTAACTTGATGGTGGATGTTGAGCTGAAAGTGCACGTTAGGATGTCTGTTTATTAATGTCATTATTTCTGCTAGGTTGTGAGTGGTCAACAACCCGGAAGACATTTTGCCACACAACACATGCGGGGCAGCGGATGGGCGTAGTTATATCTGGATGCTAAGTAATGTTTTTAAAGTGCAGGCTCCAGCTGATGTATTTTGTTGCAGTATTCAGCAGATGTGAAGGTCAAAGGAAAAGCATAAACCTAAACTGACTTTTAGCAGATAAGTACATTTTCAAACCAGTAATCCATTTAACATATTGCCTCATTAGACATACTTCTAAAATATATGAGCACTATGGCTGTGAGCACAAGTGCATTTTTCAGTCTCATTCTTCCAGGCCAAAACACACAAGACAAATACCTTCCTCTCAGTCTCTGCTTGAAGTTTATACATACAGAAAGACTAATAATGTGAACAGTTTCCACCCTTTAGCGAATTCCCATTCTTTGTGCGTCTAATGAAAGGCAAAATTATCTCTTTCTTCATGGAGAAAAAGACATGCCCTAAAGGCCTCTTCCTACAGAAGGCAAAACACAAGAAAGAGGGGGCTTAAAGAGGGCGAAAATGACACAGGATGTGATTAGACCTCTCATTTATGATTTTGTATTAAATTTATGCCAGATATTTTCTTCGTGGAAGGAATTTTGTTCTAACCAGTTCAATGTGAATGGTTTGGAGGAGAATGCGGGCCAGTGAATGGGCCACGGCTCCGGGTTTAAACTGACTGGGAAAGAAATATGTCGTGGATGGAGGGAAAGGAAAAATACTAAGGCATTTTTCAGTGTTAAGATGCTAAAGATTTTAAAGGTTAGAGGGACAGAAAAATATGGTGTAACAGACGACCACTAAAAGAACATGGGCCATTTTTCAGTCATTTATTTGTTACTGTGTGTACGATCAGTGCCAAGTTTCTATCTAATTTAACGGGTGTACCCATAATTCAAGGGGTATCAGTCAAGTTGATTTTCAGCACTGGGCTTATAAAGTGCACACTATGGGTTAGAGTTTCATAAAGGATGCAGACCTTTCTGTGAGAACTAAATAAATGAAGTGAAATGGACGAATGAATGGGAAGCAGTTGTTCATTTATATATTTTATGATGAAAATCATGTTTTTAGTGCAAGTAAATGTGCAGACCACTGTTTTTTTTTTCTTTAATTTTCTTTGTCAGTGGAAAAAGCTAAATCATCGTTTTAACCATAGTTTTTGTTTCCCTTCAGCTGGGCTTACACTGTGCACTTTTTCACTCTTGCCCAAGTTTCAGCTTAATCATTTGTTGTGTATCATGTAGTATACATGGGGTTAGGAGCACCGATTAACCCCTCATGACCAGCTCCCGATCGGCAATCGTATGGTCGGATGAAAATCATGTAGAGTGAGCAGTCATGTCGCATCCAAGCATCAGCCCGTATAGTGTGCGCACATGAATCGGGAGCATTGGCTTTTCAACACATGCGATTTAGTCGCACAGTTTGAGCTGGAGGTTTACAAAACGACTGAAAAAATCGCACAGTGTATGCCCAGCCTTAATCTTAAGAAAATGTAATTTGAATATCTTAGTTAAAGTCTACAAGCTACAAATTACTATAGATACTACACTATAAATATTGAGGTACAGTAATTAACATGTTAAAAAGTTTCAGATAAACAGTAAAGTCAAGAGGTTTAATTACATGTACTTGCAATAATACCCTGTATGTATTCAGGGAAAGGGTAAAAGTCATACTTGAACGGTGAGATAAACATAGATCTGCAATGCTAGAAACAGGTCACAATATAATCCCATGTGTGCAATACTGGTTATGGCTCCAAGAATAATGTTTGTAACTCTGTTATTGAAAAAGATTTGGCCATTTGCTAGCCATAGCAGGAAATCTGTAGGGGCAAGTGTACATGACAGAATGTCTAATGTACCCCATGGTCCATTAATTTTCTTCTACCATGTACCCAGCCAGTGGCCACATTCCCCAGACATGTTGTACTTATTCTTTTCTGGCACAAAACCACACAAGCACAACGTCTGAACAAAAACGTAGAACCTGTTGTCCAATTAGCATTAAAATGATCTGAATAATCCAGTTCTGAACTTCTTCTAAATGATACAAATAAAACTGCTCAGAAGTGCAGTTCCAGTTCTTGTTAGAAAACCACAGCATACTTCCCCAGGTTTCACACACTGTCTGAGGCGGCTGTCACTGAAAAGCGAACTTTAAAAACTTAGAGCCAAACATTCTGTCTTTGGCTCATTTGCGCATTTGCCACCTTCATGGGTGGTCCAAGGGCTTCTTTTTTTCAGTTTCATCCGCGTGTTTGCTCAGTTTTAGAGAGCTTTGTTTTTCTGGCGTCTCTTTCGCAGGCTAACTGGCGGCACTGTTTTCTTTTGTATGGCTTGCAGCTGCTGGCTTTCTGCTAGTGGACAAGTTGCTGTTTTCAAAAATGTGCTTCTACATCAGTGTCAGTCCAACTCTCCCCACATAAAGTGCAGCGTGTTGCCATATCCTTCACATGCTTGTTGAGAGGACAGAATTTATTTAACATTTTGACAGCTCGTTTCAGGTAATGTACACATGCATATTTCCATTTTCACCTCGGTTCTTTTCATAAGTAAGACATTTTAATGAATTTAGTCTGACCAAATAGTGTTTCCCAAAAGTTGCGTTTTAGATGGGAACAAAGAATTACCTCTCTGTTTTATGTTTAAGGAAAACTGAGAAGAATTATTTCTTTTTTATACATCACCAAATGCAGCCTACTTTTCTGAAATCTGAGTGAGTTTGCTGGTAATGCATATAAACATTTGACAGTTTTAACCTGCTGGAAAAGTATGGTAAAAAAATTATTAGTCAGTGACCAAATTATGGTCCAGTTTTTATTAAATGTGTCAACATGTGTCATTTATGTGAGCAGCTGCTTCCAGGTGATTTGTGCTGCCATTAGGACACATTTGCATATTTGCCGAAAATGAAAATAGCACTGAAAAAAGAAGAACATCTCATGTTAGTACTGAAAACAGCTGTATTATAAATCACTGCGGGTCTTGGTCTGGAGTTTAAGGGCAAACCAATGAATCTCATGTGGTAATTACTACACGACTGACTATCCAGTAGATTCATGTACAGTCTATGCCAAAATGGAAATATTCAAAAAGTTAAATAGATTTTTTGGCATTAATGTGGTTAGTGAAGGTTGGAATACAAAGCCGGACAAAATATTTCATGGTCTCATATCCAGACTTTCTTGATAATTAAGTTTATGAATGTTCTTATTTGCTGGTCATACAGAGCTCTCATTATCATGTCCTCATATATCAAACACAACGCAGTTCATGTTCATGATTTTTCTGACTCTGTGTTTGTAAGTGACTCAATAATGTTGCCCCCTTGTGCCTAGAGTCCAAAACGCAGGATCTTCTTTCAGAGATTTGTTTGCAAAATTTTTTTTGAGTCTGATTTCTTAATCAGCTTTTTCATCATTATGTTTCTCAACACATACATATTTATACTACATGTTGTTAAATCAGAAACCAGATCCGCCGACAGAAACCCACGCAAACACTGGGAGAGCATGAAAACTCCACACAGAAAGGCCCTATGGACGAGCTGGGGTTCAAATCCAGGACCTTCTCGCTGTGAGGCAGCAGCTCTAACCACTGCACTCCGATTTCTTGAACTTCTGAAGTATGAATCTATTTGAATTATTAATCACCTATCGCTACCTTTCTTTGCCCTTTTCCTATTTAGCAAACTGCTGGGAAAGTGACGAAATATCTAAGTTGAGTTGTAAGTTTGAATTGTTTTCTTGTATTAGATCAAGCCCAGATTTACCAGAAGCAATAGATGGGTTACACATTTCCAAGTTTTCTGTACACAAATGTATTCATGTATAATTCCACAAATTAATGACTGGCAACCAACATACTCTAGTATTTCTCATCATAAACCTGTTTTTTATTTTTGTACCTGGACATTGCTGCTATTCACCCCAGGAAGTGATTTTGTGGTGTGAGCCAATTTCAAGAAGTTTATGCTGAAATGGTATCTGTCCAACACAGCTACAATGGAAGCAAACAGGGCAACTTTGACATATTGGAAACAAATCCAAAAATACTACAAAACATGCCCAGAATGCTGATTATTTATCTTATTGAATCTTGTATTGACAGCAAATTTCCAGACTGTTCAAATAGACAAGGTCTCTGTCTTTTAGCCAAACAGGATTTCAGAATCCACCAAGTCCAGAATTGGAGGTTATGGATATTTTTCATCTACTGTGGTGGTGTTCATCAGATTTAATGTTTATTATGAAATGCTGACAGACCTGCTTGGTGAATGAATCATACATTTTCTTGGTGTATCACTAATTTGCAGTGTAGGAGAGCAACTCAAACAACAAAGAAGAATCGTTCTGACACCTGTACTTTTGAAGATTTAGATCCATGTGGTAAATTACTAAAGCATAACCAAGCAAGTTTATCTTTGTATACAGTTACCAATATTAGCATTCGTGTCCTCTTCAACCAGTGTTCAGCCATGAGCCATAAAGGCCATACCACTTATCCAGTGTCACCTCCAAAACGTTAGGGTGACATACCGTACATATGCTTGAAGGGGTTTTGTTTTTCTCTTCTGTGCACGTCTCACGTTTAATGTTCATTCATTAATTATCCGAACCGCTTAATCCCAACTGGGGTCGCAGAGAGGACCGGACACTCTCCCGGGAACTACGGGCACAAGGCGGGACCAACCCTGGGCACACATTCTCACACAACCACACTCTCAGTAACACCTTATGGAGCCAATTTAGAGTCACCAATTAACCTATATTGCACGCTTCTGGCCTGTGGGAGGAAACTGGAGCCCACAGCAGAAACCCACACGAACACGGGGAGGGCAAAACCCACGGGGGATCAAACCCAGGACTTTCTCATTGTAAGACGGCAACGGTAACCACTGCACCACTGTGCTGCCCATCTTTGATGTATAAATATATAAAACAAATAACATGAATGAGCACCTTTGTGCAGATGCTCGACTGTGTATTTGCACACATTTTAAAAATTCTTAGTGATAGAACATGTCAAATGAATACTTAAAGTTCTTGAACTCAGACATACTGTATACCACATTTGCAATTTTGTTTTCAAAAATGTTTTAATACAACAACACATTAAATGCATTAATAGTCATTGAGTAGTGTATTAAATTTATGCTTGCTGACAGCTGTGGATGCATTTGCCAATGGTATGCTACAGAGGGAATGGTTTTTAATGGTTGAGATTTTTCAAGCCTGTCAAGTGGCTTTTTCAAATCTACTCATTTGCTTCTTTCTGGCTTTGATTTTGGGAATTATATCTCTTGAAGTTGGAGTGGTCAATCCTGCCCCTGACTTAACCTTCCAGTGGTACATAGATTATTTGTCATTGCATGCACAACTCAGCACAGCACATAGTTCACCAACGCAAGTTGTGACTTCTGTATTTAACCCATAGCTGTAAGAGCAGTTGGCTGCGCCCACATTGCAGGATTTGGCGACTGGTGCCTTGCTTAAGGGTATCTCAGTGATACCTTTACTGGCCTGGAAATTAAACCAGAAAACTGGAAATCACAAAAGTAATTACTTAACCATTAAGCAAACACTGTTTAGAGAGTACAGTCTGTACCTTCAAAATTCTAAAGCCAGATCAAACTGACGTAATGTAGGATGAAATCTGGCGATGGAAAACCAGCAAGTACCTTTATGCTGGATAAACCATGCACTTTGGACTCATCAGATGAGAGAAGTGACGTGGTTTTACAGTCATAAAGGGACAAGTCTTGCTGAAGAATCAATAACAAGGACAAAAGACAGTGCCCTTAAAAGAGTTATCCAAAATGATGGTCTGGAGACCGAAGAAATGACTTTTAATCTGAATCACTGACAAATCTATTAATATTTATTAACTGTAAACTGTCATCTCTAACATGCCCAAGGTCTTTTATACGTAATATTTTCAGAATAAGACAGGATCCATCCGTAGGTATTCTCCTCAGCAGCTGCCATCTGGCCTTTGGGCTTATTTTCAGTCAGGCTGAATAAAGTTTGCCATCCATGCTCTTTATTCTTTATTAAGCATGTCTTTCCCAAGTAAAAAGCCCTTCTTTCTGTCTTCCGCTTGTATGTTGCTCGTTTTATCAATGTAAAATAATTACCTGAAGGGAAAGAGGGCTTGTACAGTGTGGATCACGCAGGCCAGAAACCACCGCCAGAACTGGTCTTTCCCCCTTTTGGCCATGCCAGGCTGGGCCTTGGCAGCTCTGCTGGTCGAGCACAAAGGAATTTCTCTGTGAAATTTATATCAATTTCAGCAGCTGCCCTGAGTTTACCACTACCAGCACCACCGGGCACTAGATACCAGACATTCCAGTGTAAGGTTAGAGGAGACAAAGGGTGGGCTGGAGCACCTGAATAAAAAACCCCATTGAAAGTTAGAAGAGCAACAGTGCCTGATGTAGAGAGATAAAGATAGAAGAAAGACAAGGGGAGAAGCTCAGAGCACTCAGCACTAACTTTGAACGTGAGTGATTATGAAGAAAGTGCGTAATTATTTTTCATTCTGAACACACCACACCACAGCTCAGCACACAGTGCCCCACAACGAAATGTGACCTCTGCATTTGACCCATTCGTGAAGGAGCAGTGGGCAGCAGAGCTTGGGCACGGTACCTTGCTCATGAGTCCCTCAGTGAGACCTTTACAGAGTAAGATATTATTTATTGTTTGATGTCTATTAAGTAAGGTACACCTGAAATCAGGTAAGTTATTCATCAGTGTCTCTAATGTGATCTGCACATTTGACTTTCCAGAACACATAAAGCGGTTGGTTGTTGCCTCTGGTGATGTCGCCTCCCTTTTTTAAGTTCCACCCGTAATTACCATTAAGCCGTTATTGGCTATATAAGGTTTCCTCTTGAACGTATTAACAAACACACAGTGGGACCCTTTTTGCATTCACACATGCATACACCCACCCCATTTCTGAGTCAACTACACGAGGTCTGGGTGGGGTGTCACCTAATGCAGGTGTTACAGGTTATTTTTGTCTCCCAACAGGCAAGTACGAAAAACAGGCACTGTGATGCAATGGCATGGCATTCAGATTTGTGATTGCTGTTTATTTTTGTTCCTTACGCACAGAATGTTAATAAGGGGGGGTGGATGTTACTTCCAGGTGGTTTTTCCAAGGGACTCTTTCACCTTGTAAAGCAGGGGTGGAGGAGATGATGCGGGCAAAAGCCATGAGAGGTTTGTCAATGAGCCCTAGTGGCAAACTGCTCTGTTCCACAACCTCCATACTCCACCTCATGTCACTTCACAGTGATGTGTAAAGAAACACCCTGGCACCTCTACATGAATGCCGACTCTAATTACCGCACACAGACCTCCATTGATGACATCACCAGACGACGCCTACTCAGTCCATCCAGTCCTATATAAAAGATCTTCAAAGACTCGAAGGGATTAAGTGCAAGAAGTGTCATAATTTCCATTTCACATTTTGTTCAGCAAACCACATTAATAGCAAGGGTATTTTTAGATGAATCAAATCCCTGACAGAGATTGAAGAGTGCAGTGGCCCAAATGAACTTGGAAAAGCAAGCTCTAGAATTATAAGAATTAAATAAATAGAAATAAATATTAAACTTGTGTTTCTGACATTAGGATTAAGACTACTATAGAGTTGGGGACAAGACCATCTAAACCATCGGAGACAACACCAAGACTTTGAAGGGGCGAGACCGAGTAGAGACCGAGACCGGACCAATGCACGTTTTACACCACATAACCAATAAGTTAAACATGCACAGCCGAAGCAACATTAAACATGCTTATTTCTCTCTTATGTATCTATAATGAGGAAAACACTTCACTGGAAGCAGTTACTGGCTTGCAGAGTTGTTTTTATGCAAACAACTACAGCTCAGTACTGGGAATTAAAATAAGGTTAGTGCCAGGCGGAAACACTTCTTTATCCATTTGGTATCTATCTGGATACATCTGGATTCTTTTTTCACTATTCATTACTCACTAATGTTATAAAATAGAAAAAAAATCCAATCAATTGAAAATGAAGAAATGCTTAAGTTTTGGGTAACTCATTTTGGCCTATAAAATGAGCTGCTTTTGGCCTTTCTGGAAGAGAACTACATTTTTGTGCATGATTGCGTTCTATGTGAGATTCGCAAGCACTAATGTTTACATCACAAATAATGTAATTAATACCTTTTTATGCTATTACTTCAGTTTTTGTGCACGAAATTGCTCAGAAATCATTTCACATACAGAGGAATTAATATAATGTACGGCAAGTTCAACGTCTTGTGATTCTGACGGTATGTGTGTGGTTTCTGTAAGTTAAAGGGATTTTGAATGATTGAAACACCAATGAATAAACAACGCAAAATTCCTGTATCGGTCTTAAATAGTTTTAATAGTAATGTTCTTAGAGTTGTGGTCTCGGCTGGTCTCGAAAAATCCAGAGTCCTCTTTGTCTGAGTCCATGCCAAATACGACCAAGTCCGAGACAAGACCGAGACTTTTAAGAACTGGTCTCGAGACCGATCTTGAGTACCCTAACACTGGACTACTACCCTCAGCATAATATTTTACTCTTTTACTTATGTCTCCTATCTTGCTCTGCTCTTTCACTTTTCTTAGCCAGAGACAATCATGACTAGAGCCTCATTGAAGAAAATAGGCAGTATAGATCACACAACCCAGCAAACCATAAAAAAGGCATTGCACTTTAAGACTGTAACTAATGACCATGGTCTTCAAAGACCCTCGCCCATTTTAGTAAAGAGGCCATTACACAAAAATGCTGACTCTCCTTGAGAACAATTCACTTGGGCAGAGAGAGTTTATTTGCTCATTTTAATCATGTAGTGATAGGGGACACAACATGGTCATCATTATTCCAGCAATTATTAGCTTGGATTTCACAAGCATGAGATGAAATGCGCTTGTGGTAAGGTAAAGGGGAAGGGTGAGGGCTCCTCCATCATCAGTGTTTGATTTTGTTCTATTGCTTCTCATTTCTCATCCAGGCCACCCAGCTGAATGAAAGAAGTTCACTTTCAGCTCTAATATGTTGAACCAAGTGTAGCAATGTGGCTGCCCTGTTGAATTTGTAGTTACATTATGGATCTCTCCCCATCTCCAGCCTTCTGTCGTTTTCTCTGGCAATCACTCTCTTGCTATCAGATTCAGGAGTCTGCCAGGTTTCAGCCCCTGTGGATCAAGCAAGTACAAACTGGTCTTTTTCTTTGCTTTGGACTTGGTGAATTTGTACTTTCAAGGTCTACTACTAGAACACAGTGCATGTAAACAGGACGGTGATTAGCCGCGTGCCTGTTTATCGCCTGTTCCAGCGCTTACGAGAAACACAAACTCAGATTAGCGTCTGATAACGCATCTGATATCCAACCATGTTAAGGGCAGCATGGGTGGAAGGCTTCCAGTGGCAGGTTCCAACAGTAGCTCCTATTTAGTACAATACCCCACTTGTCTACTTTGGCACGATCCAAACCTACGGCAGACCCTTTATGAGGCTTCAAATAGCCCAGCTTTTCAGTGTGAGCTTAAATTCAATCGTGGAGCTTTATGATGGAATATGATGATAAAGTTAGTGTTGCTAATTACCTTCACTGCTTGAACAACCACTCAAATGTTGCTCACAGCCCAAGATCCATCTGGATAATTGGCTCTGAATGACTTTGTGACCTATACTCGAGAATAGAGTTTTTGTAGTTGCATATATATTGGTGAGCAGTAAATAATGAGTCACCACTAATAGATAATGGATCTTAAGTGACACAGATTTTGAGATTATACCAATAATCTTTAATTATATAGGGATCATTACTCTTAAAAACACACTACTACTTCAATTAGGTTGTGTTGATAGGGAGTTTCTCCAAATCATAATTATGTAAATAAATGAGCAAAACGTCCCTAATTTATTTAAAGATACAGTCATAAAACCATATTTTATCATATAAAGGGTTGTTTGGTCATTTTAGAACTGGTTTTGACAGAAAAATAACCAAGCACCCAAATATTTACTGTCTGTAATTTAGAATTTGAATTATTCATTCTTATGATATTTTCAAATGAAACTTTAGAAAGAAGGAACATGTTTGTAGAAATAATTATGAGAACCACAAACTATAAATGAAAAGTCAGTGACAACATATAAACACTCAGTTTTATCTGACATGATTTATAAATATTCCTTATTAGATATTTGTTATATAGAAACTGCCAAGCCTCTGTTATAATATAATTAAGCATTATAGATGTTTGATATTTTCTTTATAGCACAAGACAAAAAAAAGGCTGCTTTTAGCTGTTTGGTTGCAGTAATACCTCCATCCAGAAGAAGTATATATGGTGTCAGCAGCTCCATCACTTAAATCGACTGGAGGTCTCTAAAGATTTGTTTGTGCAGCTCAGAATATATTTACATGTGTTTGTGTTAGAGGCTAGAAAACAAGACATTAAATAGTGACCGGGAAAAGAGGTGGGGTGTTCAGTGAATGGGAGGGGGGTAAAAATAAAGTTTCATATCCACCCCTCCAGTTTAGCTACCACATCCCATCCTCCAGACTCCCCTCCTACCGCCTATTCTGCCCGGCCACACACACATGCCTTTTGTATGGAAGGAACTAGAGAAACAACCCCGTCTCTCTGTGTGGAAAAAAATACTAAGAGAGGTAGTGAGAGGGGGATCAAGACAAGAGCCAGGGAGAGTGGAGCTTCCAGGTGCTTTGCCCCTAGTTAAAAGCCCCGTACGAGGGATCTGTCCCAGCCTGGAGCAAGAGCGGTCGCAGCCAAGCCGAGCACCCTGCCTCACACGTACTCTCTCCTGTACTTTCCTCCTCTCTCTCTCTCTCTCTCTCTCTCTCTCATTCCCTCCTACTTTCCATCCGTGAGTGAGAGTGCACGCTCATTCAGAAGGTGCGTCTGAAATCTACTTGCTGTGAACCCGGAGACAGCACTGCAAGGACATTTTTTTCCTCACTGCAGTAGCACATGGACTAAATTTTCTCCAGAAACAGAAATAACAACAAAAAAGTAGTCCAACTCCTAGCATAAAGCAACATTTTTTGCCTTCAAATTTTTTGATGCACACATGTAAACAAAATCTCTCTGCATCCAAGTTTGTTTGGGTTTTTTTTTTTTTTTTTTTTTTTTTTGGAGATATTCCACAGACAATTTTCGGTCTGTTTGAGTCTGCTGTGTTGCTTGAGACCAGACTGTGTGAGGGGCATGAGCAGAAAAGAACCTACCTGCCTGAAAGTACCTGCCTGAGAATTTGAGATTTCTCAAGTTTGAAAATTCTCCCACAAGCTGCAAGGTAAGTACACAAATCTGAAACTTTACTTTCCTTGCCTCAGTTGCCATGCCATTTTTGAAATTGTTTCTCATATCACGTTGCAGTAAGCTACTGCAGATGAAGCCAAGGGCAATACAGAATAAGAGTAAAAACAGACGGCTTTGTATCTCAGTCATGAGACCGACATAATTCTCCCTGCACCGCTAACACTTGGCACAGGGCAATGCTCAGCAGCTTAGCAAAATGCCCCACATTTTACAATTTTCCTTCTTGTCAATCTTCTCTTCGTGAATTGATCGTTTTCTGTTCATTCCAGCCGTGTACTTTTCAAAGTTGTTCACTGCAAAATTAAATTCCTTGTCAAACATTTCTTTGGTGATAGCTGTAATTAGGTAATGATTTTTCTCACCGTGTGCTATTTCCTCTGTGTTTGTGCATGTGTGTGTGTTCTATTGGCTCTGTTGTGGTGTGTGATTCAGGTAGCACAGCGGGGAAGTCACACAGCTGTTTAAGAGTGAGGCAGTGACTTGTGCAGTCAGACAGAGTTATATAACCGCCCCGCAACCTCACGCTGACTGACACCTGGGACTGTTTGGTCTACACTCTGTTGCGCATCACCTCCACCAAGCCATATTTAGGTTCTCTCATGGGCACTTGCTTGCCCTTCGGACCCTGAAAGTGGTGTGCTTTGGTCAGCTGTCAGGTGCAATATGTCTCATTAGTTGGCACAGTGGGTAAGCATCATATTAGGACACTTTTAGCACATATACCTTGATGTTGTCCATAAAAGTTCATTCATGTTCGTCTTGATTTTTTAACTAAAAGATGCTGAAACTTGTGCTTGAAGCATATATGAAGCATAAACAACCTCATTTGTGGGTAATAGTGAGACAATAGGAAAAAAAGGAAACAAGAAAAGTTTGTTGTTCTAATGTATTGTCCACACTCGTATTCACTAATACATTTCTTCTTAATTGAGCACAGGAGCGAACTAGAACAACACTGAAACAGAGACTGTCTGGAAAAGACAACATGATTGTTACAAAAACTTTTAGTTTTCAGTATGGGAGGAGGCCAGCATGTGTCGGAACGTGAACCTGTGCATGAGTACAGCTCATTATAACATTATTAAGCATGTCCTGGAGCACATATGGCTGAACTCTTAGATTAGAATAGAGGATGAAGATGGGTGATGAAGACATTAAGCAGAGGCTCCTTCATCCTCACAAATCATCAAGGCGGATTTTTTTTTTTGCATTTACAGAGGGAACATTCCTCTGCACTGGAAGCCTTGTGTATCTGCTGCTGTCTGTCGCAGGGCTTGAGGAACCTGGAGTAAGAGATAAAATGCTGTGTAATTGCATAATACACACTTGTATTTTTTTGTGGTGTATTTAAGTTACAAATCCATCATGTGACCAGATCTATATTAGCTGTACTTTATTTTAAATACTTTAAATCACTTCACATAACTGTTTTTTGATGCTTAACAAGGTTGAGTAAGATCATATTTTATGCATTATATCTGTATGGGATTCATCAGGCGCTCTTATCCCTGAGTAATTTGGAGATGAGGGTTTTGCACGGGATGGAACAGTGGTTTTAGGTTCTTGTGGGATTCAAACCAATTTTATGGTCACCAGCTCAGAGTTTAGTTACTCAGGCCACCGCACCAACATCCCACCTCCCCTTTAGTGTATAGATGTTGACTTTTGCAAGAATTCTCATTGGTATTGATGCCATATTATACATGTGAGAGCTAAACTGCAGTAGATATCTTCCAGGAATTTAGGCTAATGGTCACCACTGACAAACCAACACAGTACTTTTACACCACCATGTTTAATGTCCTTTCTTGACCCTCCCCCTGCTCTTGCTATGTAGTTGGCAAATCATAGAAAGCCAACCACTTAAGCTCTCTGCGACAGTAATGGCAGGAACATGCCGTAACCATGGATGCCCACTTCTGGGATGCCCCATTACTCGGTTGCAGCTTTTATGATGCTGGTTGGCACTGCCAGCTGTGGTCTTTTGAAATGTATTTCTTTCTTTATTGCATTGCAATCCCAGCAGCCTCATTCAGGCTTTGAAATATGGACTTACCATTACCAATGTTCGCTCAGAAGTAACATTGATGTAGGAGCCCCAGTTTATGCCCGAACCGCCTGCCTGGTTGATTTGGGGTGTATGCTCTCACTGAAGCTGCTTTATATGCTAGGTTTAAGTGCAGAAGCCATGTCCATCCAGGGGAGCTTTTTAAAACTGCTGGTGTTTTTCTTATTGTCTAGCTCTTTGCTTCTCATGAGTAGGTGAAGTGGAGAGAGAATCCGTGGTGGTCTACTCTGGAGAGGTTGAAAACAAGTGAGGAAAAAACGAGATATTTTTTTGTTGATGCTAGAATGAAATTTTTTAGTCCCATCCACCTTTTCCCCATCTAACATCCTACATAGAAGAGCGATGTTAATCCATTAGATATGGTCAATCAGTAGGTCAGAGAAGACATAGAAACCAGCTTTTCAATGTCCGAAAACATATGGAAATCAATTGGATATCTCTTGGTCTGGTCCTTTTGTTCATGAACTTTTTTTATGACGCTCTTTAACATTTCCTTAGCAAATGAGCTCTCAAGGCGGTTTGTCCAGACACAGCCACTAGAGGGCAGCATTTCGGACACGCTTCAGTGGCATGGAATCTTGTGCTTTTAGAGGAACGTGAAGAACGCTGTCCCACCCCATACCCACAGGATCTCGGCCAGAGCTGCTGTGAGGCAGCACATTGGAGATAAATATTTTCAAGAGACAAAACAAAGACTGGTTTTTAGGCTACATAAAGGCCTTCTTATAACAATGCCAAACGAGAGCATCATCCATGTTCATGAAGCAGTATGAAAAGACATTGAGTTGAATCTAGAAAAGATTATTTTGCAGATGTTTTGCATGTAGTGGAATATTCTTTCTATATCATGTATGAATTATATTAGATTGTAATTGAATTTAATTGAGTTTATAAAATTCATTACCAAATGATCTGTCAAATTGAACTGAAATACTGTTAAAATTCCAGAGTTAATAGGGAAATTTACTATTATAAGCTTTGTACCTGCTATATTTGGTGTTCACATTAAAAAGGAAATGAAGGAGAATACCACTCATTCTCTAGGAAAGGCAAACGCCCGCCTGTCTTACTCTCCTGGAACCCACACCCCCATCTCTCACCATTACCATTTGCTCCTCGCTCATTGAAGGGAAAAAAAAGAGGAAAAACAGTCCAGGCACTTAATGCACAAAGCAACAAGGTGCATGCCTTTCTCACACACCATGCTTTTCCTCAGCATCTGTGCTCTCCTGCTGCTGCTGCACACGTCTGTAATTCCACCCGCTCTCCACTTAAGGCCCAGCAGACGGAGGCAAAACAGCAGATGAGAAATCACCTTCAAATCTGTCGGAAACAGCACTATGGCACGAGTCTGGTCTGCAATCAGCGCCGCACTTAGCTCCACGCTGCCGATTAGATACCGTGCATATGTGCGTGCACGTGTCTGTGTGTGTGTGTATGTGTCTCGACATCTCATAAATTAGGCCGAGATGTCAGCTAAGAGTGCTGCCGGCAGTTCTATTTAACATCTTGTCACACCAGGCTACATTCCCATGTGTTGTACATAAATTGATCTGGACAGGAAAAGAGGCAGACCCATAGGGGGAGCTTGGGTTATGTGTGGGTTAATCCAAAGAGATTTAAGGGATTTAGTTCCATGAATAATTGCTTTTTGGGGGCTTCTATCTGTCATACTCTTTTGAGGGAAAACCTCTTTTTTTCCAATAAAGGGTGTCTCTCATTTAAATCATGTTTTTACTCCATGGTAACATGCAGTTCCCACATTTAGCATTGCAGTTGCATCCTTGAGGAGGACATGGACCCAGAGGTCCTTTAAAGGTGCATAAATGTAATACTTCTGTGCCTTGTTTCCACCATACGGAATAATAAATCTGTAAAAGAAGAAAATGTCTCTGGGTCAGATGAACAGAAGAGCATTTCTTTATTTCTTGCTAAACAATACTCTTCTTGAAATAGACAACTGCAGCCAACAGAGACGTAACCTGGTGAATGCAATGCACTGTCCAGTCTTGAATCTAAGAGATCATATGGCCTTCATCAGGGCTGCATCCTAGTTCCATCAGTCGTGTCCAACTTTCAGAACATGTGTTGGCTTTGCACTGGCCCCTTTCCGTCTTGAGCACAAGACTCCGCACAATAACGATGAAAACAACATCCTTCTCAGATGCTCTGTTCCTCATTCGGTCCTCCCTCCGTCCCTCGCCTTTCCTCTAATTTTGCCTTTACGCTTCTCCCCTCTGCCAGATCTTATTCTCACATTCTGCTCTCTCCCACATTCTCCTCACTCTCTCCTCCTCCTTTCTAAAATGCGCTGGACGGTGATGGCTTTTTCCGTTCCATTGGCAGCAGAGAGAAATGGGGAAGCTTGGCAAACGGCTGTTATTATTTTTCCTTTCGCTCACCATCAGCTCTGTCAGCAGCCTCTCTGTCATCGAGAGGCCTTTGTAAAAGTCTCCACCATCAGAATCAAAGCTTGCTTATCAGCACCGTACTTCCTTGGGGAGGTTGGTCAGGCTTATAGAGGGAGCGTAGGCCAGTGATCTGCCTGCCGGAGGGGATATGGAAGGCATTGTGAACCTTTTGGATTTCTTCTCCCCTCCAGATGTCACCCATAAGAGTTTCTTCACTGAAAGAGACAGATCCATCTCTTTAGCCATTGTTTTGTCCATGGACTGCTGGTGCTGCTCTGAAATTTCAAACAATTTACTGAATAAATGCTTTTATCTCTCCGTTTCTCCATGCCCCTCCTCTTTCTGACAATCATGCTCTCAAGCTACTGTGTACTAAAAGTATTTAACACAGAGCTGTTATACATGTTTTGGCACAGTGGGACGTGGCAGTAATAGTCCAGATTCAACCGCTCTTAATGTTCTTCATGCGAGACTTAGCTTGAAGAAAACACTACAGAGGAGGAAAGATTCCAGAGGTTTTAAAAACTGCATAGAGCAAGAAAATATCCAACAAAATATTCCGGGAAGCCAAGGGGAACACAGGGTAAGAATTTAGCACCAGAAAATAGAAATTCAGTTTCAACAAACATGACATGTGGTGTTACTTTGGAGAATGGGATTTCCCGTGTTTTAATCTGATATTCGGTAATACACATATTTGCCACACGGGTTGTCCAATCTAAAACCGCTGGTTCATGGATGCCAGATTCCAGAGCCACAGCCTAGAATGTGACCTTGCTTCACAGTATTGATTCTGCTCAATAACTTTAATCTAGCTGTACACAGGATTTTCATAAACATCGCTCTTCCTCCTTGAAATCTGATGGAGTCACATAACAAAAGGGAGATGATTTGCTGGAGACGTTACACAAGTTTTATTTTGTTCTTCCTGCACTATAACTGCACTACTGAAAGGCAGATTCGCTGTAGATTTGATATCATTCAAGTCTTTGCCCCGTCTTGGTGCTCCATGCTCAGCAGCCAGTTATGACATGGGTTTCTGAGATTAGAGCAAAATGCAGAACAGCCCCAGTTCCTTCCTGGTTCAAGTCCTTCAAATAAAATTATTGCTCTTTGTGCATGAGGCCAAGGTTTCCCCCACTATACAGACTATAGATGTAGATGTTGTAACTGATGTTTTATTGGAATAGGGATAAATAATAGGGCTTTTGAGGCTATTTAAATTTGAATGAGTTCCGTTTTACACATGCTCACCAGCTGCATGTAGACCACTTGTGAAAATTAATGAACACTAACAGTAGCCTAGTAATCTGCTTCCGTGGGTGGTGTGGGAAACATTTCAAATCTTCATGGTTTAGAATTATGAAAATAAATGTGGTCACCACCACACATTCCACACCTTATACCCACGCATGTGGTTCCTCAGGCCTTGACAAAACAAATTCTGTTTTCTCTAATGTTTGTCTTGTCCTGAAGTTGTCCAACAAAGGTCTTCCCTCCCAGGCAGGTTGTTTGGTGTGACATGAGAGAGCTTGTCGAGCTGGACAAAGATGAGAGCACACAAATGGGCCATATCCCATCCAGTTCCCAAACACAACAGTCCATTTGTACTGGACTGTAACCACAGCAAGGATGAGATCCATGTTAGCACGGAGAACTGGCTTGAGTTGTTGTCAGTTTGACCTTTTGCCCATGCTGGAAGTGGTGAAAATGGCAAAGGAGATGGAACATGCTGACAGTACAGAAGCTGGTTGCCACAGATTTTCTAGAATCTTCCTTTTGGAACTTTTTTACACTTGAGGTTTCGTAAGAGCTCCTAAAATAGTGCACCTGTAGAGTCAGACCCTTTAGAGTTATTTGAACATGTCGGTGAGCGCACATTAAAATCTCCAACACCTCCAGAATTTCCTTAGCAATCATCTAAGTGAAGATATTCTCTGGCCAATAAACACAGTATTTAATTAGTCTGCGCTTCGACTCCATTACCAAAATGTTTCATGTGGCTTACAGCTGGTTACATGCACTTTCTCTCTCCCCTTTCCTTCCTCGAATCTCGCCAATAAAATCTCTGTTTTGTTGCTGCTGCTCTAATGCAAACCAGAGCCCTGGTGATCTCTGATGTGCCAATAACCCCACAGTGCTTGACTGGTCCAAGCACAGAGCGCTCCTTCCTACCCTGTGGACAGATTGCTTTTATGAGAATAAAAAGAAATCCTCACATGTGTTACAAGAAGCCACAATATTCATTTTCATGTGGGTTTCTGCCTGTGCATTAATTTTCTAGCAGCGTGTGGGTGCTTTGATTTGTGAGAGGTTTGGAACAGGTCTCCAGCATTTAGCCTTGCTGCGCAGAGGTTCAAAATTTTTCTTGATTGCGGGACCATACTGCAGGCCATAATACCTTTTTGCTGCCATTTTTTCCCCTTTGAAAGTCATAAAATGTTCACAAGCTCCAATTAAAAAGAGTGTGCACTCTCAGTTTAATGATCAATTGCTCCCTATTTTCTTTTTTGTTTCTTCAAAGTTCAAGTTCTCCTTTCTAGCTTGATCCAACAAATTCCTTCCGAAAGAGTTTCTCTTAGGTCCACTTCAAAAGATTTTAGTATCAAAAATTTAATTGAAAAAGAGTTTCTACTCTGTTTGAGATGTTGTTTTTGGTAGGAGGTGGTCCTTTCCAGGGGTGCGTTTCCCAAAAGCACAGTGTAGCGTATATTAGCAACTAACATAGTGTTGCTAACATAGTGTTGCTAATATAGTTAGCAATATGTTAGCAACCATGCATTTGGGAAACACACCCCAGATCAGTATGGTTCTAAAATGTCTTCTTGTAATGACTGAGGGTGGAGGCAGATATGGGGAATGGTGATGGTGCAGGCTAGGTTTATTTAAAAATGAGACAGAAACAACTAAATCCCTAAAACAAACAAATCACCAGATGAACATGTCCTGTAACGAGAGCATATATATAAACGCGGACAAAAACATGGGACCACTGAGGATACTGAAAAACGTAGTGGTAGACAAAAACAAACCCCCATAACACATGTTAAATGCCAGGAAAAACTGACCTTAAATCGGGCATGCAAATGCAGAGGTATAGGTATAACAAGGGGCAAGAACATGGTAGGGGAGAACACACACACTGGGGAAATGGATAAAATTTCCTAGAACTCCGGAGACTGAGAGCACAGGTTAAACGACAAATCTCCTGGGGCAGTTATTAGAGTAACGGTTAGGGAGGTGGCACGGCATGCTGTGTTCACAATGACAAATAATCGCTCACTTTCATGTGAGACAAATGAGCTCATACCGCTTAGTAAGCACTAGTAGCCTGTGAAATATCTGTCTTGTGTTCTCTGTTCTATTTTAAAAATCTCTGGATAAATGTCCTTCTGTTTCTTTCTGTTTTCCGTTTCTTTCAGTTGTTCAGTTCAGTTGGTAGATTCTCAGCACTGGGTGACTCATGGACTGTGACCAACCCTATTATCTGCATGTCATCATGGTAATATTGTTCAATTGATGAGATGTCAGCTGTGGGGCATCTTGAGTTCAAAGTGACCTGTAACACAAGCCCATGAGGAGGACAAAGACTGAATTGTACCTGTGAACGCCAACTGTAACAAGGCTTAGCCAAGTTGGGGGGTCACAGTGCCATCGCCCAGATTGACATGCTTGAAGATGACTCTGCTTTATAGAGAGCGCGCAATCTCCCTCAGTTCAAACATTGTTGTCTCTGACAGATTTCTTTTCCTGGCAAAGTTTTCGTTGAATCTAAAACAAACTTTGTAAGGGGAGCACGATGAGAACATGATCTGTGCACGCAGAGTCTCTCAGTGGTCCTGTAAAGGCTGCCTGCGGGGATCTCTGTGCGAACGGCCCAGTCAAAACAATGCAAGGCGAGACTTTTGCAGGAGGAGCCTACCCTCTATTCCCACAATAATAATCCCAGATCCCTCAACACTTCTGTGCTATTTACCCTCAATTTATCAGTGCTGTCTACACAGACACTTCCCTAATGAACTTATCCCGGTCTCTGGAGGTCCTTCTTTATTATCAGAATAACAGACATCTCTCTTGGCAGTTTGGAGTTTTTAGTAATGAGGATTTTCTTGCCTCCATTTGATTGCTGGTACTGAACCATATGATTACTGATTGATTGGAGTACAGTGTAAATCACACTAATGCAGAAGGTCTCTTGTTTCTCTTGAGGAGGGACAAGCACAGAGAATTGCTCAGGTTGCAGTGAGGACAGGAGTGTGAGACATGGGAAGTGATTTAAGTGGTGCAACATATGTCTTAAGTTTCTCTGTCAGTATGATAATGTATTTTAAAGGTACTGCACACTGACATCTCCTTTAGCTATAAAATTGCAATATTGGTGTATTTCTGAAGGTCACATATATTCAATTCATTTTAATTCACTTAACATATAATGCACTTTATATATAACCAGCCCAAACCCCCAACAAGCAAGCCTGAGGCAACAGTGGCAAGGAAAAACTCCCTCAAGCAGGAAGAAACCTTGAGAGGAATTAAGACTCGGAAGGGGATCCCATCCTCCTCTGGGCGGCCGGGTGCATGACCATTTAATACACAAGTTAACATTAGTTCAGATTAATTGTTAATTAATCATTTTTAAAGAATTGAACATATAAAAGTAGTCAGAAGGATGCTTTCGAATCCTGGGTTGTTGCTGGGACTGCTTACTAAGATCCACTCAGCCACATTAAGCTAAAGTTCAGTTCAGTTTTAAATTTGGATTCCATATAATCAGATAGTCAATAGTCAGAGGGGCGCTTTCTAATCCCGAGTCATAAATAAAACTATAGCGCACAATATTTAAAAGAATAATGCATTTTCATTATTGTTAATCTATTAATATTAGCAATATTTCTGACATTATCTGTCAGCTATAAGATGACAAGACAGACCTTCTCCATGCCTATGCAAATAACTGACTAAATGCACGATCAATACATCATTAAAGTTTTTTTTTTTTACATCTCTCATTTAAAGTGGCTAAACTACACCTCTGTTTAATTTGTGCTACAAAGATGTACACACACTCATTGTATTTCACCATTTTATTAATTATTTCCCTCCGCTGTTATGTGTGTTCAGTATATGAAAATGAATCTGTTCACATAACCAAGCTGAAAGCTGCTTTTTTGTTAATCCATTCTTTTTTCTCAAACTGCAGCCTACTGACTTAGGCTGTTTTTATTGCATAACCGGGCTGAGTGGTAATATCAGTTTGCAAGACTTTTAAATGTTTTCTGTCCACAAAGCAAAAAAGTGGGGGAAAAAACCCTTATGCATCTCCTGGGACTAGTTCTGTATGAAATGTGATTATCATGTGTCCATGAAATACCCATTAGTTCTAAATTCCAGCACTAAATTCCAAGGGTTCCAGACTACAAATTATTCAAATGCACAGATATTTATGGGTAATGCAAAGGAATGTGGCCTGTAAAGGCTGTAGTGATTATTGTAGTAATCTTCTCCATGTGACAATCACCTCCCTCCTTTCCCTTGCTCAATACGATTATTCCATGGGGGGAAAAGCATACTTGGAAGCCATACAGCCAAACTCCAATTGACCAAGTTGTTTTCTTTAACTTCAGACATAACACTCCCCTTCACTGTCTGTCCTCCTTTGGAAATGTTTGTGTAAGAAAGTGATCATTAATCCTAAAATGGACCAAAATGATGCTATGTTGTATTAATGGCCATCTATTGTACACACTTGCTGCATTTTTTAGATGAAAGATTCAGCCACAGTTTCTTTTACTCTGCATTTCACATGCTTTCAGGGCCCTAAACAGCTGCAAGTGTTCTTGCAAAATCTTGAGGCTGGAAAGTCATCCACCCCTCTAACAGAACACCCGTGCATGCAGTCACAGGCACAAAATGAGTTGCAGGAATATTCATTCTTAGTCACACACAGGAATTTGAGAATGGGTTGTTTTGATCAGGTCCAAGTAGATCCAGACTGCTGAGATCCAGACTACTCTCATCATCTTTATCACAGCTTGTTGGAACTAGAGGCAGGGCAAAGCGGGAAACCCAGTGCCTACTCACTGCGGTGTGATCAGTGGCGATATGGGAGAAGGTGTTGGACTGAGGTGATCGGATACACTGCAGCCTTCATCCATTTCCTCAGTCTTAGTCTCTGCCCCTTCCCCAGTCCTCTGTGGATGGCTGGAATGTTTCTGTAATTGCTTTCAGTCTGTTTGTAGGATTGCTTGTTTACAAGCTGTATTATCCCTATGTGACTTTTGGGAGGAAACAGGACACTGGGGCAGGGAAGAGGTGCCCTATTGTTCAGTCACTGATCAAATGCATAAATCGTATATAAAAAGTTGCTGGTAAAAAGGGATATTGAAAGTGATAGTGCATTAATAGATAGAAGTATAGAAGTATAAGAGTTATTGTGGTACTCAATACAGTTTTATATGGGAATATTATAAGAGCGAGACTGTAATGAAATATGGAGCCAATGTAGAGCACATATTCTCTCACTTTCCCTCTCTCTTCCTCTCTCTAACCTAATCTTGACGCACAGCTACAGGCTCCCCATAATGTCCCCCCATAGGCGATCATATTCAAACTGTATTTTAGGCACTGTTTAACTCATTCCAATAAAAACCACAGGATCCTTATTAGGCTGCCTGGATCTCTGCACGAAGAGACAGTGTGAGAGAGATGGAGAGAGATTTTGGAAAAGCAAAGAGAAGGCCAGAGTCAGACAATGTTTGTTTTCTTGTCTGTTCTTTTTGTCTAGTTCTCGCCGGTTTAGGTGGGGGAGCCGAATGCCGATGTTGGATTTAGTGTGTGCAGGAAGGAAGGTGTGAAAAGTTCATGCTCCTTACATCCTGCAAAGTATGGCCCTTATTATTTCTGTCAGTTTTTTTATGCAGGGAACATAAAAGTGACTGTGAATCTAATGGGACATAGAGGGGTTTTTAATGAATTTATCTAACAGAAGTTCCAGCCCCTGCTTCCAAATGGGCTTTCATCTTCTTGATTCACAGCTTTGAATCTTCATCCAAACCCAATAATAGCACCGTACAGCTGAACATTCCATAGCTATTATTTTTGCATTATTTTTCCATTGTTATGAATACCAGGACAGCACCATATTCTTTTAGCTTATGTCACGACTGTGATGGACTGCCATGTGCTTGTGTTTATCTTTTTCCCCCATGTTTACCATATATGGTGTAGAATTAGGAAGTTTATAACTTTAAGTCTTTTAGTGATTAGATCTCTTCAGTTTTCTCAAGTGACTTTCTTTCACATTGTAGGGCAAATACTGTTTTTGTCTGTCGGACAGGGTTGTGTTTCATGTAAATACAGACACATTACCATGAACCAAGAGGGTTAGGGTTAGAGTTCAATTCAAGCTCTGGCCCACCCTCAGCACTACCACCATGGGGTTCCCAAGTTGTTTCAGGTGGACAATCCCTGTAATTAGGAAATATAAGTGGCTCTGGGTAAGTGTCTAAATGTAAAATGTAAAAGTCAGATTGCAAGATCAGCTAATGGTACATCACACCTGGTTCTTAACTACTGTATTTAAAGTAATTGCAATTTACTAATCCTAGATTTATAATCTTTCTATAATGTTATATGTTTTTTTCAGAGATGTATTTAAGTAGACTTTTCGGGTATCTGTACTTGACTTTATTTTTGTGCCAACTTTGAACTTTTATTATGTACATTTTTAGCATGATTATCTTTACTTTCTACTCCTTACATTTTCAAACTAGGCTCATTACTCGTATTTCGCTTAATTTAAATTACGTTTATTAGGCCATTTTGACATACATTTGACCTATTCTGTATCAATAATGCCAGCCAGAACACAATAGACAACACGATAGACACAATTAAGCGAGAAAGAGAGAAAAAGAAACTAAAACCATGCGGCAACTCCATGATTGCAGTGGCAAAAAGAGGATTAGCTCTACCAAATTCAGTTTAGTTCAGTTTATTTATACAGCACTTTTTACAGCAATATAATATTTTTTTTATGATGTGTTTAGGATAGAAGCAATCATTATATATAAAGACGGCAATGTCCAGTGGAGCTTTATTTTTCTCTGTTTGCACTCTACATAACGCTTGGACATGGAGTCCAGTCAGCTATGCCCTAAAATGGTGGTTTTGTCCTTCGCAAGGGTACTTTATACTTTTATACGTTTGTATGTTTTAGAGCCTGTACTTTTCACTTTAAATTGAGTAAAGAAGTCGAGTCAATACTTCAGTCTTTTTAAACACATGTATCTATACTTCTGCTTGAATGAAGAATGCGTGTACTTTTGTCACCTCTGGTTTTGTCTCAAAGTTGGCATTAGAGGCATGGGTCAGGTCAATCTATGTGAACAAGGCTCCAACAATGTAAATCAAACCATTACTCATCGAAAGGTAACTCATAAAAGGTCCCACTGGCTTCTGCATTACCAGACATGCAGACAGCTGTTTGGTTTTCTCTAATATATTTTGTCTCCTTGGTCTTGCTCACAGTGGTATGTTGAGCTCCAGGGTGCCTATGGACGCATGCCCAGTTTTCAAAGATCATCAGAGTTAGACTGAAGTGCCAAGGAATCTTTGTCTTGTCCAGTAAAAACGGCGTTAGTCCAGCAGGGATTAAAATGGCATTCAGTCTAACGCCCCTAGAAGCCACAGAATAAGTGGGGGCAAATGGAAAGTGGGAATTCCTACTACATGACCAAACCTTTGGCTTTTCTCAAAAGTCTCAACATGAGCGCTACTAAAGTTATTTGTAACCAGCACAATGTTTGTAACAGGAGACATTTTGGGTCAAACATTACACAGAGAAATAGTTCCACAGATCAGATATTTTAATACTATGTACAAAAATGACATTGGCAATGCATTTATGGCCTATTTATTTAGATGAACAAACTGTGTTTTTATACTTTTGACATGATTAGCTTCTGATGGAAAATACATCTTTCTGACATAATGCTTGCTGTACATTGAGAATTTGGTATGAAGCTGGTAATTTGTCAGATGCAGTTTGCTTTGATTTATACTTTTTCCCCTCATGCGTAAATGAGCTGCACCATATTCAATGTCAAGGAGTGGTTTTCCCATAGCCATTTTTCCTCTGTGGCTGGAATGGGGGAAGTTCTTTGTCAAAATACTGAAGTCCACTGATTTTAGTCCCCTTTTCCCAAACCTAAGTAAACACTTTCCCTTCCAAACCATACTAAAGGGAAGATTTAGACAAAAACACACTGCTTGCTCAGCATCTGATGAATGGTTGGGATAAGAAGGGGGTTGTTTGCGTAATTTGCATGTCCTTTACTTGGACTCATTAAGAGCATATTTTCAAGCCATCGCATTATCGTGAACTCGTAGTAATCATCTTTTGCAGCAGTGAAGCTCCAAATTGGTCTCATTTTCCTCTCAAAGTGTATCCTGTCTTTTTGTATTGTTTTGTGTCCTGATTGCCAAAAATGAGGGTGTGGGAATCTGTCTTCTAAATTTTCTTTATTGTTTTAATTTCTTGTGTGTCTTGTGGAATTTTGCATTTTTGTGTGGCTCAACACAAAATTATGCTGGGATACATTCTCCATTATTTCTCCCACCGTTAGTTTATGGCATTGGTTCTGCAGTCCATTGGTAAATCTGCATGACAGGAGTCTTTTACGCTATGTATGATTTCTAAACAGTCTTGGTTTAAACAGCATTGTAGGGAATTCTAACATAGATCTTATCATTCCTCTAGGTTGAGATCTAGATTTTTTTGAGGACTTTCTTAAGGCTAATATTCAAGATGTTTTGGACCCCCACATGACTTGATTTCAAAAGTCTTCCCCTTTCACTCAGTCTTAGCCATAAATACAGCCCAAGAACAATGCCCAAAATGTTGAAATAGAGTTGCAGTCAAGTAAACAACTGATAGGGCAGTTGAAAACATAGCGGTTAGGGCGTTCGCCCCGTGATCGGAAGGTCGCCAGTTCGAATCCAAGAACTGGTAAAGGTACTCATGAGCAAGATTCCATCCCCAAGCACTTCTCCCCAGGTGCTGCCCTTGTTAGCTGCCCACTGCTCCATCAGTGGTGTGTTGTGGTGCACTGTGTGCTGTGCTGTGGTGTAAATAATCACTCACTTTGAGTTAAAGTAGTTTGTAGGTGGCACAATTGGCAAAAATGGTTCTTGTTATGGACCAAACTTGTTATGTTCAGGTCCAGATGTATCAGCAAACATAATAGACAAGTACCAAACAGAGCACCACAGAGAAAGTGTATGCAAAATTTGTGGCAATTTAAATAAGTAAAGTTGCTTGAAAACGTATAGTGAAAAAATCTGTCTTTCTGTGAACATTATAATAAAAGTAAAGCATTGAATACAGTGTTAAAAAGAGCCAGGCTCCTTTTGCAGTTGTTAAAATGAGGGTGACCCTGTCAATAGAAGAGGAGTGGTGGAGTATGCTGTCAGGGGTTTTTTTTTATGTGAACAGAATTTTAATGGAGTTCCCTTTTTGTTGCAACTGTGGAGCTAATGGTCATCCCTTGTAAGGCAAATTTGAGAGAATAAGTCTCAGATGAAAAATGAAGAAAGGGGGAGTGGGTGAATCCATTGCAAAGCGTATACCAAGAGACAGGCCCATAGTTTGGCATTGGGCAAGAATTTCCGTTAAATGGCAGGGTTTGGGAACAAGATAATTGCTCTAGCAGAACTGAGCCCCTCATCCTTCCATCTCCCATAAAGCATGACGATTTACTTATTACTGCACTGAGAGACATTCAGCAGTGGATATATTTTAACCACCTTTCCTAGACTCTATCACAAAAATCTCCTTATTAGACTCTAAAAAGCCTATTTACCAGAATGTGGATTGAGGGAGCTTTATTCTGGTTTTTGTACATCAAGACAAATCAAATTTAGGTCAGGAGAGTGTTTGTCCAGCCGTTCGGTGTTTTTGGGCCTGACTCTCCCTCTCCCCTCTCTGGCTGTCTGGGTCTGCGGCATGCTGGTGTGTGTGTGTGTGTGATCCTGGATTAATGATTGAGAAACGCAGGCCTGTTGGTTCCACTCGCACAAGCCTCTGACTCACGTTTGGATGGACCTTCAAACATGAATGAGGTGAAACGGGGTCACACCGTCTAGGATGAAAACAAATCATGGCACGGAAATCATTAAGCTAGCATTAGAGCTGCTAGCTTGTGTTTTCTGCCGATATACAATGCTCTCAGGTCTTTTTGAAGTAAATAATAGTGATCATAATCTCATTCATACTGATTGGCCCTCTCATTTTGAGGCAGTCTGAGTCTACCCAGCACTGAAATGCAGCCCATTTCTCATCCCTCCAGTGAGACTGTTGCTTTGGCCAGAGCTGTTGTTTGGGTGGAAATGTGTCTTTGGCATTTTATCTGTCCTCTTATCGACTGCTGCTTTGCAGGAATAAGAGTTTAAATATTTGTTTGACCCAAGGCTCCAGATAAATGTGTACAAGTCAGCGTGAGGAACGTGGAAAGTTCTTGTGTTAAAAGCTTAGAGAAAGTTAAGACTGTTTTCCAAATCATTTTAAGGAGGGTTTGATTAGTTTATAATTGGGTGGTTGGTGTCAGTGCTGAAAAACAGCGGTCTATTTATGAGACCAGTGTATTAACATTCCTCAATGCAATAAAGTGAAAACCAAAAGGAGCTGTGCTATGAGAGAGTAGAGACCCAGACCACTTTCCTGGGTATAAAACTGTGGCTGATACCACAAGTACTATGCATAGGTGTCGATTAAAGCAGTTATCTAAGAGCAAAACAACAAGTCTGGGAAACATTCTGTGTTCAAGTTTTTATTTTTAATGCATTTATTTATATAAATTCATCAATTCCATTGGCATATTTGAGCTCCACTGTACTGTCCTGAGCTATTTTTCTCCTTTACGTGGCATTTTAGTCAACCTGAGACACACTCCTAAAAATATCCTACTCTCCAGTAATACCAGCATTAAAGTCACTGTCCTCAACTGAGCATGACTCTGTCACTATCAGTTGATATGTTTGAAAATGTGTCATTGTAGAGGTGACCAGAGGAAACAACTCATGAATTATGAACGGCAAGTTTGTTTTGTTTTGGTAAGTTTGTATATTTAAAGAGAATTAATATTGACTGTGTTAAGTTCATTCATTCATTATCTGAACCAATTAATCCCAACTGGGGTCACGGGGACCATAGACTATCCTGGGAACTGACGGGCACAAGGCCGTAAACTTGTAAATTTGAAGAGGTAGAGGTATTTAGGCAAATGATCACATCATCATGATTGAGTTCTGTAATCACTGAAGGTTTAAAGAGAATAAATGATACAAGCAAACATTGCATGGTATTACATACAACCCCAAACACCAAAAAATAAACACTGAAAGCTTGATCATGGTTAAGGTTAAGAATACCTGTTTCCACCGTCCTTTGCTATTGTAAAACTGCTGTGTTTTCTTGCAATACTTATGAAGAGCAACTCTTGCATTTGCATTTATTGCATTTAGCAGACACTCTTATCCAGAGCGACGTCCATTCCCTAAATTGAGGGACAGTCTATCTGGAGCAACTTGGGGTTAAGGGTCTTGCTCAGGGACCTAATGAGGGTTGTGCCAGAGGTACAAATTCACCCCCCATGACCTCTTGGTCTAGAGGTGAGTGTCTTAACCACTAGAAATTTTCTCTATTGTCCGTCAGCTACTTCCACAAAATTATAAAGACATAGAATCTGCAGGTAACTAATAAAAGCTGACCTGTATTGGCCCTTGCTAGTGGCCTAGAGTTGGCCACATTTCTCAGATCAGCCCATGTTAACAAGCATGTCCACTGGGGGTTCAGAGGTTTGATGGTCTGATGATCTTGACAGTCAGGTGTTTGATTTGCTGACAGCCACGGCCTGAGAAATCTGCTGGAACAGCTGAAGCCAGGCCTTGCACTGTGAAAGATGAACTCCTCTACAGCTTGCAAGATGTAACAGGTCACATTCTTCTGACCATCAAAGGCTTATAAAACTTGCGAGGCCCCTCAAAAATGTTTCCAAAGAAGGAGAGCATGCTTACAAAGTGGAAAACACAGAAATAGTCTTCTACTATTTTCTGGAAGCTGCAATTATATAATTTGCTATTTGGATTTCTATTTCATTTTTTACTTAAATGGGGCAGAATAACTTTTCAATTGAATTTCAGGATTTTTGCAAAGCCTTCCTATCCCTAGAATTGCCTACACATCATGTTGGGCCAAGGTGCTCAGTCTCCCCATAACCCATGCACCTGGTCTGCCATCCCACAGAGCTATTGTGTAAGCCCAGCAGGAATGTACCGAGAGAGGGGAAAAACCTTTATATCAAAGAGTGAACTTTAAAGAAATGCAAGGGGGTGGAAGAACGTAGGGCTCCAAGCTTTTTTCCTCTAAATTGTGAGAGGTATTCAAGTCTGAGATCAAACAAAATGGCTTTCATGTCTCTGCCCACCATCCGTTTGACAGACTTGGGTTTCCTGCTCAGAGCCTGCATAGCGTCAGCTTTAGGGCTCTTTTTCCAGCTTGCACTTTTCTTTACTCCCTTTCACGGTTAAAAAACGTGTTTTCAAACCAGCGTACTGATGGCAAGCGCAGCACAGTGAAAATTATAAAGTTTGAAACCTATCTGGTTTCCTTCCCTCTGCATTTCTGGCTTTCTCTCAGTCTGTTACTCTGTTTTCCCCCTCTCCCAGCCATTCCCCCTCCTCACTTTGGTCACAGTTGGCTGCCACAGCTCTGTCAGGACACAGGAGTGAGTAAATCTTCACAGAAGCACAGCAGCCAAGCGAAGCCCTCCGCTTTTAGCAGACCACAGGGAATGTGTGTGTCTGACAGGCATGCCGTCCTCTACCCTCTGTCCCCCCTGAGAATTCTCCTGTGTGCAGTCCTCGACATCCCTAAGTAAAGTGCTCCCATTTTCCCCGTCCTCTCCCTTACAGAGGTGGTATCAGGCCATCAGCACAAATAGAGCACAACACAATGTGGTGCTTTAAGCAGTTAAACAAGGGGCCTTTTTAACTGCCACCGTTTCTTACAGGTTGTTGACATTGATGAGTCACTTTATGGGAACGGAGCGGGTGTCGGGCACACACAGTCACACATTTTTCTCTCCTCTCATGACATAATATGCCAGGGATTGGGTGGTTAGCTACCTGATCACATCACTCTTCCCACTGCCTGCCTAAGCGTTTTACTCCCATTTGCTTAACAACACCCTTTAAACAAATCTGGGGAACGGCAGCACAAACACGCTCTGCTAGACAAAAGTACCTCTCTTTGCCCAGCCTGGAGGCTGTCCCTCTCTACAGCTTGTTTTCACTCATAACAGCGTGGAGCTGCCCACCCTGCAGAGACTCACGCTTTCCGAGCCAGACATTCTCACTCAACACAATTGAGTCTTTTTGAGGGTCAGCTCTGAACTGAACGTTCTTGTGCAAGACTACACTAACGTTAAGTAGTGAGGGCTTGTTTGTTGTAAGGTCATTTTTGCAGTGCTATAGACATTGTAATTGGAATTCGCTATTAGCTGTTGCCTTGATGTGCTTAGCAACTTTAGTGGTAACTGTTTGGACATTGAGAGTTGAAGTACTTGACTGTACTACTAGGCGGTGTTGAGGAAGCTACTTTCAAATGGTAGCTTTTCGAGCTAGAAGCTACTTATGATTTAAAGTAACTCAACTATAACCAAGCTACTCTTTTAATTGGGTAGTTAGCTAAACTAGTAGTTTGGTTGTTAGCTGTCCTCTGACACCTTTACACCGAGAGTGTGTTTGCTACGTGGGCATGGTAGCCTGTTCACTTTTGTGAATTCAACACCAACACCAAACACCTGGTAGTTGAAAATATCTGTCTTTGTAAAGTTTTAGGAGAAGCTACAGTTTTAAAAGTAACATTGCTCCTGATAAGCTAGGTGATAACCAAAAAGTAGTAAAGTTAGCTTTGCTGATTTAATTAGCATTGCTGCACCATATAATGGGTATTTTATCAGCAGAATATCTTTTATTTTAAGCACTTAGTGTATAAATTTGCAAGTTAATCGCAAAATCATTCATATTGTTATATTTATTTTGCACTTCAAGAATTGTACAAAGGCCATGCCATGATGGCAAGACAGTTATAGTGGAACATTAGCCTTTTATTGTGTATTGTTCATATTTGTTAAATAATGCATACCTTCATCATGGCACACTACAATTAACTACACAATGTCATTGTCTTTTGCTTCTAAACTAGCAATATTAGGGGTGAAATTATCCATTTTTATCAGGACAGGGATTATTGTGTCTAGCCTAGTCATGACTGAGTTTGTTCAAGTTTTTATTGGGGTTTGGCATGGCTACAGGAATGTAAGTGAGCAGGTAGAAATGGGAGTTCTGGTAGGTATAATTATCTGTGGATAGTAAATGTCATTAAACCCAGGATTCTTTTCTTTCATTTTGTATGTTTTTTAGTCCAGACAGTTTGGGTGAGCCCCAGACACTTTAACAGTCCATTAAACATAAATTTGCTTTAATTCCGGTGTGTTTATGACTGGAACAGATGTGAAAATGATTCCTAGTCTGCCTCCTCAAAATTAAATCAGATTTCAAGTTTCAAGGCAATTACAAGCACATGTTTGCCTCTCGCTCTTTGGAACTTGACTTATTTATACTCTTAACATCTCAGTAAAAGAGCTCTGATATAGATCAATTACTTTCAGCAGCACTGAGTTGATCCAAATGATCATATCTGATGCTTCCCTGCTCAGACTCTCTCATTTTGTTGCATAATGAGTGTAATGATTTGAGACAGTGTGCTGCAGGATACTGTCAAAGTGTCTTTTCGCTAAGCCAAACAATAATAACCAAGCAAATGTAATCCCACTTTCATTTGAAATATTTTCAACAAGTCAGTGAGGACAACAAGACAATAGCAACAAAGTAGAAGAGACTGATAAAAGACAGCAGCAGACTTTGCCTATGCCATAACTCTGAGGGAGGAAGTATTGAGTTAACCCCCTCTTCAAAAAGGCACGCTTCTCCTGTCCAGCTCCAGGCCTGGTCTAGATTTATAATACACCCCACACTTCTCCCCCATTCCTCTATTTCTGAGCATCTTCATGTCTGAAGCACATCTGGAGATGGGTACAGGACAACAAAAGAAAGCTCTTGCTTCTCTTTGTCTATTTAACCTCAATCTCTCAGGCATGAGGCTTCGTCTCACATACTGTTACTGATACAGAGCCTGATTGTCAGTAATTTGGCTCTGTTCATGGTTCAGTGACAATGTATAACTTTTTTATTTGATGATTTGTTTGTTTTTCCTATGACAACGTGTAAGGTTTGATTGTTGCTATAAGGTTTAAGACTCTTGGCAAGGCTTTTAACATCTCATTCTTTTGCCTTCATGCCATTGTTTGTACATTGTGTGCTAGAACGTGCCAGATGTTCTAAAGAACCAGTGTTGCTTCATGAGCATTACAGCCATAGGTGCCAGATTTGCTGGGAACAATTTTGTCCCCACCACTCTTTAAAATGTTAATTAACTTAACGTTAATGAAAGTCCCCAGCACTTTTCAAAATAAACTGATGCACTTGATTAAATCGCTGTCCTGTAACCTTGATTGAGCTTCTTCTGACTACAATTCGAAACATTCATCTGGAACATTCATTCATTCATTCAGTCATTATTCTCCGAACAGCTTATTGCCAACTGAGGGGGACCGGAGCCCGTCCTGGGAACTATGGGCGCAAGGTGGGGAACAATCCTGGGAAGGCGCCAACACACCACAGGGCACACACACTCACACAATCACACTCTGATTCACACCTAGCCAATTTTAGATTTGCCAATTAACTTATAGTGCATGCTTCTGGACTGTGGGAGGAAACCTGGAGAAAACCCACGCAAACACGGGGACCATCTGGAACGTTTAAGTTTAAATTGCATATTCTTACACCTATTACCCTAGTGAAGATATGCATATGTTTCATGACTGTAATATATTTAGTACCATTACATTTATTCTCAATACCACCAGACTATAGGGGTGTTGCATGTACAGCGAAATGTGGAGACAATACTGAGACTCGGGCCCTTTCTTGTACTTCACACAGTCTAGACTGCTCACATTCAGAGCATGAAAATGATTCCAACTTGTCACCATGCACACTATGATAATGAGTGCCTGCATGTAACAGAGCACCCTGTGAGCGTATTCATGTATCCTATTTAGATAAAGCAAACCATCTGCTTATGTTTCTACATGCAATCCAGTGTTGTAGATGTAGTTCCAAAAGTGTATCAGTAAACTTTTATTCAACCTTTTGGAGGAAAAGGGCATTTTTTTCAATCAAGTCTTCCCAGACCCAAACCCACCACATTCCTCTATTTACACTTCCATGCTGCATCCATTCCCCCGTCTATCATCATCATGATACTCAGTAAATCAGTTGCAGAAGCTGAGACCTTGGCAAGCACCATAATGCTCCTTTCCGTCAGAGAAGGACTTAAAAGTGTCTTTTTCTCTTTTTCCCTTTTTCTCCATGCCTCCATACTCTCTATCTCCCCCTGCTTTCTACAAGAGACACAGGTGAACTACTCCTTCCATTTGCAGTTTACACAGAGCGTTAAAAGCTAAGGTGAGGTTGGGGCTAGCCATCTCACCTTACACAGCATGTGTCCTAGATAATGCTGAGTAGTGTAGGTGGGGAAGGAAGGCTGCACTACCTTTAATCCTTTCAGACACCTTGCATGGAGCGTGGAGCTCCCTCTGCAGGACAGGTCCGCTGCAATTCGTTTGCCAAGTCAAAGTCATCGTTTACAGGAGAGAAAATCATTTTTGAATACAGGTATGCTAAGGCTTTCTGAAAGATGTCATTATTGGTCTGCTGCATGGTTCTGAGCTTACTGAAAGGCTGGACAGTAGTCAAAGAGCTGGAACAGTAATGCCCAGTGTGGGACAGTGACCCTAGGGATCACTGTTGTTCTACTTACTAGATCCAGCTGGACACTTTTGTGCTGGTTACAAACTCACCAGCTTGTTTTAGGTGCATTTTTTAAATCTCAAGTGGAAGAATAACAATGAGAAAGAAAACCCTCACCTCCATCGAATGCGAGAACTTCCATGGAATGGAACCTCTAATTTGCTTTTAATTACCTGACACATGCTGACAACCAGCATTCTTACAGAATGAGATGAGATCAGTGTTGATGTATGCTTCATTTAAACCTTAAAAATAAAGAGCCTCATTCAGCAAATGTTCCAAAGAAGAAATTTGTTCTAAAACCCACTTAGTTATCATTAAGACTTACCAGTGTTTTTATTTAAGGTTCGTTCTTAGTTGAGAACAGAATCTACAACTGCTAAAGAGCACAGAAATGTCATTGCTTGTTTGTGCTAAACATTACTTTGTTCTACATTTAAATATTATACTATTTAAATATCTTAATTTTCTTAAGAACAATTTTTAAAAATAAACTGTTTTGGTGAATGAGGCCCAGTTCTGTTTATTTTTCTCTCAAGACACAGCAAAGAATATATAGTATTTCTATAACAATAACAATAACAATAACAATAACAATAACAATAACAATAACAATAACAATAACAATAATTAATGCACCTTCTGCACTCATTGATTCAGTAGCCCAAGTGTGCTTTCAGAGAAATGTTCCCACAGTCTTCTTTGCACACTCCTACACAGCCACAGACATATATTTAAGTGCACACACACTCACTTCCACATTCACAGATTTAACCAGCCACAGATTCCTTCGTACACATACACACGCACTCACTTTGAGAAATGAACCTCACAGTCTGGTGCCATAACTCTTGGCACATTAATTTCTGTCAGATGGGGAGGCCGCTGGGCTCCTGTATTTCTAAGCCCTACACTGGAGGTGTAATGGGGCCCTGCAGAAGCCTGCCTCTTCATAAATATCAGCAAGAGGGGCCCTGTTAGACCTGAGACCTCCAGCAGCTAGCACAATATCTATCATGTGGATGCTTTTGTGCAGAGAGTTAAGCGGAATCCTGGTAATGCATTTTTGCACTGAAGGTTACAAGTATGAATATGACCAACCTACATCTGGTTAAATTCACATGATGCCGGAGGACAATAAGAAGGAAATATTTTGGTCTTTTTAAGCTTGCGTAATAGTGTTGGCCAAGTCACAACAAGAGCTTGGATTCTGTGCTCAAGGTAAAGTATTTGTCCCTTCAGTCTCCTGTTAGTTGAGCAGTCCTCTTACAGAGGCTGAAGCCTGCATCGGAACACTGAGGCATTTTATTCCCTTCAGGGAGATTTGAAAAAGATTTCCTGGCCCTTATGAAATTATAATCCCCCCTCTCACTCTCTCCCCCCTCCCCCAACCAGTCTTATTCTTAAGGGGGAGCCTGTGCACATGCCTGCCAGGTTGTGAGAATATGCGAGAGGATTACCTCGTGTCGCCCATTCAGCAGAGGTGGAGGGAAAAACTGTGATTAGCGTGGCACATATGAGAAATGGGTCAGAGTGGAGACACTACGGCACCACGGAGACACCAAGAGACCCTCACTAAGCATTTCTTTCTGCGTTATGGTCTTAGACCAGCTCCAATTGGACAACACATTTGGCTTGCTGTGTAACGAGTTCTTGGATTTGCAACAATTTTCTTTCATGTCGTTTTTCTTGCTTTTTAATATAAGACACAGAGCATGGACTGAATATATGAATGAGCAAAAACATTTTACAAGGAAAGAAGGGAGGATTTGCAACCGTTTTAGTGAATGTTAGAACGGATGAGAGGAGTGATGAGATGAATGCAGAGTTCAAGTCGGGCGGGAAACCATTTCTGAATATTCCCAGTCTTGGGAAAAGGAATGAAATTTCGGCTTAAATGAGATTTCCTCTCTGTAAGCCAATTATGTGGCACCCAAAAATTTCACACCCTGCACAGGAAAAAACATAGATCCACTTAAGCTTTGGCAAGAGTTGCAGAGAAAGCTGTACTCTCTAATTGTGCCGTCAACTTCAGCTTATAACTCAGAAACAACCATGCCCTTTGTAAGGGGATTATCTTGAAAGGTAAATATTTGGATGGGCTTTGTTGCAGGGCAGGATAGAAGGTCCTCATTTTTCACGAACATTGTCTTAATTGTCTTAATCTTGTACACTTTATATGTAAATATTCATTGCGCCTCTGAATATATAGTGTCTATACATATACATAGTTTATATAAATAATGAAATTGAACTTTACAATTTCAATGTTAATTATTTATTCTTTAAGACAAAATCTCCAATAATCATCCATTTACAGCATGTATCAGACACGCCTTATCCATAGCAACTTACATTTCCTAACTACAAGCAGGGGTAGTGTAAAAGTTTGGAAGTCTTCTCTGTGATCAGAGGGTTGCTAAAATTCCCATTATCAGGTACCACTTAGGTACCAATGAGGTACTGTCCCCAAGCTCTGCTGCCCACTGCTCTTTCATGGACGAGTTTAATGCAGAGGTCACACATCACTCACTCACTCACTCTCTGGCAACTTGGTGTTACAGGCCTTGCTCACTCGTCCAAGTGATTTTAAGCTTTTCTGGACACCAACAAAGTGTTGGGGAAATGACTTTTAAACAGTAGCTTTCCAAGCTACAAGCTACTTATGATTAAAAGTAAAAGTGAGCAACTGTTTTTCATTGTGAACACGCCACAGCGCAGCACACAGTGCACCACAATGAAATGTGACCTCTGCATTTGACCCATCCGTGAAGGAGCAGTGGGCAGCGCCTGGGTGTGCTTGCTCACAAGAACCTCAGTGGTGCCTTGACTGGAACTGGTGACCTTCCAATCACCGGCCGAACACCCTAAACGGTAATGCTACCAACCTCCACCAAAGTAAAGGTAATAGAAGTAGTAAGCCTAGCAAGTAGTGGTTAGATGTACTACAAGCTATATAGAATAAAGCAGATAGCTACAAAGAAAAGATAATAGTTTCTAGAAAAGAGTTTTAACAGTAGCTTCACTACTGACATGCTACCGAAACAAGTAGGTAATTTAGCAGCATTGTGAACTTTTCTAAGCTACTCCCAACACTGCCAACGATTCATGCCAACACTGACCCACCAAGCAGCAGAGAGAGAATGTTAAGCATGTAATGTGTGTTTGACATTAAACTTTTAGTGTATAATTAAGGTGCTGAAAGTACACTACCTCTTTTTGTGTTTCTCAATGTGAATTCCCTAGATTTACTAGAAACAGCTTATTACTATGCAAGTATGCAATTTGACCCATGCTTCCATCACACCCTATATGGATCCCAGTAGCCTCAGCTATGCAGGTTCCTAGGGCCCCAAAGCCACATTAAGCAAAGGTATGTGCGAGCTCCACCACCGATGGATATGTCCGGGGAGTTCACCTCCGCATGTAACCCTCACTCTGCTGACGGCTACCACCCACGTGGAGCAGCGGCGCAAGCCATTCGTCATTCGGACCGAACGCATGGCACGGGCTGCCGCGCAGTCCAAACACACCCAGCTGATGATTGCTGTTTGAAGGACCCACCCGTTTACTACTACTGTGACCACACACTCCCCCTTTTGTTCTTCCATTTATCCTTCAAACGATCTCTCCTTTCATACAGCACCCACGTCCACTCCCTCTGTTCCTCCTTTACCACCCAGGGAAAAATGAGTGTTGGGAGCAGCCAGCATGTGTCAGTGTTTAAAGGCAGAGACGTGAGGAGGAGGAGGAGGAAAAAATGGCCTCTGCCTCGTCAGGCCTTGGCAGTCCACAATAGGAGCATTCAGACAGGCTTTGTGTTGTAGAGAGACCATGTGGTGCTGGTGGTGGTGGTGGTGCGTGAGTGGATGTCTTGTGGGAGGAAGGTGAGGAGTGTGGGGTTGGGGTGGTTGGAGGTTTGAGCAGAGAGAACAGAGGGAAAGAGAGGGTTAGAGAAAAGAGCTAACCTTGCCAATTCTATCCTCGAAAAAATCATGGAATGAGACAGAGAGTGAAAGAGAAAAAGAGAGAGAGGGAGGGAAAGTAAGGGGAAAAACAGAGCTTGCTGATGGAGTAGGCAGGGAAGGACAGAAGGATCAGATTGTGTCTATGTCTGAAGAGAGACAGGTCAGCGAGAAAAGCAGGACAGACCAGGCAACACACTGCACAGACAGCTTAACAGAGGCACAGACAGAGCTGAGGTCATGCAAGAAAACTTAACCAAGCCAGCACCAGAAGTCCTGGTCGATCCTTTGCCGCTAATTCGATTATTCACCTTTTCGCCTTGATTACATTTCTAATGGTTACTAGAGTTAAGACTGCAGAGGCAAAAAAGAGGTTGAACTCTGTGTTTTGAGATGGAAAGTATAAGGATTCTTGATTATCTCATCCACAGTGGGACTTAGTTTAAGGTGCACTGCTAGGTCAGTGTAAGGAATAGCTGCTGGATAAAGGCCAGGATACTTAAGTCTAGTGTGTTGGTGTGTGTCTGAGTGTATGTGAGACCTATTAGGGACAGACACACAATATCTCATTATCCTGGCGTGCTGATCATGTATGGCCTTTTTAAGCTATTTCTGTCTCTGTACTTGTGGAATAGGAAAGAATGACTCTGTTTCCCTTTGTGCTCTGCTGCCTCGTCTTTGGGTGACACCTGGACCATACTTTGATGTGTTTTAATCTTTTTTGTTTGACAAAGTTCCTCTCGGTGGAGAAATTACTGAATCCCTTTCCACAGTCATTTTTCTGTCTCTGAAAATGTTTACTGGCCCAACTACAATGCTCTTATTGTGTTTTTTCTGTCATGATTAGCTGAAATGTGGAATAGTTCAGTCATGAAGTCATGAAGATGGTCTGGCGAAAGATCACTGAGCATTTCAAATGTGTGCCAGCTGTCTGAAAACACAATTCCAACCACAGCGATTGTGCCTCTGGTTGTGTCTGAATGTCTGCGTATGTATGTGTGTGTGAGATACCAATCACATGCACAATACTCTTTCAATGCATTCTTAATGCATTGTATTACCATTTATGGCTACTTGGTACAACATAATAACTATACAAGTGAAATGAACTCCAACAAGTCTGCCTTCAGACATCTTTCGTCAAACCCCCTAGTGGCCAATAGCTTGTTTAGACCAAGAGAATGTTAGAGTCGATTTCTGCCAAGCTGCTGAATCTCCGTTGGCTAATGCCCAAGCCGATGAAACACATCCTGTTATTATGAGTGTTCCTTCTGAGACAGTAGCACTGTGTGTGTGTGTGTGCGCGTGTGCGTGTGTGTCAGTGTATGTGTGCATATGCACAAGTACATAATTTCTCATCCAGCACCCCCCACACCTCTGGGGAAGGCACATGTATGTTTCACAAAGCCAAGAAAGTGAGACAAGGATGATGAATAATGTCTGATACATGCTGTGTTTTGAAGAACATTTATGGAGAATTACCAGGGACATTTTTCCACATTCCCTACTAACCAAACCTCCCCTGTCCTGTGCGTGTTGAAGGCCCATTGGTGTAAGGTGAAACAGGGATGATTAAATTAGCATGCTTGTCACTCCTTTTGACGAGAGCCTTAGATGAGAACCGTTGCATAATCCCCTTTGGGAGCCGGGGGGAGAAAAGCTGGGAGCCCTGGCGACGGAGTGAGGAATGGAAACCCAAAGGAAACAGACCAAGTTGGCGCTGGAAGTGTAAACAGCTTACATCACACCTCAGCAGGTTCCTCGCAGCATTAAATGGATAATATATTTCTAATGATTCCATTAAACGGTGGCCCAGCGGTGTAAAGGTTGCATGAGCATAGACCCCCTTTTGTGTCCTGCCTCGCAACCCGTCGTCTCTGAGGAATGCTGTCGGTGAAGCAATTTAGCAATGCCTCCGTTTGAATTCAAGCACAGGGGCTTGGTTAGGGCATCTGTTAATGTGGCATACCCTCTGAAAAAGGGAGCACATGCTGCATTCAAATTCGCCGCCACGGTCATAATCGGTGGCTTGTGTCTGCACAGAGCCTGAATGGCAATCTGCGTGTGAGTCGTAAGTGGCACGTCCACAAGCGGTAGGCTAGAAAATAAACTTCCAAATGAGGACGCGGACGGCAGAGCCGCGACTAAGTGAAGCGCCTCTCAGTCTCTTATGGGCCTTACCTCATGCTGAAAAAGGGGATTCTCAGAATAAAAACCTCATGCCCAATTTCCTTCTCTCCCTCCAACTCAATATGCGCCATGTCTGTCAACCAGGCCTGTGCCCTAACCGTGCAAAAACACACATGGACGCACTTGGAAAAACAGCCATTGCACTTTCACTTAACCTCACATGTTCAGTGTTCTTTAGATGGATTAGATGTGTTTGTATGTGTTAGACAGGGAAAGAGAGGTGAGGAGGGGGAGAAGGAGAGAGAGCGAACTTCGAGAGGGATCTGTACTTTTTATGTCTTGTACTTACTCTGTCTCCACTTGAGAAAAGCACTGGGCTGTAGGCCTCTTGCGGGATGTTAGTGAGTGTAGCATAAGAGTGCAGTTCATACTGACTAAACATTGGTGAGACCCACCTGTTGCTGAACAAAGGTGATGAAAGGAAAATTCTCCCACTTTCAGAAGAGTGTTTACATGTGGCTTCTTGGGTTTTGGTGCTCTGGTTGCCACCTGAGCTGCCCATGTTGGATTGAGGCTTTGCACAGAAGCATGTTTTTATATAACTGGCACTCAGTATAAGAGGACATGTTCAGAAGTGTAATACGATGAAATTGTGGGTAGACGTCTGTCTGTCAAGAAATTTGCTTTAAAAAGAGGTTCTGTGTGCTGTGTGAGAAAAATTCACTTTGTTATTGCATTTCACATACTTGGTTAGAGGGGATTTATCCCACAAAGTCGTTTTTCTTCGTGTAATGTTTTAAAAAGCGTATTCATTGCAGAAAAAACATGAAGGTCTTAATGTAGCAGCTTATTGTCATATTCCCATAGTATCTCCCATTGTTTTCTTTTTGACATTGTAGCACATACCATTTTTAAAAGTCTGTTTTAAAGAAACTGTGCTGTTTGCCAGATTGCTCGATTTTCGCCATGTCTGAATGGCCCTACCTCTGATTGCTGTGAATGACTGTGGTCCCTCAGAAGCTCTTTGCTTTTTTTCTGGCATTAAAAGCCAGTCTTTTGGCAGTGGCCCATCATTGTGTGCATATGTATGTTTTAGACCTCAGCTGTATGCTGTAAACAGAGTGTGTGCGTATGCGTGCACATAGACGGGTGAACATTCGGCCAGACGGATTGCGTGAGACTATTTAACTGTGTCTGCAGCTCTTTTCAAGAAAAACATTTGATAAACAGATTGTGCTGGCCTGAGGAAGAGAAGTAACGTCTGATTTTGATCGCTCGGAGTGTTAAGACGCCTGCCCGACGTAGGGTACACTGTTAAAGACGTCTAAATTACCCTCCCCGCGAAACCGCAACCCCCAGGAACGGTTAACCTCCCCCAGCCAAATGCAGCCAAACGACACAACGCTGAGCTGCCACCACCACCACCACATCCCTCTCTCTCTCCATCTCTCTCTCACTTTCTCTCACATTCTCTCTGGCCTCCACGCTTTCCCTCCCAGTCTGTCTCATGATTGTGTTTTTCCTGGAGTGAGAAACAGCCGCATATGAGAACCGAGAGGAAGCGTGTGTTTTTTAGCAAGCGCGAACACAAATGCTGGTGCAGACGTGACTAATTACAAAGGTTTGCTCGTGACTTTTGAGCCCCATATCTTTACATGGCTGTAAAAAGAGGCTGCAAACCACAAAAGTATGTGCTCGCCGTGGCAAAAAAGTCATACACGGCTAAAAGGGCCCGGCTTGAGAGCTCAGCCCAAAGGCTTCCTCTTCGTGCCAAAAAGACCCTTCACCCCTCTTCCAGGAAAAAAAACAATAAAAATGAAAATGATAAAAGAGGAAAATGACGGTGAACCACAAGGAATCAGGCCAATCAAATAGGCACAGAGTGCCCTGTTTGGAACTTCTGCGTAACATTTATCTGTGTTCAAAAACACAATAGGCCCAAGCCTTCTTCCGTCTGGCTGTTCTCTAGTATATTTTTCTATAATGTGCTGTCAGGGAAAGGCATCAGAGCAAGACATGTACATTTTAATTAAATTAGGGTTTTTTTGTCTGTTGTTGTTTTAGTTTAATTATATGCCAAGAAATGGCAAGATGGCATGCAGGTGAAAAGTGAAAATTGAGAAAATGATTTTTCACCTCATCAACACATATTGTATTAATAATAGAATACAACTTTGGTTAGGGTAGACAAAATGATTTGCATGGGACTTTTTAATGAAAACACTGCACCTGTACAACTGACCTTGCATGCAAGTTCTTGCAGTCTAAGTGCAAGTTTCCCATGTTGGAGTTTTGGTTCTGAGTGGGAGTGTCAAGCTGTCACTGCACAGGGAAAAAGGAAGCGAGGTAGATTAGGCATGCGTCTAGGCCAAGCTATCCAATATCCAAGAATAACACGGAGAACGGCAAACTGAAGCCCGTGAACTGTGGAGACCACGGATTGGATGTCTATGTGCTTTTGGACATAGTTTCCAAAGTGCTTCCCTCAGCCCTGGTTCTGTCCAGCAGGCCTTCCTCAGGTGGAGCTTCTTTGGTCAAACAGTGTAGCAAGCTAAAGAGCTGTAAGAGTATTCCATCTCTAGTAAAATTCTTCACATTTAATCACCAGAGGCCTGTTTGTCCAGGAGGGAAGTGTTCTGGAAGCCATCAGGGCAAGCGGACAGGAGGAGTCCATGGAGATTGGTAACGCTTCACTGAGAGTGAAGGTCTAAGGAGACCATAAATATGGAGGGTGGGTCAAAACATCCAAAGAGAGTATGAGACGCAGGTCACAGACTAAAGCAATCTCATTTGTTTTTCACATCCTGGATATCTGTACTGTTACAGCCCAGTGACTTATAGTATCGCAACCACCCGTCAGCTTCCACCCAGCGGCCTCTCCCATACACCTGATCAGACCTGTGCAAATACATGGTGCGATGAGTAACATGAGGATGAAATTATCATTCCTTCCTGGAGCAAATTAAAGCAAACAGGCACAGCTGTCATATGGAATGACAGGCTAAACAAACAGGCAGAGGCAAGAGCTCAGAGCCCAGCCTACACTTCGGCATCCATGTTTCTCCAGGCAGGGTTGGCTCTCCCACTTACACTGGGACCAGCTCTGTGGCCGGCCAGGCAGTAGAAAGTCTCGCTGCAACAAATTCCTGGTAGTATTGTGAGTCTACATCTGCTCAGTCACATGGTAGCTCCCACCCATCAAGTTTCGCTAAGGAGAAGTGTTTATGCACGGCAACGTTACTCAATATCACCCCTGCTACTGGTCCTAATGCAAGTCAGCGTAGGACTCTGAAAATCAACCAAGCACACTATTCTGGCCAATGTAAATAGGGCAGATGAAGGCCTTTTGAAAGGGAATGGAAACACATATCAGAAATCTCTGGAAGTAATAAGTCTAGTTCATAACAGAAAGTAAAAAGAGAACAATTGTGGTATGTTGTGAGTGGCAAACGACTGATAGTGTTAGAAATAGCTTCATTAATCTGCAGTAATTTGCTTCCAGAAGCCTTTGGCACACTTTGTACTCACTAAATCTAATGTGTTAATTAAATTTTACCAAAAGAGAAATCTTGTGCAAAAAATCTCTCCTTAAAAGAACATTTCACAACATGTATTCTCTTAGAAAGGCAAGCAGTGGAGCTTCTTCATATTCTTCATTTTCTTCTTTGCTTTTCTCTCCTCAGTTCGGGGGCTTTGAGCACAGGAAGTGACCATGATGGCCATGCTACTGGGACCCGTATGCGTGCTGCTAATGTTGGGGGGCAGCGTCATCGGTGGGGGATACTCTCCTATGCCCCAAATGAAGTATGTGCAGCCCATGATGAAGGGGCCAGTTGGACCCCCCTTTAGAGAGGGCAAGGGCCAATATCATGGTAAGTATTAGCAAAGTATTTTACCAAAATGCATGAACTTAAGTTTGTTTAACTGTGTAACACAACATTTTATTATCATAACTAAATAGTGTAACTCAGAAGTAACAGAGAGTAACAGTGAGTAACTCAGAAGTGACAGGGAGGGTCAGTGTGTTTCCAAAGTAAAACACATAGACTTTGTAAATTCTCACACAACTAGGTGATCAATCAGTGATTAAACTGTCTGACACTGCCATTCAGGGCTAGTCTACCTGAGTTTCAAATCCCATATACACTTTAAAAAGATTATGAACACACTAAACACACAACCCTTTCTAACATAAACTGAATTGCTTAACATACCAACTGTAATGTGAAACACCCCTCATGACTTTAAACCAGATCCACAATAACACAGCTGAGAATTATCAGTTATGGAGAGTCAGCAGAGTGCCCCATAGGCAATTCCGTATTTGGATGACTTTGTCAGTGGTGGGTACAAAACCCAGTTTCTGTGTCTTGAGTCTAAGCAAAGTCTAAGCTAGAGTTCCTCCAGAGAGCAAGGGTTAGGGAGACGTGCCAAAAGCAAGTCAGACTTAAAAAGTAGCAAAGATGAACAACGAAAGGACAAGAACGGTTTGTCGTTTAGTGTCTCCTCTCCCCTCAGTGATTTACGATGAGCATTGTGAACGTGTCAGACGAGGAGGGAAAAGAAGAGAGGAGGCTGGAGAGGGTTGGGTGGGTGGATGTCAACTCTCTTACGGGCAGTATATCACCACCACATATACTCCACTTTCAGGTCGGCCAGGGAGGGAATCAAAGGGGCGAAGGGGACATGAAACGGTGTCAGGAACAGTAGAGGAAGGTTGAGGAAGCTTGGTGCTGATGAGAAAGCCAGGGCAGGCGTTGGGATGAGACGGTTTATTTCTCATCTGCTAAACCTGGGAGGTCTCTGTTTTCACAGGTAGAGAGAGAAAGAAGACAGAGCTGTATAAGCGTATGAAGCATTTCTGTTTACAGCCATGGGCTCTTAAATGCCAGTCTGATTTTATATGGGATTTGATTATTTTATCTGCTGGCTTAAGCCTCTTTGAAAGACGTCTGGACTATGCCATGAAATCACCTGCCTGGTGATGGATCTGTGAGCTATACATCTCTGGGTCTAGACCTACAATTGGACAAATGCTTAATCAAGGAAATAACAAACAGATTAGAGAATAATGGCTTATGCATTTTAGTTCAACATCCAAACTTTTTAAGCAAATATCAGAATAGATCTGCACCCAGGTGTATTTGGAGTGTCTGTCTCGCAGTGTAATGGCTGTAATGCTGCCTGTAGCTGTCCTGATGGTCATCTAGATTTTGGCTGCCGTTGATAAAACCTTGATTGGTCTGACTTTGGCAAGCTACACAGGACTTGCTCGTCTCAGCATCTGGTAGCTGTTACCTGTGTTTTACTTGGTCAGCTTGAGCATGTGTGTGTGTGTCTGGGTCTGGGTCTAAGTCTGTGTGTGTAACCTACCACCAATGGGATCATACAGTATGTCATCACTTTGTCTGAAAAATCTGAAAATTGACATCAGAGACATAAAAGGTGTCCTTTTCATGAATCATATAAATAAGAACAGTTACAGTCCACCATGCTGCTAGAGAAAAGGTATTTGTGTGAAAATATGAACATGTGGTTGTTTTAAAGAATCTTTAAAGTCATTACAAATCATTTATTAAATCTGAAACTCTTCCAGATTAACAACCCTCACTTATCATACGTTTGAAAACATTTGCAAGATCCTTACAAGAATAATTTACCATTGGAAGTGGAAATGAACCAATTCAACATTTTACCACTTTAGTAAAAACATTTTTGTATGGTTAGACCGCTGAGGGTAATAGGCAAGTGCAGCTACTACCACCTAGTGGCTGTTTGTGAGAACTGCAAAATGTCCAGTGACTTAAATTTAAATTAAAAAAACCTAATACAATACTGACCAAATGGCAACATTTACTACATTGTATGTTTTAAATCACACTTATACACTCACTGACCACTTAATTGCAACTAATAAGTATTTTTGAGGTGTACAATTACAGGTTATAGATCATCTATAGTCATACCTTTTTAGGAAGATTGTCTGGCAATGCTACAATTCATTGTTAGTGTTTTTAAAAACGTATTTAGTTGCATATAGGATAGTAACAAATGATAATTCACCCCCAAAGCAGATTACTCCTGTTTGAATTAAGTAACATTAGTGAGGATTGGATACCCCAGAATACACACCACAAGGGGGCGTCTGGTATAAATGGGATAATCACGTCGCTAGCTGCTCTGACAGTTTTTGCTTTCTTACTATACTAATATAGTTTAAATTTTTACACAAATTTAAACACAAATATAGACAAATTATCTCTTGGAATATTATTGACTGATAAGTAAGGGCAAGTCATACTGTGCCATCTCTTGGATTACATCATTTTGGTGAAATTCTACTCAGAAAAGTATGTCCATGTTAAGAGTTCAACACTGAATAACTGATGGCACCTATATATTCAATAACCAGTTTTATTTAGAAGGAAGTTTTGATTTCACTTGTAAATTTTAGATGGTTTGCAATCACCTGAACACAGCTGAGTGAGTAACCTAGTAATAAATGCAAAAATAAAAACTAACAAAATAAAAACATGGCAATCCTGCTAAATCTGATGGGTAAATAGAATAATTGGGTTTTACTTTATTATTTAATACTCAGACTATGCTGGTTCACCTTCAGTGTTTTGTAAAATACAATTCCAAACCCAGCTTTAATTTTTGTGTGTAACCTTTGTCAAGTGAACACTTAAGGTTGATATATGTATAGAATTAAACTGGTTAAGCCAATTCTTTTCCAGACTTTCTGTGGTGATTCTTGATCACATTCATTCTCAGTAAATGTCATGACCATCCCTGGTGGCATTCCTCAGAGGTCGAGCACTGCTGGGAAGCATTCATCTTCAGTTTGTCTTTTGTTCATGCCTTAATTACTCTTCCTCTCATTATTCTTTGAGGCTTTCTTGCCATCTTTAAGCTGCTTTAAGAGTTTTCCTCCTAGGGTTATTGCAGTCATTTTTGTTGAAATTTTATTGAGAGCGAAGTTAAAATTCACTACACAGATCGGGGTAGTGTGTAGTTGGCTGTGGGAAATAGGAACAGAGTACAAATTTGAGCAGAATACTGAAACATCAACTTAACTGTAAAAACTAGTTGCATACTCTGAACACATTACTAACTTTTTCTTTAAATCGACTACAGCTTGAAGTCTTGTGTTAACTGAGTTATTATTAATTATTGTAAATGCAAGGTTGTGTCAGTCTCTAAAATAGCCAATGTAACATTACTTTCATTTTTCTTTGCAGACCTTCCACTTTCAATGAAGGTCAAAGGAGAGCCAGGTCCTCAAGGGAAACCAGGACCCAGGGGGCCACCTGGGCCCCCAGGACTACCAGGGAAACCAGGGATAGGTAAACCAGGTCTCAATGGCCAGGCTGGACCCCAGGGGCCCTCAGGATTGCCAGGAATTGGAAAGCCAGGACTACCAGGTTTGCCAGGAAAAATAGGACCCAAGGGCCCCCCAGGAAACAACGGTGAGGTGGGGCCTCAAGGTGAACCAGGATTACGGGGGTTACCAGGACAACCAGGGTCCCCAGGACCTGCAGGTCTTGCATTAAATGGTAAACCAGGCCTCCCTGGAGTTCGAGGCCCACCAGGATCTAGAGGCGACCCTGGGCCAAAAGGTGGACAAGGTATGCCTGGTGAGAGAGGAGTCAAGGGAGAAAATGGCAATGGTAAGCCAGGCCCACCAGGCCTGAGGGGACCGAATGGCATTCAAGGATCCCCTGGACTTCCTGGAAAACCAGGTATAGGCACACCTGGGCTCAATGGACTTCCTGGTCCTTCTGGACCAAAAGGAGACCAAGGACTTCCAGGGAATCAAGGTCTCCCAGGTGAGCCTGGGGCTCCGGGACAACAAGGGCTACCAGGGCCTTTAGGTTTGGGAAAACCTGGGATAGATGGTGTACCTGGTAGACCAGGCCTAAATGGACCAAAGGGTGAACCAGGTCTTAGGGGTGCTCCTGGTTTTCCTGGTGTTGCTGGTTATGGCAAACCTGGTCCTTCAGGGTTGAAAGGAGAGAGAGGTCCCTCTGGAATACCAGGACTTCCTGGTGATAAAGGAGAACCTGGAATTGAAGGCCTACCAGGAGACATGGGGCCAAATGGGCATCCAGGGCCTCCTGGTCTACAAGGTCCTATGGGTCTTCCAGGAAAACATGGCATGCCTGGTCTGAAGGGAGAGCTGGGTCCCCAAGGCCCTCCCGGCTTGCCAGGACTCAGAGGAGATCAAGGTCCAAGTGGGTTAGCAGGAAAACCAGGACTTCCAGGTGATAAAGGACTTCCAGGGCAAGGTGGAGCAATTGGAAAACCAGGTCCTAAAGGTGAGGCAGGTCACATTGGCCTGCCTGGCAATCCTGGTCTGACTGGGGCACCAGGGGCTAAAGGCGAAAATGGTATTGTAGGGGCCCCAGGGCCACGTGGCTTATCTGGGATTCCTGGGCACCCAGGCCCAACAGGCCTAATGGGACCACAGGGCATTCCAGGACTGAAAGGAGAGCAAGGTATACCAGGTCCCCCGGGGAATGGAAAGAAAGGGGATCAGGGATTGCCAGGTCCACAGGGAGTGCCAGGAAAACCAGGTCTTGCTGGAGTAATTGGTATTCAAGGCCCTCCAGGTCCTCCTGGTCCACCTGGCCCACCTGGGCCTTCTAATGGAGATACAAATGTGGCAGGGCTGGAGGGACCCGATATTGGTGGAGAAAAAATACCTGCTGGAAGGCCACAATATGGTGTTGGGGAGCTTTCTGCCACTATGGCTCCTGCTTTTACTGCCATCCTTTCCACACCTTTCCCACCATCTGGCATGCCAATCAAATTTGACAGGACTCTGTACAATGGGCAGAATGCCTATAACCCGACCACTGGCATTTTCACCAGTCCACTGCCTGGAATCTACTACTTTGCTTATCATGTGCATGTAAAGGGAACCAGTCTTTGGGTGGCACTGTACAAAAACAATATTCCTGCCACATACACCTATGATGAATACAAGAAGGGCTACATGGACCAGGCATCAGGTAGTGCAGTGCTGGAGCTGAAGGAGAATGACCAGGTTTGGATTCAGATGCCATCTGACCAAGCAAATGGGCTCTACTCCACTGAGTACATACATTCATCCTTCTCAGGGTTCCTACTCTGCCCTACATAACAGTCCATCTGATCCATCTAACACATTGTTCCAGCGCTCTGTAGTCATTCATATAACACCTGTAACAGCAATAACAGACAAGACTGAACCACAAAGAAGCCAAGACAAAAGCAGAAGAGCAGGAGAAATTTTTATGCTGTATCTTTGTTTTAGTTCTATGAAATGTCTGATTTGGTTGTTTTACTTTAAGTGTTTTCTGATATCTTCAGCTTATATCATAAGTGTTGTATTATTGTTGTTGCAGATTTGTTGTTATTTGAATTAATGTTGCTGTTTATTGGAATCAGACATTGCATTAGCAACAGTTTTACCCGTGTGACTGCACACTTCGCCAAATGTCCTGACACCCATTGAACTCCATCTCGTCGACTCTGGGGTTGCGTGTTCCCCTGGCTGCAGTCACATTCAAATCTAAACCCATTCTTTCCATTTCACATCCCAGGCTCTTTATTTAATGATGCATTTTACATTTAAACTTCAACTTCATTGTTTACTATGTATCAGAGTTACACTTTGTTGGTAATCTGCCTTATTCAGTGATGTATATGTGAAGACATTTGTAATTATTCTTGAAGTGGAAGGCTTTAGAGGGAAAATTACTTGATGATTCAAAGTGTTTACTTTGAATACAAACTAACCTTCACTTTTAACAGTACTAAACTACACAAGTATTATCTGTCCCCATTTTGCTATTTTATATGTTATAAGAATGTTTGGCAAATGATGGACAGCAAATGGATTAGGAGTTTAACCGTGTAACAGTTGCTTGTATGTCTTTATGATTATACAAGTCTACTACAATCCAGTGCTTCTTTATCCCTTTTATATTTTGGCAGAAAAGTATACTGATAATTTGTCAATTTGCATTTCATGTACTTTGAAAGGTAAAAAAAAATCACCAATGTTTTACATTATTCGCTGTTTTTTAAAAAAAAAATCTATCTATAACAATTTGTCCATGGTTCTTTCTGAAAGCACATTTTTCATGCTTTTACAGAATGTAATTTCGGAATCTATGTTTATTTTTTATCTGTTAAACTTTGTTATTTGCCTTTCTGAACATTAGCCCATTTACTAGGGAATATGGTTAAAATCTTGTAAGATGCTTCAAAATTTACTCTAAATGAAAGCAAACAGTACTTTAGAAAACATCACATCCAGGCAGACACTGAATGAGTACATAATGATGAACAGATTTTACAAATGCACTGGATCTGTGTGTCAAAATGTTCTACATTTGATTAAATATATGTTTTAGTATATATTTTATATCTACTTCTACTATGACATAGCATAAATACACAGCATTTTTATTACCTATACAATGTATTGCTAATGGATTAACCATTGCATTTGGCTACTGATACACAATACTATGCATAAAATCACACAGAGACCTTTAGTGACACACCATCACAAAAATTTTACAATTACAGTTAATTTGTGATATCCACCACTTCTCTACCTTTTATTGTAAATTGTAATCTAGCAGCTGTCTTTCCCTTTCATTGAAATATTCATTCCCAATTGTAAAACTGTTACATTTTCACAAACTGATTGCGTAAATTATGGAGGTCTACAAACACATTCATTACCTTTTAATTTCAAAAAATACTTGGATTTTAAATAGATTCATAGACCCTTTTTAATGATAACACAAAATTGTCTGAAAGATAAGTTCTACTGTTTTCTGTCAGAAAACAGATCTGTTGCTTGGTTTGTAAGGGATATTTGTTTGCAATGGTCATGAAAAACACAAACAATTGTTCCCATTTGCACATGAACGTAATGAAGGTATATTTATACATATGTGATAAATCAACAAGAATGTCTGCCTACAGAAGCACCCAAATAGTACACACAAATAATATTTAACAGCATTGATGAATTAAGTATTGTAGTAAGCATACTACCATTGCTTAAGGAACATTTTTTGACTTTTATTTCTTCTATTTTTGTTAATGTACTATGTATAAGATTATAGGATTTTTGTTATCTACATGACTATTGCATTCAAGCCATGCAATAGACTTGGGTATTAAATGCACTCGATTGAAAATGTTTTTTCAGCTTATACAAAATCTGCAGCACTTGATTTGTATTGATACATCAATAAAGATTTTCTTGTACAAATGTGTGTTGCTATCCTATTTACATGAACATGTTTGCAGACTATAGTAAATAAAGGGGCACAACAATAAGCATGTGTGTTACTCATGCATTCAAGGCAAAATGCTGTTACTGCGCTTTTTAGGCTTTCTAAATCTTGTATTAAAAACAAACAGCTGGCGAATGTTACAGGCATTGAAATGTGTGCATTTAATAAATAATGCAATTTCTGTTCTAGACATTATGTCATGAGACATCACTTCACAGTCACCATTAATCCCCTCATAAAGATTGCACTCCAGACTTAAACTTAGAGGTTAAATGACTTATAAGACGCTTGTAATTTAAAACACTATAAAGACCATAATATATGTCAGGCAAATTCTGTGATTATAAAATTTGGACAAGAAATATGCTAATAAAATCAAATGATGAATAATGAAACCATTTTAATTATCAGTTAAATCTCACTAGGCTCATCACAGACTTGCCAATAACTATGTGCTGAAATCAGCAAGTCAGAAGGAGCTTTTATCCTCAGGCCGTATAACTTCTAAACCAGGGCATAGTCACAACTTTCACCTGTTTTAATAACACAACCTAAACTCCTTGTGCAACTATATCTGGTTTTTACACACCCTCCATTGAATGATGACATTCACACAACACAAATACAGATATAATGAGTAATTGTGTGGTTTAAAGAAATTCTTCATAATAATATAATATATTTAAATGTTTTATCTTTTCTTAACTTTTGATTTAGCCAATTTGCTTAATGTTGTTAGGAGTGTGTCACTTTTCCATGCCTCTGTATTACTATGTATGGGGCAAATAACATATTGGAACAAATAAAATGCTCATTATTAAAATACACACTAAGGTGAACAATCAGTGGTTCACTTTTTATATATCTCCAATTAAGTGTGAGTATGAATTGAGAAACATGCAATGTGGAACCTCAAGACATATTCTCTGTAGTATTACCATAGTCCTCGTTAGTACAGTCTGCTTTAACCCGTTTCCTTGTCAGTTGAACTAGTTGAACTTTTTTCTTGTTTTGCCACATTAGCTTTACCAGACAGTAATTACATAAAGCACTGTTCACAACTGAAACCTTCACACGGTTTTGAGACAAGAAAAAACACTCGATACGTGATTCCTTTAAAGATAATAATTAGCATAGCTTACGTGGTCACAGGCCTACGCCCCTAGCAACGCATCAGCTGACGCTGTCAACGGGCGTCTTGCGCAATTGTGACGTCACACCGCCCCCAGCTCTGAGACTGTTCGGAGCAGAACTCACTTTTCCTCCACTGTGTAAAGAGGAAGGAGAGTCGGAGTGCTTCCTGCTGCCCAGAGTCCACTTTTTTCCGCGATTGTCACGGGATTTCAATGTTCAGCCTGTACTTTGTAAGTAGCTGTATTTTATCATCTTCGAACAATGATATGGATACAAGAAAATTATTTTATCCCTGTTTACCACGGTGTTTCAACGCAAGCTAGCGTACGGCTGCCGATTGCCGGCTAGCGTTAGCGCTTGATAAACCCAGCTCAGTTAGCCTAGCACGCTAACGCTAAAAAAAAATGTGGCAGCCATTTGCGAGGAAGAGACACTTCACGAAAAGCACGCCGTAATTTTTCGGGTTCACCTTTACACCTTAGTCTTAAAATGGGGCTGCTACACTTGAAATGGCACATGTGTCATTTCTAACGATCAACTTCACATGGTGCAAAGTGGTGGTTAAAAACGATGATCGACTCTGGCTCTCGTTTAGACTGAAGGTGGGTTACCAGCTGGCTAACGTTAATTTAGCTAAGCTGCGAAACACTTTCTAGACTTATAGACGGTCGCTTGTGGTATAGACACGCTAAAATTTGAGAATGTTGTACCATATGGACTCTTTTCTATTGCCGGATTTAAGTTCGCGTTGTGGTTGGAAGTTGTTCCACTCAAACCAGCTGTCTGTCAGCGGCGTTGCCATCGCTCCAGCCGGTTAGCAACGTATACGGCGGCGGGTAGCTACAGTTAGCATGCTAAGCTAATCCTCGCTGGCTGGGCAGCACGCTGTCGTGTCCTCTTCGAATTTTGCTCTTCCGTCGAGTATTAAGTGAGAACGGGATTCATTTAGATTCGTTGAACAAAACAGATGCGCTTTACTAAAGCATGGTAAACAAAACACTATGACAAAAGAGAACAGACTCACCAACAAACAGATGGACAAAGGGGTCATTACAAATAAGAGACAAGAATATTCGATATAGTCAGCAATAACCAACAAGACAGGCTCAAAACACGGCTGAGAAACGGACAAGATCGTCAAGAGAGGAGGGCAACAGCGAGAAAAGAGACGGGACTTGAGTTGGGCTTTAAATATGGGGAGATGGGTAAATTCACTGAGGGGTGGGGGTGGAATTCAGGCTGGGGGCTTCAATCCTAAATGTCCAGAAACAGAATGCCCCTGGGTAGGTTTACATTTCAGAAGACAATAGAAGAGGACAAAGAGCTAAAAGCTGCGAATGGGAGAGTAGCGCTGAAGTTATTCTATAACACTGAGAACGACACACAAATATACACGTATATGGAAGTCATTTGAAGCGGTATTTAGTCGTCATAGTTTGGACCGAACTCACAAAACTCGTACTGTTGTGTTCGGTCTCGTTTTTTATATCACGGTGGATCTGAATTGCAGCAAGTGCGTACACGTGTAGGGCATGCCCGGACATGATCGGGGGCATTTTTTCAGTTAATAAGATTTCAACTCATTTCCGAAACGACGACGGTCTCGGTGTGTGAGTTCCGCTTTAGACGGCCGCGGCGTTAAGTTCAGTATTTATAACGCTCTATAACCTTTTATAGAGGAAGTAACTTGCAGTTTACGATTGATTCAGACTGGGAGAAAGAAGCAGGTGTGTACAAAGCCGTATCGATTTTAATACAAGTTACCTTAAAAAGTAAACGTTTTTGTTCTGTGTGGGTCGTGCGATGATGCTGTAAAAATGGGTCATGCAGCCACAACCACGTTTAAAAGCTGAGGTGCTATGCTGTGTCCAATGTCAATAAGAACCTACATAAGCTGCTCTCAGCCAAATGTTACATATTGTTACTGCATTCACAGACTGAATGAAAATGTGTGGATGAAATATGTTTGACCTTCAGATTACCTTAAATGTTAGACTGTAGACAAACTGTGTAGTTTACTTTGTTAAACATTTGGCAAGTAGGAAATTGCACAGCGTTAAGTTTAGTTAAACAGTACTGGTTCTGTTAACATTTGGATGTTTAAGTTAGAACTGGGCGATATGACTTCAAATCAATGTCTCACTTGTTTCAAACTTATCTTGATTGCAGTTAATTAGTAGTTAAAATGTTTGTACACTTTTGTTGTACAGGGTAAATGAGTTTCTTCCCCAGCATCTGTGTACATGCCCACATCAGCAGTACAGTACACAAGTCAGCACAGTGCTTCAGTAAACACGCAGTGTGTGTTACTCTGTTGCACTGTAATTTTAAAGTTTACCGTCATACAAGTGGCAGCTGTGTCTTTACAGGAAGTGGCCAAGTTTGTGGCAGCATCTGCAAGTGTCTGCTCCCTTGTGAAGTGGAATTGTGTTCACACGCAAGCTGTTCACTGTCTTATATAAGCACACTTTTCTGCTTCTGAAAAGAATGTTGAGTTGTGTGTCCAAATTAAAATGGTTTCTATCGGCAAGATGCACATTTATTGTTATTCATCTGTTATTCATCAACTTGTTGCTTGTTGTGTAGTGTGATTTTACAGTGAGATTAGAAGAGTGGATGACTAATTAAACAGTGTTAAAGGGCGCATACAGAACAGTTTTGCCTGTGACTGATTTGAGTTCTGTTAAGTGTCTTCCTGTGTGACCACACTATGACCATCAAAAGTTATTTGTGTTAGTTTGCTTTTGTTACAAATGATTAAACAGGGACGTTTGGAGGGTATTCTGGTAGCTTTCATCCATGACGGATATGGCTCTTGATTTGGAAAGTTTACTGCACGAATTTCAAGACAATAAACCTGTTTATAAGGCTAGATTTGTCAACTTGCTAATGTCTTTTTGTGACATTCCTCTGATATTGATTAGCATGAGTTGGTTCTTGTCCACAGAATGCCCCTCTTCCCTACCTCACAGCACCTGTGTAGTTACACAAGTTCTACTTTGTGACTACATAAGACCAATTTGTGAGTGTTTATTCATAAAAGTGGTTCCATCTTCAGAGTAGGCAGCTTATTGTGTGACTTTTCCTCTTAGTGAAAGGTGACTGTGACCTGCTGTCAGAAAGTTATGACTGAGTCAGCTCACCTGTATGTCAATCTTGTGTCATTGTTCACTATCAATATCTACCCTCATTTCATGTTGCAGAGGTTCACCATATAAGGTGTACCTTTTGTCTTTATGAATCAGAAGTATTGTCTTTTGCTTTTTTAATGACTGGGAATCTCTCAGCTGGTGCCAGTGTAGAGGTGGGTTTGTCCCTGTATAGACTCAGTGTTATTTTGAGCTACTTTGGAAATGCTTTGGTAAAATTTCACTCATCCTTATTATGTTTTTCATGTTTTGATCTTCAAGCACTACTATACAACAATATGTTCCAAAGTGGGATAAAGTTGTGAATGCTGAAGTATTACTAATGTTTAAATAATCCCCAATGTGGTGATTTTGGTTTTATTCACTTTAAGCAGTTTCCCAGGACATTAAATCTGGTTAGGTATGTTTGACATTTTCCATTCAGACCTGATTAAATTTTGCTGACAATCATTTAGAATCACCATAAAATTTTCCAGTGGTGAGAAATTTGCTGCTTCTCTACATTTTTGCTGAGTTGAAACATAATCCAGTGGTTGTATTTAAGTATATAAACACCAAATCCCTTTTGAAAATGGGGAACTTGATCTAGTCATGTCTTCATAAATATTACGGTTATATTTGAACTTGGTTTTAATGGTAATACCAGATGTTTTTTTCTGCCAGATAGTTGAAATGTGAAACTTTTTTTTTTTTACCCGTCCTGCTTTCATAAAGTAGTTTGTATCAAATCTGTAGATGTTTTGGCAAACACTGGTTAAACAGTGTTTTATAACTTTAACTAAATCAGTCTACTATGAGATGAATCATAAAAAGGTAACGGATGGGAATTTTTATAGATCACGGTCAGTCTGGAGGTATTAAATTTCTCTTGGTCATGGAAAATTTTGTTTACCCATTTACACTCTTGCTGTTTTTACAACTCTGCAATAAATTCATGATACAGTGTGGAGATGAGGTTGGCCTGCTTACAGATATCAGCAGCAGTTTAGTTCAGGATTTTAAATGCAGAATATTTTAACAATGCATTCATTTGATGAGAGTGTGTGGTTTGATTTGAACACTAAAGGTGAGCTGTTGACGCATAACACCGGCTGTCTAAAATGTTATTGTTTACTTAATATTGACTTTATGGTTATCGGGGATGCCCAGTTTATTGTCACTGTCTGTAGTATCTGGTTTCAAAACTAATGATGTATTAAATCAAAATGTTTAATCTAAATGTGTAATTAAGCCTGCCACAAATACTAGCACAAACTTTGCTTGTTAGTTATTTCACTATTTGTTGTGTTATTTTGTCAATGTCTGGAAGTGTTGGGAGAGAAAATGAGAGTTCAGTTCAGTGTCTTTGTTCTTTGCTTCACTTCTGTCTTTAACTGTGGCAAATTGTGGCTTCTCGTCACAAATGTTTATCAAACTGCACTTGTCCTGTGATGAGTGTTGCTGGATTATGTGTATCTTGTTGGATTGGTGAAACTTCAGTACTGGAGATCACCTTAGCTTACACCTCCCAAAGTAACTGACAGTGGCAAGTTTGGTCATGAAATGAAAAGTCACTAGGGGGATTCAGGGCTCCGTAGTACTTTAGGAATGTCGACAGACAAGCCGCTGGAATGTGAGTGGCGTTTGACACATGTCTTCAGGTGTATTTATAATCTCCTGGTACATTATACTATATATCATAGTCTGTACTTGAAGCGTCTTTCATTTTAAATCAGCTAAAAGTGTTGTTTAAATTACTGTCTTGCTTTGTGATGCTATTGATTTGACATTTTGTGCAGTTGTTGTTTAACAATTAGGGAGTCGACCCCGAGATCAGAAGGTCGCCGGTTCAAGTCTGAATCCGGTAAAGGTACCACTGAGGTACTCATAAGTAACGTACCATGCTGAAACACCTTGCTCCGTGGCACTATCAAAAGCTGCCCACTGTTCCTTCACAGATGCAGATCACATTTCGTTTTGTGGTATTGTGTGCTGTGATGTGTTCACAATGACAGTCACTAAGAAAGAAACAAATAGGTCTCTGCCTTCATGTTTGTTTTTATTGTTTTTAAAAGCTGCTCTGAGTGACAAAATATGTCTCTGAGATTAAGATTACTCTTAAAGTACAAATTTTCATCATATTTACTCATATGGTGATTATCATTGTCAAAAAGTGTCAAATGATTTTGCAGTTGATTTCACAGCACCAATTTCTGATCTACTTATCTCCTTTTCTTTTTAAAAATTTTTCTCATGGATAACTGTTCACTTGACTGGTAGTAGTACCAGTAATACTAGACGGGGCAAATTATCTAAAGTGTTTGCCACATACTGAAACTCTTTGTGCTTCTCTAATCCTGGGTATCCTTGTGTATCTGTCTGCAGTCTCTTCAGGAAAGCTTTTCTGAGAATGGCACCAATTGCCCTTTTAATGTTTATGAATGCCTAGAATTCAAACTGTCAGGTGCCTCTATTCTTGTTGGCAAACAAAGAAAGATTCCTCTTCCCATAGTCAAATTCTGTTAACCTTCCAAGTTGGTTAAACATGTTTAAACTTGACCTGAAAGGATGTGGCTGACACTCAGGTCGCCATTTAGCGGCCTGGTGTCGTTACGTTAGCCTGTGATGCTGGTTGTTGCCTACATGAAGAATTCTTGTTCTTCCCAAAGACTTTGTTCTGAGCAGTATCGGGTGTGTGGTTTTCACTGTTAGCTGATAAATGACCACATAGCTCTGAAGAAAAGTTGCACCTGCACAGAAAGGCCGAGCTTTATTCCCTGTGGCATTTTGTAAGAGTGGCAAGAGACCTGCCCTTTAATATGTCCTCTACAGGAATGTGGGAAACAAAGCAGTGGATCCCACTGGTAGTTTTAGTATCAGTTTCAGGTGAAGACACCTTTATGCAAAAATGGCTGCTGCTCTCAGGAGAGTAAGTGGTTTGTTTTTTTCCCCTTTGTATCCCAGGTGTGTCTGTGTGGTTACTTGACTAGTTTCAACTTGTCTTCATTCATGCTTAATGCTTGACCCAAAATCATAGTTACATTAACTTGGCTAATGCTTTAGATTAACTGTAAATAGCACATTGCATTGTAACAGAATTCTGAGTGGGTGTCTGTAGGGTGCACTTTGGAAGGCATAATATACTTGTCACTATTTGTCTGCAGCTCTCTTTCATCAGGCTGGCACTGTACTTTACCCTCCGGAACGTAACCTAATGTGTGTACTGTTCAGGATTTTCCGGGATTTTGTGACCTGAAAATGTGTGGTGGAGTCGTACAGCCTAGTGCCAACGCAGCTCAAAGTAATGTAAGGCCTTGGATGGTGTTCATATCAACAGGTCAGATGGACCTAGGCAGGTGCCATACTGTTCACTGTAGTTCATTTGTTAAAACAAACAAGTCTGAACTAAAGGGTTTATTATAAACGGGAAAGAAGTAGAAAAACCCTGATAATTTCACTTATCACTGACATGAGAGGTTTTAGTTTATTTGTTTAAGCAAGTAATTTAAGCAAATGGGTATTTGATTATTAGAATAAACATTTTCTTTGATGATGTTTCGGTGTCTCTTCAGAAAGCATTACTTTTAAGTGAGCTAATCCCTACAATATATATTTATGATTTAAAAACTTGTAAAGGAGGTCACAGTGCACGTCTTTTACATGATGACACGATGATGTTGGTGAACTTTGCCCCGTCTGTTCTGAATATGCTTTCCTTGATAACCTGAGTCTGTGTGGGCAGGTTTTAAGGTATTTGTGAGGACCTGACTCCCTGCTAAGACAACTTGAGATTAGTCAGTTTTGTAACTTTGTGAGGAAATGTTTATGCAAGGCTGGTCCTCTCAGGACCTTTTATGTCAAAAACTGGCTGTCATAAGGAAAATTGTATTTAAACATGCAAGTTCTTTTTGAAAATCTAAATGGATGGTTACTGAGATTATTATTGTGGTTAAGTTTTGTATTTTTTTTTTTTTTAGATATAATAATCACAAAGGTAGCAGGAGTGTCTGCCTCTAGTTCAGGTTGTAGTGTCATCATGAGTGCGTTTACACTTTAAACCCTTGCACAAACAAGAATACGACACCATCTGTGTGCCTAGTGCTTTTGCCCACACATTATCAATAGATTGGTTTGGCCTTCTGAGGACCGTGACAGATGAGTGATCAGTGACGGTACTATCTCAAGGGGAATGCTGTGACTTTGGCCTGAGGCAAAGATGACACACAACAGTACCAGCGTACTGGGCTGGAACATTTGTCATAGCACTCAAGCAAGCAATTCTGTGAATTGTCACTATGTGGGTGGATTTGTTTTCCCTTTCAGGGTGTGGTATGTGTAATGTATACCCAGCAATGCATGAAACCTGTCCTTTATTGTGTCTTCTAGTATTACTCAGTTTGTGTATATAGATGAGAATTTTGTGTATATGGGTGTGAATTTTGTTCAAACTGGTTATACATAACTGTACGATATATCGATTCAATGGACAATGATTCGATGTCTGCTGATATCAAGTCGCCTACAATTCAGTTATGATTAGATTCAGTTCATGTGCCAGCAGTTGATTTGAGACAGTGTCATGAAGTTTTCACAAAAAGACTTTGCAACCACCTGATTGCGCTTTGCTTGCCAGGGGAAATTACAAAATGTATGAAACCTGATGTTTTTTTGATCGATGCTATGTCGATAATTGAATCGCTGTAGATGGTTGTATCATTACTACACTCCTAGTAGTTATACCATTGGATTGGCATTCATTAGGTGTTGGTGGTGTCCTTATAACTGGATACTTGGCTGTAGGCCCATAAGGTTGAGTTGGAATCTGGCTTTATCCCATTTCCAGAACGACCACCATATGGCTCCTGAGCAAGACCCTTAAACCCAAGTTGCTCCAGGGAGGTTGTTGCTGTAATTTGTAAATTTGAGTCATTTTGGATCAAGTACTTTCTAAATCTCATTAATGTAGTTTTTTAAATGAAGTAATGAATGAGCATTGCGTTTATGTTCTCCTTCACCTGGACAGTGCAACAAGTTGTATTGCAAAGGTACACAAACATTAGCACATGTAGGTAAAGGGAAAGAGAGTATTGTTCTTTTGAACATTGGCGCTGATTAAGAGGGTCAGATTTAAAAAGCAATGGCGGCCAATTTCAGCAGAACATTTGGGTTCGGTCCCTGCTGTTTTCAAAATACCAAGACCCTCCAATGAGTCTTCCTTAGTCTCAACAGGAGTGTATGGACATGTGAATTAGCCCTGCTGTTATCTCTTTCCACACTCATCTCCTCTGTGTCCCCTAGCCCGAGGCCATTAATCTCGCTCACCCACCCAGAGATAGAGCAGCCCCCCTCAGAGGCTTTCCCCTACAGCTGCAGGGCCGTCCAGGGAGTACGGACACCAGACGGCTGACCCTGGCACTGTGCTGACTCTGTGTCACTTGCTCGGACACCAGACCGCACCGGTCATTTCGACTCATCTGGCTATTTGAAAGTCTGAGATTACTGGATGTGAATAGTAATTTTCGAGTTGTCGCTTGACACCAAAGCACAATTCTCATTATCTGTCTGCCTCAAAGTCCCTCTAATCAGCAGCTCACAGGCAGAGCTCGAGTTCTCAGTGTCCTTACATGCTCCGAGTCCTTGGGCCGACTCCTGGCCCATATCTGTAGCATGTGTCTCTGCTGGATGTGTTCCGCTGCATGAAGCCACAGCGCAGTAGAGCCCCGGTGCCTTGGCAGGATTTGTAGCTTAAATCGAAGGGATCTGAGGGGGATTAGCACTCCACAGTGGGCATATTAGCCATTCAAAGGCCCTATAATCCCCTATGTTTCATCAAAGCTATGGAGCGCCCAGGAGAAGTGGGACAAGGCTTAGGGGCCGAAAGGCCTTTGCGTTCATTTTTATGCCATTTTTGATAATGGCAGTTAGTGTGCATAACAGAAATTGTGAAAAGACTTGTCATTTATTTGTGTTGAAGTATTTTCGTCCTGTGTGGACTGTACAAGAGGTAAATGTGTTGGGGCAGTAGTAAAGAATATGGAACACAAAAAGCAAAGTGATAGGGTACCATACACCCTTTAAACCCTCTTGTTAACAAGAAACTTTATTTCCCCCAGAAACTGTTATTTCTGAGAAGTTCCCCTTTTCTACTGTCTGCACTCACGTGAAATGCAGCTGGTGGGGAGTAAGGGTGGTGGTAAGGTGGTGTGTGTGGCACAGAAATGTGTAGTAGTTTTTTTGGTGTATCGATAGTGTCAACTTTTTATGACATTTTTGTTGTTGTATGGGCTACAGCATTTTGTTGAAGTGTCATCACACTTTGCCTTGTGTACTTCTGCTTAGTCTGCCTTGCCCTTTTTTTATTTAAAAACACCACCCTGTTGTGAGCAGCATTTCCTTTGTGCTATATATTGAAGTCTTGCACACTTCCCTCACCCTTTCTCTTCATGCTTACTTTATTCGTCTCCCCATCTGTTTGGTATAGTAGTAATTACAGGAATGGCTTGCAAATATAGCTTTGCGATTTGCATGAGTTCCCATAAGAGCACGACGAGGCAGACTGTGTACTAAACTGCCGCAGCCCAACTTGCTACACAGAAATCCACGCTAACATTATTGCTAGGCTCAGTTATGTGACACTTGTTCAATCCCAGCTCTGCAGTGTTACTTTTTGCAAGCTTTTTTGATGAATGCCCACATACCTCTGGACACGGTTACCCTTGTCCACTGTCCCTTGTTGGCTTTCCCTACACTCTAAAGGGTTTGTTAACAGCTATTCAGCTTCTTTCTTTAGTTTCCTTTTTTCTCCTGCTCTAAAAGCCCATGTTGTTGGACAATGTCTTTTTAGGTGCTTTTATGATTGTAATTGTATGAGATAATTGCTGGCTAGCAATAGTCACTTTGTTGATTCTAAATCCACATTCCCTAGTACGTTTCTTTGTAAGGAGTGTGCAATACATACATAAAAACATTAAAACATGTCAAACATTTTAAGCTTTTTAAAAGATTTGTCTGACCATCTCCACCATGTGACTGTTTATTTAGGGTTTTTCTTTTTACATATGAACAAACTCTGTTCATGTCTTAACAAGTTGTTTGAAGGTTTAAAGGTGTAAAATTGCTTAAGTTGAATTGTAAACTAATGATTTTTCCCTTTATTTCCCTTTTGGCAGTGTTTCTGTGTAGATTTGGGCCGCACATTTATGGCGTTTGTGAGCGGAGACTTTTGCCAGGCTCAGCACCTTGCCTTTGAGAACAAGTGAATCATCAGCCCCCTGCGGGACTACGCTACCCAGAAACCCCCCTGACAGCAAGCACACTGGGCCCAGTCTGTCTCTCCAACATCCCCCTGGGATCACGCGTAGTCCTCGGCTCAAGCGCAACAAGTACTCTCCCTCCCCTGCTACTTTCTGTCTCAGCAGCCAATCAGAAACACCTCTCCTGAATGGGGTAATCTACAGTTATCTCATTGGATGACTGAAGAATAGTCTCCCCATTTTTTTTTATTTTTTTACTTTTTTGCCATTTTTATCATCCTGTTTTTTAACCCCTTCCAGCACTGTGGTCTGATCCATATTTTTATTTTACATTTTTATCTTTTATTATTATTACTGCTTCCTGTCCAGTGCCCTCCATCTCACCTGCAGTCATTTTTTAATTTATTTTCTTATACTAGAAGTCCTTGCTGAATCTGAGCCAAAGCGTTTTTTAAGGAACAGGAATCATACCTTTTTATTGTAATTGTTTTAAAGCCGTCTCGCCAACATGAACCGCCCTGCCGCTGTTGAAATTACCTATGAGTGCATGAGGTTCCTCATCACACATAATCCCACCAATTCTACGCTCAACAAGTTCACAGAGGTGAGTGTTTATAGTTGAGTTATCCTTCGGGTGTGAGAATGTTGTTGGAGAAAGAAGTTAATCCCTGCTTCTCTGGCTGATTTTGTTTCCCCCACTCAAGGAACTGAAGAAATTTGGGGTAAACACACTTGTGCGTGTCTGTGAGGCCACTTACGACAAGGCGCCAGTGGAGAGGGAGGGCATCCAGGTCCTGGTAAGTGCAGATGTTTGAGTTTATTCCACACTCATTACTTCTCGACTCACACAAACCCTCCTGTGCTCGGCTCTAATGTTGATCTCCTATATTCCTCGGTTTAATAAAGAGACAAACAACTTCTTAAACTCCAGTGAAACAGGAGTGGCAGTGTTCAGGCATTGGTAAATACACATTTATCTGACTCATAACTTAAACCCACCAGCCAGGGTGTTCCGTCACAAACAGCTGTCATTATTTTCACTCCAACACAAGTCTGTACAAGAATGTTGGTAAAGCAGGCATGAATGCAGGCAGTTGGCTAACACACAGCTGTCTTATAGTACACCCCTATGTGAGCTTCTCTGCAGGTGGGGAAGTGAGACGAAACAAAGTAGCTGCAGATTAGTAACAGTAGGGATTAAGAAACCTCATGACTTTGCTTTCATTTTTGGCTATAATGGTTTTTCACACAGATGTCATAATAATACAGGAAAAAAGTTTACTCGTGATGTAATTGAGTTTCCATTTTTTTCTCTTTGTGCCAACAATAATTCAGGGTACATCAATTCTTAGTCACAAACTTCATCCTAAGTGGAGTTTTAAATATCCAAAGTGGAATAAATATAAGTGGTAATAGATTTTGAATTTGAAATTCTGTCTTCTAGCCCAGGTAAATAAAGCCATTTCATGCACAAATGTGCTGTCACCTGAACAATACCAACTCTTAACTTCACACAGAAGATATGTCCTGTGTTACAGTCTAGTCTGTGTGTTTTTGGGTGGCTCCTCCACAAGTGATTTAAATAGCTTGCAGACATTATAAAAGTCAAAATCCCATTCTGTCTGAGCACACGGTATGAATGACATGTTTGGGGGTTAAACAGCCAATTTTCTTTCTTTTGTTTAAGGAAATTTCAGACACTCCCTTGTTGTAATCCTAGAAACATTTGGCCTGGGGCAGAACATCTTTTTGATTTTCCTAGAAATGCTTCTTGGTCCCTGTCCAAAAAGAATTTTTTCAGAAGTAAATTGAAAGGAATGCACTGGAAAGGAATAATACCAGTGCTTCCGGGAAGAGAGGGCAAGGAGCACAGTGTTTTGGATCAGTTCTGGCACACAACTTTAAACTGGTTGACCACAACCCACACATACGCTCTGGTGTATTTCATCTCTCTGTACACAGGAACAGTTGTTGCACAGGAAAGTTTTAGGTGCGTATTGTATAGTCAAAACATTTTGATCACATGCAGTATATGAGAGAGAACATTGTTTAATGCCTTGAGGTCAGCAGGACATTTTAGATTTGCATGAGACTTCTAGCCATTCACCTTCACATCATGCACCTTCTCTTGTCCGTCTGTGTCTCCCCTTCTTTGTAGCTTTTTTTTTTCTTTGTCCTTTTACTTCTTTTTCTTGCTCACAGTGGTGATAATTACAGAGAGCAAGGGCCACATTTAGTGAACATCTCAACAATGGATTTGCCAGAAAATCATGCTACTCCTGGCAGATGGCATTAGACACTGTGCGTCATTTCGGTGAACTTGATACCTCCCTCCTCGGAGAGCTTCTCCAGACTCTTTTTCTTCTCCTCTCACTCTCACACTACCCCCGTGGCTCCCCTGTTATCTCTCCATCTCCCCTCTCTTGCTTCCCTTGCCGTCTCTTTCTTATTGATCTGATCGTTCCAGCCTCGTGTTATCTCGTCATCTCTGGACTCTCTCCTCCCTCTCTTTGTCTCAAGCCATCTCTCCTGCGTGCTCTCATCTGTTGCTCCTCTTTGTGTAGCTCGGCTGGGACGAGGCCAGATCTCTGCGGCTAAGTCCCTAAGACCAGTTCGTGAGAACTCTGCGCTCCCCTACAACGCCTTTCAGCTCAGAGCTGGCCTACGGCTTTTGCTGTTGTGTGACTGTGCCATTAATCTAAAACGTGCTGATTCACAGCCTTTAACTGCAAATCAGAAAATGTTTCAAATGTATCCAATCAGTGTTTATTTGTGTATTGAAATAACTGCTAATTTGTGTGTGTGTGTGTGTGTGTGTTCCAGGACTGGCCCTTTGATGATGGAGCTCCACCTCCCACCCAGATTGTTGATGACTGGCTAAACTTGTTGAAGACTAAATTCCGTGATGAACCAGGATGCTGCATCGCGGTGCACTGTGTGGCAGGGTTGGGCCGGTAGGTAACTGTCTCAAAACTTTTAAATTGTAGTTTTGAGACTTTAAGCCGTATTTTGTTGAGACTCATATCTACAGGTGTTTGTTCCAACCCTTCAGAGAAGCTTTGTTTGCGTTTGTTAGTATCCTGTTTTGATGACAGTTTGTGATAGTGAGCGATGTTAGTGTTGCAGCTGGTGCTTAAAAGTAAAAACAAATTCTCTTTATTTTTTCACATTGAATATGTCATCTCATCTGGTTTTCATTACAGTTTATCTTTTTTTTTTTTTTTATTCAAACGTTCTGGTGGAGTAAATGAGGGGAGGCGTTGGTGCAGTGGACTGAGTAACTGAAACATTGTGTTGGTAACCAAAAGAATGCTTGTTTAAATCCCATGAAAATCCCCCCAAAATTACCGTAGGGCCCCTGAGCAAGGCCCTTAACCCCAAGTTTCTCCAGGGAGATTGTCCCTGTAATTAAACAGAATTTGCTCTGAATAAGACTGATAAATGACATAAAGGTAAATTAAATAGTTGAAACTAGGCTGCATATATAAAGTGTGTAACACACACTTTATATATAACTTTGATCAGTTAACCACATATTAGCCCATTTAGTAAAGAGGAAAACTAAACTGTGACTTAGTGACACTGCAATATATTTGTAGTGGGTGCTCAAAATGCTTGAAGTGTGTACAGTACCGCAGTACAGCTGCTTTCTTCATGTACACCAGTTCTTTTGGGAATATACAGAAGCGTGGGAGTTTTATGTTTGAGACACCAGCTTGGTTGGTGCTTCTACTGTCCAGCAGTCAGGCTTAGAATGAATAGTAGACAATATAATACTTCTCTGAGATGCTGACAGTAACCAAGCTCGCACAAGAAGTCCACTTTTGAAACTGGAATGTACGAGTTAATACTATTGTTGATTTGAACCAGGAGGAATTTCAACGCCCTCACATTTTGTATGAGGTTTTTAAATAATCAGTTGATATAATCAACTAATTTTTGCGATGCAGGAAGTGACACTCTCTTGTTTACCTTGCTGCTATCAGACACAAGAATTCTAATGTGAGCTTGGTGTCAAGGACATGGCACGTAGACATTGCGTTGTGTTTCTGGAACAGGCCTACTGACATCTCAGAACGCGCTGCTGTCATAGGTGAACACATCTCTGTACAGAGTTTGTCCTGGAATATCATATTTGTGTGAACATATATCTAAAGTTGTATTTTTGGCTCTATTAAATATTTTTGAAATTATTGAAATTGATTGTGACATAAATAAAGATGAACTTATATATTTATTGATCCTTTTTGCACTTATGAGTAAATAGGATAAATTTTTAGATTTCATTTCACTTGTTTTTACATCTCTGCTATATTCTATATGCTATAGAACTGGAAATATTATACAGACATGACCCTGACCCTCCATTATAATTGAAGTGGCATGATCAACCCTGGCTTTCTTTTTGCTGCTACAATGTTTATTTTAAAATTCTGTCTGCATATTTTCACTTGGCATGTTGCTATTTAAGTTAACTGTCTCTTTTCAAATGACATGCATTCAGAGCTCACTTTCCCTCACCAATTCTCCTGCTAGTTTCCTAGTGAATACATTCTTTGCAATAGTTTCTTATCTCTCACTGTTGTCCGTGTTTATTTACTGTTCTACTTTGTGTTACACTGTACCAGATGTGCCATGACGCATGAACATGACTAGCACCAATGGTTGTGATTCTGATGTCTGCTCTTTGAGAGAGTTGCCCTAAAGCTCAGCTCGTTTTTTTCTTTCTGTCTTTCTGTAGAGCACCTGTACTGGTGGCCTTGGCTTTGATCGAGACCGGAATGAAGTACGAGGATGCGGTGCAGTTTATACGGCAGTACGTAACCCTTATGCACAAACACCACCATTTGGCTTTTACCTCTTCTTATCTCTTGGCTTCCCGTCTCACTCTGAACGTGCTCTCTTTCCAGGAAGAGACGTGGAGCCTTCAACTCCAAACAGCTTCTTTACCTCGAGAAGTACAGACCTAAGATGCGTCTGCGGTTCAAGGATGCCAATGGTCACAACTGCTGCATTCAGTAACATGTCAGTTGTACACAACTAGTGGGAAAATTGACCTAGGGGAGAAAGCGCAAGCTGTGGGTAATTATTGTGATGATTTATGTCATGGCTTATCGATCATCGAGATGTAATGAGTGAAAGTAAATCTGTGGATTCACCAGCTGTATGAATAAGACAGGTCTAAGCACACAGAAAAGCCTGCCTCCTGGTCACCAGTGTACCAGCCACAGGCAACAATAAACAGAAGACCCTCCTGATTTCTCAATTGTCCAATTATGGGATAGGTTTTTTTCCCTTCTTTTTCAAAAAATTTCAACCGTAATGAACTGTGTAATTCCACTGGTTGTGATATGATCCGTCACTCTTACAATTGGATAATATGTATGTGGGGTTTTAAAAAAGTTGATTTTTTATTAAAACTACAACTCTGCAGTTATTGAGAGGATCCAAAGTGTTCCTTTCGAATACAGTGCCGCTCTCCCCCTTCATTTAAATCACTGTTAATTTAGGTTCAGGCCGGGTTTTAAATGTCAACTTTATTTATTCACTATAATTAGTGTGTCTTGTCAGGAGTACAGTCGGGGCCAAGACACTTTCCCTTAAGGAGCCATGTTTTCACTTTTACTTTTCTCAATCTCTGGGGAGTGCAATATTCAGTCCAGCTTACAGAAGCAGTCATCTTTAGGACCGTCCTACATTCACACATACACAGAAGAATGTGTAGATTTAGGTATTTTTCACTCATTCTGTCTGCTCACTCATTGCTAGTGGGTCAGTTAAAGCCTTTGCCATTGGTGACTGTCAGCACAGTACAAACACACACACACACACACATTCACTTTTGCTGTGACCCCACTGTTCAGCCCACAGGCACACTCAAGGAAGTGACAAGTGGGAGGACTCTTCCTTTTTTTGAAATATTTTGCCCACATCTTGAAAATATCCACATCTTGGTTTAAAATGAATAAATAAATTGTTAAGAACTATCATCTGCTGTTGTCATCTGTTGTTTCTGTACTTGTGCCTGCTAACCCATGTTCAAAATGAGGTCTTGAAGTAGTAAGAATGGAATAACATCCAGCCTAGTTTAAAATGCAAATCAATTGGCAGGTGTTTATTTTTGGTGGGGAAGAAAATAAAATGTTGGGATGGGGGTTGGTAATGCATAATAGCGCCATTGAGTTATGTTTGTGCCCCTGTAGCACCATCTGCTGGATTTGAAATGCAAATTTATTGCCAGTAAATTCACAGGTGCTTTAATGATATGCTTTATCAATAATGACGCTGTCTATAACTTGTTATATGTAAAGCGCAGACTTTCATTCATGCTTTATGTCTAACTACATATTAGCAAAAATAATATATCACGGCCAAAAATAATATACATTCTGAATAAAGAATTGATACGACTGAATCCGGCCATGCACAGACCTTCATTTGTGTCAACCTTTAATCAACATGCATGATACACATCAAAGATCCTGTTAAAGGTAACGTTAATTTTGTCTTCTCAGCACAGTCAGCAGTGGTTATGGCAGCATTCCTTAACATGTAATTTTTGTATGATCGCAGTTTTCTCACCAACAATTTACTATGGTCCTGAGACAACAGACACGTCCTTCTAATTATGATGGAGAGGAAAAATCACTGTTTACTGGACGTAGAAAATAAAACAATAGCCAAGAAAACCATGTTATTATTACAATCTTCAGTTTAACCCTTGGCAGTTTAACCCTTTTCATACTGCATGCCATTCTGAGACATTTAAAATAATTTAAGTAAATAAAAGAGTATCATTTTAACCAGTTAACGCATGTGGAGTGTGCTGCAGTGCATTGGCCCAGTGAGATTTCCTGGGTGAGTAATGGGTTTTTATGAATAAGAAAGGTGTGGTTGCAGTGGGAGCTAGATTTATTCCTTGCGAGTTGTGTAGGTTTCATGTAATACACCGTCCAAAATAACGTGGATATACTTTTGAAGAAAGAGTATAATTCTAAGATGTATCATGAACCACTTATATGCATATCGTTACAGTGTCTCTACATAAACTATCTAGGCTGTGTTAGTAGATTTGTTTTGCATTGCAACATCAGACAAAAAGCATCGTCACACATTGATGCAATATATTGATTAATTATATTACATAATATATTGGTTAGCTTTCAATAAGCCTAGATTATCACAATGTTTAATCATGCTCTATCACCCACACACGGTAATAGACAGTGCCAGACAACTACTAGGGCCCCAGTGGGGCTGACAAACTTTAAACTACTGCAGTGGCAATGTGCAAAGTTCAAAGTAATCTTTTTTTTTAATCTCATATTTATACAAGTATACAAAGAGACGAGGCGACATTTATACAATTTCTACATAGTACAAAGAAGACTCACAGAATATCCACATATACACAAAGTATAAAACATATAAAGTCTAAAGTAGAAGTAGAAAATGAAAATGTGCATTTTTTTTGTTACGTGAGGCATTCAATAAAATGCCAGTATTAGCACCAGTTAAGTGGAGAAACACTGCAATAACAATACTGGAGTGTGCTTTTGTGCATAAGACCTACAGCAGTTTTATATGAATATAAACAATCAATTGAAAATAAAAAAGTGTCTCTATAAAGTCTAAACCTTTGACAGTAGAAGAGACATGACCTCCCTTTTGAAATGCAAAAATATAATGTTTCGCATTTCGTTGGTTTCAGTTTATTTATAACTTAATTGTGATGAACTCTAGTTTGGAGGGGGCCTGTTAATTTTTGCCTAGGGTCCAAACAGACTCTAGAAATTAAAATCACTCACTGACAAACTGAGGTACTGTGTTTAAACACGTTTCATAGATTAGACTACATGAGACAAGAAGAGAAAAGTACTATATCTCCCTGTTTTATCTTTACACCCTCTTATGGAGAGACTCTTATGGTTCTTTTTCATACACTGATGTTTGGAAAAGGATCGGCACCCGAGCAACCGTGTAAACGATTTCAAACACTCCGCACTCCTTGCACGCCTGTTTGGTCGGGGCCTGGCGGCTGTTTTTGCTATGAAGATAGGGACTAAATTCAAATACCACTTCGGTCACTTCCCCTAGTCCCTTTCAGTGCTGGGCAAGTTACTTCCAAAATGTAATACATTACAGACTAATAGTTACTGTTATTTTAGAGTAATTCGTTACATTACAATATTTACTGATATGTAATGCGTTACACGACTTCTGCATTATTTTTTGAGTTACTTTCTGCAAAATAACTGAGGAAGGTGGACTTGGCATTCAAAAATTCTAAAATGTAGTTTATTGCAGTTCATTCTACATGCAGTAGAGGGCGATGTGGTGTAGCATAATGACGTAGGAAATAACTGTTTTACTCATGGAATTTATCTCTCGTGCCAAAGTTCTTGTTGATTTTTATTATTATTATTAAAACAAAACAGCACTAAATTTCGGCTTTAAGATGTTTTGTAAAGAGCGTTACTGAAGTATAATATCACTGAAAATGTATAAAGAATACCTCACTGCGTTACAACAATAAGTTTACAAAAATTACTGCAATGCATTACTTTTTTAACGCGTTACTCCTTTCCCCACCGAATGCTATCTAGACTATACCAAAATCGTTTCTTTGTTTAGAAACACCTTCAGCTAAAAACGTCAACAGTAAATGACATTCTTTTTCTGCATTTTTATTCACAAGCACGTAGACTTTTGTACATTTGAGTACTTTTGGGGCGGTAGGGGTCATGCTGAGGGATGGAAATGGGACACAGTAGACGAGTAGGCGGTGTCTGCGGGAAGGACCGTTGGCGCACGCGCAGAGAGCGGAGCGCTGAAATTCAAATTTGAACGAGAAACACTTCTCGTATTTAGTTTGAAAACGACGACAGGGAGCGTTTTAGATCGGGTTAGGCTGAGAAGAAGATATCACGTAGAGATGGATCCGTTTACTGAGGTAAGTGTAGTTCTTGAATTAAGTTCTCGAAGGAAAAGTCTAGGCTCTTTTCGTGTACTGTCCGACCGCCGTTAAAATCGTAGTTAATCTTTGAGGCTTTATTGCCTCGTGGCAAACCGTCAGGTTACAGACGGCGGATAGCGTCTCTGCGCAGCTAATGTATTAGTAACAATCTCCCGCTTTGGTCTTAGTGCTCTTTTTATTGCTCAGATTATTATTATTTTTATTATTTTTTGCAAAACTGTAAATTACTAATTTACAACATGAGCCCGTTGGGCAGCTACTGAATGCACTTAGCAGTCTGCTGGGTTCAAGCTATCACTTCATTTTAGCTTTCCAGTATGCCATTGTTTGTTTTCCAGTGCGATTTATTTGATGCCTGATTAAGCCAAATACAAAATGAGAAACTTCAGTGGAAGACTTGGTGTTTAATATCAAAGTAATAATAAATAGAGATATGGAGTGTATTATAGAGTATATTATGCGCAGGCGCAAATATGACGACGTGCAACGTCAACCCAGACAAATTAAACATTTTGTCTTCCATCTTATTTGGTGCTTAATACAAAAAGAAAAACCCAGCCGGTTCTCATTTTCCATTTGGATCACAGTCAAAAAAAACTCATCTTTAAAATATTTTTACGTTTCAAAGAATTTCTTAATACAGATGCACATATTCTTGAATGGATATAACAATACCAACAATATACATGTAGCAATTAAGTTCATTAACTTTTGTGCTTAACAGTGTGTGATAGAGATAAAATACAGTGATTTTAATATTTTATATAGTCCTAATAAACGTGTGGTAAGGCGTGGTTGACTGTCCCTACAAAATTTCTCTCTTCTACTTCTATTTCTAGTTTAAAGTTATATTTCATATTCCATTTCTAGTTTAAAATGTATATTTTGTATTCTATTCATATATTGTTTATTCCATGTCCCTTATTTGTTCTTTGTTCCCTATTTCCTATTGCACTGTGAAAACTGGAGCCGTCTCGTCTCTCTGTATATCTGTACAGTATATAGCAAGTTGACTTTGACTTTGAAATTTGCAATGTGGGAATTCTGGTAAACAGTTTTAAACATAAGTGAAAAATATGTTAAAGTTCAGAGTTTACATTTCATTTCATAAATAATTTTGTGTAAGCAATGTGAGCTGTGAACAGGGTGTGGAAAATTGCTGACAGAGTGCTGTGTGATTTAACTCTCCAGTTCCAGCCAGTAGAAATGTTGGAACACAGTCACATGACAGGGTTTCTTTGGAATGACAACCGCTAACTGAAATTTCCACTCGTTCTCTGGGAGAAAGCCAAGTGCCTGCAAAAACCCTTAGGAATGTGTGATCTAACTCTGCTAGAGTCGTTAATCACGTCTTTGAGACTCTGTGTAAAAGCAGTGTGTAGTTCATCATTCCCTGTTTTGTTTGAGGCTATGGGGTGCTGCATTATGCTTGTGTTTTATACCTTTATTTGCAGTTGCTTTTCATGTGCATAACGTCTTCAGTTCTTGTTCAGTATTCCATGATAAATTGACAGAAGATTAAGTATGTGCTCTGAAGGAGCTTTTTAAACAAAAAAAAAACATAAGCATGTTACATTTGTGTGACAAATGAAATGATGGATGAATGTCGGTAGAAGGGTTGCACTGAAAGAAGCCATTACTACTACTACAATCTTAAATTGGCCTTCATATTTACCTTTACGCCATAAAGACAGGGGCTAGGTGGCGGCGGTGGTGGGATTCAGCCACTCAGACCCAAGACTTGTTTGTTTATAACTGCGTGTCGGAACTCTAGAACCTAGAATCACATAACATCACTAAACATAGAAATATCTGTTCCATTTCTGTTTGTTTAGAAACTACTAGAGCGCACTCGTGCTCGCAGAGAGAACCTACAGAAGAAGATGGCGGAGAGAAACACGGCGGCAAACAGACAGATGGCTAAGAGGGCAAGAGAGCCATTAACAGACACAAATAGCATCATCACTGAAACACCAGTTGAGAAAGGTAAAATATATTATTGCCACTAATTATTTTTAATCTGATATTGGCCTAGACATGAAATTAATTGTTAGATATGAAAATATACTCAATCTTGTGTTTTTGTTACAGTACTTCCATCTTCAAAACCTTCTCCTTCTAAACGGCGGTGCTCAGACGAGAATGCACTTCTTGCTGGAGAGGAGAACAAGGAACCAGTTGCTCTTATTAATGCCACCACCTCAGAGCCAATAAATGACAAGAAGCCTCCCCTGGCACCAAGTGCTCTCCGGTCTATCGCAGTTGAGAGGGGAGCAATCCACCCTAGCTCAGACTGCAGTGCTGCCCCGACTCCCCCACCAGACACAGAGAAGATGGAGTGTGCGTCAAAAACTGTAATAGGGTGTGCATATAAGGTGATGGAGCATTCTGCTAGGGAGAAAGAAGGAGAGGTTCATAAAGATGCCCCTGTTCACAGCCTACCTCCTAGCAACATGAGATCTCGTCTGCAGAGGCTAGCTGAGCAACGGCAGTACTGGGACTCGGAGAGCTGTAAGCTGTATCATTTTTAGACCATTAACTTGTTGCTTAATTTTGTTCATTCTCTAAGCAATGGAATTATTGCTCCCAAATCAAGTTGTAGGTTTTGTGGCCATACGACTTTGAATATGCAGTTTCAAGAATCACTTTTTGTATTTTATTTTTGCAATTGTATTTACAGGTGATCTTGAAACTGTCCCGAGTGGTTCAGCCTCATCACCTCTTAAGTCCCAGAAAACAGACACTGTTATGGTTCCAGCTGCCACTTCCTCAGAGAAGCCTCTGGGCAGGAAGGGCAGACTGGCAAACCTCGCTGCCACAATCAACACTTGGGAAGATGACATCGGGCACGCACCCGTTCACCGAGACAATGCACAAGGGCGGCCTGGCAAAGCTTGTGTGCCTCCATCAGTCCAGGCACAAATAAAGACGAGCACCAAGCCTAGTGTTGTCTCAGACAAACAAACCCAGCCTGCTGCCCAGCCAATTGCTAGCAAGCCTGTTCACAGCACTCAACAGGTGGACTATAGAAAATTATGTATAAAAGTGCATTGAGTCTGAAAATAATGTGTGCATCTTATTTGTGTTTTTATGTTTTCTAATGAAAGTTGTTTTTTTTTATATATATATATAGCCGCCAGTTTATTCTCCAGTCAAGTCATCTAGAGTGATTCCTCCAAGTCCTCAGAAGACTTTTGTGCCTGAACCTAAACTGGCTAAGGCGCCACTTTCTCCTGCCTCCAGCCCCTTGAAAAGCTTCTCTAGCCCGTCTTCAGCCCCAGTTAAATCTGCACAAGTGCATGCTTTTAGCCCACAGAAAACGCCAGCTTCCCAAAGCCCTTTAAAGACTCCATCCAAGGACTTTAAACCAAGTCCCACAAAACCAAACATTTTGGCCAAACCGTCCTCCACTGCAACGCCTGAGAGACTGGTGAAGGACACGACACCACCGCAGCAAAGAGGTGCCACTGCAGGTAGGACTATTGTATTCTCTTGCCTTTTTTGTAATGATCTGATCAGGATCACTCCATTTATGCTTGTGCGGATGATGTCCTATCCTTAGGTGGCGTTAAGTCTTTTTTGGAGCGTTTTGGGGAAAGGTGTCAGGAGCGTAATCAGGGCTCTCCTCTTGGGGGAATGGGACAGGGACGCACCCCTGCTGCCACTCCCAAGTCCAGACTAATCCAGGAGAGGCTGGGCGTCACACAGTCGACCTCCAGCACTGCTCTCCTCACTCAGAAACAGAAAATGGTATCTGGATTTCTCCCACTCCCCAACATATTTCAGAAGTGTATATTTCAGATCTGCGTCTGACGAGCTGTCTTACTTATTAGGAGCGTGAAGCAGAACTGGCACAGGTTCGCAGTCGATTTCAGCAGGGCAACATGTGGAAAAGCAAAGAGGATCTCTCAGAACATACAAATGACTCAGAATCTAAGGTTGGTATATGTTATATGTTCATTTATAACATATTTAACAAAAACATCTTTATGTAAAAAAAAAAAAAAAAAAAATATGGAATCTGTAACAGGATGAGGAATATTCTGGTGAAGAATCTGACCCTGTGGTTTGTGGTGAACCTTCAGCACCACAAATGGATATGCCGGCCCCTCCCAATTCCAGTGTGAAGGGTAATTGCTAACCCAAAAGAAAATTATGCACCTTTTATTTAATGTACAAGCTTTATTATTAATTATTATTTATTCATTGTATTCTTTATCAGAAATGTCAGATCATAAGCATGTGCCCTCTAGCCCTCTGAAGAGGGCTGAGATGTCTGAGAATACACCAAGAATGGATGAGCATAAAGCAGAAGAAGGTAATATAGGTGTCTGTTCTTTTTCTATTATTGTTGCACTGTCAGTTGCAAAGTGACATCATTATTTCTTGGCTTCCTCTTGCAGAAGCAGAGGAGGAGATCCACGAGATTGAGATGAATGTGGATGGGTCAGTCAACTCTGAGGTCATTAATGATCTTTTTGAAGGAGTTTTGGAGGAGAATGAAGAGTGCAATGTTAAAGAGGAAGAGGAAGAAGGGGAGGAGGAAGATGCTTTAAATATCTCCTCAATGTCTCTCCTCAATCCACTAGCAGAGACTGTGGCTGCTGTGGCCAAGAGTCCTGAAAGGATTGTCATGGTGAGCCTAGAACATGGTTAAGCCGCTCTACATATTTGGCCATATTTTGAACAATTGTTTTCACCCAGAACAAAGATTTCTCCGTCCTGGAACTGATAGACTGTCGCTGATATTATAAAAATGGAAGTTGCTCTGGATAAGAGCGTCAGCTCAATGCTGTCCTAAATAGAACATTGGAAAACATGTACATTCTCAGCATTTGACGGACATTGTTATCCAGAGCAGCTTATGTTTAACAGTTTCAGGACAGTCTCCAAGGAGCACCTAGGGTTTAAAGACCTTCCTCAGAGACTAGTTGATTGAAGTTGTGGCAGTAAGAAAAGGAGCTGTATTTAAACTTATGACCTCTTTGTTTTTAGGCCAATATCAGAGCACTTAGTCACCGTAAACTGTGTTACAAGTAGTGGAATTGCATTGTGCCTCCACTGAACCAATTATGCATGGTTAAAGGGTCCGTCTTCCATCATACCACTTTTTTTTTAACTTGTCATTAATCTGTTATCACTGATCTCAATTTATCAGTGTATCGACCAATAGTTGAAACATGAATTTATTGGTCCAGGTTTTGCAAAAAATAAACATGTTTTTATTATTCTTGTTTTTGTTAAAACAGACATCAACGCCATCAACTTCATTTAGTGAAAAGTGTGGCCCACAAAGACCCACAAAGTTCCAAAGAGCACGAGTGCTTCGAGCAGGATCTTCCGATAGCATTGACACCATAGATGAAGAGCAGAAACTTCCCTACAGGTAATGCTGCAGTAGCAGGGTTGATTACAAAGCTAAATGTCCTTGAACCAATTACTTTTTAACAATTTACCTCCACATTTTTAGCATCGATGCCTACAGATCAACCAGAGTGAAGGAGACAGAGAGACCTCAAGTTAAACAGGTGATTGTGAGGAAGGAAGATGTGTCTCACAGGATGAAAGAGTCCAAAAACCTGAGTCACATCAGCATTAAGCAAAAGATGCAGGTAAACATTGTTTATAAAGATGCAAATGTAGCGAAAGGTGGGAATGGTAGAAATCAAGAGGGTGAGATAATTGAGGTGTGTTCTCAGGTTCTGAGCAACGAGATGAACCTGCAGCAGACCGTGATCCATCAGGCCAGCCAGGCACTAAACTGCTGCACAGATGAGGAGCATGGAAAAGGCTCACAGGTGGAAGCCGAGGCTGAGAGGCTGCTGCTTATAGCAAGTGAGTGACCAGTGTGATGCCAAACGATTTGAATGAATGTCATTCTCTTGGCAGCAATTCACACATTTTCTAAATTCTCTCCAGCCGAGAGGAGGGTGGCGCTGAAAGCAGAACTGGACCGACTGAAAGCTGAGGGTCCTGATGCTCAGAGGAAGGGTTCTTCCAGAGCTCAGGAGGATATGGGTGTCCCTGCCTCAAAAGGCTCCATTACACTGCAGGAGCTCCGATTACCACTTAAAGCCGACTTTGTCTGTTCCACTGCCAACAAGCCTGGTTTGTGCTGTTTTGCAGTAGAGTTGTGCTTATTGAACTGAAACAGCATCACTTTAGCTGTCTGTATGGCAGACATAAGCATCAACTCTATAGAATATTCCTAATTTATGTAATTTATAATAATTTTGAAGTTAAATATTTGTATGAAATTCTTATCAAACTTCTGATATCCCGTTTTTTTATTAAAGAATCAGGAAACCATTATTTCTTTGTGATGATCCGTGCTGGAGCTGAGAACACAGTTGCAACTCCTCTAGCCAGCACCCACAGTGCGCTTAGTGGCGATGCAATGACCTTCTCCACCAAATTCACTCTGTGAGTCTACATTTCTTTTGAGAGTAGCTTGGACATCTTTGCCACTCCTTGTTCCATTTACTCCAATGCTCTCAAATTTTAGGCCTGATGTATCCAGCAACTTTGAGATTGACATTGAAGTCTACTACCTTGTAAGTACAGCTTATTCTTGACTCCTATATTCCAGTGCACCACAAGAAAATGTGACCTCTGCATTCGACCCGTCCATGAAAGAGCAGTGGGCACCTGACACGGGCAGGGAGCAGTGCTTGGGGACGGCACTTTGCTCATGAGCCCAGGTCAGCTGCCCACTGCTCCTTTACGGATGGGTTGTGGTGCATTGTGTACAGTGCTGTGATGTGTTCACCTTGACAAATAATCGCTCACTTTAACCATAGTGCTGCAGAGTTTTTATGGCTATTTTCTGTTTTCCTAGACTCAGCGTCGTGAGTTGTGTGTTGACAAAAGAAAAAAGCCTAGCAAGTCTAAGGTGTGTTGTTCTTTTGTGTATGGTCAGCTGTGTTGCCAATGCAATTAAACTGAACGTGCTTATATTACTAAACTGCATTGTCTAAAATGATCTTTTTTCTTCTTCTTCTTAGGCTATCACCCCAAAAAGGTTTCTTGCTATCACTGTAAGTACATACTTTATGACTATTTATATTATGAGGATATATACACTATTAATGTGTTTACTTTGTGGATTGCTTCTCAAACCTTTTTTCTTTCATATTCCAGAAAACCAATCTCCAAACACCTGGTGAGTTTCTCTAAATCAAGAACAATTAGCTCTTTCCTTGCTCTCTCTGCTTTATTCAGAGGGGAAATTGTTTGTTCTTATTAGTAATGGCAAGCCCTGGTGGTCCGAATGCAGTGCGCACCAGTAACTTTGTCCTTGTTGGATCACACAAGTTAACTTTGGCTTGCATTGGAAAGACCAGATTTCCTCTGGAGAAGGTAAGCCGCCCCGTCATTATAGGCTTGTAATTTTTTTCACAATTTCTGTTCATCTTTCACTGCAAACTAGTATTCTGCATGGTCTAGGGGCATACATACTAACACTGAATGATTTGCTATGATGGGATTTAAAAACGGAATCAAGTAAGGACCATTAATTTGGTTGGTAATTTGAGAGGTACTATGGTACAACGTGCATTTTTCCAAAGCCAAGCTTTGACACTTTCTTCCCAATGCCTGTGCACCTGCACGTATTATTTATTTGCACTCATTTTTCTTTTTATAGATGAAATATGAAGGGAGTGAGAGCAGTCTACTCAGTGACATGTTTCAAAAGAAGGTTCTTCATTTGTTTTATATCCCGTAACACAGGGGTTGTCTGTTTGCTTTTGCCCTAACAAAATTCTTTGCTTTGCATCACTGCTTCACATTCTTTTACCTGCACAGCTCTGTTTGGGCACGTGTCTCTATTTTTTTCCTCTCTCCAAACACTGATGCTGAGGGATGGGACTTTTGTACTTTATATTACCAGTATTTTGTTCTGATGTTTGTCAGCGAAGATATTGTACCGATGTTACAATTGACCAGTGCTCCTTGTTTTCAAAACCAAATGTCTAGGTTCCTTTCCTTTGTCCTCTGGAAGGCCATATCTACCTCAAGATGCACTGTGAGGTTGACTCTCGTGTGGAAGAAAGGGGTTTCCTGGTGACTTCTACAGCCATTGCACACATTTTATGGCTCAAATAGCCATTTAGCAAGTATTTATTTGTTCTGATATTTCTATATTTATTTTACAGACTATGTTTGAGGATGTCAGTGGATTCGGATCCTGGCATAGGAGGTGGTGTGTCCTTTCAGGCTACTGTATCTCTTATTGGACCTACCCTGATGATGAAAAACGCAAGGTAGGAAAGACTATAAATTAATATCTAGTACATTTATTTAACAAAAACAAGAGTTAATTTGAGTATGGCTTTTTTTGCTCTGTTTAGAATCCAATTGGTCGCATAAACCTGGCCAGCTGCACCAGCCGTAAAGTGGAACCTGCTAACCGCGAGTTTTGTGCCAGACCCAACACTTTTGAGTTGATTACAGTGAGACCACAAAGGGACGATGACAAAGAGACACTTGTCAGCCAATGCAAGGACACCATGTGTGTCACGAAGTAAGACCCAGTTCACCCCTTTAAGAAATTAAAATAAGTTGATAATTTACACACGCAGCTTGTTTTTGCTCTGTAAGATAAAAACCGTTAATGACTTGTTTCGTACAGGAACTGGCTTAGTGCCGACACTAAAGAAGAGAGAAACCTGTGGATGCAGAAACTCAACCAAATCCTAGTGGACCTGCGCATGTGGCAGCCAGATGCCTGTTATAGGCCAGTGTGAACCCACCTGTAAAGCATTAAGGACATATCATCCTGGGTCTTCCTTTCAATCAAACTGTCAATGTTTGGCTGATAAGTGCAATATATTAAATGTAACATACTGTTTACAGATAAACAAATTTTACAATTGACTCACGCCATGAACAAGTCATGGGATCAATAAAGCCATCCTATAGCCCTTTCAGTATTGCAGCAAAAAATGACAACATTCTGCTAATGAATGTCTTCCAAATTCAATGCTGTTTAAACCTATTTGTTGATCATTAGTTATTATAGTACCTCTCTCCATATCTGTCAGTAGGAACATGCTGAATTACCATAATCAATACCTGTTGAAATGTAAGGGATTTGTCAGATTTTAAAGTGTAGACATGAAAAAAACAGTTGTGTATAGGTATTTTTTCACAGTTATCAGTATAACAATGTGATTTGGCAGGGATTGCAGCTTGCAGGGCTGTAAGAGGTCTGACTAGAGTGCTACTTATTAAATGTAAATTGGTTTGCTTTGAGATTTTCAGTTATTTCTCTTTAGGTTTATTTAAGTCAACATTTTGTGCATCTGCTGTAGTCAAAATGTGGATTATTAAATACCTTGATTGCAGGTAAATAATAATTTACAAATGCCTAAATGTCATTTTAAGTTTATGGGACGTTTTGTGTAAATAAGTACATTTGCTATGCACAAAATAGGATGTTTTGTACTTATACCGACTACATTTAATGCAATGCTTGTGCATAGGTTTGATAGATATTTTGGTTGTTTGGTGTGACTGCTCGGTCTAGAAATTTAGGACTTCAATATAACAAAGAGGAATGCTTGGTTGGCAAGGTTGAGTTTTATTACTTTGTTTTATATGTATACACTTACGACTAAGGTCACCTATTTCTGTATTAGCAGGCGGTTGATGTTTTGGTTTTGACTTTATAGCTGGCCTTGAGATGAGAGATTTATCATGCATAGAGCAATGTGCTGTTTTCAGCTTAATATAATACTACCAATTATATACCAAGCTTATTTTCCAAGCCTTTATCAAAATGTTTTATATTGCAATAATTTTAGTATTTGTGTTTTGCAAACTACTCAAATTAGTCAGTTTTACTTATGCTAATTCATACAAAGGCAACAATGCTTTCACTTTACACTAATGTATTATTGCTCTATTAATTTTGCCCAAGGTACATTTTATAGTACGAATCTGCCTTGATATAATTCAGTAACAATTCACTAGTTGTTGGATACTATTGGATATTTTTAACTTCAGTCTTCCTCCGGGACTCCACCTCTTGGTTTTCTTGCAATTTTGAACACTCCACACTCTAAGAATTCTGCACTGCTGACACTTTAATAAAAGCCAGCAGCTTTACCAAAACTGGTCTTGTCAATTTTTTCCCGTCTGACATTCGGTTTGAACTATATTCATGTGGTTCAAATGCTTCAGCAATAAGTGCTACTGTGAATTACAGTATTAATCTCGCTCTTGCAGTAAAGGCATCTTCAAAACGTGTTTGCTCCTTTAGAGTAAATATATTGTCCATTCAGGAAGATTTGGGCTTAACAGCCAATTGGTAGAGAAAAACAAACAAGAGTTTGCAGGATGTGATTGCTACATTCATGTAGTTGTAAAAAGCATGACAATATATTAAGTAATCCAAAGTATTCAGAATACTGAATTACTCACATTGAGTAACCTAATGGAATATGTTACAAACTACATTTTGGAGCATGTATTCTGTAATCTGTAGTGGAATACATTTTAAAAGTAACCTTCCCAACACTGACTGTATGATATTTATAGCGCAAGGAGGTTGTAGGTTCAAATCCAGCTCTCCCGAACTACCGTTATGGCTCTGAGCATGATCCTTAAACAAGTTGCTGTTAACTGGAAGTGGGATTTTGGAGTTGCTCTGGATAAGAGTTTCTGATCAATTTAAATGAACGTGACCAGGTAACCAAAACAATATTAAATTTAAAAAAATTATTTTCTTTTTTAAATTAAAAAAAACTGGACAAACTCGTACGTCTTGGTGATGAAAGGAGGGAAACCAAGTGCAAGACATTGTCATTGTTTGGGTCTTAATAGGGATTCAATAGAATTAGTTTGCCAGCAGTTAGCCGCAAATTAATTGGTGTGTATGTGCCTGGACACTTAAATAAATTTAGCGGTGTGTTACTGAGAGCTGATTTACACTACACGACTTGTAGTTAATTAAAACCCTGATTTCCGGTCCATTCTGCATTTTTTGCGCCAGTGGGTGCAAGACAATTGCGGTGTGTAAACAAATACATTTTTGGGGCATTCTGTTAACCTTTAGACACGTTTTAGAGGTGTAAATTAACTGGCAAAACTACTTTAAAGGGTTGAAAGAGGTTAAGAAGCCTCTTCACAAACACACCCTACTTGTTTTCCCCACATATTCTTACTGTTTCATGCAGGCTCTATAAACGTACAACCCGGTGAATTTATCGCAATGAAATGAGTATTTGAACGCTCATAAACATCGGCTGGGTCAAATGCAGAGTTCACATTTCATTGTGGTGCGCTGTGGGCTGGGCTATGACAAATAATGACTCACTAAAATTAGATGAAAAGGCAAACATTTTGGCCCGAGTCTTTTCTTTTCTACATTTGGGCATGTTACTTCCAAAATGTAATGCATTTTAGAACAAGTATTTACTGTTACTTCAAAGTCATTCGTTACATTAGAATATTACTGTCTCTGAATTGTAACGCATTACACGACTCCTGCATTACTTCTGAGTTACGGTGTAAGTTGGACTTAGCGTTTAAATGCCAACATGTAGTGTACTGCAGCTCGTTTTACATCCAGTGGAGGACGACGTAGTGTAGTATTACGACTTTAGGCATAAAGTCTGTAGGAAATAGCTCTTCTAACTATTGTGCCAAAGGTCTTTTTTTTTAATAAGAAGTGTTGGGTTAAACATATGTTGTAACGCACGTTACTGAAACATGTAACGAGTATAATATTATGAAAAAATATTAGCAATACCTTACATTACTACGTTACAGCAAAAAGTAACACTACTGTAATTGCGTTACTTTTGAATCGCGTAACTCGCAACACCCTTGCTTTTAGTTTATTCGACCAGCTCGGAATGGCCTATACAAAAACATTCCATGGAAAAAAGTGTGGACTCTGTCATCTAAGTACTTAATAACTAATAAGGTAAAGGAGGTTTCTTATAAATTACTTCATCTTTTTTTACCCCGTTAAGCTTTATTTGGGAAAAAAAAAAGTTTCCAGATGTTGATTCTTTATGCTCATTTTGTGGGGCTGAAGATGAATCTATGTCTCATCTCTTTTGGGAATGTACATATACCAGCTTTTTCTGAAAGGATTTTTGTATTTTTGTACACTCTTTTTCCTCACAAAGTTTTGCTTTGTCATAAAGAGATGTTTTATTTGGTTTTCATAGCTTTTCTAAAGAAGACAAAGACCAATATTATTTGACAAACATTTATTTTTCTTGCAAATTTTTTACACAAATGTAAGTGTCAAGGAGGTGTAACTCCAAAGCCCTTAAAACTGTCTCAGTGTGTCATTCCCATAATATTTTCCTGATTTTGTAAGCTATATTTGTATTCTCATTTGTACTCACCCCTGGCATTGTTTTTTTTTGTTCTGTATGTTCCCTACGGCGTTAATAAATAAATAAATAAATAAATCGACCAGCTCTTACACTTCCGGGTCATTTCACTCAGTAAGGAACCTACATGAACTAAAAATGCTATTTCACCGCAGCAAATGACGGTCGACTTTAGAGTACTATACTACTACTACTATACACACTACTACACTAACGGTCTCATACTATTCTACAAAATCAAACCGGATATCACGTGTCCTGTCTTAAACTCCAATAAACACAATGAACACGACCGGCCTCATACGGTAAGGACCAACCAGACGACTCGCCCGTGTGAGGAGGCTGGTCTTTATGTATAGTAAGGAAAAGAAGGCGGTCATACTTCCTTTCTGAACGGAGCTGGCGGAAAGTGAGGTGAAGAGTCCGAGTTCCACAACATCGTGTCCACAGTCACCATGGCGCCCAGCTCGCAGGCCGACGAGGTTGTGTCCAGTGTCCGTAAGGGGATCAGGGCGGTTCTGCTCGGGCCTCCCGGAGCTGGGAAAGGCACTCAGGCGAGTCTCCAAATCGACTAGCGTTACCGAGCTGCTCATTCATAATTCCCAGAGTTGTACTGCTGGTTTGAGTTACGGTGACTGTGAGGAAGATTTTTGGTCTGGTCGCTGTTAACGGATCAGCTATCATCCATTATTCCAGTGCAGTATGTTTAGCTATTCATTGTGTTGCATTTGATAAATGACTCTATTCGAAGGCTGCACGATATTGCAAAATACATAAATAAGTAAGACAGACATCTTAGTATTTTCTGTTAGAAGAGAGAGAGAGATGAGCTCTGTTTTGAAATAGTGCATCATTTTAGAATGACTTCATTTTTCATGAAGATTAAAGATGAAAAATAACTTTTTGCTTCACGTGCAAGGTATGCTCTTTATCCAAAATCCTTAATTTCTTGTAAATTATATAAACCAAACTTCTGTTGAGAATTATTTGTAGGAAAACTGACCCGAGAGTTTTTCTTCCATATCAATTAGCAGAAAAGCTGTAGCATTGCTTGATTTAATTTGAGAGTGGGATTAAATTACAGAACAAAGTTTAGCTGTGTGTCTTAAAAACGTACTTGTATAGTTTCTATATCTTGTTACTTGTGTTACAGGCCCCTCGGCTGGCAGATAAGTTCTGTGTGTGTCACCTGGCCACTGGGGACATGTTGAGAGCGATGGTGGCCTCTGGGTCAGAACTTGGCCAGAGACTAAAACAAACCATGGATGCTGGCAAACTGGTAGAAAGGATACATCAATTATGAGGAAAAACACAGACACACACACATTGTCACCTAGCTAATTACTGTTTCTCATCTCCCATTCTTAGGTGAGTGATGAAATGGTAGTGGAACTTATAGAGAAGAATCTTGACACTCCTGCCTGTAAGAATGGTTTTTTGTTGGATGGCTTTCCCCGCACAGTCAAACAAGCAGAAATGGTAAAGAGAATACTTACCTCAAATTGTGTTTGAGCAATTTAAAAAACAAGCCTAAAATTAATGTCACATCTGGTGCTGTCCTAACTCTACACAAGTTAGATGAGTTGCTTGAGAAGCGCACAGAGAAGCTGGACTCTGTCATTGAGTTTGCTGTCGATGACTCTCTCTTGGTGCGCAGGATCTGTGGGAGGTGAGAGAAAAGAAAGATGGTCTGCCAAGTGTGTGTAGGGGAAGGGGGGTTGCAAAATCAGTATTGCAATACAGGGCATGGAAATCTGTGGTATGGGTTTCATAGTGGTTTCTAGATAACAGTTGTTGCTTCATGTTTCGCTGTGGCAGAAAAAATGTTGGGAAATGCTGATCTAAACTGATGCAGAGTGCCATGTCAGTCATTCTTTGCAAAAAAGAATTTCAAACCTTTTCATTGTCGAACATTAGGAGCCAGATTTTAAGCATTGTTAAAGGGAAAGTAAATGGTTTGTAGATCATTTTTATCCGGACATTAAACAATTTGCTTGGAATGAGATGCGGTATTTTATTTTAAAAATAGAGCTAAAGGAACTGATTTGTTAAAGAATATTTTAACATGTTTTGTTGCATTTTTAGGCTTATTCATCAGCCCAGTGGACGTTCATACCATGAGGAGTTTAACCCACCCAAGGAGCCAATGAAGGATGATGTAGGTTACTAGAAAATGTAGTAGTAATGCATGAAATTACAGACAAATTACACGGCAAAGGCAGTCTCAAGTCCTGCATTATTCTTTTGGCTAAAACTGGCCTATTCTGCCTTTCAGTAGTTATAACCTGAGACCCTTATTTAGATGGTTGCTCGTTATCTTATTTTATTGGTATACATTATTTCTAAATATATTGTCTTTCTCTAATGGCCCATAGGTGACTGGCGAGCCTCTGTCTCGTCGTAGTGATGATAACGAGAAAACTCTGACCTCACGGCTTGAGGCTTACCATAAACAGACAGCACCACTGGTCCAATACTACAGTGTCCGTGGCTTGCACAAGGCCATTGATGCATCTCAGTCCCCGGATGTCGTCTTTGCCTCCATCCTTGCTGCTTTCTCGGCTGCCACCTGTAAAGACCTTGTGTTCTTCATCTAAATACTTCCCCTCCCCACTGTTTTCCTCTTGTTCAAAACAAACCTATGTTCTTTGTCTCTCTCATATGGCAAATTTTGGGTTCTAGCATTGAGGCTTGTGTGTTTATCATCTTAGAGTTGTTTGGAAGCATTGTTGTCTGTTGCCCCTATGGAAATATCAGAGCCATGTCCATAATTGATTATGTTAAGGACAGCAAAAAAAAAACATGGAATTTGTAAAGGGGGAGTTACCCCCTTAACAGTGTTGTATCTAAGATGCATCAAACTTGTTTCCAAAAAGATGAGGCATTCTAGGGCACTACTTCCATTACATATGAGCTAAACCAGACATGCTGAACATTTGTTGAATTTATTGCTTGAATGAATGGCCTCAACATATGGCTTTGTTGCTCTCAGCAGACATTGTTGAAGACCTCAGTTGTCAGGTTAAGTCAACTGTTATTGTCAGCAGTCAACAATTTGCCCTCTGTTCAGCAGAGGTGTTGTTTTAGTCTGTCACACTTTATATCCTAGGACAGAAATTCCTCAGTTTTTCTCATTCTGCATTTTAACAGATTTGTGACTAATGCATTGTAGGACAGTGATTATATGTCTAGTGGTTTGTGTTTATCTAGTGGTGAGATTAGATCTTTTTTATGTTGTCCTGAATTGGGGAAAAACAGGTTGCAACGTTTTATGACTTGTGTGTCCAACAAGCCAGCATCAGATTGAGCCAGGTCCAGATCAACCAGCCTGGGGAGGAAATCAATTTCAACGAATAGTCTGTCTCACTAAGCCTTTTTAACGAACACCAATCTTTGTCATACCCTCTGTCATTTCCCACTTTAAACTCCCTTATTGTTAATCCCCCTGTGTGTTTAATATTTAATAATATACATTTCTGACATTCAGGTATTGTTGACAGACTGTTCACCCTTGTTGTTTATTTGCCAGTATAGTGATAATGTTGACTATCCAGTTGTGCTTTTAACTTCTTGTATGCAAGGAAAGCTAATATATTTTATGTGGTGTAATTGCACTTTATTTAGGTTAAATATTACCCAAATTGCCCTTCTAGTTAGAAAGGTACTTCTGCACATATCCAGCAGATGGCGTCTGATTTTAAAAAAATCTGATTAATGAACCACTTGAGTGGAAATATTGAGGTCAGAAAATAGTTTTTCTCTTAATAGTGCATGTCCTGACTGACTTAATTTACCTGAGGCTTTTCTTCCTCTGCAGCTGTTTGAATGCCAGCTTCCTCCAACCAGACTGATTCCAACCAGATGAGAAAAACGGGGAGGGTATCTATAGCAAATAAATGAATTGTGCTGGATAATTAGTGTGATTTATTTTTGAGAGGTTAACAAAGACCTCAACATGCTTACATTTAAAATAAAATAGTATTTTATACTATCTTTAATTATACTCTGTGTTTCTGCTCTTTGACTTTAAACCTTGGCGACTTTAAATGTTTTCTAGTTATTACACCTTCAAATTCTATATTGCTGTGTTTAAAAAATAGCATGTTGCGAACATGTGAAATGTACACAACAATATTTCCGCTCTCGTGCATCCTGAATTCCCTTTATAATAACGTCATAGTTATGCTTATTTTCTAGTAGATATTTTAGAGAAGCACAATTTATTTAACTCATGAACCCCTTAGAAACCTTCGCTGTTCCACTGGAGAGGAACTTTGTAGTCCAACAAAATTCTGAAGATTTGTCAAAGATGAATATTTCGATTTTTCGACATGATAAAAATTCCCTAAAGTTTTGTATAGGGGGGTTTTTTTCCAACCAAGAGAAACCGGAAACCGGGAAACGCCAACGCGCCGCATACAAAATGACGACATGACGCTACGCTACAAAGCGTAGTTTAGTATTTACTTATACATTTGTGTACACAAGTGTCGCGGTCTATTTTTTAAATAAAATGTGTTGTTTAATTGTGTCCCTTTGCTTGGCGGAATGTCTTTCGTAAATAACTAGGTAAATTTAAACCGGACCATATGTTGCCTTGAGTTTCGAGCTGTGTCAGTTTGTTCCTGTTCGGGTTTCGAGATTAGCGCGCTGACCAATCACTTTGCGGATGATGTCACGGGGCGGGGTTTCCAGGCAAGCGCGAGGAGCTCGACTCGGCGGGGCTTTCCTCGATGACGTCAATGGAAAAGAGAAGCGAGCTGCGGACATAATCTGTGTAGCTGGCTACTGTGGATACAGTAACCGGGATAGAACGCGAATTGGGGCGAACTGTTGTTTTGAGGGCGTTTTAGTGTATCGTTTAAGATCCCTCGTAAAGGGAGAGAGAGTTCCAAGAGGAGCTGAATGAATGTCTAGACAACACGGCACCAAAGATCTCAGTGTTCCGCCCTGTTCGCCTCAGTATAGGCAGCACAATTTGAGAACCGTTATAAGGTAGGTACCTTTGTGAACAGTTGTATTATTATAATGTGCCTGCACTCTTTATTTCTCTTTGTCATCGAAAGTAATGTGGCTAATAGAAACCTTATTGAACGTTAACACGACCAAGAAGAAAATACTTTATTGAACTGTTATCTTTGTTTATTAATTTCTCCAGTTATCCTTTAATCATCATTAATCAAAACATGAACAAGAGTTTTTCAAATTCTCTTCTTTTTCAGGTGTGGAAACGATTTTAATTCCTCGTGTATCTTATTCTATAAGAGCTATTTTTTAAAAAACATATCCTATATTCACACGGTATGATATGTTATTGTGTGAAATGGTTTGTAAGTGGATTCTGATCAATACCTCATGTTTATAGACATGAATAAATTCAGAATTGTTTCTTTCATTTATACTTCTTTGCCTGCCTAGAATTTTAGCCAATAAATCATACCGTCTTCTATATCTCTGCCATCTCAGTTATCATTCTTAGCACTAAAAAATCAAAGAGCTTTATTTAAATGTGTGATATTATATAATAAATCTATAGACAAGGTCTCAGGGCTGTTCTGTCCAGCCATATGGTGTTCTAGCCCCAGAAAGGCCCTCAGAGCTCCAGCACATTAAACATTTAGCAACTCAGCAGTGTGGGCTTCCTCCCCCATCAGGCCTCTAATTACACCTCTATACACAAGTGATGGTTTATGGTGTTGATATTGTTCTATGAACAGCCTTTATGTGTGCTTGGAGTAAACATTTAAGACGTCTTTTCATGTAATGATACTGGAATACGTAGATTCCTACTTCCGTTCTCTATCAGTTTCACTTCAGCTGGGCTCCAGGGTAAATTCTGTGGAAAGTTGTTCTGCTTCGTTGCAGTTTTACAGTAATTCCATTCATCACTGCTCAACTGTGGCAAAAAGCTTTTGTTTCCAAGTACTCCAGAATCGGTACATGTTTGTACTCCTTTTATGTCCTGTTTTGAATTGTGCAATGACTATTTGGAAATTTTCTTTTGCAGTCAGCAATAATTGTCAGTATTTTGGCTGTTATTTTGACTGTCAGTTATTAATATAATGCTTAGATGAGTGTTTGGAATTTGCTGTTTACTCAAGTTCCCAAAAAACCCTTTTTACAAATTTCTTTTTAACTCAGAATTTCTTCATCTCTGATGAAAAATTTTCAGCTTCATAATAGCTTGTATTTTAGCTGGAGACATCTAGACTAGTGTGTTTACCTCATTGAACAGAATGAATCAGTGGCTTAAGAATGTGGACGCATTAGTCATATTACACCTTAATACTCTGTAAGCTATCCCTCCATTCATTATGACAGAGGTTACAGACGGTGTATTGTCTGGCTGATATTTAACTATTAGTCATAAGAGATTGTAATAAAGAGATGGTCTGCAGTTTCTTTTTTTTTTTTGAGGAACCGGCTGCACTGCCAAAATGAGTTACAGACACAGTAGAGACCGGTTCAGTTTGTTTGGGATTGTAAGAATGGGACGTGATCAACATGGCCACCTGTTCCACACAGACAGACACATAGCCTCCCTGCTTAAAGGGATTTCAGTGAGCCTAAACAGCCAAGCAAATGAGTTCACGAGTCTGTCACTGCTGTTTCCACCATTTGTCATACTGTAAAGTAAAATCGTTTGCTGTGAAGCAAATTTCAAGCGCAAAGAACGTACATTTTTATTAAGATACAAAATGATTAGCAATGAATTAAATCTAATTATCACTAATTAGTTTAATGAAGGAAATTAAGAATTGCAATGTAAGATAGCACTTTGTGTGATAACGTGACCTCACAATATGTAGGGTGTCTCGTGGTGTTTGTGTAACCCTGAAGACGGTCCATGAGAACACAATGGAACATGAGAATCCTTTATCAATCACATGGAGTTGCACAAGAGTGGTTGGGATAATTATGTAACAGCTAGTAGATCCGGCGACCCACCTGCACACCACGTAATGTGCATGTGTGTAGTGCATGAGAGACAAGTAAAGAGAGAGAGAGAGGGAGGAACACTTAGAGGGAGCCCTGTTAGCAGGTTGCTGATGCATGGTCTTGGACTAAGGCTCGGCTCAGGGGCTGATGCTAAAGTGCTGAGATGCTCTTGCAGTGTCTGTGCTGGCCGGAAGTGCTAAGACCTTAAGAAGTTGGCCTCACTCCCTCTTATCTCCCACAAAAGTGATGAGTGTGTTCAGAGAGGCTGTACTGGCTTTGGAAGGCGGTAGGCAGCCAGGGAGTATATTTCTTTATTCTCGTTTTTTTCCCAGAGCTTCTGTTCAGGCAGTGCTCTGTTGGATGACTATTGAAAGGCAGCTTAGTAGGCTTTATTTATTAACACCTCATATATTCTAGAATAATCGATAGACCCTATTTAAACAAACAGTCAAATGAAATCTTTCTCAAATTGTCAACTACTATACCCTTGACCACCTACCCCAGTAAATTGGAAGCATTGTGTGATGCCTCAGACACAATCATGACCATTGGTTAATGTGTAAGTCTAGATAAAGCAGTCTTATTTTTAATACATTCTGGACTGGTTTTATTCCACACGTGTTGTATGATCACAGAAGTTCACACACATGATGAGGTGAAGTCACACTCAAATACATCATAGTCTGTGTTTCGGAAGCAGAGCTCTAGACTTCTCTTTTTATCAGACTGTATGTCCTAATGGGAAGTCTAAGGAAGACACTGTATTCTCTAAAATTGTCATCAGAGGCTCTGTACGTTACAGAAGTACCTCAGTGGTACTGATACCAAGTACTATTTGACCCACTCCTCCTTTACGGATGGGTCAAATGCAGAGGTCACATTTTGTTGTGCTGTGGCATGTTTTTGGAGTTTGTAATACAATTAAGTTGTATTTGTTGCCTGCCTCTTTCAAGTTTAGTCAGGGCAGAGTTGCCTTTGCAATCTGTTCAGACCCTCACCAAAAGTCAGAAAAAATCACCCTGGAAATGCAAACTCAGAAATGTTACTGTCTTGGCTTCTTATTTTTCTAATTACACTGAGTAATTTGGGTTCAACTTCATTCACGTGAGCAAAAAAGACCCTAAGCTGTAGTCGTCTGGTCTCCCTATTACTCAGCACAAAATTGTTGCTTTCATGCAGTGACCTAACAATGACCGGTATTAATGTATTCAGACACAGTTGGTATTTTTAATGGCACTCAGCCCGCAGATATTATATGTGTCTATTAATAAATGAAGATTAATAGGAACTTCTAATCTAAACCACACATCTCATTATCGTCTTTAGGTAGAAGGCCTTATTAAAATGGAGACTGGCCTAAAGATAAAGTCCTGGTGATAAGTCCAGGGGTGTGAGTCAATTCATTTTTTACACGTCTACATTTGAAAGTGAAATAGAGGCTTTGATTCACCTTCTTCAAAATTCTAATTTTGCCCTGGGAGTGGGTGGGAAAGCTTGCTAAGCAATTCTGAAGATAATATGAAGACTGAGATCTCTTGATAGTAGAATGGATTTATGTAAAGTGAGGTTGGGAACATGAAGTGCTTTCCATATTTATATTATTTCCTGCATTCCCAGAATAAAAAAAAAAAAAACATTCAAAGAACATGTTCCTCTTCTCGTTTCCTTTTTTGGTTGTGAATTAGTTCAATCCATGTCTCTCAGATTTATTGATTGATGTACTTAAATAGTTCTATTATATTTCTAGACGAATACTCAAGATTGCTACTAAATCGTTTAACAAAATATCAAAACCAACATTTACACGAACACAAGTTTGCTTTCTTGGGGGTTGAGACGTGACACTTTTTTTCTCGCTCTTCATGAGAAGACTTGTTGTCCGCCCACATGCGCCTCACACTCTAAACCTCAGACAGCACAGATGGTAATTATGTGTCATCAGTTGCATTAGCAAAGGTTGTTGCCTCCTCTGAAGAGAGGCTAAAGTGGAATGGGTGGGTTATTAGCATCCCGGCTGGACCACTAGTTTCATATATATATACTGGGGTGGAGAATAGTTTTTGTTTTTTCCACCTGTGTTTCACTGCCAGTCTTTCAACAGGCTGGCTCAGGGAGCTCCATGGTAACAAGAGAGAAAGAGAGAAAGGAATGTTCCTCTTCTTGTGAATATTGCATACAGGTGTGTGTGTGTGTGTCGGGGCAGGTTATGAGAGCCTCCAGCATTAATCAGGAACGTGTTTATTATGTTGCCTGCTCATGTCACGCAAACAAAGTGTGCAGTTATGGCTGCTATGATGATGATGATAATGATAATGACAGCAGGCGTGGATGGAGATCAGGTCGTAATAATGGTTGCTAGCAGTTCAGACAGATAGATGGAAAACTGGGTCACTCTGACTCCGATCTCGGCTTGCCTCGCAGAGCCATTATAACCAGAAAACTGTGCTGCTGATCTGCAAAAAGGTCAGTCAAATATTCTTATAAAGCCTTTATCTGTCTCTTACGGAGGTCACGCAGCCCTGGAGTTTGACTTGAATAAAGCTTTTTATATATATTTGTGAGAAAAAGGTGAGCGCTTTTACGCAAGGAGATCTAGAGGACTTTCTGTCAAGAATCAGGCAGTGAGATAAGAGAATAATACAATGTAAAATACAGACTGTGTGCTTGTCCTCGCATGCCTGCCTTAGTGTAGATCAGGGTGTATGATAAGAGGTAGGTTATGCCATGACTGTGTGGTCGGCTCTCCACCCCTCCCTTCTCTCCGTCTCTTCTAGTAAACAGTTTTTGCACAGCGAGGGCAGTTGTCCAGGGGTCAACAGAGAAGGAAATCAGGACACATCTGGATTAAATGTGCTTTGAGGGAGTGTGCGTTTGTGCATGTGTATGCTTATATTTTTATGTATCGGATTTATGTGCTCCCAACTGATTCTGCCGGCCTGCTTATTACATTTTATTTTTGGACTGCTACATTTTTTTTGTTCTTAATTCCTCTCTATTGCCCTTTTTTTCTGCTCTTCTTCTGCATTATCATCACACATGTGAATTCCCTGAATCCCACTTCTGTTTTGTTTTTAATATACAGCCTAGTATTAATAACCATTGTGGGTACGTGTGTGTGTGTATGTGTGTAAGTGTAAGGGTCCTTGTTTGCTGTACTGGTTAGTGGGGATTGCCATGGCAACCACACTAGTAGCACAGTGTGAAGTGGAGAGGGAGCTCGAGTGTGTGTTCTTGTGTGTTCGAGAGGGAGGCAGAAGGTGTCCGTAAGAGAGAGATGCGGAAGGACAGAGGCACACAGGAATAAAGAGATGTGTGAACAAAATAATAAAACAGGGCCGAAAATTGGACAGTGGAATTCCATCAGCCCTGGTTACGGTGTGCGTTATATCTATATGTGCGGGTACGTTTGTGTGTGAACAGTGTGTAGGTATCGGGCTTTATTATTCAATACAAAGCTTTCAGTACAACACACATAATGAATGGGTAAATATAAATCTCTTTTTTGTATATATAGAGGCTTCAGCGAAGATCACTCTATAATGTGACTAAAACAGGCATCAGATTTGAGACTAAAAAACAATCCATTTGCAATGTGGGCATTTAGGGGGATTCTTTCTGATTTTAGGTCAATTTGTATTGTGGTGTGAAAACCACAATTTGTGTAAAACATGCATTTTGAAAGTTCTAGTTGATATTTACACCAAATGACGTCTGAATAGAAACCTAATTTGTCAGTGTGAACACAGCACAGCACACAGTGCATTACAGCGAAATATGATCACTGCATTTGACCCATCCGTGAAGGAGCTGTGGACAACTGTTTTTGACAACACCCAGGAAGCAGGGCTTGGGGACATAACTTGCTCATGAGTACCATAGTGGTACCTTTAACGTTCTGGGACTTGAACCAGCGACCTTGAGACCACGGAGCCCGCTCCCTAACAGTTATACTACCAACTTTTAGAATTTCCTTTTCTCTTTTTCTGTTCTGGATTATATTCTTAAGTTACCTGTACACACATTTTAGCATTTATGAAGATTTGTTCTCATTGACTTAAAAAAAAAAATTAAAAACCTATTCTCTGCATTTGACAAACAGCAGAGTTTTTGCATGTTGTTAAAAGACTGAATTCCCGTCTTTACTCTTTGGCTACATTCAAATCAGAGTCATTGAGGCAGGACTTCTGTTGTCTGTTGTTGAGAGTAAAGAGTTAACAGTGAGATCGAAACTGTGAGGGGGTGTGTGTGTGTGTGTGTGTGTATTGAGCATGCTCCTCGCGCAGGCTGACTGCGTTCTGCTGTGGACTAACTTCCTGTTCTATTTCTCTTCCTCATAGACAGGCCGGTTCAGACGCAGAGCCACGCGCAAACTGGAACAGCTTGGTTCAGTCCCGGAACTGGGAGAATTCAGCCGAGACCGTAGAGGACTTTAAGGAGAGAACAGACTCAACCAAAGGACTCTGTATAATCTGAGCCAGAGGACATGTTTTGTGGCCTATATTCTTACTCGTTTTAGTTTACACAGAAAACGAAATCTAAAGCTTTTTATCTCCGGCTCCCTTGTTTTTTGGGTGGCAGTAAGTACATTTTTAACACCTCAGTATTAGGGTTAATGTATCCATTTGGGAAATCATCCTAAGTGTTACGACACCGAACATTGCGAGATACTGAGGTTTTATAGTTTCTCTTTCAATTCCATGTGTTGCTCTGTGGGGGTTATCTTTCAGTCGGTCGTTTTACTGCCTGTTCCTTGTAGGAGGAAGTTATGACTGTATGACTGGAATCTTCCCTCCTTTGTCAGTAACTGGAACTCGTTTGATTTAGGACACGTAGGGGTTTTTTAGTATCTGTAGTGTGTAGTTTCTCTTAAGGAACTGAGCGCCGACTTTCAAAAAAGCCTAACACAATTTAAAATAGCACAATCTGCTTGAGAACTCAGCGAACGCTTACAAGGACACAAGCAAAAGAACCATCAGGTCACCTCTGGGCAATGGGATCAGAAAAAGACTCTGAATCACCCCATTCTTCAGTTAGCGGCATTCCCAACCCCAAATGTCGTGGCAAGAAGCAGGGCAGGATCTCCTTCGCCAGCCTTTTCCATGGTAAGCGCAGTTCCAGAGGGAGTAAAACCAGCGTGGGCACACCTTTAGCCCAGCAGATCCACCAACAGCAACAACAGCAGCAGCAGCAACCCCTTCAGCCCCCCACACCCGCCGCCGCATCACCGGACCCCCCAGCGGCCGACTCGGCCGAGCCTCTGTCCTCCAGCCAAGCCTCCCTGGGTGGGCCGGAGCTCCTCGAATGCCCCCTGTGCCTGGTGCGGCAGCCCCGAGAGCAGCTGGCCGAGCTGCAGGGCTGCAGTCACCGCTCCTGCCTGTGCTGCCTGCGCCAGTACCTGCGCATCGAGATCACAGAGAGCCGCGTGCAGCTCACCTGCCCCGAATGCGCCGAGAGACTCGCCCCAAGGCAGGTGGCCGTCATCCTGGACGATGCCGCCCTGATGGAGAAGTATGAGGAGTTTCTGCTGAGGCGTTGCCTCGCTTCGGACCCAGACTGTCGCTGGTGCCCCGCCCCGGACTGCGGGTAAGTGTGGTGCTGTTAAACAATCATTTGATTTTTGAGCCTAAATCTATAAGAATACCTGGGGATGCACTGATCCAACTTTTTTAATCCCAATGCCGATATCTGGCAGTGTCTGGGTTGTAGCTAACTAAAATTAGTGAGGGCTGTAGCTTAGCTACTTTTAATCATAAGTAGCTTGTAGTATCCACTAGAAGTAAAGTGAAAAACCTTCCTTAACACTGACGTCAAGCCGGGTACCGTTCTGACATCAGAGTTTCATTACTCAGTCTCGATATGTATGTGTAGCCTCTCAGGTGTCCAGGACATGACAGCCTTGAGAGCTTGAGTTGAAGGCAACTGGACTTTTCAAAATTCTTAATGATGTTTCCCCTCTCATCTCCCGTCCTCTGTTCTGGAAGTGAACAACAGCTTCTTATGAAATGAGGAGAGGTGAAGACCAGTTAGCTTCAATTCAAGCTCTCAAGATTACTCAGTCTCACTGTTTGGAAGAGACTAGGATCGTTCTTAAACGTTTAGGGCAACATCATTTAAAGTTAAACTTTGCTTCCCAGCTTTGTGAAAGAAAACATAAATCTCATAAATTAATTCAGTGTAAACACTTTTAATGCAGTAACAAATCAGGAATCTCCCCTAATCTTGATTAAATTGAACACAGTTCACACAAGTAATTTCATTCGGTGGATTGTCCCCATAGATTGGCCTGTTGTTACCAGAATTTGGTCAAGTTCTTTGAATCATTATCAGACTGATGTCCTGTACCATTATCAGATCGGTGCATCCCTATTAATCTGAACTCACATTAACTAATTACACCACTTTTGCCATAAAGGTATTTACAGGAGGTAAGCAGGAAGTGTTTATACTTAACTCCTGTTTAGGTTTGGAAATGTTTGAGGTTTGCTTTTATGTCTACTTATATCAGTGTAGGAGGGAGTATAAGGTCATGTAAAGAACATCAGTTGCAACGCTCAGTGTGGGAAGCCGAATTCAGCAGATGTGTCATTTGGAGAGAGTGTGTGTGTGTTTGCTGCGCAGGACTTTGTGGCCTGTTAAGAGATTTACCAATCACAGTAGTGGGTTGTTGACCTACATCTCAGGGACATGTCTGTGTCTGTCTTTTGAGTCAGCACCATGCCACTTCAAACTCATGTTTGTCGCTGCATGTTTGAGCTTTGAGAAAAGGATCATTTCTAAAAGGAAAGCGGGATGTATGTCAGATGTGGTGGTAATGGTTACTTTCCATGTGTTTTGTCTAGTTACCGTTTTGAATGGGTGCGTGGGGTTTATTTTCACCTTGCCATCTTTCTTGCCTTTTTTAGACTTAAAAATGTGTGTCAGGCAGGCTGATGTGTTAATACTTGTGTTGGGAAGATGGGGCATGAATTACGTAGAGATTCTTCTAACTCTCGAGTCTGATTCACTGGAGATTCACCGCATCCCACACCCGTTCTGTCTGTCCTCGCTCGCTCTTTCTCTTTCTCTCTCTTTCTTTCTCCCTCTCTCACCCACATACACTCACACACATACATGCACGCACACACACGCAGTTCTTCTTTCCTGTCAGTTTCTATCCATAGCAATGCTGTACTCTCTGTCTTCACACCTCCCCACCTCGGCCCCGGTTTGAGTGGAAGGGGGAGACGGCCAATCTGAGGAGAAAACAGCTTGTTTCGCTCTCTCTCCTTTCACTGTTAGTTGCTATGACGACTGGGATGCAGCACAGAGCTAGTGTTGCTAGGGGTAACGGAGGCTGGGATTTAATTAAAGCGGTCATTACATCCTCACTGGACCGTACGTGTGCATGTGTGGGGCGCTGACTGTCTTCTCGTGAACTGTGAATTAGGAATCGTACATGTTACACCTTTAACCGGTTGAGACTGTAAGAGCAGTGTGATTTCCGAGAGCGACGTCTCCCCTCGCTACGGGTTCCAAGGATGTGTTTGTTGTTCCCAGCTCCATTCAGAACACTCCGTTGCCAGTAAACTGGCTGTAGCTCAGTGTTACAGTATAAGAAAATAGCGCATAATATACAGTATATAATAACTAAAGAACAGAATGACAACAAATACAAGGCACACAGTGTCTAAACATATTCATGACACTGTTTAGATAAGCATGAATAGCAGCCTTTCTTTGCTGCTCAACTTCTTAATGCACCGTTGCCTTGTCATGGAAATTTTGTGTGTGTTGCATGAAGCTGCCTTCGTGAATTATGACTGTTGGTGGCAACAGGTCACAACATGCACCTCAGAGTGGTAAACTTGTTTTATTTTAGAGGGTGTAGAATGGGGTATGACCTAAGCGTTATGTTTGTAGTTAGAAATGGGACTAAACAATGTGGTTGGGATTAAACAATATTTTCACGACAAAGGAAAATTGCAGTAATGTACACAAATAGGCAAATAACTCTCACATAACACACACACGCCCATGTCCATATAAATACATATATGTACACTACAGGTCGACCGATGTTGGTTTTTCAGGGCCAATATCAATACCGATTATTGCTAGTTAACAGGGCTGATAACCGATACTTGGAACCGATATGCAAGAAAAAGACAATCTCTGTCACAATTTTGATTTTTACAAAGACCAAGCTCAGCTGGAACTCTCCTCTCTCCTCTGCTCCTTCTTGGAGCTTCACGCCGCGCTCGTGTATGAGTGTGGTGTGAGTGACAACAAGGCTTTAGTGTTGATTGGCCACTGCTCGTGTGACATAGCCGATCAGAGACTGTTATGGGCAGAACATTAAATGAAGATGCGAGTCGAGAGCAAACAGCACAGAGAGATGGCAGTGGAGCCACGGTAGCGCACCTTGTAATTACTTAATGTCAGTGACGGTCAAAATTAAACACCGATACCGATAATCGGCAAAATGCCTAATATCGCCCCCCGATAATCGGTCGACCCTTAATGTAAACACAAACACGCACAGGCATACAGATAAAGGCTTTTGGTAGTTTTCAGGTTCACGTTCAATCGTTGCTGTTGTCTTTTTAAAATATTCCATGTTCCACCTGTTCACTTTTCAAACCATCTGGATTCCTCCGCTTCCAGGTTTGCTGTCATCGCCTCAGGTTGTGCCAGCTGTCCCAGGCTGGTGTGCCGCAGAGAAGGGTGCGGTGCCGAGTTCTGCTACCACTGCAAGCAAGCCTGGCACCCCAACCAAACGTGTGACTCGGCCCGGCAGCAGAGGGCTCTGTCCCTGAGAACGCACAGCAACCACTCACCCAGTTACACGGCCGAGCAGGGTCCCAGTGAGTACACTCCAACTTTACCCCCCTCACTTTGACATTTACCTATACTTAGAGATGCTAATGTGGCTTGCTGACAGGGAATTGTAGCAAGTGATAATGCAAGAACTATTTTTTAAAGGCTCTGATCAATACAGTACAAGTCCAATATCCTGCTGTGCTTTTAGAAGCCTTTTTTGCTTGAAATATCCAATTAAAAGGAGGGAAAAAACTGCATTTTTACTGCATTCTTACAGTCTAAATAGACTCTGAATTTCTAATTTTTCTTATAGATTGGTTTGGGAATGAATAATAACTTTCAAATTGGATACTTAAGAAATTTCTAATTTATTACTTTTAATTATTGGTACCTTTGTTATGTATTGATTTTTTTGTCCAGAATTTTTGTCCCTGAGTATCAGACTGGAGTCATCTGTAGTAAAAGTTAATAGAAACCAACTCACGTGCTACTTATGCTTAAAGTTTCCATTTGCCTTTGTTCATTGACAGTCCCATTAATATCGTGGGGCTCATTTTCTGTATGGCATGCATCTCTACTGTAGCAGAACCGTTTACCGTGAACCATGGTAGTAATTATTAAAGGCAGGGTTTAAAGCACTGCTATATTAACTGTGTGATCCAAAATGTTCTAGAATATAATAATTTAACCCCCGATATGCGCTAACACCCTATAAACGTATTAGTCAGGGAGACACATCCAGGTTCCTGCGCTTTCTAACCTATCATCCAAAAGAGGGTCTAGAGGGTCAGCTGGTGCTGCGAATGACGCTTCTCTAACGTGTGTCTCTTACACCTGACATTCAGAAAGAGCTTCCTCAGCATACCTTGTTCACAGATGCCTCCGTACGCTTATACTAAACCCGAACCCATTAATCCCCCACTCAGCCGATGACATCAAGCCCTGTCCCCGCTGTGGTGCCTACATCATCAAGATGAACGACGGCAGCTGTAATCACATGACCTGCGCCGTGTGCGGCTGCGAGTTCTGCTGGCTGTGTATGAAGGAAATCTCCGACCTGCACTACCTCAGGTACTCCCAGCTCCTCGTCTGGCCACCTGCAGACCTGCTAAGAGCAGTGCCATCTGTTCAGAGGCTCCCATTACCTTTAAGGACAATAAACCTTGATGAACCTTGATGCCCTGATGTATTGTTTTCTCTTAGGTCCACTTTCTTTCTGTCTCATTATGCGTTCTGTGTTCCCTTCAGTCCATCAGGTTGTACCTTCTGGGGAAAAAAGCCATGGAGTCGCAAGAAGAAGATTCTGTGGCAGCTGGGCACTCTGATTGGTGCCCCGGTGGGCATTACCCTGATCGCTGGTATAGCAGTGCCTGCCATGGTTATTGGCATTCCAGTTTACGTAGGACGTAAGGTGAGGCTGAAGTTCTGTCTAAAATGAGTAAATTCCTTTATTGTGAAATTTTGGGAATTTGGATGTTATTGCCAGGTTATTTAGTTGAAGCCAAAATTTGAATACAAAATGACTTAGCTGACGTGGCTGGGAACGTCTCGTACTTCCTCCTCGTACACAGAGTCTCACTGCTTGTGCTTGGAATGTGGTACATTATAATGATAATTCGTTTCATTGGGCCTGTCAGGGCATGAGGCTTTAGGTTTGGACTGGTTTCTGTTTCTTTACCTAAAAATTAGCCTTTTAGCATCCAGTATAGTCCTTACTAAATTTGTTACAGAAAACAGAATTTATGTGTAGTTTTGTTTTATTCCTTCTAAGCACACTTTATCATATAAAATCTAAGAAATAGTTTCCAGAGTGTCATTAAACGTGCCAGCATGCCAAAACCCGGAAAACCATTAGCAGAGCAGTTACTGCATGCCCCAAACCACAAGATGCAAAGCTGACAAAACAGGAATTCTCCAACACTTCCAGAGCAATACAATTTTCTTCTATTAACGGCTGAACTTCCTGTAAGGCATGTTTGAGTAAGCAAATTGCAGTTTCTATTGAAATGGTTACATATGAAAAGAAGTGATGTCCTATTTTAGGAAAGTTTTATCTGTCATCCTGGGAACACCACTCAGCAGCTGCTGCAGAATGTGCCCTAATAACAACACAGCATCACTTGCATATTAGAAATGATTAGTTATTAGCAGTAGGAATTACTTGCAGTTTTGGATTAACACTGTTGTCACGTGTCTCTGGTGCAGATCTATGCCCACTACGAAGGGAAAAAGACATCTCAACATAGAAGAAACTTGGCCATTACAGGTGGTGTGGCCCTGTCCATCATTACAGCCCCAGTCATTGCTGCTGTCAGTGTTGGTAAGTAGTTCTGCAAAATTATCCTGTCTTAAAAAATGTAATAGTTAGGAAACTATCAGATGGTTATATAGTGGATCCTAATGGACAGTTGGCCATGTGATCGGGAGATCACCGGTTCAAGTCCTGGACCGGTAAAAGCACCACTGAGACACTCATGAGCAAGGTACCATTCAAAGGTGCTGCACGTCAGCTGCCCACTGCTCCTCCACGGACGGATCAAATGCATTAGGTCACCTTTCATTGTGGTGAACAGTGTGCTGTGCTGTGCTGTGGTGTGTTCACAGTGACAAATACAGAGTCGATAAGGGCCAGAACCAATATATGTCTGCTGTAAAAAAGAAATTTGGTGTAAAAATGTAGAATAATAAATTTTTCATTATATTTTATCTTAACATTCTGTCCTACTTTAACAGATGCTTTATAAGTAAATTTCATGTCACTGCGATTAAGTGCTTTTATCAGGAATTCTCACTGTAACTGGGAGAGTGAGTGCTTGTTATCATATAATAAATAAATATATTTATATATAGTTGTGTTTTTGCAACTTCAAGGTAGAGGATTGTACGTAAAATTATTCCATGAGCATGCAAAACTCACATTCACCCTTTTTAGGGCTCTGTACAGTCGGCTTATCAGTGGAATGTATATTTTATCAGTGTATCAGTTTTTTTAAATGACTGATACCAATTGCCATAAAAATGATAAATAATTTCAGCCAGGCGGAAAATCAGTTGGCTCATACTGTTACACAACAGTTCTTACTGCAATTATTTTTAAACAACATTTTTATCTCTCGTCTTCGTCTCAGGTATCGGTGTGCCGATCATGCTGGCATACGTGTATGGTGTGGTGCCTATCTCGCTTTGTCGTGGTGGGGGCTGCGGTGTGAGCAGAGGAAAGGGCCGAGGTGTTAGGATTGACTTTGATGAGGACGATGGGCCTATTACAGGTGAGGAATATCACCAGAAATGTAACAAGATAACCATGAAAAGATAGTTGTATTGTAATGTACAGTGTATACAGTATTGTGTGTATTGTCATTAATCCCTTTTGTCTCTCTTTCTCCCCCCAGTTGCTGATGCTTGGCGAGCACTGAAGTCCCCCAGCCTTGGTGAGAGCAGTCTTGAAGGAGCAGCAAGTGGCCTCAGCACCACGTCCCCAAGTGAAGGCCTGTCAGTGGTCCCCGGGGGTCTGGGAGACACCCCCCACTTTAACACACTAGCAGGAGGAGCTCTTGGAGCGGGAACAGGCAAATATAGCAGGTACGGGAAGGTGATATTATTAGAAAAGCCTCTATATTCCAGTTCAAGTAGACTTGAGTTAACCTCAGCAGCGGTGCTGTAACCTCAACTGTGTTGCTGCTTCAGGCTGGAAGTTCAAGGTGCTGAACTCGGAAAGGAAGGTGTGCAGCGAGAGACGGGAAGCTTAGGAGCAGCCAGCGACTGTGCCAGCACCCGAGGAATGGCAGGCTCCATTACCTCCTCCTACACCTTGCCTGATAGGTGTGTGAGTCACTGTTGCTCTTCTGCTTGTGAATCCTTTTTCTACAGAGCTCCTAAAATCTCGTGCTCAGGCAAAAACATCTCGAGCTTAGGGAAAAATATCTCTTACTTAGGGGACAATAATTTGTTTTCATGTGAAAACATCTCATGCTAACACTAAAATATTTCAGGCAAAAACATTGCATGCTGAAATGAATACATCGAAATACAGCCAAAAATTCTCATGCACAAACATGCGCGCAAAACGGGCTGCGCACCTTTCCACTGTTTACTAACATACTAAATAACGTTTTTACATGTTGATATATTTCAGGGAAGGCACGAACCTAGAGATCCAGGTGGACATCGAAACGAAGCCCAGTCATTTATGTCTGACTAGTGAGGAAGACCTGGCTCCCCCCAACACCGCCATGGCGCCCTGCTCGGGAGAGGAGCCTCAGGACTGCAGTTCTCGCAGAGGCGGCGTTTTATCAGGCTCGTCTCTGGGACTCTCGCCAGGGGGTTCACTCAGGGAGGGGCTTCGCGACGTGACGCTGGCCCAGCCGGAGAGCATCCGCAGCGACCTGGAGATGTCCGACACGCAGTCGGACGACATTGCCGAGCTGACGTCGGACGACTGCGACTCCCCTCACCCCAAGAGCTCCCGTCCCCCGCCTCCGCCGCAGCCCACCTGCCGAGCCTTGAACTCCACCGACGGCCTGCACTGTCCCGACAACGTCATCCTTTATGTCTGAGGGTCCCGTCGACCGTCACTCTTGCACAGACCTAGCTGTCTCTGAACATTTCATTTATTACAGCTTTTCCTGTTATTTTCCTGCTTTTTTGTAATAATCCAAACACCTTATGCTGCAGGTGTGGGTCTGCTGACCGACTGATGCTCGGTGTTCCCGTCTGTATTGCCTAAAATACTGGCAGGGCTCTACCTCTACAAAAATTCATACTGTTATTAATGCATATAACTTGTTTGTTTACTTATCAGTGCAAAAATGCCTTGGCTATTAATGCAAAAAAGTAAAAAAGAATAAGAAAAACAAAGTATAGGTACTACCATTGCCACAAGAATTCCTGTGAGGAATAATCAAGTGAATTATCACCAAGCACATATCGATAGTATGTGAGAGACTCTGGATAAGTTTTTTGATGGTCTAGCCTATAATGTTTTTTTTTCTATGTTGGAGTGTGTGTCTTTTTCTCCCTTATTTATAACTAAACGACCTGGAAATTGTATGATTTGCTGTATGCATGTGTATGCATGACCTACGCTTGTATATGAGAATACAAGCATAGTATGTAGTGGTTGCACTGACCAAGTTTGCACAGTTACGTGATAAATGGACCTGCACTTTGGGTCTCACCTGCACAGAGAATGAAGTTCAGTGATGGTGAAAGTCTAAGCTTGAGCAAATCACATTTCACAAGCAGACAGTTCCACCTAAACGTCTGCCTGCCTTAGAGACAGCACTCATTTTCTTTCTGCACTGACTGTCTGACTCACTGACGACACTGTCTGTGCCCACATATGCTACCTTGTGTGTGTGTGTGTATGTATGTATGTATGTGTCTTATTTTGTATATTTGTATTAAATCATAAAGAGCATCACCTGTGGGACAGACCACCTGGTGCACGTTTTCCTTTTTTTGTCAGACCTGTATCATAAAAATCACTGCAATTTATGCATTTATGAGTAATAAATTTAATTAAATTTGAGCTTTCTGCACTTTATTACAGTATTTGTCATTGTTTTGCAAGCTATTTTTATGTATAAATTCTCTCTTTCTGTCTTACTCTTTTTTTTGGCTTACCATCCGTGTCTTAATGGATGATGACTCTTTTTTCTTTTAATTATATCCGTTGTCGGATGACAGAGCATTTGAGTGTGTACCATGCATTTGTTATGTCCTTGTGGATGTGTTGGAATATTGGAACTTAATAAGCTTTTTTGTATTTCAGAGCCCTACATTTTTGCTTATTTGTTTTCTTCCAGTTCTGTGGGAGCCCTTGTAATATTAGTAATGGATAGTGTTGTGTGGTGATCTTAAAAATTCAATACTATTTACATTCTTGCCCTGACCCAACTGAGCAATTATGCTGTTGTTAGACCACATGCTTACCATAAAGAATGGAATATGCTTGAAATTGACGTAAAACCTGACTAAATTAAGATGATAAGCAATATGCAAAGAAGACTTACATCTGCTTTCTTGCATTGTTTTTGTACACCCCAGGACAGTTCACCTGACCAAGACGAGTTTCACTAAAATAAATGTCTGTGTGGCAAACAGTTTCTTTTTGTTTTCATTTACTTTACCAACTCACAAACACAATGTTTAAAAGTATACTCAGCTGATTTCGACATTTGGTGGGGAAATGCAAATATGTGTAATACAGCCATTTGACTGAAAGAGCGACTTTCAGTTTTTAAATGCTGATATTTCAAATATCACATCTGACAAAATGTAGTTTTACGAAAACATGCGAATTCTGATTTTAAGCTGTACAATTACAAAGTAATTCAAGTTTCAAAGTGTTTTGTTCCACATTTTCATATTGTGCCAACCCTTTTATAGACACATATAATATACAAATACTACACATATATTTAAATAAAATTGTCTGATAAATGGTGTTTATTTAAGGCATAAATTGACAGACTGACTTGAGGATATTAAGGTTTATTTGTTCATTACGGCCATTTTATTGTTTTTTAATCACGCATGAAAATGTTGGTAAATTCTCCCATTTCAAACATCAAAACCGAGACAAATGACAATTTTTGTTACTGAATAAATGTAAGAAATATTTTACTTACCAAGGTTTTTCGTGGAATTAAAGGTGACAATGGAAAACCCCCCCGAATTTCTTGGACAATAAACATCTATTTAAACAATTATATTTTTAACAATAAAACATTTTAACCTTTTAAACAAGAATACTCTTAAATTAAAAATATGATAATGGCAATCTCACTTCCGTGTCTTTTTTCCCGATAGTTTTAATTCCATATAATTATGTAAATGATGTTTAAGAGCATACTGGTTTGCATTGCATACAAATGCATGTCTTAAACAGAGTTATTATTGCTGTTATTTTTCCCCGTAGAGATGAAGCAGTATGATCATCTACACGGCCACACAGGGCGTATCCCAAACCTACGTTAGTGTGGCATCTTTGTTTATCTACTTAAATAGTCTGCCACATTTTAATTTACCTTTTCTCAACGACCCATAATTTGTATAAAATGTTCTCCTAAAAGTTGGACAACAACCAAAAACCATACAAATACCGCAACAAAACAAAACACGTTCGCGTTGTTAACCAGCATTGAATTGTGTTTTGCTAAGCAGCAGCGCCGCCTGTTGGTTAACAAGGCAAACTACACGTACGGCCCGCTTTGCAGTATTGTCGCAAACCTGACGTGGCAAACCGCTTTACGGCAAGCCGTCATTTGGCATACGGTGGTGGCTCTGGAGAAGGTTAAAGTGGACCCGGACAACAGGGTGACTTATTTTCTTTTTATTTAATAAATTTCGATTGTTGTCCTATATGCAGAGAAATGAGCAGTGTTGTAATAAAACGAAACATTTACAGGGGCGTATTTCAAAATCTATGGAAGTATTGTGGCTGCTGATCGCTGGGCCGAAGGCTACTTAGCATTGGAGGCTCGCGTTAGCCTAGCTTAGTTAGCCACGGTGTTTATACGAGCTTCTTAGACTGCAGCTAACTAGATAAGTAACCATATCAGCAAGTTTGTGCGGTAGTCTAAAATTATTACATCGAGGTGTTTCAGATCATATAAAATGTTTTTGCACCGTTTAGGTCTAAGTCACGTAGTTGCAAAGTTGTAGTCATATAAAGTAACCGTAACGTTCTCTGTTCAGAGCTGTTTGCAGCACTGAGAATGTTTCTGTATTTAACTGAGCACTGCAGCTCTAGTGGAAAATTTAGAATACAACGAGATGTAACTGCATTAATCCAAAGGAATCTTCAACTTTAAAAGCCACGTATTTTTATTGCTATATCCTTTAGTGTTCAAGGGCCTCAGTGGTGGTAGTGCTGGAGGCGGGACTCAAACCCACAACCTAGAGGCGAGTGTCCTGATCAGTACAGCTCCATCAACACACCATATAAATTAAAAGTTTTGGTTCATTCAGGTATAACGTTTATTCTTGTAGTTTGCATGCTCCGTGTATGTCTAAATTAACATTGTGAGTAGGTTCTTAATACTTCAAGGTGGTGTGGTGGTCTAGTGGTAGAATATTCTTTCATGCAACACATATTTTGGTTTTTAATCCAGACTATCTTGCCTCCAGCACTACAACCCTTGAGTAAACCCCTGAAGTCCGAGTTGCTCCAGGGAAACTGGGCCTGTAATTAATGTGTAACTCGCTTTGCATAAGGCTTGCTAATGTAAGTTGAGAGACATAGGTTTTTGAGTGTCATTGATTTATACTGTAGGTCCTGTTCAATAAATTTTGTTGAGCCAAAAGAAGGAAAACTAGATATCGTCCTTCACCAGTTTCTGTTTCATATGAATACAGAGGTGCTCAACATGCTGTCATTGCACATAAATGCGCAATACTTGTGATGTTTATTTGAAGTATGTTTTCAGGACTATGCCGTTTGTTGACCTTCAGTCGAAGTTGGGCATCAACTTGGACAAATGGATGCTAGCGCAGAGCAGTGAGCAGCCGTACCAACGCTCCACACGCTGCCATGCGTTTGAGAAAGAATGGATAGAGTGCTCACATGGCATTGGGCAGATCCGTGCCAAAAAAGAGTGCCAACTGCAGTTCGAAGATTTTTACGAATGCATGCATCGGCAAAAGACGGTAAACACAATTCAGTGCAGCTTTATCTTAATACCCTATAAAATGTCTTTTTGAGTGGAATTTTGACTTCGTATGCTATACTGGGCTTAGACGTTGTTTACACTGTGTCTAATATTAACACATCCTCTCCCAGCACCAGCGGTTGTATGAGATTCGTAAACAGAGGGACAAGCTGATTAAAGAGGGGTCCTACACTCCCCCTGCACATCACACCGGCAAAGAAGAACCTCGACCGTGAAGTGGAGCAGATGGAGCTCAACCCCGTCTGTGCCCCCATCAGCCGCACTGTCATGCATTCAGTGTGCTTACTCACTGTATTATAATTATTGTATTAGCATTGTCTACATTTCCTTTAAAATAAATAAATTCTATTGATCATAGTTGTCTTTTGCATGTGTTTGAACAAACGGTTTCAGGATGTGGGGCTTTGAGAACAGTTTTAATGTCACATTAATTCTAATCTCACATGAGATTTGTTTAAAAATTCTACAGCACTTTTATGAATATATGGTGATAAATCAGTATTGGAAAGGGCAGGTAAGTTTGGTGCTCTCCAAGAAAAATTAGACCACGGTGCTCTTGTATAGAACATTAATTGACTCACTATATTGGCTAGTTATTGCATTGTGTTTGACATTTGAGGAAAAGTAATCAATAAAGAAATATACTAAACAGTAATAGGAATTATTACTATTCAATTATTTATTCGTATATCAGTATTTTTTAACATGGTACTGTGTGATGGGATGATATGTATCAGGTGACAAAACGCCCATAGTTTCAGTGTTGCAAAATTCACAGTTGACAACAGTATTTTTTCGTCATTTGGATGGACGGTTGCAATGTTACACGTCGATACAGACACAAACGTGATTTGTTAAACACTGAAATCTTCGAACAGTAGTGCGAATTTAATGCTTCGCAAAAATCTGCCAGTCTCCATGCTGACACCTACTGGCCACTTTGGCTATTGCAACATCTGGATCATATTGTTCAAACAGCTCAGACAAGCGCCTGAAATCACCAAATTATGCCAAACTATCCACATATAATGTAATATTTTTAAAATCTTTATATATTTACATTCTTCAACATTTTCCCAGTGCTAAATAAAACGACAAAAGATCACATGATACCGTGCATTTTTGATTATACATTTTTAAAAAACGGTAATTTTCATGTGCTTATATATAAATTATTAATGGAACTCAGAGCCGGCCCAAGGCATAAGCGAACTAAGCGGCTGCTTAGGGCCCCGTGGCCACCAGGGGGCCCCCAAGAGTACATGAAATTACATCGTTTTTTAATTTTTATTTTTTTAATTTATACATGTTTAATATTTCAGTTGATATCATATTGGTAATGAAATCCATTATTCAATTTAAAAAACAACGCAATATTTTAACTGCTGCAGGATTTTGGCTGCTGCAGGATGCATGCACAGTTGGAGTATGACAGCCATACAAGAGCATTGTCTACTAGTTTATTTTGCCACTTTTCAGTACACCACATTAAGTATGCCAACTGGTACTGCAAGACTTTGAATGTTAAAGTGCAAATTAACACCTGACTACTCCTGTGGGTTTGCTACTGTTACAATTAAAGATCATAGCAAGGGTAAAAACATTGGTATGAGGTAAGCAACACAGCTACACAAAAATAAAATTTATATTGGGTGTGTTAAATTTATAGTGTGCGAATAATAAAGGATTGACAATAATTAGTCATATTGGTGGCACAGAGGGGCCCAAATAAAATTCTGCTTAGGGCCCCCTGAAGGCTTGGGCCGGCCCTGATGGAACTTGCAGAAAATGTTACTGAAATCTGAGATTTTGGTCATATCACGGCCATATTTTACTGATACTGATAACTAATCTTTTTGATTACTATAATTATGACTTAAAATCTTTATACTGTTTCAACATTAACCCTTTATCAGAGTGTTCTGACTTCAATTACTAGGCACCTCTGACAAGACACGAGGCTCTGTATTCCTTAAGTCTTTATTCACTCCACACTGTCATTTGCATTTATTTTAATCAATATTTGCTTGTTAGCTCTCTTAAGTTTAAATATGCATAACAGTAGAAGAGTGAGTAATTTAAAATGTTGTTTCCCATGGTGACTATGCATCAATTGCTCCCTTTCCTTACAACAATTTACCATAAATCAATAACTTTGCAATATCTCTGTTGAAGTCTTTTTTAAGATCTAAGCATTGATGTGGAGTGCAGTGGACACTAGGTGGTGATGAGACACCACCATACAAATATTTAATCGCGGTGCCTTAAGGGGAAACATTTGACTAGGTTAAATGAAACAATATACCTCGTATGTAATGTCAGATTACACATTCTATTTCAGACTAACTTTCAGGAAAGTACCATTTTCTTGGGGAAGGCCTTCTTATAACCATTACAATATTTAATTTTCTTTACATGTAAATTGTATGATGTGCAAGATGAAAATCATGAGAAACCACTTAAGCTGAGATGAAACGTGTGTGTTTCCTCAGAGTAAAGCTTCAAGTCCATACGTTTATAATCAGATCAGTCTGTCTGTCTCTCTCAAAAACAAAGGAGTTCAGTTTTACCATGTCTGTAACAGTAGAATAGAAAGGCGTTGTGCCTTGGTGCACAAAACCTTCAGTATGTCATACAAGCAGAGAGTTTGTTTGATTAGAGTACCAGCTCTGGCTTCAGTTAAGCCTCAAGAACATTATCTAACACACAACACAAATGCACACTGCACTTTTAATGGTCATAGAAGAGGAAGAAGAAGAAGAAGAAGAAGATTCCACATTTTATAGAAATTGTTTATAATTTGATTATAGTGTTTATGAGATTTTATCTTTTATTTTATGATATTTAAGGACAATTATTTTCTCTACTACCTTTAAAAATTAAATCTATTTGCTTAAAGTATTGTTTTCAATTACGTGCAGTTTTACTCTATAGCAGGTTTACATTTCACTACCTTTTGTAAAAAGTACCATCTTTTTTGTGTGACAAATAAAGAATATTGAGATCATTAAAAAAATAAGCCAAGAAGTAAAAACAAGACGATTTTAAGATTGCACTTCCACTAATTTTTAAATATTCACGTACAAAAGATTAATTATGTATTATCTTACACGTATTTCCCATTTTGTAAAATGTGTAAGAGCAGTGTCTTTGGATTTTGAGGACGCAAAAAGTTTGGAATGAGAGGAATAGCAAAATAAAATGATTAAGATCATTTGATGATTGATGATTGCATTTAACAGAGTAAAAAATGTTACAGTCACGCCTTTTGGCTGCTTGTCCCTTTCACAGCTGTCCAACCGAAGTGATGCAAAATCCCAGATCAGGCTTATTCTGATCGCTTTGTGATTGATTCCTGAAGTCATCAGATCGGGTGTGAGGAGGGGGAATGAGGTAATGAGGAGGAAGAGGAGTAAGAGAAAACGAACGTGAGGAAGAGGAGGGAGGGGGTTGGAAGAGGGAGAGGGAGAGAGAGAGAGAGCGGGAGAGAAGGAGGGATATGAAAGGAGGGGAATAGACAGCCATTACCGAAGCACTCGGAACCGCCGCTGCTCTTCCGTGTCCAGGGCCGTTGCGGACGGCTGACTTTCAGCGCATTTTTCCGCACCCGGACCCGAGCCTGAAGCCCCGCCGCGGCGGTTTGGACGCGTCCGGTGGGAAAGCCGCGGTACCGCCACTGTCACGCCGCGCCTGGGTCCGGGCTGTACCGTTATCCGGTAAGAAGCTCCGTAGATCGGTCCTAACCCAAGCTCCTGCATGCATTAAGCTCAACCTCCACCTCGTTCCTTCGATCCACGGCGTGTCTGCGCTTTGTGCTGTCCACGTCTGACTTGTGCGTATTCCCATTTCGAGTAAATTATAATTAAAATTAGGCGGCTAGAATTTTTTACAAAAATTGTGCACGGCACCAAAGGAGCGTGCTACTGATATTTTGATATTCGACTTAACAAAAAATGAGGATGTCTGGCATTTATTAATGTACTGGAAAACGTTTTGGATCAGCACCAGCATCATACATATCATGGGCATCTTAATGAATGAACACGTTTCTGGTTCTTTATGGACAAAGGTTCATTTCAAGCGCCTACAGACCTGCTTTTATTCACACACACACACACACACACACACACACACACACACACACACACACACACACACACCCGTCGTGTTCACGCCACGAGCCAACACGTCCCTCCTTCTCCCGGCATGAATTTCACGGTTCCGTTCCCATATTGCACACATTCACATGATTAAAGTATTGCTCTCTTTACTGTAACACTATCTAGGACTTTAAACGGATGGATGGATACGGTTTGATTAATCTCCTAGATTCGGTAACTCTCTTTTAGTCAGGGATGGCAATACGTTCTTGATGTCCTGGACGAGAACCACAGAACATATGGGTTACTTCGTACCATCCCTTATTAAATAGTTCCGATCCATTCCACGTTTTTTTTTTATTCTACAAGTCGAAAAAACAGGAGCTTTAGTGGGTAATGATGTCATCCGACACGTAACCGAGGAGTTCCAGGTGCTTCAGTGGGCTCCGTGTTTTTGAGGGGAGTCTGGTGCTCCATGTGCCACACCTAATAAAGCAAGGTTACAGTGTTAATTCATGTCTAAATTTAAAATGACATCATGCTACAACCATTATCATTCTCTGAACCTCAAAGACAAAAGTTCCTAAAGGGTCATGTATATGCTTGGAGAAAAGAACGTCACTTGGCATTGATTCTTTGAATGGAAGAGAGGAGACTTTGCGGCACCATATTAGAAGTGAATGGGATTAGGTTGGGTTTTCTAACCCCATCAATAATCATAATTTATAAAACTCCCAGACCGCTTTTAATAGATGAAGGCTTCACCCTTTCCAACGTTAATAACTTTAAATCATTAAAATGTAAATGATTTAAATACGTTAAATCATTTAAATAGATGTAAGGTTCTCTAGACTTGATCTAACTAAGTTAGGGGTGGGAGTTACTAAATACTTAGGATCAAACGCCCCCTGACAACCGTTAATGGGTAAAGGCTTCAACCTGCCCAATGTTCAACTAAACTTCTGGGGGCAGTGGTGTGTTTCCGCCTTGCTCTTAGTGACCCCAGACTCTGTGATGGTGATTATAAGATATTGTATTTAAATCCTGAGGAAGCTTAAAATCTTCCGCTGGCACTCTGAGCAAGGCCCTTAACACCGTTTGCTCCAGAGAGACTAGCCATTGAAGTCGGAAATGTGAGTCACTCTGGATAAAAGTGGTTGATAAATGCTTATTTGTGTAAAGCAGGAGTTTCTTATTCTACTGGACCCCTGCTTGGTACAGATATGGTAGTTCCTGCATTGTTAATTAGCTAATCATCTACATCGGGTTTGTTGTGGTTGGGATTACTCCATTCCGTCCAGAGCATAGGTTTGTGAGGACCAGGACCAGGAACTGCTGCTCTTAAAGGGTTCATTACGGAGAAAAAGTTATTCTATGGCTTCATTCTAAAGAACCCATTTGGCCACATTTTTTGTACAGTACAGTGCATCCAGAGACATCAGGTTTCTCTGTTTCTGTAGTATTGTTGCACACAAAGATGACACACGCATTTCTCAATCTGAAAATGCATTTCTAAATTTCTCAGATCAAGACAAATAATGTAACAGTCTGTTTCTCATTCATACCTGCTGCTTCATCACAGTTACTGTACATCTCTTTTCTATAGCCATGATCTAACACATCAGTTAGCTGGACTGATAAAATAAGTCAATTTCTTTGTATTGAAGTTCTCTACTACTCATTTTAAATGTTGTTCATTCACTGAGCATTAATTCTAAATTGGCTCTTTGAGTGATGCAGGTCTATTACGCAGTGTACTTGTAGAATCCTCCCCTCCACCACACACACACACACTTGTTTTCTCTCCAGTGTCAGCAGTGAGTGGGTGTGTTGTCTAGTCAGAATGTTAGTGTTACTCATAACTGAGGCCTCTGTCCCCTCGAGACTAGCAAGAGGTGATCAGCCATAAGTAAATCTGCATACACGCTGTGTGAGTTTCGTTCTGGTGTGAATGCCATCTGCCTCAGTACCAAATTCCTTCTCCCCGCTCTCTGCTCTGTGGAAGTGGGTCTATGGGGTGGTGGCATTGAGGTATGTTGTTTTGCTTCATGCTTTGGACGTGCCTTTGGGAAGCCCAGTGCTTTGTGGAAATGCTGAGCCAGTTGCATAGAGACTTTAAATCAACACAGCAGCTCTCTGTCAGCACGCTGGGTGCCTGTAGCTGCCATAAGCTGTCGGGGCGCGAAGAGGGGTCAAAATGATTGAATCAAGTCTTCAAGATCAAACACATCCAAAAAATGCTGTCTTTTACATCCACATTGTGCCACAACAGCATAATGAGACGGTGTGGCTTTGAATCGTGTCTATTTATAAAGCGCTGGCTGCCACAGAAGTAAAACTGCAGGGTGCCACGCTAGGGCAGAGTCAGAACACACAGAGTCATTTTCCTGTAAAGCTCTTCACGACAGTTATGCACAAGAAGCAACCAAATACATATAGAAAGGTGGATATATAGAGATATATTCAAATGTTTTTTTATTAATCACATGCACAGCTAAACAAGTATATGATTAAATGAAATGTTTACATTTATTGCATTTAGCAAATGCTCTTAGCCAGAGTGACTTTCATTACCAAATTAGAGGTAGAGACAGTCTGCCTGGAGCAACATGGGTTTAAGGGCCTTTCTCAGGGGCTCAGTGGTGGTAGTGCAAAAGGTAGGATAGAGCTGGAATTGAATCTAGTACCTCTTAATCCAAACATGAGGATCTTACCGAACCAAACATGAGACTCCTACCACCTGAAAATAAATCCGGTTCACTCCTGCAGGTATCTTTTCAAATCAAAGTTAATAAAAAGTGACAAATAAGGCTAACATAACAGATTCTGATTCCCATCAGCATATTTTTTCTACATTCTATGGTGAGTCTATCTTAAGAAATGACTATAGAAAGTTACCTCAAGACCAGCCATTTTACTGGAAATAATGAGCATTTGGCATACGAGAACATTTCCATGTATTTCCACTGAGGTCAGGAGTATTGATCTTTGAGCTCAGATGGAGTTAAGAGATGGACAGATCTCTAGCCTGGCTCCCGAGGGCCTTATTTCTTCTGGCTGATCACAGTGGAAGGCAGATCGCTGCTCCAGGTCGGCCAGCTAGAATGCTCAGTATTGATCTCGACCTGAGTTTATATTAATAGCACCAGGCTCTTCAGTCCACTTTAATTGGCCCTCTCATCATTTCGTGAGTCACTGGTAATCACCTCATATCCAACTCATATCATCATCTTCATCTGTGCTACTCTGACAGTTTGATTGTGAGAAATGTGATGCTGATAATGTGTGATGAACTGGCTATGTAGACTGACAGTTTTGGTTGCCTGAATGATCTATAACTTAGTGATGTAATCAGAGAAGTGAATTCTGAGTTTGTAGCATCCATGCATTATTCAGACGTGCTGGATTACTTCATGTTAATAAATTATACAGCACTAAAGTCTTCCATATTTGTACTGACCTTATTCCTACCCCCTCCCCATGCTTGTTTTCACCAACCCACTTTTTCGACCTGCTCTCTTCCAGACCCCCGACAACATGTCTTCCTCCGACGAGGAGAGCCTGAGCGAACGCTCCTGCGTGAGTGAGCGCTCTTTCCGTAGCGAGCGGTCGGGGGGATCCCTGTCTCCCTGTTCGCATGGCACTCTTGGGCCTAAAGGGGACACTCTTCCATGGAACCTTTCCAAACATGAGAGGCGCAAGAGGAAGAGTCAGGACTCTGTGCTGGACCCGGCGGAGAGGGCCGTGGTGCGAGTGGCAGGTAAGAGGTGGATCCTGATCTGTCTTTCAGGAGAGTGAACGTGCAATACTGGGGTGATATCATGGGACTGTAATGAAAGACAGATAGAAATTCATAATCACTAATTCAGTAATTCAGATCATGAGTTTGGGAGAAAATGAAAGAAAGGAACAAAGGCCCTTGATTCACTGGGATCTGGACCAAGGCCTACGGCAAACAACATTTATGGCACATGATATGATTGAATAAAAGGGAATGTGATTTTATTGGGTAAAGATGTGATTAAATATCTTTAGTTGTAATGTCTTTTTTGTTTTAGACATACCAGCTTAGAACTTAAGCATCATTTATAGTGTATCTGCTAAAGGAAACCTATGAGGAAATCTGAGAATGTGTCGGGCTGGAGAAGCGAGTCAGCGGCTTTATGACTTTTTCCTCATTTGACATATTTAAGAGTTCAGTTGCTGTTCGTTTCGAGTCCTGCTCATTTCATTAGTGTTGAGTTTGTGCACGCATCAGCAAAGAGACAAAGAAGAGCATTGTGATGTCCATCCAGTTAATAAACTCGAACTCAGAGGGGAGGTAGGAAAATAAATGATTGTAGGCTTGTACGCTTTGATGAAGTTAGAGTCTGAGAAAACAGGGCCAACTCTCTTTACATTGTATTTATGTTCATTTGTTCCAATCACATGTCTGTTCTTTATCAGAGCTGACTATGTGTTGTTATGTGAGTGCTATGAGGCTGAATGCTCCAGGAATGTGATTAACACTGTGTGTGACGGAGTGGGAAATTGATGACCAGGCAGAATAGACTGCAAATGTGTTCGTCCACATTAGCATCCCAGACACGTCTGCGTGCATGCGATTGATGTATCCAGGGGCCTGCCTACATCCGTTATTAGTTATTTATTTTTTTCCAGGCAACTCAAAGGGTGGCTCGGCTTGGCTTCCACCGTTGCTGTGTTGCCATGGGGACCTGCACACTCTTCCAGTCCCCTAGTTTCCATGGCTATGAAGGAAAGGGAAAGACACTGGGAATTAGAAAGGGCAAAAAGGCCTAAAACAAACAGTGAAATACAGAGAGGGAGAGCATTTGAATTTTAATTTGCGCTTGAGAAAGGAGTTGAACGGTTGTGGGGTGGGCAGTGAGGAAAGAGTGGAATCAAATGAAACGAAAGAGGCAGGAATAATGAGGAGAGGATTAATCATGAGAGATGGACAGAGCTCGGATAAAGGCCAGGGTTCAGAGTAGGGGATGCTGGAGGGGAAAGGAATGATGAGTACAGATGGCAAACTCCTGTTTTTTCTATTCTGATACTGATAGTGGCAGTGAAACCTGGAGCATCTTAAAAGAGCTTTTTATTAATACATATCAGTGAGATCTATATATATATAAACCCTGACTCAGCTATTTTTGGTGTCTAACGCAAAGTGTAGATATAAAGAGAGCATTTATTGTCGTCAGGCGGTATGAAAGTTACAAAGTGTCTAAAATTTCATTAGATCATATATATTGACAAATACTGCTAATATGCAAATATGAATACATTTTGTTTTTAGCAGTGTTATTAGCTAGTCTCCAGAGGGAGCACAAGCAACAGGCTTGTAGCTGTTCGATATGCCAAATTCCCATATACCACATTGGAAAATGCCCTGCCCTGAACTTAATGCATTATCCTCTTAGCTAAAGCTTGACTGGAAATGTGGTGGATTTTATATTCCTTATTAACAGTAAACCTGGACAGCTGTTCCATAAGCAGCAATTCAGGGCTTATTTGCCCTGTTTTTCTAACCATTATAAGAGCAGACTTCCAGCTGCGGTGTCCGTTAGTGGTATTGCCCTGTCATTGTGGCTGGCATCATGTCCAAGGAATGAAGATGTGGTTAGCATTAAAGGCGAACTTGATGGGCGCTTGTAGTGATAGAGCACAGGGGTGTTGGGTCTGAGTCATCCCGGCTTGTTGTGTTTAATTATCGTCAGCTCTGTGTTCTCTCACCCTGCTGTGTATAACATGTCTCTGACTGATGGCAGCGGAGAGACAGTGGGCCAGAAGCAACATCCTCCATCGTACCGTGCAGTTCTTAGTCAACACTGATGAAAGTTGAGACACTGGGAAGGTTCGAGGCTTAATACTTATGAAGTCCCTAAATATGAAATAGTGGTGTCAGGTTGTTATAATTAATGAGATAAATAATGAATATGCAACCCTTTTGTGCCAATGTGGTTTAATGTCTTAGAGGTAATGACCACATCTTAGAGCTTGTTGTTCTGTACTTATATCATGTTTTTGCTGAGCAAAAATGACTAAGAAATACAGTGAATAAAATGCTTTTTATAGTTGGTATTCTCTCGCATTGCCACCGAGATTGTGGCACTTCAGTGATTTTCCCACCATTTTTACTTTAGCTTTGTTGCCAAACCTTTACTGGAGTCATCTGAAGTTCTTTTATGTGTTGTGGTATTTCTGACATCAGTCTCCTTTTTGAAACCAGTGAAATCAATGCATGATTGGATTTATCCAAGAGGCTGACTTGGCCGGTGCACGGCTACCTCCCTTGCCTTGGCAGGCTGTTTGGGGCCATTGTCAGTGCATTATGAGGCACTGTCCCAAGAGTCCAGGAGAATGTAACTCAATACAAGATTTCCTAAACATTCTGTGGACATCCTGTAAGAAATATTGGTTGCATCTTCAGTAAAGATAAACACTTCTCACCAGCCTCTGCACAACCCTGTGCTTATAAGGAAATTGGCAACCCAGATTTTCATGTGCAGTAGCTATTGTTATTTTGCTATCAAGTGTATTTGCATTAGCCAGAAGGCTGTGTATGTGTTAGAGTAGCAGTAATGGCTGAAGCAGGGGTGGCATTCAAGGATGTGAGCATTTTGACCTTACCTATAGTTGTTTTTCTGACACTGTGTGATTTTACATCAATATTTGTCTCTTTGCATATTACAACAATATGAGAGACAAGTATTAAAGGAAATAAAGGCTGCATGGTTACAGCATGACCTATTCCTTAGTTACTTCAGGGCACACAGAATGACAAAATGTCATGTATGAGAATACATGCACACAGAATAAGTCATACTAAAAAATAAGATGTCAGTGCACATGCATGCACAGCAGTAGAGAATATGTTGCCTCATAATGGATACACATCCCAGTGAACTCACAAATGTGTGACTCTGACATGACAAAAGATATTTCTTGTACAGTACATATACTCCATGTATACCCACCAATACTATTTAATGTACCATAACTGTTAAATCTGGACTTTGGCATCTAAGGTTTGCTTCCACCAAATGACTCTTATTTCCACATCACATTCTAAGATCAACCAAATGTAGATCTGCATAGATGTCCTTATACATACGCCACAGTACCTTTAATTTTCCTCTTTTAATACAGCATATTTAATTATTCCTTTCTCTTAGATGTCTTATCATATATTATCTCATACACTGTATATCTTCTAAATTAACACCCTGTGACCATTAGATGGCACACCGATGGCTTCCTTAGAACAAAAGCTCCCTGTTTGGCCATCACAGGGTAAGAGGACGAGTACAGAGCCTTTATACGGAGAGATTTCCCACTTGCCATGAACAGGCTGTAGCAAATGATACTTGTAATTACATGGCTTATCCGCTAGAGACGATCACAGAAAGAGACCGTAATGAATGAGGAACAAATGGAGCCACATAAACAATCGCTAATTACATATTTACCTGATCAATAACGATCAGGTTTACTTACAGTTATGGAAAGTAAAAGTAGATACCGATTTGGAACACGAATTAGAATGAATAATGTTCTTTTATTTTTCTACAACAATTGGATTATTTGGGGGTAAGCTGCTAGCAAGGCAGCTACTGAGTGCTAATTGGCGCAAAAGCGCCGTTGACTTTGGTCTAGCGAGCGCCCTCTAGGTGTAATTACAACCCGGAAGTGGTCAGAGTGGCGCATCACCACTCTGTATAAGTCTATGTAGGTTCTCAGCTGTCCACGAGATGGTAATCTTGGGGGTTTGAATAAAATGCAAATCGCCTTCTTTACAAAATGTCTTCAAGACTTTCTGATGAGAGTTGAAATTTCTTCAAAATATTTGAAAAGAAGTCCAGTTGCCTTCAATTCCAGCCCTCAAGATAACCGTATTATGCACTCTGAAGCTGCACTGTTCCTCTTTCGCCGGCGAGGGGCGACACAGTCCGGGATTCCCCCCACTAATACCGTCAGCCATGTCATTCAGGCTCCAGCCTTGCCATAAATTTCCTGAGCTGGATGTGGCTGGAAGGGAGGGATGGATGACAAGCGCTGCGGGAAGAATAAAGAAACCTGAGCTCCATTCGCACGGGCAAAAGAGAGAGAGGGAGGAGTGAAGGAGGGAGTCCGGGAGACGCGCGCACAAACCGAGCTTATAATAGAAGCGGCCATTTCTACTCGGGTCCGGCGAGCAAACAAACAAGCGAACGGTACCGGCGAAACGAGAAGTAAACCGACGCTGAAGGAATATAAGAACCGGCGTCCGGATACGATTACACCACGACTTGGCGTCTGATTTCGGGAGGAAGGGAACGGACAGCCCACATTGCCCGCCCTCCTCTCTCTCTTTCTCACACACACACACACAGACACACACATACATACATACAATAACGCACACACTTCGGAACCGTCTCCAGCTCATACACACACTCACACGAAACCAATTCGCCGGTTAGGACGTGGAAGAAAAGGACTCTTAACAAGACAAACGATGCGCCGTGTGTTGCCGTATAAGATATGGATTTAACATTATGTAACAACGTTGGCTCATCTCATTTCTGTTTTGGATTCTCCACATTGAAATGAAGACTAATACGTTAATTGTAGGCACATATACATACATTTTTAATGATTTGTAGCTTAAAATTGGGAACCGCCGTTTAAAAGCAATCGCTTTCTTCTATAAAGTGGCTTGCCTTGAATTAAAGGGCAAGTCTTTATTGCTGCGTTGGCGAGTCGGATGAGGGCGAATCGGCGCTGGATTTAAAGCCGGAGCGGACTTGACAGCTGCTGTTCCCGGAGCTCCGGAGTGTAGCCGCGGAGCAAACCGGAACACCGACACCATGGCCGGCTTCATGCCGGGTTTAGTGCCGAGCAACCATTCGCAGGAGAAGGAGTTCGCCAAAGCGTACGAGGACGTGCTGGAGAGATACAAAGGTAAAAGCTCGGGAGAGGACAAGGAGATTGTGAGGAAACGGCGCCGAGTCGCTTGTTTATGTTAAAAACGTTACCATCGTTACGTGCGCCACAGTTTGCGGCTCTCACCCTGAGTTTCGCTTCATTTCGGATGTTGCTGTGTTTAAGATCAACCTGAAATATTTTGACTCGATCTAAAAGTGTGACAGCGCGGTAAGGGAGTGTGCTGGGATGAATGGTGGCACTGATCCGCTAACACTTGGACCAGAGGATTCCGTTTACTTTTAATCTTGAGCTCTTTGCAAAATTCTAAGTTTGTTATAAAAGGTGTTGGAGAACTCTAGACTCACATGAAGGCGGATGGTTTATTAGGAATGAAGTCTTTGTGGATGCGTTGTATTAAACACGGCCGCGTCCCAATCCGCGCGGTGGTGGTGAGAGGTTTGGGACTCGGCCCGCATGCTTTACAATAACTGTTGAGATTTAACGTTGAATAAAACACATTCCTTTAGTGAACCTAGCCTAGCAGTGACACAGACACACACACAGACACACACACAGACACAGACACGAGTGTGCAATGTGCGTTGACACACTGAGCATCTGTAATGCAGCCCTGATGAAAAGGGTCGCTTTAAATTATTGATTGTTATAATGAAATGCGATTCTGTGGGGGTTGAAATGTGTGTGTGTGTGTGTGTGTGTGTATTAGAGGGCTATATTGAGCCCTTCGTGAGGATCATATGTCTTCATGTAGCAAAGCATGATGTTTTTCGGCATAGAAGAAATTGCACTAAACTTACGTCTTTACAAGAAAAATAATATTTTTATTTAAAGAACTAATACATAAGCAACTTCGTTTAGAGGTTGCTTCATTCAGTTCTTTATTAATCAACAGAGAAAGATGTGTTTGAGTACTGTAAATATCTGCTGATTTTTCTGATGACCAGTACAAAAATGTAACGAACATTGGTTTCTAAAATTGCATTTGCACTACAGTAGCACTACTTTCCTTCCCACTTAGATCTGTAGCTACTCGAACAACATCCAGGGGTTATAGCAGTTAATTATCTAGCATTTTTATGTACATTACTATAAAAAAAAATCCAGTATGGCTGTTAAGGTCCTTTTTAAATTAAATAGATAAAGTCCAGTTCTAAGACAGTGTTTATATAATGTATACTAGGGGTCTGACAAGAGACTCAGCTCATGAGATTTGGTTCACGAGAAGGAGACGAGACAATATTTTAACACTGTTTTAAAGAAAACTTCAATGATGAAACGAATAATTGGCCTTTTATTTTGTTTAGAAACTCAAAGTCAAAGTAAACTTTGTCGTCTCTATACTGTTATATACTGTACGAGTCTACAGAGAGACGACGCAACATAGCTCCAGTTTTAACAGTGCAACTGACTGGACTGTCTCTTGAATGATTCCTCATGCGTCTGCTAAACTTCTAATTGAAGTTTAAATCATCTCATTAATCATCAGATTGTACGTTATATGTTCATTAAAACATGTTAGAGGTGTGATCCCTGCCAAATTAAAAGGTTTAGGAAACATTAACAGATACAGTTAGACTCGGATCCTGGCTTTAAAAAATCACACCCAAAATCCTCAAATAACCCACAACTCGTCCTCTTGTTGCTTCTTTTGGTGTCATACTGGAAAACATGTGTTGGTATATGAACTTGGAATCATATCAGTGACCTGATCGAAGGGCAAATCTCCAAGCCTGCGATTGGCTGGGTTTTTGACACGTTTATAATGCAGTAACAAGTGGAGCAAGCATAAAGGCAAAGTTTAGCACGTCCAGACACCAGATTTTGCATTTTAATTTCATGAGATCTTGTGGTGCAAGATCTGGTCACACCCCTAATATATACCCTTTCTCAGTTCTTTCTCACTGCTTATCTGAGTTAGGAAACTCACTCCATGACCTGCCGCTTGGCATTGATGCTGCCAGTTTAAGTCTGTGAGTTGGTGGATGTTATCCCGGTCTTTCCCCTTTCATCTAACTTCCTTCCCTCTTTGGTTTGGGGTAGTGTGCCACCTCAATGGCAAGTTTGTATCCATACACTCCTTTGTGTGTGTTTTGACTGTCGGACCTGTGGCAGTTTTGTGAAGAACAGGATTAGAAATGTGAACTTGGGTGAACGCTGAAGGCATCGTTTAGTTGAAATAGGAGGAGTCACATGATATGGGATTAAATAATTCAAGGAGATGTGGGTCTGTGTAGTGTGTGTGTGTGTGAAAGAGACAGAGAAACTCTGTTTATGAAGCGAGAGACATTTTAAAGTAACTGCTGTGCATGTTTCTTTTGAGTTTCCAGCGTAAAGGGAGTTGACTGGAGTTCAGAACAATAGCAGGATATCTAAAAGAGTTTGGGTGACTGAATAGGGAACGAGACAGGCGGGTTATTCAGACAGAAACACACGCAGGAAACGGTGCTACGTAAACCGAAATGGGTTCCAGATAGTAAAATTGCCACAAGCCTGGTGTTCATGTGACAGACACACATATCCTATGGTCATGCAGATGGGACCAGATATGACAAGAAGCCAGTTTTGGGGAATTTTTCAAATTCCTAGTCTGATGGACCAAAAACCCAGACGAAATTTGACAGTAGGATGTCCTGTGTGGTTTGGTTTGTGTGTGTGAAAGGTCATACACGACTGAATTTTAAATAAACCCTCAAGGCTGGTTGATGTTTAGCTCTCTGTGTTCCATACCCAGTTTAGGTGCCCTTTGGCTAGTTCCTTTCAGCACTAGACGTCTAAACACCCACCGGGGAGAACGAGAAAGATTTGGGGAACGGATACAAGCATCCACTTAGTTTCCTGTAGAGGAGCTTCCTTCAACCAGTGTCTCTTGACACGCCAGAGGAAGTGACACTGAGGTTGTAGGCCAATGCTCTTTGTGCATTATTACATCCCTCATCAGGAAACACTCGGTAGGATGTGACCAGGGGTTTTTCCCCACTGTTTGTGATCCTATCGGAACACATTTTGCTGCCATCACAGCACAAATATAATGTCATATTTTCGAAAGAGCTCATATCATTTTCACCCCTGCTTTAGGAAAGTCCCAAAACATTCCAAAAGGTTTCTCTTTATTGAACGCCACTGCGTTGCGGCGGTTTGGAGTGGAAACGAGAGCTGGAGGGTGAGTGCTGAGGCAGACAAGCCATTGCGAGACAGATCATTACAGCTGCATTTTTCCAAGTGGCCTACTTTCCCCCCCTCTCCTTGTCCTTGCTGTTTCCCTCCCAGGGCAAGCTGCAGCAACCAAGAGAGCATGCTTCTTGCCCCATGACCTTCACTCTCACTGTGTCTCTCTCTCTCTCTTTTCCTTTTCTTTCCCATCCCACACTTCCTGTTTGGCCACATTCTTCCGCAGCACCTGACTGCGCCGTCAGGAAGAGCAAACACTCACAGAGCGGAGCCGACTTTCCTTCTTTCACTCTGCTTCCCCGGTCTCTGCTCCCTCCCATTTCCAGAATGCTGCTGTCAGACATTTAGTCTTCATAGTTGCATCCAGACAGTTTAGAACCTCATGAAAGATAAATGCATAAAAGCATTATTTCATGTGATCTTCAAGTCACCAGTTTTAGCTACAGTGCATGGACTCATCAACCCCGTTTGAGTGTCATCCTGCTGTTTTAAATTGCGTCACTCTCTTTTTCTGCTTGTGTAGTCCAGTGCTTTTCTCGCAGACTCTCCAAGTGCGCAGGGGCGGCCGAGCAGAGAGGCTTTCCCCCCCCGCGCAGCGGTAGCTCCCGTTCTGACAGGCCCGGTCCCTCCGAGAGAGCTTGCATAACGGACCCCCACCCCGACTCTTAAAGAACCGCTCTTATTCTGCAGGAGATGCTTTGGTTTGCCGCTTCACTGCGGCGACGCAGGTTAACCGTGAACTGCGTCAGGCTGGAACATTCCTCGGGTGAAAACGCTTTGGCCGGCATTGCTCTCCCGCAGTTTGGCCGGCCTGCGGCGGTGGGACGCTCCGCAGCGTTGGCCACTCGGTGCCACTGGGGAGAGCAGAATCGATAATGAGCCTCCGGAATGGTGTGGCATTGTGTTCCAAGTGGAGTGCATTTGAACCTCTTTCTTGCCATATTAGCACTGCAGTAGCACACCTTATTAGAATCTCTCTCTTTCACACACACACGCACACACTTCATCCAGCAGTGTGTTGTTTTCAGGGGTTGCTCTGTACTGGAAATCAGAAACAATTTGAGAGTAGGAAGCGCTTTGGAGTAGATCTCGACCGATATTAGCTTTTCAGGGCTATCGATAATGATTATTGCTACTAAAAGAGGCCGATAACCAATATTTGGAACCGATATGCAAAAAGAAAAAAAAATATGTCAAAATTTTACATTTTACAAACACCAAGCTCAGCTGAAACTCTCCTCTTCTCTTTTTTGGAGCTTCTCGCTGCACTCATGTGTGACTGTGGCGTGAGTGACAGCAAGAGTTCACGCTGATTGGCTACTACTTTTGGGACATACAGCCAATCGGAGACTGCTGTGTGTGGGAGATTAAATGAAGCACACAGCACAGGGAGAAGAGATGACAGTGGAACAAAGTAGTGCACCTTGTAATTACTGTCATTCTATTAATTAATTACCTTAATATCGGTGATGGTCAAAATTAAACACTGGTACCGATAATCGACAAAGTGCCAAATATCTGCCCCCGATAATCAGCCCGGCCGATAATTGGTCGACCCTTAGTTTGGAGGCATGGCGTTAACTGATTCAACTGGAGAGAGATTGGGGTTAGAATAGAGGAGGGCAGGACAGACAGAGAGGAGGCGGACTGTGTTAATGAATAAATCATGCCGTGTGTGTTAAAAGCACTGGGCCACTGCAGCTTGAAGGGGCATTGATTTCAGATGGGTGCACAGGAGACCTCATTCAGCTCCCTGCACCCAGTATACACACACACACACACACTAGCCTCACCTCACACTCCCAGTAGCCCTTCCAGGACTGATCAGTAATTCTACTTCTTTGGGATCCTCTGATGTGCTTTTTTTGCTTCTAATCCCTGCATCTCCTCTTTCTCCTTCTCTCTCTCTCTCTCTCTCTCTCTCTCTCTCCTCTCCATTCTCTCTCTCTCTCTCTCACACACACTCCCTCAGCCAAATGGAATGGAGCAGGTCTGATTATTTACTGTAAATGAAAGAACAACCTTGAATGTTACAGTGAAATTGCATGACATTTCCTCTTCTGCACCACACACAGGTTACGGGAAACACCTGCGTGCTCCGGGATGGAAGTTAGCATAATCCAGTTCATCCTCTTCTGTCGTGAAAGACAGCTCGTGTGAGAGTGTGGGCGCGAAGGAGGCATCGAAATCCATAGACTTCCATCCCGCTGTCGTTCTGACACGCCACCTAATTATCTGTGTTCTTGGGGAATTGGCGGGTTGAGGGATTGCTGTTTGTGGAGAGGGGAAGTAGGCTAAGTGTCCCACTGCTCATATATAACCCCCCACGAGTACATGTTACCATGAGAACGTAACTCGTTCCAGGCTCGGCGGCACGGCCTGCGAGTGATCATCTCAAAACAACTCTGATAGTGTTGCTGTACTCATCGATCTTCTGTTTAGTGTTTTTGGTCCTCCTTAATCAATATCACTATTAATTGGACTTTTTCCCTGATTATGAATATTGATTAATTGTGTTTTTTTTTTTTTTACTTTTACTTTCATAGTTTGCTGGCGAGGTTTTTACTGTTAGAATGCTCGGCTATTTAAAGCTATTAAAGGGAAATGATATTTTTCTTTGTGGTTTTAAAATAAATTGCAATAAAAATTGTAATTGCAGACCAAATGGGGTCACATGATGACACACTGGGGAAAGTATTAGCAGAATAATTTTTTTAACACTATTTAAAAACTCCTCGAAATAATCGTCATGAACAAAGTTACAGGGGTTAGAGGTTCTGAATGTTGATGTTGATTAATTGCTCAGCCTTCATATCAGACATAGATACACTACCAGTCAAAAGTTTGGACACATCTTCCCATTCAATGTTTTATTCTTTATTATCATGACTATTTACACTGTAGATTCTCACTGAAGGCACTATGAATGAACACATATGGAATTATGTAGTAAACAAAAAGTGTGAAATAACCCAGAACATGTTTTATATCTTAGATTCTTGAAAATAACCACCCTTTGCTTTGATCACTGCTTTGCACACTCTTGGCATTCTCTCGATGAGCTTCATGAGGTAGTCACCTGAAATGGTTTTCCAACAGTCTTGAAGGAGTTCCCACAGATGCTGAGCACTCATTGGCCCTTTTGCCTTCACTCTGCGGTCCATCTCATCCCAAACCATCTCAATCGGGTTTGGTCAGGGGACTGTGGAGGCCAGGCCATGTGGCGCAGCACTCCACCACTCTCCTTCTGGATCAAATAGCCCTTACACAGTTCATTCATAGTTGTGATGCCTTTAGTGAGAAACTACAATGAAAACAGTAATGAAAATAAAGAAAAAACATTGAATGGGAAGGTGTGTACCTACCATATATATATATATATATATATATATATATATATATATATATATATATATAGTCTTTATGTGCTTGCTATAACAGGGTCAGTATCCTGCTTTAGACCAAATGCCGTAGCCAGATTAATCGGATTTCCTCTACTTTATTTACCAATCTAGGTTGTTTTCCTTCCTGTTTTACTTAGACTAACATCACAATGCGTTAACCGTGACCATGCGAAAGGCCAACTGGAAGGAGTAGAATGAGCATGTCATTTTATAGCCATCTTCTGTTTTAAACTGTGGCCCAGGATGATGGATGGATGCTGCGGAAGGATAGTGGTGTTTGAACATCCTGGGCAGAGTGGATCAGCACCAGAGCAGCTCGTGATTGTCAGCTGAGGGCCAGGGGTGAGCCATGGCAGTCACTCACCAAGGTGGCATCTGAATCTCCTTATCTAATGAAAGCAATCAGCTTTAGGCTAAACTCAGCCTCTTTATTAGATTCCACATTGGTGACAATTGTGGATTTAGCCTTAAACCCAGTTTTCCTCTTTGTTTTCGGTGATTTCTGTGGCTGGGTATGATCTCTCTGTATTAATCATGTCTCAGCTGACCTTTTGCCGATGCCACAGATTTCGTGCGTGGGAGTGTCCAACTAGAACACCAAATAGCACATGGAGTCAGATGTTTGCCTACATGTTGCAAAGTTACGCCTTTCAAATGAGTCCTGTTGTTAATCTCACTCTTCCTGGTAGATGAACCTCCCACAGTGTCCCTGCCCTAATGCTGTTTACTCACCCGCTAAACATTATTATGGCCATATTCGAAATGAGTTGAATCAGAATCTTCTAGAATCCCACTGCTCTGACCAAGTTTCTCGGCTCAAAACTCAGACCCTCTTTCCACCTGTTACCTGCAATGCTTCAATGAAAGGCTACAGAGTTCCCTTTTTTGTTTTTTTGTGGTGGTTCTGTCTCCCACTCTCTTTCTGTCTGACAAGACTGTTCTGCGTTCTGGCAATGTTCCAACACTACTGCTGGGCATCGTAGCCTCTACCATGGTGGAACTTGATTAAAAATAAGAACAAAGGCAAACCTACTTCACCAGATTTATACTAATTCAGATTTCTGTTGACTAGCACTGTTTACTTGCTCTAGTCTTCAAAAAACTGATACTCTGCAGTAGGGAGGCACGATAAGGGAATTATCGGCCGATGCTGATTTCTGATATTTTTCATGCTTACATCTGCCGATACCAATGCAGATAAATGGGGAAGACAGAGTTGAGCGCCAGTGCAGGCAGAGTTGAGCATGTTTTTTGCACGCCAGAGTTCCACTGCACGCTCATTTCGGCACAAAAATAGCGCCATAACTCCAGCATTTCTAACTCAGCACCAAGTCAAGCAAGCTTGAAAGCAGAGTCGAGCGAGGGTGGAGAATTTCGTGAGTGGTGCACAACATTTTAAGAAAAAGCCACTTCCCGGCCTATGCGGTGTACCAAGTCAAATAGGGCGAATATGACACCCCATGTGCACTGCCTAGTGAGAGCCGTTAAGCTACAACCTTGTCTAGTTCCTGAGATGCACACTACCCCTTAGGAAAGTATAATAAGAGCACCTTACATACCATACTATTAAGTGGGCTAGTAAACAGCTTGGGACACAGCCTATGTGCGAGCTAACATTCACTAAGTGATGCAGACTCACAATTTAGTTAACGTTCCACTGCATGCTCAGAATTTTGGCACAAAATAACACCATACATTTTAAGACAAGGTGCAGGTCGTATAAAATCACACTTTGGACATGTCTGGCACAAGTGCTACCTTTCCCACGTACAATAAATGTGTCATAAAATATTGACTGAAAATATCGGGCAAATCTGAACGCCGGTCCGATGCGATGACTTTAATAAAAGCAATTATCGTCCGATTCCAATAAAATCGTACATCCCTGTTGTACAGTGATAGATGGTATTCTTTACTGCGTAACTGAACGTTGTGCTTGTGTAAAGCTTTTTTCTCACTCTAAGAGCTGTACAGAGTCGCCGGGTTACCACTTCAACCTCCATCAGTGTGCAGATGGAAGCCAATACACTCACCAAACAATAAGCTGAGATAGGGAAGGGAAGAGAGAATTAGCCAATTGGACATGGGGATGATTAGGAGACCAGCTTTTGAAGGGACTAAAGTGGACACTTTCAGCCAAGACATGGGAGTTAGACTTGGATTATCATTTTTAATCTCATTCTTGCCACAGCATGTAACGCCACCACCCTTAGGCCATCCTGCGTCTCCTCCTCCTCCTTTGTATGCGGTAGGTGCATAGACCTTGTCAGAAGATAAGACTGGTATGCTAACTCCTTGTTTGTTTGTCTCTACCTCTGTCAGCATGACTGACTTTCTTTTGGCTTTGTATTCTGCAGGTCCTTCCCTCCTCCTCCTCCTCCTCCTCTCTCTTCCCACACATTCTCCGTCTTGATTTTAGTAGGTCAGTAGTTACCGGCAGTGGTAATCTGGCTCGGTCTGGAACTTCGTTAACGAGCTTTACGCCTAATTGTCGTAGCTAAAATTATCAGTTCAGAAGGCGGCCATGTCTGCAAGAGGCAGTGACACCATTTTCATCTTTTTGTGTTTGTCTAATGAAATGTTGGGGCAGGAGGCTGATCTCTGTCATGAAAACCGATCTCTGTGCAGTGCTTATAAAAGTCCCGAAAATTCCAAAATTCCTCTCTTTATTAGATCAGGTGACCCTCTCACGTAGTTCATATTTCTTGGATATATGTAATATTTCTGTGATCCCCTGTTTTTCTAGAGTTTTTCCTATGGAAACCAGATGACCCCGTCTGGAGTTTTTGAGCTCAGCTCTCATAGCTGTGTGTAAGGAATAGTAATCAAGAGTCCTTTATGCATGCTCAGTGTCCAGCTGGTCACTTTCTTTTTGCCTTGGATTGTCAAATATTTTCTGACAGAGCAGGAGAAAGTGACCCCAGAGGGACGGGGCCTATGAGGGGCGGAGGCGTCGTCTGTGCTCTTTTCATCAATAGTTATGAACAATGAATATTTTTATTTAAATTACTGGCAAACAGGCGGAGAGTATGATTGATTTGGGCTTGGTTTATGGAAAGTGAGGGTCAGTTGAGGTCAGGACCAGTAATTTGGTGTTAAGCAGATTGATTAATCAACTTGCTTTTGTAGAAATCTTACCTTGAGATCTTACAGAGACTAATATCTGCGCATCTGCCGCATATCCTGTGATATTTTAATTCCTGGAAAGACCCATACAAGATCTGTTCCGTCTTGAATATGTAGTGCCGACATTTTTCAGACACATATTTTGTTTTTTAAAGTCTCAGAAAAGCATCAGTTGGCTTTATGCCCCTTGTGGTTTGGTTAAAAAAAGCAAGCGTCACCCTGACCGCACTGTTTATGGGTGCATTACTCGATCCTCCACCTCAGGCACCTACAGCAACCACCTGGCTGTCAGCAGATTAAGTTGTTTTATTCTTTGTGTTCTTTGACTTACAGTCTGGCAGGAGGACACACAGGCACAGGAGATTTTACACGCCCTCGTTTACTTTTAATTTCTCTCAGCTAAATCTACTGTAACTAGCTGGATCGGTGTGCAAATGTTAATCTAAAAATACCCTTATTTGCAGCAGCAAATAGCCCAGGTGTGGTTATGCAAATAACGGTGTAATGATTAACATGTTTGTGTTCGGATTGAAAATGCTTTTATTGACAGCAGAGATAAAAAAAAAAAATTCAGCAAAGCTACAAAATAACGCAAAACAATTTCCTCCACTATATTTTTTTCATTTCAGTGGTTCATGAAATTATCTTCTTGTTTGAGTGTCTTATACCTCTTTTCCACTACACTGGTGCTCGGCCAGTGCTGAACTGACAACCAGCCGAGAACCGGCCTGCATTTACACTGACCAGGGAGCTCAGCGGGAGCCGCATGATAATACGTCACAGGTCACGCCCACTAAACGAACGGTTGTTCGTACGAAGCCTGCAACTTTTAGTTCTTCCCTTATTTCTTCATATGCCTTCTAATTTTTTTGTGCACTTTCCAATTTCTGCTGAATCTGGACGTCCATATTGCTAAAAGAGCTTTAATTTCTTCCGCGCTCCACGTTACCGGACTTTGGCTCTGCACCATTTTCTCTTCTAAAGCTACCTATCACTCCGCCCACCTCTCGTGGCGTCACGGGTTCTTGCTGCTAGACCAGCAAAGTTTAGGGGCCGGTTCGGAGCCGGTTTTAGGGCACCGGCACCAATTTTTGTTTTGTGGCAAAGTGCGGCACTGGTTCCAAAATTGGGAACCGGCACGGGAAACAAAGCAGTGGAAAAGGGGCTTGACTGGATAAGAGTGTGTGTGTGTGTGTGTGTGTATATGTGTACTATGTCTGCACCTGCCACTGGTCATAGTAACCCGGTCCATCTGTTGCCAGCTCTTTTTACACTAATCACCCAAACTTCTCCCAAACACTGCACGTCTCTTAAGCTCTGAGTGTTGTTCCATTGAGATTAATGGCGGAGTCTGAGGTGAGGTTACATGAGGTCACTGTGGTGTTCTAAGTGCTGAGGTCTCTTTGGAGGCCACAACATTACCACATTACCACAGGACTGGGTAATTAACCAAAAATTAATCAAAACTGACATTGAGAACTTCTAGTTTGGGTTATCATGCCCTTGACAATTATTTTGATTATTTATGATTAGACTGTCCCAGCTTTAATATTTGAGCATATTAACAGTACAAATCTTGTCTGTAAACTATGACTAAGCAAACCAAGAAAAACACCTCATAACAAAATAATTAATTCATTAATTAAGTTAAAATGTTCAATTAATCGTGATATTGATTTGAAGTCATATCGCCCAGCCGTAGCACAGCATGTGTGCGAAGATCCATCTAGTTACATCAGATGCTGTTAGATCCAGGTTCATCTTGGGGGAGTAACTCTGTCACCTCTTTGCTGTAAGATTATGGCCTGTCCTAATCTGCCCTTTTCTCCCTCACTCCTCTAATCGCTCCATTTAATCAGAACCTGAAACAGGGGCAGGCAAGCGTTGATAGGTGGGTGACTAAATGTAGGGAGAGCTGAAGAAAGGAACGGTGTGTCTGACAATGAGAAATAAAATGCCTTGAGGAAAAGAGGCGGGGACATAGGATGGATGGATGGATGGATACCGATGGACTGTTGACAGATTAATCTAAATCTGTGGGGATGCTGGGTAAAATAGTTAAATCGTAGCAGTCTATGAATGCAAATTTAACATTGGTCTGTAGTGCCAGAAATTCAGACCCTCCAGGATTTTACGTTGAGCCATATGTACGCCAAAGGTACAAAATATATAATGGGACATTAAAGGTATGGAGATACCATTAAACACACACTTCCAAAAAGCTCATGCTCGGCAGTATGTGACCGACTTTCTGTTTCTGACCGAATATGGAGAGTAGAGTGTGTGTGTGAATGAGAGAGTGTGTGTGTGAGAGAGAGAGAGAGAGAGAGAGCGCATTGCATTCCTGAAATAACAGAGAGAGTTGTGGGAGGAGCCGAGAAGGCGGATGTAGTCATCATGTTCCTACTGCTTCTTTAAAGGAACAGGACCTTCTCTGCCATTCTTTTCCAAACACGGGAAATACAGGGACACACACACACACACACACACACACAGTTGGCCTCACTTCACCTAGCTTTACAAATATGTGTTCAGTTTACATCTTATGAAACAATTACAGCTTATTCTTACAAATCCAGGTGTGACCGTCTGGTAGTGCAGGTGACAGGGTGTGTCTTTCTTTTAGTCGTGACTGTGCTTTTCCTCCCTAATATTGCAACACTCTCCCTCTCTCTCCTATTTTGTCTCGAAGCCCAGGTTCCGTCCACCCAAAACCCGTCCAGACGCCGGCCGGTTAAAACTCAGCCGTTGCGCTGGCAGCTGTGTGTCCTGTCTTTGATAGAGCTGTTTAATGGAGCCTGTCCAAATGCTCTGTTCCTCCATCGCTCTGCCCCACTTTCAGTTCTGACCTTTCCCCACTGACGCTTTAGCAGAGCGATTCTCCGTCCCCCTCTCGATCTGACGCTGCAATCCCGAACCGGATTCACTGACTTGGAGAAGTTTATGAAGCAAAAATTCAATAATAAGGTCAGGCTTAAATGGGGTGTCCGGCTCTGCTGATGGGCTGCTTGATATGGCGGAACATCTAAGAACAGCTTCTACTTCCTCATGATTTTTCTTACTAAAGAAACTACCTCTTAACAGACTTCTGTGACTCTGGGTTTTTCCCTCATCTAAATGTACTCATCCTAGTGTTAAGATGTAGCAGTTGTTAAGATGTAATTTGTCAAAAATGATGAAGTGGACAAACATCCAGAGAGACAGTAACTAACTTGCTTTCAGAAAGAGAGCGCGTGTCCTCCTCTCGTCACAAACAGCTAGTAAATGACGTGTTTAAACCTCTCGTAGGTTTATAATGAAACTAGAATGACTGTTGCTGAATCCTGAGCTTATGCTTGTTGAATGTGTATAATTTTTCTTTTTGGGCTCCTTTTAAATAATTGATTCTGCTCTCCTCCGTGCTGACAGTTAGCACACACTGTGAATCTCAGGTCATTTGAGTACACAACTTATTTTTATGAAAATGTTTTCAAATATTTATTAGTCATAGGCTGTGAGCGTTCAGCGGTCCTGGCTGTGCCAGATGAGCTGGTGCCAGATCAGGTTCCAGGTCGTCCCAAATATCACAACCTTGTCCGTATGAGGTTGGATTTTGTCATTTGCTGCGACTCATCATGACTCACGATAAGTGATTAAGTGGAATGAGTGACCGCCTCATCTTGAATTTCCAGCAAGAAACAGCTGATCTTGTAACTGTTGGAACGTGTGTGAGTGTGTGTGAAAGTGTATGTGTTAATGTTCTTCTCATCTGTGTGTACATGCACATAGGGGTGTGTGTATTCCTGCCTTGGCAAGTCTAAAGTAAGGGAATTTGGTGTGGTTAATTGTACATGATGCCCCGTACGTAACACACCTGGATCTCCTGTCATCACTCTGTGTGGGGAGACTTTAGTGAGGCGTTAGGGAGAGATGTAAGCAGTGTTGCTAGCTGTGCTCTAGTAATGCCTAAATAATTACACACAGAATGTGGTGCTTATTTTTAGACAAATTTTCATTCATTCTTTTTCAGGACCTCATACAAAAATCTTTATTTTGTGTAATCCTGTTTTGTCTTTCCATCCTTCTGTATTACTTTGTACCTTTTCTTTGATCTCAGAAGGATAAATTATGAGATGATTAATTGTATTTTAGTGCAGTGAGTTAGGGAGGGATCTAGTGTTATTGTGGCAAAAGTAAGCTATTTCGGTTCGATGGCATGGCCGTTGTCTCACAGCAAGTAGGTCCTGGCTCCCGTGTTTGCGTGGGTTTTCTCTGAGTGCTCCGAAAGCCTCTGCTTTAGGTTGATTGGTAGGGGTGTGCAAAAAAATCGCGTCGAATTGCGATTCTTTCTCTGTTGATTTAAAATCGATTCATATTTTTCAACTAATGTAATGGCACTAGTTTAGTTTTTCCCAGACACAAGGTCAGCTTGCCAAGCCTATAGGTAGTGCAGTGTGGGAATCAGCCCAGGAAAAGTAACTCAAAACAGCAATCTGGAAACAAATTCATCTATGTATTAAATTGTGAATCGTTTATGAATTGTGAATCGCTTATAAATTGTGAATCGATTTTGAATCGAATCGTGAGGCCAAGAATCAGAATCGAATCGTGAGATATTCTGAATCGTGCACCGATGTTGATTGGTGAATTTAAGTAGGTCCTGTAGGTGTGAATGTGAGTGTGTGCCCTGCAGTGGTCCCCACCCAGGGTTGGTCCTCGTCTCACGCTCGATATTCCAGATTAGGGATTAAGAGGTTAAGAAGAATGAATGAAGTAAAAAGCTCTTTCCACTTCCCCTCATGGTGGAAATGAAGTTGTGCACTTGTTGTAATTGGATAACAGTATTTGTTTTCGATTTAACTTGGTTTGGTGTCACTTAGAAAGATTGATGTCAGGAGCATGAGAGGACGTTTGAGGCTCCTTTCTGACCTTTGACCCTTTGCACATCCCCGTTGATGACCTGCACACTTCTGTTTCCCAGGGAGACTCGGTTTCCCTCAGGGCCGGGGTGTGAGAGAGAGAAGGAGGGAGAGGCAGATAAAAGAATAATCAGTCTGCAGCATTTATGATTCTTTATCCATACAGAAACATGAAAAGCCTATTTTTAACTTTTCAGTCTCTTTGTTTTTCCGTCTTTCATAGATTCTTTATTCTGATTTTCTCTTCCTTGGGGAGGAAAAAGGGAAAGATCGTTTCTGTCCTTTTGTGCTCTTTCAGACTGATTTGGTAATTGTGTGGAGTCTGCCCACACATGTTCATATTTTCAGCTGAGTAGAGCTCTTCTGTTTCATTTTGCAATCCCTCCCCTACATTACAATAAAACCACAAACCATTCATTTAGACACTCTTTGCCAAAATCCTCACTTTCCTGTTCCGTGTGGCGTTTGCTAAACTCCCTTTAAGCCGACCTCAAATACGGCCGTCTGACAAGCTCTGTACAACTACAAACAGATGAAATTTAGCCTAAATAACATTTTACATGCAATGTTGGGCTTCTAGGTCAGCTACATCTGTGTGTCTTGATTGGTGGATGATCACTCGAGCACACGAACACATACACATGCAAACTCTTCACCCAGACTCACTCTCAAGATTACTATCGGGCATCTGTAATTTCACACTTACTGTAATTATTACAACATTCATGCACAAACTAATAGAATGTTTTTGTGCAAAATAATAGTGTTTATATTCAACACACGTTTGTAGCGCAACAGTTAGGGCGTTTGCCCCGTGATCGGAAGGTCGCCGGGTTGAATCCCAGACCGGTAAAGATACAGATGAGGTACTCATGAGCAGGGTACCGTCCCCAAGCACTGTTCCCCAGGTGCTGCCAAAAAAAGGTCCCCACTGCTCTTTCATGGAAGGGTCAAATGCAGAGGTCTCATTTTGTTGTGTTGCAAGATAAATCATCATCATTATTATTATCTGAGCCACATTTCAGAAACTTCTCGCTGTGAGGCGACAGTGCTAACTACCGCACCACCCTGCTGCTCTTAATCCAAGAATTAATCATGACCAATTGCTGTGATTAATGCATTTTTTTAAACGACTCTCAGCACTACAATTTTTATGTTCATAATAAATAAATAAATAAATAAATACATACATAAATACATAAATAAATAGTAGGATGATAATAGATATAGATAAATAATAGATGCCCACTAGGGGCGGTGCAGTACACATTTCACATTATGAAAGTGAGTGATTATTTATCATTGTGAACGCAGCACAGCACAGCACGCAGTGCAGCATAACCGACCCCGAAACCTCTGCATTTGAACATGAAACCTCTGCATTTGACCCATCTGTGAAGGAGCAGTGGGGAACTGACATGGGCAGCGCCCGGGGAGCAGTGCTTGGGGGCGGTACCTTGCTCATGAGTACCTCAGTGGTAACTTCACCGGTTATTACATTACGTGTAGCATCAGTTTGATTCACATTCGGAAACCCCGCCGGCTGTTTTGGACTCGGTTATAGTGGGTGTGATGGTGTACACTGGTACATACTGTGGGTTTGCATTAGTGTTCTTAGTCTGTTCCTGTTTGCTGCCCTTTTCACAGGGGTCTATTTCTGACCTGCGTTCTGTGCAGTGTGTGAGACCTCCTCTCATCAACCCACACATACACAATAGGAGGGAGTGAGGGAGGGAGGAATGAACAAAGGTGGAAGAGAAAAATAGGCAGAAAGGAGGGAAGGGGATGAGAGGGCGCGAGTGTGAATGAAATCTTTCTCCTGATGGTAGAGCTCTCACTCTCTCTTTCTTTACCTCTCCCTCATTCTCCCTCTTTGTCACTGTGTCTGTTTCTCTCTCTTTGTCTCACTCTGTTTGTGCTTGTCTTTCTGTCTTTTCTCTCTCTCTGTTTGTGCCTCTGTATCAACTAGAGATGGGCCGATACCACTTTTTTATGTCCGATACCGATATTGTAAATTTGGATATCTGCCGATACCGATACAAATCCGATCCAGTCACAGTCTTTTTTTAAACATAAAATAATGCTTTAAAATGTCTGAATACATGACTGAGATTATTATTATGCTTAAGGAAATGCTTGATTTGAATACTGTTTTCCTACTAAAACATTGTAATATTTACACACACACACGTATATGCTAAAGTATTTGTTTTCAAAAATTGTTCGTTTAGACATACAAATATTTTTTCTTTCTTATTGATTACACTATAACATTGTAAAATTGAAAAAAAAAAAAGATCAATTGAAAATTAAATACTGAAGTTTGTCATTTTGAACCAATTTGGCCTATAAAATGAGCTGCTTTTGCAGAGAACTACATTTCCCACAATCCTCTGGGCGCGCTCCGGAGCTGCGTCACAATGATTCGTTTGGCGTGCGTTCCGGAATAAACGATGGAAAATCTATGGGAAAATCTAAATAAACGGCAGAGTTGTGAGTGGAACGCTGGTTATTGTGGTTATTTATCAGCTAAAATATGGTTTGTATATTATTGCTAAATAACAGGGCCGATAACCTGATATTTGGAACCAATAAGCAAACAAAAAGAGAATCTGGAAACATTTTTGAAACTCTCCTCTTCTCCTTCTCGGAGCTAGAGGTCGACCAATATGGGTTTTTCTAAAGCCGATGCCGATATTTAGAAGTCAGGGTCAACTGATGGCCGATATACGCTGCCGATATTTTTTTGTTACCAATAATTAGACATTTCCCCTCTGTTTGTGTAGTAAAATATCACACTAATAATAACAAAGGATACACGAAATTTAATGTAACATACATGTAACTTTTATTTAACACTGACTAAACATAAATATAACATAAATAAAACTGTAAATGTCTAAACGATAAATAAATATATAACATTTGAATTTGACTAATAATTTGTAAACAAAACAAAGTTTTCAAGTTACAAATGAGATGCCTGAATATCGGCGTACTAAACTCGTAAAAAATGCTAAATATCGGCCCGATATATCGGCTGACCGATATATTGGTCGACCTCTACTTCACGCTGCATTCGTGTGCGAATGTGGCGTGAGAGACAACAAGGGTTCTGCATTGATTGGCTGCTGCTCGCGTGACGTATAGCCAATCAGAGACTGCGAGTCGAGAGCAAAGGGCACAGATAGAAGAGACTTCAGTGAAGCCACGGTAGAGCACCTTGTCGGTGATAGTCAAAATTAAACACTGATACCAATAATCAGCAAAATGCATAAAATCAGCCCCCGATAATCAGACGACCCTTAATCCATATGTATGCATGTATGTGTGGTTCCATGCTGTCACATTAGAGATCACTTGAATAGTATAGAGAGGAGGAAGAGGAAGCATCCGGAGAGATAGACGCGTTCATCGATGTCCTCCTGCAGCCGATCCTTTCTCCGGTTTGCGTGAATGCGTTGTGGTTTGTTCCGGTCTAATATTAACACCCGTTCAGAGCATTATGTAAACGATTGTCTGCCACACTGGAGATGGCTCGTGTTGATTAAAAGCGCTCGGTTTGCCTTCAGGAACATCGCTGTTATTTTAGTACTCAGTGTGACTTCCATAAAAGAGTCTCATTGTGCCGTCTTACACAGGCCCGCTCTAAACTCCGCTCCGCTGATGACTCTCCAGTCCAGTTTGAAGTGTTTATTTCATCTCGGCTCTCCACGTCCTTTTCCCAGCAGCCTCAAAGGGAACGGCGAGGGCCCCGTGCTACAGGAGACAGTTCGTGAATGGACCCCAGAGGCCCCCCATATCTTCATAACAATGTTTGTTCAAGATCTCCCTTTTTTGAACATAATTACTTTAAACCCTGCCTCTACTTGCACAGAGGAGAATGAGACAAAGAGACGAGTAGATCTGGAGGATGAAGTGGGGAGAGAGGGAGGGAGGGAGGGAAGGAGAAAGGGGGAGACGGACGGACGGAGGGAGGGAAGGACAGGTGTCTTTAAGAAAAGAACAGAGTTCTAAGAGCCGGAAAGAGGTTGTGACTACATTGAGGACAAATGTGGGTGAGAAGGGAGTGATGATGGAAATGATGTGAAATGTGTGTGTGTGTTCATGTGTATGACTCATTATAAGATATGTGACATTTTTGGAACCCTAAAAAGACAAATCCTTTGCAAAAATGTTATTAGTCGGTAGAAAAAAAAGTGTGTGTGTGCGTGTCGTTACTCTTGCACGTGTTTTCTTGGAACATTTTAGGATCCAAGATAAGAAACAACATTTTTTGACATTGTTTAGAATTTTTTGAGAAAAACTTTTGTGAAACTTCTTCACAAAATAATTTTTGGAGTCTAAAAGAATGTTAAGGAGTTAAAACATTAAGGTTATTTTCACATGTGTATTGTTTTTACTATTTAGTTAGTGGTAAACCCCATAAATACTGATTTTAAATTAATTAAATTAGTATCAAATTATTTTTTGATACTGAGTGAAAAAGGGGTTTATTTAGCAAATAATACTCTATAATACTTTTTAAACAGAACTTTAAAGAGCCTAAACATTTTAGTCATTTAATACAGTAATTAATCAGCTAGTGGAAAACCCCATAAATACTGTGTCTGTGTGGGTGATGGGGGTCGTAGTTCTTCAGTAGTTCCCTCTCAGCTGCTTTTCATAGCTTCTCTCTTTGGCTCACAGTTGTTTCAAATGTGGTTAAGGGTGTGTCTGAGGTTTTACGAGTATGCTCACATCGTTTTTTTATTTTTATTTTAACATTTGGGAGTTACACACTTGTCCCAGACCCTAGGGAACAGGCTTACGACAGCTGCTGGAGAGAGCAGAATGAGACATGGCGGAGCATGTTTAACATTCAGATGTCACTGAGATGTCATTCGTGAACGTCGCCCCAATGTCCGCTGGAACACAGTTATGAAAATGCTTCAAGCTCGGCTAAATCCAAAATTGATCTGGGCGTGCTGGCCAGCGCTGGTGGATGGATTTCCCTGTCCAGTCTTATTAATCAAACCCCTGTGGAGCCCCGAAAGTGCATGATGTAAATGAAGAAGTGGGAGAAGATAGTACATGTGTTTTGTAGCATTTCTTCTGGGAGGCCTATAAAAATTAAGTTGTTCTTTTAATATTGCTCTCTTGCTGTTGCCAGGATACACTTTCCTGTCAGATATTAGTCAACATTTTTTTTGCACAGGTTATTTCAGGTTTCGAGTTGTTTTTAAAGCCCTTGTGGCAAAGCGAACGGGAAGCGCAGTCAGCACAAATAATGGTTCATTCACTTTTATCTCTTTCAAATACAAATAGAAATGTCTGAAGGGAGAAAGCTCTTGATGCAAATGTGACAAAATGGAAAAAGCGTTCCTTCTCAACCGCGCCAACCTACCTCGTTACATAAAGCGTTGCCTAATTAACTTGAGTGACGAATGCAACAGAGAAAACGGCAGTGTAGCGTTCGTTTATGGTTTTAATCAGCCGTGTGTAATTAGATCACTGGTGGTGAAGTGCGCTACTTTAGCTGTGTTTAAATGAGGAGAAATGAGGCTCCACGAGTCCTTCGCATACACGCAGCTGTGGGATCAAATGTTGCACAGCAAACTCTGTTACAACAGGTGTGTGTGTGTATGTGTGTGTGTGTGTACGTATAAAAATGTCCTGTGTGTGCATATACGCGGCTGGTGTGTATTCCCCCAAACAGCCGGGACTCCAGTGTCTACACCTGGAATTTGCCACCTCATGTGGTGAAAGCCCCCTGAGCCCCACCCCTCGTTCGTCTCTGGGTTTTGTGGTTCCGTAAGGCGTCTCCAGCACGAGGGTCTCCTTCAGAACGTGTTGGGGCCTGTTGTGTCCCGCCCGTGATTTGGCCCGATCACCCCCCAACCCCCGGGGAAATGGGTCAGCGTTGCCTCTGAGACTGGCAGGCATGCTGGGCATGTTTTACAGCCTCCTTTTGGACAGGTGTTCTCCTTTTTTTTTGTAAAGGGACCTCAGGGCAGCGTCTCATATAGTGAAGAGCTATATAGTGAAGAGCTATATACCGTAGATCGCCTAATTTGACTAGTGGAGAAGTTGTTCAAATTAGAATTAGAATCATTTGTTTCTTACATTTGCTCTTAGGAAAGTTAGGACATTGAAATAATGCTATATTATACAAATGCAGAATTGAAGAAAACACAGTAATAAATATGTTTTGCACTTTCTGTAAGAGAGCTCTTCAGCAGTTTTGGAGCATATTCTTACCTAGAAACAAACCTTAAATAAAACACTAGTAAACGTCAGAATCCTGAAAACTGTGCAACTGTGGGTTTTAAGTTTCTACTTTAGAATGGTTGGTGAATGAGGCTGAATCTTGGCTTTTCCAATTTGTACCTTTTTGTTGAAAGGCGTAGTAGTAGTGACAGAAATGATGTTTTATGAGCTTTTTAATCATTTGCTCCATTGATCAGTCAAATCCAAATATCATCTTTAGATGCTCTCTGACTTCAGTCGGTAGCGTAACGGTTAGGGCATGTGATCGGGAGCTCGCCGGTTCGAATCCCGGACCAGTAAAGGTACCGCTGAGGTACTCATGAGCAAGGCACTGTCCCCAATAAATAGTCCCCGGGTGCCGCACATGTCAGCAGCCCACTGCCATTGCTGCTTCATGGATCAAATCCAGTGGTCATATTTCGTTGCGGTGCACTGTGTGCCGTGTTCACAATGACAGATAATCACTCACGTTCATTTCGCTTTCTGTTGAATTTCCTGAGAGGACCAAATTGCTAAAACTGCTCCTTCGGTCGCCTGGCTAACTCTGCCTACCTCTCAGAAAAGTTCGCTTTTGCCGATCTCCTGGCACCATTTTTCTTTTCGGTTGGAACGTATTGAATGAGTGCAGTGGAAAGAGGTAATGAGTGTCTTAGTACTGCAGGTTGGTCCGTGTATATATGTGTGTGTGAGAGAGAGAAAGATGGGGGTCTGTAGGACTACATGTATGTGTGTTTTGTTGCACCTCAGGTTTTATTTTGCTTACCAGCTTTTCTTTTAGCAGTCAACCAAAGTGCACACACTGGTGTACGTAACCGAGCGTGCACAAGGATATTACTCTAGTGACTGATGCTCCTCTGCGTTGGATTGTAATGGGAATATTTAAAAACCAATACTTTTCCCTTTTAACGGGATACGCTATAGCATGATGCATACTGTCATTAAATCAACCTAAATATTTATAAACAATGAGATGTGGACTAAGCACAGGAGAACACACACACACACACATTCACAGCCAGGTTGCCTTCCTGTCTGTCTCTGAAAGTTCTCTACAGGGCCCCTAATCCTCCACAATCTGCTATGGGGGATTTGGGAAGGGACCTGGTGACTGACTCAAAACAGATTTCCCAAAATGCACCAGAACAGAAGCCCACCCTGTTAGCCTCTCAGTCTGTGGTGCTTTTAGCTCACCACTCACTATGATTTAGCCAAGCCAAGAGCCACACAGTGTCCTCGCCCAAATTTGCCTACATTTTTATGTGTGTAAATGTGTGGTTTTGACTGTTCAAGTAGGAGCTATTATCTGTAAAAAAAAAAAAAAAATAATAATAATTATTTTATTATTAAATGTCATCTCCCTCTTCATTCTCACCCTCCTCTGGGTCCGCCTTCATCTTTTCACCGCTCTGTCGGGCTTTATCAGTCTGATTTTTATTTCTCTCTCCGTCTCAGAATATGTGACCTACATTAAGGTGTGTCTACACACACACACACACACACACACACATCCATCCATCCATCTATCCAGCCATCCGTCCACCCCCAACCCCCTCTCTCTTGAACCATTGGAGAGGCTTCAGCATTGCTCTGCCCTCCTGTCTTAATCTCCTGTTCACAACGTTTGATCTACTGCCAAAATGTTTCTTTTGCTCTCCTCTCTATCTGCTCAGAGCCGTTTCTCCCCCAATTATCCCTTTCTCTTTTGCGTTTTGCATGACTGTGTTCGGGACGGACTGCCTCAGGCTCTTGTAGATGAATGGCGTATTGTTGAATTGTGTGTGGTCATCGCTGTTTGCGTGTGTGTGGTGGTGTCTTTAACCTTGTGACCCCGCCACACTCTTGTGTGTGTGTGTGTCTGTGTCACTGTAGCCTATATATACACCCGACTTGCAGAGTAGAGGAGCGGTTCACAGGCTAATTGTCGCATTTGTTGGTGAATGTTAATCGAATGCATCTGAATGCGTCAGTTTGTGTGTCTTTGTTGGCCACTGGGGCATTGATGGCTGTCTGAGATAATGGTGCAGGGACCATGTCTTTGATTATCCATTTAATCTGATGCCTCCGCCTGCATTGGGCCGTCTCGAGCTGCTCTCCCGCTGGCTTCCTGCCAGTCTGGTCATAATTTACCTGTGTGTGTGTGTGTGTGTGTGTGTGAGTGTCGTCTGCTCTTTGTGGAAAGGGTCCAGGGTGTGTTTGTGCTCTCATCCCACTGATTACATGCTGGTGGTTGTGAGTCGCTTGATGCACCTTTGTACGAATTGCAGTGGAATGTGTTTGTCCACAGTGCTGCATGCAGCAGCTACAGCAGATTCTGCTGAGGGGGGGATGGGATGCTTCTCCAGCATCAGCACTCTTACGGGCTGTGAGGAAGGAGAGAGCAGAGTGCAGTACCCGAATCCATACTTCCACCCCTTAATGCTTACAGGGTTAGAGTTAAGTAGAGATCACCAGCAAAATACAGGGTTGCGATCATTGTTTCCTGATTGTTTTGTGGAAACTTGGGGTTTGGTGGGATACTCTGTGTGTGTGTGTGTGTGTGTGTGTGTGTTTTGTATACATTGTTTGCATGTTTATATGATTCATGGTGGGTTTTAGGCTGTGAGTGAAATTTGTGGAAAGTGAGTGATTGTCATTGTGAACACACCACAGCACACCACACAGTGCACCACGACCAAATGTGAGCTCTGCGTTTGACCCATCCGTGAAGGAGCAGTCGGCAGCTGACTTGGGAACGGTACCTTGCTCATGAGTACCTCAGTGGTAACTTTACCAGTTCGGAATTCAAACCGGCGACCTTCTGATCACGGGATGAACACCCTAACCGTTACTGCCCTAGGAAATTAGGAAATGGGAGCTGCTCTAGATAAGAGCGTCTGCTAAACGTTGTAAATGTGTATGTATTGCTGTGGTTATTTTGCTACTTTTATTATCACAGCAAATGCCTAAGTCTGCTGTAACATTATTTTTTTCTCTCTCTCTTTTCCATGCTGACTCTGCTGCTGCTGCTGCTCCGATGTGCATGCAGGTAATAAAAATCATTTATGCAAAATCTGCTGTATTTTTCTATCACTTGCTATTTTGTACTGAGATGATTGTTGTTTTACTCATAGGATATATAGGGCCCTATGAAATCTGTTTTATTTTTTCCTGAATTCTTTTTTTTCCATTTTTATTCGTCTGAATTCCGTGTTTTACGTTATAATCAAATGTATTCACCTAAAAAGTGTCTAATTATGGAGTGGGAAAAAAGAACAATGCAATAGGAAAATAATTCACATTAAATGACTGTTATTCAAATTCAAGTGCTGGGGTTCAGTAGAACATTTACTGCTTTGGTCAAACATTTACCTGTAAACAACAAAAAACATTCATTTTTTCGTGCAAAAGATACGTTTCTGATGCGAGTTTTTGACTGTAAATGGTTGTATCGTGTTCTTGCGGGTGCAGTCTATCGTGTGCTGGCAAAACATACAAAACAGTTGTTCTCCTAATTCATAAAAATCATTTGGGTATTCTTCTGCTCTAACAGTCGAATTCCGTAATTTTTTTAAGGACTTCGTGATTCAGCCTCTTCTCCATAGCTGATCGTTGACGTTTTCCCCTCTGTGTCTGTGCGTTTGTGTGTGTGGAAAGCTGAGTCCCACCTCAACAGGTAACACCTACAGGGGGCTGCAGTGGCCAAAATTTATTAGAAACCATTGCTTCGCTTTGCCCACACACCGATATTAGCAAATTATACGACATTCCGCGTTTTACAACGGATTCCATTTTATTTGTTGAATTCCGCAATTCCGTCCGTGTTTTCCGCACCGTGCAAATCATAGGGCCCTAGATATATTCTGGCAGTTTGTGCCTAAATTCCAGCTTGATCATTCTTGTACATTGCTGTCATATGCAGAAATATGAAGGTTGTTCAGTTCTTTCCGTCTGGTTGTAATGTAACCACAAGTTGTTGATAGGAGTTGGCCATGAGGTCTGCCTGACTTGCCTCTAATGCCACATCCACACTGATATGGATGTGTTGCTTTTGTGTCCAGAATGTTCTCTCAACATTTCTCTAGCCATTCTCAAAATGCTTTGCATCAACATTGGATTGCAGCTGAAATAAGGAAAACGCCAGAAATGCATGAGTAACATGGCTAATAAAGAAAGTGACCTCTAATTTGCATGCATTGTTGGGGTTCGATCGCCAGCACCATATGAAAATTAGGCTTCTATCACAGAACAGTAAACATCCACGCTGCAACAGGGAATTTGAGTTTATTCTTTGTCATTTTTTAAATGCCTTTTATTTGCTTTCAAAAACAAAAAAAATCGGTGTGGACAGGAGGCCAAAATACGACCACATCTCTGCACATATCAAGCCATGAAAATCAACATGCTGCAGTTTGTATTACTATGCAGTACTGAATATCGGCCACAAGTAGTGAAGGCCGGTTCACAGTGTGAACACAATTTGATTAAATTCTGGCTGTTTAATATCCTGTGAGGAAGCATCATATCAGCGGATTCCCTGTCCCGGCGGAGGACCTCCCTGGCCCCGACCCCTCCCCCCAAACCCTGCGTCGGTTATTTGTCATGTGAGCTGCTCATGTGGGAGTGAGGAAGCACAAACATCATTGCTCTCCTCTCCTCTCCCCAATCCCCTCGCTAATCACCACTAATTACAACCTGTCACATCAGTGCTGCTTATGATTCACGTTCTTATGGGAATCCTCAAATCATGAAATAACGTGGGGTACTGGACGCTCTTGTGTATATCCTGTATATATATATATATGTGTGTGTGTGTGTGTGTGTGTGTATATATATATATAATAATATATATATATATATATATATATACATATATATATATATCTCTCTATTTATCTATGGACAGAATGTTCTACATTTTTCGGAAAAGCACTCGGGTCTTTGGATGTTTTTCGAAAGGCTCTGAGATGTTTTGGCTGGAACGTAGCTGTGTTTGTGTTGACGCCCAGCCTGTTGTGTCTGGAGGACGTTATCCTTCTTTGTGTGAACTATTTCAAATGCCTTTCTGTAATGCTGCTCATTTGTGGTTTTTGTGTATGGCAATTCGTTAAGCTTTTTTCTCATGTGATTTTTTGTGTCTATTTTGTGAGACTTGACGGTACGGGATGCGTTAATAAATCTCTAGCGTTTGCTTTCCACTATCTGTTTAGTAGCGGAAAAATGACAGGCATCCATATATTAGTGTTTTCTTTTTAATTTGTCATACCAAAAAAGATAAAATTCACAAACTGCATATGATAAAACGTTGCACAGCATTATTTAATCTCTATTTTGCATGTGTGTGCATGTTGTTGCATGACAGAGCACATAGTTTTAGGCGTGGAGAGGGAAGAGCTGGACGGAGGGAGGCGTTTGGGAGGAGAGCAAAGTTCATTTGTTTGACTGATTTGTATAAGTGAGTTTTCTGATAGGAAGGACACTTTCGTTTTGTGCTCTCGTGCAAGCGCGCACCTTCCTAATCACGCACACACATGCGGATGCGGACAAACACGCGGACGCAGACACACACTCGCCCTCGTGAAGCCTTAGTCATGGAGGGACTAAAGCCCACACTCTGGCGCTTGCAGTGACATCACCTGTCTTGCGGTCAAAGTACAAGTTCCTCTATCCGGCTCAGAGCATGCCGCGCTTTCACAGTTACCAGGCTGCCGACTGGTGCACACACACCACGCGTATATACACACGCGCACAGACACAGACACACACACATACACGTTTGTTAGCCTAATGCTCACAGCTTACAGAGAGAACAGAAGGAGGGAAACGAGGAAGAAACAGATCTGGATTTTCTTAATGGTTGTGGATTTCTGACGGTGTGGATTCCCAAGATCAGCTGAGGCCTCTCCCTATTTCCTTCTCTCTCGTCTCACACTAGACTAGTCGTTCCTGTCTACTTTTTACATTCTTTCTTTTCCCCTTCCCCGTTCCTCTCCCCCGCTTTCACACTCTTTTTACCCACTTCCTTTTCTCCCTATCCTTGAGTTCTTTATGTGGCCAAGTTGACATGAGCGCTGCAGCGGCATACAGACAGTATCTTCAGGACCTAGAAGACAAAAAAGGTTTGTTCTTTTTGCTTTCCCTCTCTCACCATATGGCTCCGAGTTGTTCTAAAAGGTTTCTTTTCTTTTCGTCTCTTTTGTTGTCAAAGTTGCAATCCATTTGTTTGTGCTCAGCGAGTATCTGATAAGAGCTGCGTTCACGGTCGATTGACGTCAGTATCGGAGCGGGCATGTATGTTTTAAGAAGACAAAGTAATATTAAAAATTAACTGTGAATGTTGAGAGAGCGGTGGTTTGCTGGCGTGAAGGAGGGATGGTGAGAGGGGGATGCTCCAGTAGGGCAGCTGTCCCGATCTTGGCATATCAGACCAAGGCCATGGCCAGCTGTGTCACTACCCTCAAACGCCCCCCTTCCTCAGTGTATTCAAAGACCACCAGCCCCACCTAAAAAAGGGATTTCGGAAACCATGATGCTTCTGTTGCCGCAGGCCACTCTCTTGGTATTGTTGGCTAATTGCGCGTTGAACCGCAATAAAAAGGGGTCAGTGATGTAATTGTTCAATGTGTTGTTTGTGCTCACTGTTTTTTGGCGTATAGCAGTCTGATAATTGGCCGGAGGCGAATCTTAGCGGTGTGTGTCTGTCTGTGTGTGTGTGTGTTCAATGGTAAAACAAACTTTGTAAGAAATTTTTGTAAAGAAAATGCTTTTATTGAGATTTCTGGAGTCTAACTGAAAAAGTAAAAGGTGTGTGTGTGGAACGAACAGGGTGTATACTGTAACTGAGGTTGAATGGCTCATGATTTGTATAAAGGGAGTAGCTTGCCTTATCTACTCTTTCTCATTCTTTCTTTCTTGTGTCCACACGCCTGTCGACAATGAACTTTTTTCCCTGTGCCTTCTGACGTGTGTCCGAGATGCCCTCGACCATCTGTTTTTTAAAAAATGCCAAATTTTCCTGTCATGTTAATTGAAACGGTGTGGCCTTTATTTTTGCGCTGTAATTCAATCCCAGATCATGGGGCAGCCATTTGTTCAGGCACCGAGTGGATGGCACCAGACGCGTGTGCCGACCATATGGATGAGAGGGGAGAGGATGAGGAGGAGGGGGCAACGGGGGGCATTAGGGGGGCTTTTCCTACCGCGCTAATATCTTCACATTGGGTCTATTGTTCCAGTCCTGCTCAGTGGTAGGGAAAATTAAATGACAGGAAAGGTCAAAGGAAGATTCAGAATCAATCAAATCATACAGTAACTGCGCGTTATTGGTTCAGTTTAATCAGTTTAGATTTGAGGTGGGGGTCCGGTGCGTATGATCGGACTACAATAGCCGTTTTAGTGTTGATTGTTGGCGTAGGTGGAGGGAGACGAGGTCTGAATGGACGTGAAGATGAGGTTACCTCCACCTGCAGAGTGTAGGGAGGGACAGATGGTAGTTGAAGGAGCAAGTGTTGGGGCCTAAGCTTGGCTTAAAGAACAGCAGGGACGTGTGCTATTACTCCTTTTTGGGGTGTGTGTGTGTGTGAGTGTGAGTGATCATGTCTGCATATGTGTGATCGTTGGTCGTAGGAAATGGTTGCTGCAGCTTGACTTAGTGTGCCGTCTCCCGCCGACACTGTAATCCACTAACCCTGATTAGATTAAATCCCCCCCAACACTGGCTCAGACATTTTTACGCAAGCTTACCAACCTGGAGGTTGGTAAATGCTTTAACATTACACACACGCTCACACGTCGTGCGCCGGCCTTCTTTCGACATGACGGCCTCTGGCTTTCCAAGGCCGGCTGCGGCGACCATGGAACTGGTTACATTAGAGCAGGGCAATATGACTCAAAAATTCCTGTCACCATAATGTCTATGATATTTTATCCAGTTTTACTCAACAAGAAATCACTCATTTACAGTACAGTATTGCACTTATATCTGAGAATTTAGATGTTAATTGCACAGAAACAGCTTTATATTAAATGCATAAACAAAATATGCACATTAACACAAGAAATGCATAAAAATGCATATAAACATTAAGGGGCAGTTGGTAGTGTAACGGTTCGCCGGGTCAAATCCCGGACCAGTAAAGGTACCACTGAGGTACTCATGAAAAATATACCATACCCGGGCGCTGATAGAGATGGGTCAAGTGCGAAGGTCACATTTCACTGTGGTGCACTGTGTCTTGTGGTGTTTTCACAATGAAAAATAATCACACACTTAATGCATGAAAGCCAATTGTCTGACTGTACGCTGGGTAGTGTAGAAGTGGGATCTTTACTTGCTTTATTTGCCTTAAAAACCTTTAAAATAAAAATGATTCAAACAAATCTGGTCAGGAGCAGCTGCTCAAGGGACTTCATACACTGTGCAATAAATACAAGTCTATCAACTGGGTTTAGTCAAACTGTGTTTGGTGGAACCTATAAAATTAAAATATTGCACCGTTTTTATTTTCAAACAATGCGTTGAATATATGCTGTGGCACTCCTCATCACCCAGACCCAGCTTACATACTTTTACCAAGTCGCAAGCACAACTTTCCTCTTAGGTCAGATGTGGTATTTGACGGCCTGATGTCGTGTGGTTCTTATACTTCACACTGCGGATGTGGATTGCGAGCTTCTACTCTTACGCCCGCAAGCAGACGGCTGCTAAACAGAGAAACGCTCTGTCTTCCACCACGCCACACCGCACTACACCACGCCACACCACACCACACCATAGCAGACGCCGTGTGAGATTATGTGCTTTCAAATGACATTCCAACTGATGGTGCAAAGTCATTCTTTAAACGTGGACTGGCTTTATCTCTTTATTTCTGTGCCGAGCTTTTAACCCTGACCCTGCCTTCCAATCATGGAGTCTGAAAGCCAAGCTGAAGCCCACACCCCGGCCTGGGAGAGGATTGAGGAACCCGCTGAAGGCATAAAGGCATGGATTAAAGTGTGGTTACATTAGTTAAACATTACTGGGAAAGGCAGTTCCAATAGATGCATTGTTCCCAAAACTTCAGAACGTCCAGCATTGACCAGAAGTTTCTTCTTCCTGACCGCATAGTTTTTTTAATTGCCACTTTTGCTTTATACTTGCTCATTAGATGCTTTGACTTGGAATTTTTTGAAGCCTCGTTATAACAGTGTGTAAAAGCAGAACAACAAGAGCTTCAGGTAGTCATGATAACCAACCACTCTTCCCAAGTTCATGTTTCCCAAGCTCTCACGTGAGTTATTTATTAAGAGTTAATTTTTGGTGTTAATTATTCAGGCCCTTAATGTGTTAATCCAAGCGTAATGAAAGTTGTGTACATCAGTAAGACCTTTACTTTTATCTCAAGATCTCTTGCAATTGTATGAGATATTGACCAAAAAGGTTGAATGGGAAATTTTGCTTATAGTTTATAAGATTGTTATTTATTTTTCCTTCATTAATGTTGAAATAAGGATTTTTTTTTGAAGAAAAGGGAATAATGTATGATGAGATTTATTTCTGTGAAGATTTGTTTTGAAGATTTATTTTGGTATTGGTTGGATGTTCAACATAATTTAATTGGCGCTTTATAATTTCTTGGTTATATGCTTGTATTCTTTAAGCAATGAAAATGTTGTAACAATGCATAGTTAAGACTGGGTGAAATGATGTAAAAGTGCCCACGTTCAGCACATCAAGTTGTCTCCAGACTGTTTCCGACCCATGACCTAAAATAGATTTAATGGTTAACACTCAAAACTGTACTAGTGCTACAGTAGGATATTCTCTAAGGCCTCGGAGACAGTCACTCTGGCACATTTGCCCTACATGCTCACCTGCACGGAGGACGAGCCCCGCAAATTACGCATCGCGCTGCATTTTGCCTCTCTCATTACGCGGCCCGCTCCCATAAACATTTACAGCACATTTTTCCATCAAACATTTCTCAGAAGTTATGAAACGCTTCTGATCGTGGAACGATCCCTCCATTCTGCCGAAGAGCACGTCGGACGTACATTCGTCGGGTCGCTGCTGAGTGCGCGGTCAAACCCATCAGCAGCCGTGTTCTTTTCACCCGATTATATGATCGGATGCTGTAATGAGCCTTTGATCTGTGGCCAGATCTTATGGCCAATTTCTCTCAGAAGCCAGTTCACACTCGGTCACATGACTCCCAGTGTCTGTGCTGCCAGTTTTCCTGAGCTAGCTAAAGATTTAAGCGTGTTTGATATGAGCTTTGTGAACGAGACTCGAGAATCTAAATCTAACGATTTGAGACGTCATGCTCTATATTAGGGCTGGGCAATAGGACCTCAAATCAATATTGTGATTATTTGAACATTTTATTTCAATTATGATTGATGAACAATTATTTAGTTTAGTTTAGTTTTTTGTTAGTTTTTAGGTCTAATAGTTTTCTGACAGGGGTGATACACTCTGGGGAAATTTTAACCAATTTATAAAAATAACCATCATGGCTAAGATTATGTCAATTAAATGCCTAGTGCTACTCTTTAGATTGTTGCTTTCCATGGATTTATTGCTTCTCGCTTAATGCGTGTGTCCTTGTCTCACTCTTTTGCGGCCGAGTGTTTTGCCCCGTGGAGGTCGCTTATCCGAGCAGCGCTTTGGTATGAGGTTTGACTGCATGATATAGCTGAGATAGCAGGGCAGAGGGAGATACCGGAGGAGGACGAGAGCGACAGAAACCCTGAAGTTCAACGTGGCCATACAGGCAGACAGATGCACTGACTGAGATAAACGCCGCAAGCCGGGTATCTCCTTAGCGCCAGCTGGGTGTGGCTGACTCCAGAGAAGGACACAAACAAGCCGAAACGGGTCCAGCTGCTCCGTAGCGCCCCCTGTAAACCCGGTCAGTGAGGTTCTACATTTAATACTGTGTAACTACAGCTTGATACAGTTTGACCATCTGGGTCAAGACATTTCAGAGAAATACGCTGTAACATTCGCAATGCGCCCCACCTAACATCTGTAGCTGTGCTCTAGTGGAAGGGGCCAACCTTGTTCTAACATGCATGTAGCATCTACCATTAGTAGGGGTGTAACGATACATTGATCTCCATCCATACACCCATTCAATGACCAACAAGCCCATTACATTGGTCCAAAAATGATTTGGATTTGGAATAAATGGAAGTGATTGTGTTCAATCAGCATATGATGTTGCCTCATATCGATCGCTGAACTCCTGAACTGAATCAAAATCGTATCGTAATAGACATTATGATATCGACCGACATTGAACTGTCTGTTGAGTCGATATTGTATTGTGATGAAACTTGCGACTTACAAGTAGCGATTCGCTCCTTAATTTTTAACGTCTCTTAATTCTACAGCAGTGCGCCACACCATGCTGTGGTGCTTTTTAAGTCTGGCTGAAAGCTTCTCGGCTACAGTTGTGACCTTATGCTATCTCTCTAACGACAGGCTGCCGTTTCAGGGTAATTATGCACTGTGGAGTGCGGTGGGGAGATGCATTGTTTCATCTAAGTTCACCTCGGTGCTCGTATGGGGTTTTTATGCGTGCGTACGTCTGTAGGATTCTGTAAGAGTCTCTGTTTGTAGGGCGTCAGCCGTTGCCGTAGTGGTATTCCGTTCTGTCCATGTTGACTCAAAACGAGACAGTGCTGATGTCAGATATGAAACACGGCTCTGACTTTTCACTCCACCACTTTCTTTTATCTCATCTTCTTGTCACGCCATCACCCACACAATATCTGCCAACCTTTCATTTCCTTCTCGTGGTCTTTTCTTCTGTAAACGCTACTTTCTTTAGCTTTTAACAAAGCTTGGCATTATGCTCGGTTTTAATTGTAGAGTTCGGCAAGAGTTTTCCCCTTTACCAGTTTGCTAAATTAATATTGTGTGTTGAGGTTGATTTAGTTAATGTTTCTTCTAATGGTGCCATATAACCTCATTACGTATCAATTACCGGAGCATAGTAGCAAGAAAAACACTTCTTTGACCTTTAGAGGTTTGTTATCGGAAACTATCTTTTACACATGTAGCTGGTAGTTCACTGAACTGAGAAAGGATATGCTTTGATCCCGAGGTTGTTCCCTCTCTTTCATTCATTTCCTGAATACATTAAACAAAAAGTGAAAGCATGTAAAGATTGCGAATGTTATCTCTCATGCCGCGTGTTCTCTCTCGGAGGGTGATCGTGGTAAAAGGTGTCTGATTAGTTGTGGCTTTCTCATGCTCTTTCTCGGGATCGTTTCTTTATCTTGGGTCTGATTTGCAAATTTCTCTCCCCACTGTCCTAGTGGGAGTGGTGGCCTGTTGGCTTCCTGTTGGCTTCCTGGCCTCAACGGAACACTGGTCCGCAGGCTCCGAGTGTCCCTCTCAGGCCGGCGTGGGAAAACCAATCTGCACAGTTTGAGAGCTGGCCTACAGTGCATAGAACACTGTTAGTGGATGTATGTGTGTGTGTGTGTGTGTAGAGAAAAATCGATGAAAGCGCTGTAAGGGACGTAGAAGTGTGAATATGCTTCGGAATGTAAACTTTTTTCATACTGTAGTGCAATCTGTGCTGATGAAAGAGAGAGTGTCTTGTGTGTGTGCGTGCATGTGTGTTGTCGTCTTACATGCGTGACTGTGGCTTTGTTTACTTTGCTTCTGAGACATCAAGCCGTGGATCTGATGCACCGCTTGTCTATGTGGGGCCTCATGCTCCCTTCCCGTACTTTTCCTAGGGTTTTTCGAAATCTCTCTTCAACACTTATCTTGATCTTTTGAACTTCTGTTCCCACACTTTTTACATATTTTTGTACAAGAGTTTCCAGCATTTCAGGTTGGTGATTTCTGAATGTTATGTTACGGTGCTCTCTTCATTTCTCTTCATCCCTAAGCCCTCCTTCTCCAGTTTGTTCTCTCACTCTTTTTCTGTCTACCACACTTATCTCCCCCATCTCCCATAATGCACTTCAAACGAGCCGCAGCCCTCCAAAGGCCATTTTTTCCGTCAGCTGGACCTGACTCCGGCCCTGAAGCACCTCGTTAAAATGGGATTACCGCTCCTTAACGAAGCTGATTCGGGCACGCTCATTAACACTGCGATTGATCATTTAATGTATTAGTGTAGAAGGCGGGGAAATGTGCCTCCTCCAATTTTGAGTGCCGTGGGACCACCCGAGCACGTCGCCCCGTTTAGACCCCTCTGTCACTTAGCAAGCGAGCAGGAAAACTGCAAATAGATTCATCCGTCTGCGCACAAGCTGATTTTAAAACACTCTCGCATTCGGGCACATGGCCATTCTGCTAAGGGATAAGATCACGCTTGGTGGCATTTTTTTTTCTCCTTGTGCCATGTAAATAACTAAAAACAGAAGTGTATAGCTTAATGTCTACAGTATGAGTTATTGAAGCAGAATAATGATTTTCCAATGGCACCGAAAAGTAGCCAACCGGTTCATTATTAATAATATGGCTATACAGTGCACTGCAAGAACTTCATAAAAATGGAGTTTACGGTACTTTGCTCATGAGTACCTCAGTAGCACCTTTACCAGTCCGGTACTCGATCCAGCGACCTTCCAGTCACGGGGCTAATGTTGCGCTCCAGAAAACGGCAATTCGAAAGTAGGAAATTTCAGACCTCCGACTGGAAAAAGTGCAGTGGAATGCCAGTCGAAGTCCTACTAGCAAAGTCGGGGACAAATCGATCTACCCTGACTTCACTGAGATGCAGCAGCCTGACGTCACAGAACAATGGCTGCGCCCATGGAAATGCACGGCATGAACGGTAAAACATCAAGGAGGCAGTGTACAGTGTGTTCTGCCTCATCTGCCGTTTACTCTCCTCTGGTTCATTTATGTATGCGAAAAAGACAGGAGTGTCTCTTCAAAAACAAACCCAACTATTACCTTATTGCGGTCGGACATATTTTTTTATTTATATTTGACTTCTTTCGCCCCGTGTGTTGTCGTCTTACATGCGTGACTGTGGCTTTGTTTATTCCAAGTGGAATAAGTCCGACATCCAGGCTTTCTGGAATGCAGCGTAAGTCCCCAACCGTTACACTACCAGCTGCCCTAATGTTGCAAAATACCTAATGTTGCAAAATACCTATAGTTACGTTGTTTGTTCGAGAGCTTATAGATATTTCTGTAATGACCAGTCCAGTACCGATATCTATTTAGTACCCATCCCACTTTTGAAGTAGTAGCAGCAAATAGCTTAGGCTAGCCAAAATCAGTAGAAGTTTGTGTTAATTTGAGGCATTCCTTACGTCTGCTAACAGTGAACTGCTAAGGATATTTCCTGACAATTAAGCACATTGTCCCACGTCTACAGAGTCTGCCATTCTCTGTAGATGGTGTGATGAGAGTCTGCTTTTCAGTCTGGAGAAAACTTATCTCCAGTGTCTTGCATTATTTTCCATTCAACATCTGAACTTTGAACTCAGTTTGTCAATAAGACAATAAACTGTATTGACATTTTGCCCTTTATTTTTGCGCACTGTTTGTCAAGTTGTGATCACGTTGTTAGTAGGGTGTATCTGAAGCTTGTGTTTGTGTGTGTGTGTGTGTGTTGGGGCACATCAAACAGGCTTTGTTCTGGCCAGTTCAGGGTCTTTTACTGGCCAGAGGGAAACGGCACTCTTAAAGGAGGTTGGGGTCAAGTGTCCGAAGCCGGGGGCCAGAGCCTAATTGAGGGGTTGCTGTGGTGATGACAGCAGCTGGAGGAAAATGGAAGCGCTAGTTATGAGGAGGAGGGAAACCCGTTTTGTCGGCCCTGTATTTGTGTGGCCTCTACACATTCCACCCCTTCTTTTTTACTCACTTTCTCTTCGGTCTTTCCTTTCCCATCGGCTGACCTCCTCCAAAATTTGTCTCTCTCACGACCTCGTTCCCTCAACCCCCTCCACCCCTTTCGTCCTTCCACCATTAACCTGTGATTGAGGAGTCGTTTTGTCAGTCGGTCCGTCTCGGCCCTGAGGCTGAAAGAGACGAGCGAGACATTAGCGCTCCTCCTCCTCCTCCTCCTCCTCTTAGGTGTGAGGAGTAAATCTCGGTTTCGTCTCTTATTCCTGACGTCCACGGTGGCTCTCTTTGGCATCGGGGTGAAAGCTTCCTCTCCTCGAGCTGGAGTTACTGCACTTGCAAAAGTGCCTCCATAAATCTTTGGCTTTTAAATCTCCCCGCGTTTTGAACCCGGTCCAGGCTAAAGCCATCACGTGTGACGCATCTGCACTGTTGGTGCATCCCGGGGCTCTCTCTCTCACACACACACACACAAGGCAGACTCATGAACACACTCGTACGCAACAGTTTTCTCACCATTAGGGTCATTGTGCCAGTGCCGGTGAATCTTTTAGACAGGCCCCCGGCACTGACACTTGTGAATGAAGCAAGTTAACAACCCAGGTGGAGTTCATCTGTGTGTAAGTGTTGGCACTGGCAGGGGCCACCCAAGTTTGGCTTGAGTCCAGTTTGGCTGCGTTAGTACCAGGATCACCTACAATTATCAGGAGGAAATGCCAGGGTTTCCTTTCACTGATAACTTGGGTGTGAGGTGGTTTTATGAGGGCTCCTGTGTTTTGACATTTTATTAGCACAGTACATACAGTTTTGCCTTTTACGGGGTCATGAGAGCATACAAAAGCTGTGTTTACTATAAATAAAAGCCTTTTTACAGCTTCTGTTAACATCCTTCGCAGCTCTGAGGCGTGTGTGTGTGTGTGTCACAAGGCTTTTAGATATTTGTGTGGGCCAAATTTAGTTGTGATATTACCTAAAACAGACAGCTTACCGAGTTATTAATTATATGTACTAAAATATGAATCAACAGGAAGCCCATATAAAGAACATAACACAAGTGTTTTAACGCAATATATTTATAGCTTTTTTCTTCTAGTGTCATTGATTTATGTCTGAACATAACCCCTGACCCATTCCCCCTTTGACTTTTTGTGTGTCATGTGGTTGATGTTCTAAAAAAAGCTCCAACAGCATTATTGTCCATGACTCTAGAATCAGTTTTAAACAGTGCAGAGGTTTTAAAACGATGTGGCCAGACTTCTGCTTTTGTGTTATCATTAGCAGTTGTTTCACTTGTGACGAAGTGGGCAAGTCGATGTTGGCAGTGCATTAACACCAGAATCTTACAAGCAAGCACAAATCTGCACCTCAATTTAACTGTGAAGTGTTATGGACCTCTTGCCCTCCCTCAAATCCCTCTTGGGATTTGTAAGATTTTTGTAGCTTTGCGAGGACTTGTTTTCAGTGTGTTTTGAAGTTTCAGGTTTTATTTGATTTTGGTTAAGGGTTAAGGGTGTGGTTAGGTGTAGCTGATTGATATGAACGTGAAAGTGAGTGATTATTTGTCATTGTGAACACACCACAGCACAGCACACGGTGCACCACAACCAAATGTGACCTCTGCATTTGACCCATTCGTGAAGGAGCAGTGGGCAGTTAACATGGGCAGCGCCCGGGGAGCAGTGCTTGGGGACGGTACCTTGCTCACGAGTAGCTCAGTGGTAACTTTACCTGATTCAAACCGGCGACCTTACGATCACGGGGCGAACACCCAAACCGTTACGCCACCATCTGCGCCATATTTAAAGCATTTATATTAAGCAGACACTCTGTTCTCCAGAATTGCTTCAGCTAATTACAAGGCCAGTTTCACCTGAGCAACTTGCGGTTAAGGCTCGGGGGCCCAGTGGAGGAGGGTTCTGAAGGTAGACTCGACTGACAGCTCATTTTAGGCAGGCCGTGTCCGGGACATGTTTGTTCCATTGTATGTTATCCTTAGTTCAACCCCTGTGTTAAGTCAATCTGCAGTCTAGTCTGCTTTTAATCTCTTAATGGCACCTATGGGCATATTCGGGCCTGGCTGGGGTGAGGCCTGATCATTACTGTCCATTCACCTTGTCAACACTCTCTCCCTCCCTCTCTCTCTCACCATGTCATCCTCGTCAGCAGACCTGTACTAGACACTTCCCTAAGGGAGCTGATGTTTCTTCTGTCTTGTCATGCCACTCAGAATGGGCCTCATGCACCAAATGTTCTTAAAAATGTTCCTGAAACTGTTGTCTTATTTAATATTTGGTCCTAGGTGAGTGATTACTTGTCATTGTGAACGCACCACGGCACACAGTGCACCACAACGAAATGTGACCTCTGCATTTAACCCATCCGTGAAGGAGCAGTGGGCAGCAACAAGCGCCCGGGGAGCAGTGCTTGGGGACGGTACCTTGCTCATGAGTACCTCAGTGGTAACTTTACCAGTCCTGGATTCGAACCTGCGACCTTCTGATCACGGGGCGAACACCCTACCGTTAGGCCATCAACTGCCACCGTTCGTCAACCGTTAAAAAACTTTGGTAAATAACACCTAATATCTTCAGTTTGACTCACCGTCCATCCAGATCAGCATTTGTTGGTCAGTAAAAAATTTTTTAGAAGTAATTGCCGATGCCTTCACCTGAGCTTTACTTCACGCCCGGAGCCGTTCGTGAGTAATAACGCAGGTTGAGCGTCAAATGTGTTGGTGTCAACAAACTGAAGCTATTGCAGTCAGATCAGGGAGCGAACTATGACGTCGTCACTGTCACATGTGTGTTCCCAAGCAGTGATGTCACTTCCTGTAAGGCGTGCTTATTGTAATGCCATGTGTTTCTGCAACCGGCTCCTTGTATGCAGTGTGACTGTGGGAACAGGCTGCCCCCTGTCTGACATGTGAGGTACTGCAGGGATCGAGCATTTTGGGGTAGATGGAGCATGGCTTTATTTTGTATGTTTATCATTCAGGAAACTGTTGTGCCAGAGCCGGTGTCCTGTTGTGGTCTAGGCATGCTAAATATAGCTTAAGCAATGCAGCCTTTTCCTTTGTGAGGAGAATGTTGAGTGTGTTCAGTTTACAGCTCTAGGAAGTGTGTTAACGCTCTAGTGCTGCACAGCTGATTTCAGATTAATATGTAAGTTATTTCAACACATTTATTTGTGATCGTGGTTTGAGTTTGAATTAATTTAATGATGCACAAATAGGGAAGGAAGTGTGTGACAAAGAGAGGGAATGAGACACACTAGACTGGTTTCCTCTCGATTTAGCCCTGTTACCAAAACCAGCTGACTCATCACCATTTTTGTTTCTGTCGTTTCTCCTACTGCATTCTCCCCCGTCTTTCTCTCCTCCTCACTGTTCTTTCTGTTCTTCCCCTTTCATTAAAGGGAAACAAAATAAAGCAGCACTCCGAGCTTGATGCTTTCTTGCAACATTTCTCTTAAAATGCTGATGACTGTACATATGTATCTATAGAGCGATATGTTATGGTATAAGCTGCACAGATGTTTATATATGTGGGGGAGTGTGTGTGTGTGTGTGTGCAGGACTGGGGTGTGTGTGTGTGTGTGTGTGTGAATGTCAGTGTGACCTTGCTGAGGAGCACAGTGTGCTGAGTTTAGGTGCTGACGCAAGAAAGTACTAAACGAGACACACACATTCTGACTAAAAAAATCCATGGTTTAATAATTTTCATTCTAACGTGGGCAAGTGCTGGACTTTAGTCTGTTGTGTGGGCGTGTGTGCATGTGTTTGGGATGTGTGGCATGTGCGGGTGTGGATAGTGAGTGATGTCTTTCTTCTCTTCTTGAATGAATAGATTCATTCATAGTCTCCCACAAACACCCATTAAATCGCAGGGTCACGCAGTGACACAGCAGCCTCTCGTCCTCGCTTTTGTTCGCTTGTTTTATTTCTGTCTTTCTATACTCGTCTTTCTATCGCTCTTGAACCAAACATGGCCTTTCTTTCTTTCCTTTGGCCTCTCTCCACTTCCAGTTCCTCTTACCTCCCTTCTGTACGCTCGCTCCCGTCCTGGCCCAAGAATTGCATCATGGCTGGAACGGCTGGTTTCAGTGAGTGTTACGTATTGCAATGTCTTTTCTGGTTTGAAAAGATTTGACCCGGGTCATCAACAGTGAGTCTGACCCTGTGACCCCAGTTTTTTGTTTTTCCAACATCAGCCTTTTAAGCCTTTGTACATCTGTTGCAGGTGTGTGTGTGTGTGTGTTCATTTGTGCATGCTTTATATTAATGCTGAGCCATAAAAAAAGACCTTAATCTAGGGATGCACCGATACCACTTTTTTACAAACCGATACGAGTACGAGTATTTTTATTTATGTACTTACCGATACCGAGTACCGATACCGATACTTCTTAGATTCTTAGATGTAATTAATTGGGAGGCAGATTTTATTTTCTCCTTTGCAGATTATAATAAGGCTATAATAAGGCTAAATATCAAATCATTAACACAAGGCTATTCCACGCCAAAAATAAACAGATCTTTCTGGTTGTAACAAAAAAGTGTCATCACATTAGGCAAAATGTAAATATAAGCAGATAAATGAAATGAAATGTACTGCATAGTTAACACAAGCAACTTAACAGTCAGCAAAACTTACTCTGTTGACACATTCAGGGCTCCAGACAAAAGAAAGAAGTTAGCAGCCTGGCTTATATTTACATTATGACGAACGCTTCCTCGATTTTGATTGGCTAGCAAGAGAGAAGTGATGTTGACACGCAAAGCGCTGTTCTAGAAGCTGAACGGATTTCCATTTGAAGCACAAAACCTCATTTCCAAAGCACTTTCTCAGCGCTTGTTGTTGCTAAGTTACGAAAAGCGTCGGGAACTTCCGCGTTCGGTCCTATTTCATATAAAAATTGTAGCATCTTCTTTTGAGTTCAGAAGTTTAGATACCGCTATTCGGATTCATCGTAACGCGGTCTTCTTTTACTGTCTATGGATACAGCAGGATTTTTATGTTTATTTATTCATTTTCCCCGCAAGGGACGTAGTCACAACGGCCACCTTAACTATAAAGCGTTGCGGGAAACGACGCTGGGGCTGAGACTATCTGCACATAATTAAAAGCCGTTTCTTGCTTCTTTAAAAAAAAAAATTTTCCCTTGGATTGAGAGAGACGGATGCCATTGGCGACTGGAAAGAACAAACTAGTTGGAAAAACAAATCCAGTCGCACTGGCGAACATTGTAGTCGCCACCTGGAGCCCTAGATTTCACACGAGCTTGTGGGCAGGACCTCTGAACCTAAGTTTCTGGATCGTTGTCTCCCCCTAGACAGTGAAGTCGGGTAGGACAACAAATTACATGCCCCGACTACGACGTTTGTTGTAGTGAAATACCATCGAGTGGTATCGGCGCGTGGTATCGGCAGTTTATTTACGAGTATGAGTATATTAATGAAGTATCGACCCCGTACTGGTATCGGTATCGGTGCAACCCTACCTTAATAATTTTGAGATTGTTTTTCCCAATAATTATCATATTCTTACAGCTTACACTCTTTGACCCATCCATGCCTCAGTGACACCTTTACCAGTCCGGGTGACCTTCTGGTCACAGGGCCAATTCCTTAACCATTACTTTACCAACTGACCCAAGTGAACTGGACATTGTGTGTGCTGTCACGCAAGTAGATGTGACATTGAAATGAAATAGTAATTTCGGCTCGATCTCCATGTAGAAATTAGTGTTATGCCATGAATCTTCACAACACGAATCGGGTGAGAAGAACGATGGCGTGTAAAGACCAACGCTCCACTTTTCTGGCGTGTGAGCTGCTGGATAAATATGCAATTTGCAATGTAAATTCCAATCCTAATCAGTGTGGTGTAGCGTGTGGTCAAACTTGGATACACCTCCAATGACAGCAGTGGTGGCAACGTCTTTTAGCAAAGTGTCCAACTTGGTGTAAAATGAGTGATTCTGGAGGTAAATGTGGTAACCACTGATGTTGAGATAATATTAAATAGAGGGCACACATCTTCAAAAGAAGTGGTTTTATATGTCAACATCTGATGAATGACATACCAATATTATGCTGTAATGCTGCGGTTCTCCAACCACTGGGCTGCAGACCAGTACCGGGCATCTGTGGCTCATGTTTGGCAACTTTAAATGTTACACACTTTATTGTGTTTAGTTACACGTCTGACCTCTACGACCCCAGTCCATGGGAAAATTGTCTGAAATGAAACTGGACCGTGGTGCCAAAAAGGTTGGGGACCACTGCTGTAGTGTATTACAATATACTGTATACTGTAATATGCTGATTATTGTTTTTAAAACTTTTTATTCATTGTTTTTTTGCATATAGTTTGCTGTAATAATTTTCTTTGTTTATTCTCTATGTATTGATAGCATATATGGTTAGTATAAACTGTAGCCAGAAGGGGGGATTCTACATTGTGATAAATATCAAGATCGATCAGTATCAATATCGTGATACTTTTGACCATATCGCTCGCTCCGTTTCGTATACATTTTATATAATAGTGTGCAGCTCTTCTAGAGGTAAAGACCCCATTTCAGATGCCTCTATAGAGAGCAGAAGTGAGAGAGCAGAATGTTCTGCTGTGTGGGTGTGGGTTTGGGTGTGGGTGTGTGAGATTGTGTGTGTATGGGGGTGATGCAGAAAGAGTCAGCTGCACGCTTGGAACTTTTGATTACAACATCATAGCATCAGTTTGGATTTAAAATGTGTGCAAGCTCTTGTGTATCGTTGCTCTTTCTATTTTTTAGCATGTGACATTAGGGACTCGGTGACATCAGCCACTCAACCGCAGATTTGTGGCTGTCACTCGACGTTGTTCGTCTTCTCGCCTTCACTCCACTCACACTCCTTTCTGCTCTGATGGTTTCGATCGTTGCGCTGTCACGCTACATTGTGCTCTCCCTCCACATCTGAAGCGGGCACAGCACGACAGAGGTATTGAGATGACTCGATATGGCCAGTTCTGATTGGTCGGAAGGCAGAGAGGACGCTGGGTAAAGTGAAGCGGGGAGTCCCCAGTAATGTTACTTTTAGGTTTGCTGGAGTTTTCACCGTGATTAATGCAACCACAATGGTCACACCTTTCTCTCGCTCTGTTCTTTCATCCCTTTTTCTCTTCCACCTCGTCTTCCCTCCCTCCCTTCCTCCCTCTTTCTCCCCACTCCTTCCTTCCCTTTATATCTCATCTCCCTTCCTCCCTCTTTCTGTTCTCCCTCCCTCCTTCCCTCATTCCCCCTTTTTCTCTCTCACCCCCATTTTTCTCTCTCTCTCTCTCTCTCTCTCTCTCTCTCTCTCTCGCTCTCAGTCCCTGCTCCTTTCTCTCCCCATCTTCCTCCCTCTTTCACTCCTCTTTCTCTCTCTCTCCCTCTGTCCCTTCTCTCTTTCCCTCACAGTTTTTCTCCCTACCTCTCCCTCTCCCTCTCCATCTCCCATTCTCTCCTCCTTTCTCCTCCTCTATATCCCTCTCTCCTGACCATTGCCGTCTGGGAACATCCCACGAGAGCGGCAGTTTTGGAGATGCTCTGACCCCGTCCTTTAGCATCACAGTTTGGCCCTGTGTCTGAATTGCTCAAAACCTTACGCTTGCCCATTTACGTGGTTTAAACACATCAGCTTCACGGACAAACTATTCACTTGCTGCCTTATGGATCCCAATAGATAATCAATAGGGTTGTAAGCCTCAGGTTTCATCATCATACGATATTATATCATTTTAACGACTCGATGTCTGCTGAGATCACAAATTCTGCTACAATTTCAAGGAGCCAGTGTATGAGACAATATGATATGCTGATGTAACACCACTTCCCTTCATATCTAATCACTAAAAGCTACTAAATTATCATTAGACTGTTCAGCATATAGTGGATGATGATTGTTGTTTTGGATCTGTGCTTTGTTCTTAACGGTCATGGAGTTGATGATATGTGACTCTGCACGGCAAAACCAGTCGCTGGTTGCAAATTTTCAATTGAGTTATTATGTTTTCATGAAAGGGCATAAATCAAGCTTCAAAACGATACGTAATACCGAATGAATCAGACGACATATGACTGAGATATCAACATTCAAAGGAGTCGGGTTTCTCCTGTCATGCCAAGTGAGAAACGGAGAAATCTGCCTTTGAAGTTGACTATCACCGTAGCACTCACAGACGCTTGGTGCGGTCGCGGCTACGTTTGCATTTACGCTAGCCTACGCTGCATTCACAGTCACACGGATAGCCTACCTGCGTTAGGTTAACTGAACTCGGGAGACGAAGATGGATTCCGGAGAAATATCTTCACGCTAGTCAACCAGTAGATTTACCGTAAATATTGAAGTAGAGCGGTCAAAACAGAAACTTTTAACATTCTGCTGGAATTGAATTCCTCACCTCAAGAAAGTCACGTTTTTAGGATGGAAAGGGTAAGCTTTTCAGCAAAATTTATTCACAACACTACAGTATAGACCTTCCACTGTTTCAAAACACTAAAAACAGAAAATCCAACATTTTAACCCCATGCAACATAAACGCTCGTTTTTCTCGGAAACCTCCGTTGCGACAAGCGACTGGTTTTTCCGTGGAGGGTCACATATATCGATGTAGATTAATGTATCATTACACCCCTAGGAATCAGTGTTATTCACTTCTGCTGCCAGTGGCCATATTGTTATATATTAAAATGTCGATATTAAAACTTGACAAAATACAGAGTTAGACAGATATACAGTGTGTTGATCAGACTGAGCTTTATAATATCTGTTTGTCTATCTAGCGGTCAAATGAACGTACGACTGTGGATCATTTTTCATGCTCTTGTTTCCTCATTCTTTTTTTTATTGCCCTTCATCAAAGTGATGGGGTAGTGAGTTAGACCCCCAGGGCCTCTAGTCTGTTAAGTTGAAATGTTGACTCACTGTCTAGTACTTCTTCATTCTGGCCACGCAGGCATCCAACATCACTAGAACATTCTCGTACTACTCTACTAATACCGTTTAAGCTCCTTCCCGCTAAATGCGAGACGCCCCTCCGTCCGTCCTAATAAAAAATCCCCCGTCACCTGCCACTGTTTCCTGTCAACTGCTTCCTCCCCCGTTGGCAGCGTGACTCAATGACATCTGCTGCCATTTCTCGTGTTTCTCCAAAGTGTCCACCAAACACACACTCGCACACACACACACCCCTCAGCGCTATTTGCCGCTTCAGCGTCAGTAAACTAGCCAGTTCAGTTATTCACGGCCGCGCACAGAGGACGTCCAGCACGTGGAATATGGCGGTGAGTGGAGATGCTCACGCATAGCAACAGAGATACACAAGCATAAACAGACAGATACACTTGCGTGCCGACCCGTGTACCCACAAACCCACACACACACGCTCATACACTTTCGTGAGCGCATTGAGACAGGAAGGAGAAACCGTCATATCAAATAAGTTGCTACAAAGATCGCTTGATTTCTGTTCTGTTCTTTTTGTTCCTGTTTTAGTATTTTGGTAACGGCTGGCGTTGCAGCTAAAAGCCAGGCGTTTGTTTCAGGGGAAAGGAATTCGATGTAAGAGTGTTGGTGAGAGAGAGAGAGAGAGAGAGAGAGAGAGTGAGAGAGAGAGAGAGTGAGTGTGTCCGTGAGAGCTCTGTAAACTCAGTAGAGATGATTAAGCGCAACGGTTGCCTGCTCAAAGTCAGGAAAAAGTTGGTGAGGAGTTAAAGACTTTGAGCGGTGAAAGGCGTTCTGCTTATCTGAGAAAACGGAGGAATTGTCTTTAAAAAGAGAGAAAACGCAAAAGTTGGAAGAATGTGGAGATGCTGAGCGTGAACAGGACCGCATAACACAGACAGAGACAGAGCTTGGAGTTATCTGGCTGACCTCTGGTTGGGTAGCCCGTTGAGACGTGTGTGTGTGTGTGGTGTCTGTGAGGGGACGAGGTGTGTTGTGGTGCTGATGGATCTCTCCGACCCTGAGGTGTTGACTCCGGTGCTCTTTGTGGCTGCACATTGCCTAACGGCGGCTGGGGTGTGGCTCTACCGCCGGCGCAGGACCAGACGGGAAGATGCTGATCTCTGTGGTAACCAGAACGTCCCTATAGCTTCTCTTGTTGCCCCTCTCCATCTCTCACTCTCCCTTCATTCCTCTCTCTCCCACTATCTCTCTCTCTCTCTCTCTCTTCCTCCACTTTTCTCTTTCTCTCTCTCTCGCCCTTCTTTCCTCTCTGTTTCTAAAAGGACTCTCTCTCCCTTCCTTCTTCCCCCTCTCTCATTCTCTCTCCCTCTCGACTTCTCTTTCTCCCTCCTCTTTCCTTTTCTGTTCTCCTCCTTGCTCTCTCTTTCTCTCTCTTCCCCTTTCTCTTTCCTTCCCTCTCTTTCTCTCCTTCTCTATTCATCACCCTCACCTTTCCCTCCCTTTTCTTTCTCTTCCTCCTTCTCTCCCTTTCTCTCTCTTCCCCCTTCCTTCCTTCCTCCCCCTTTCTCTTCCTCCTTCCCCCTCCCTCCCTTCCTCTCTTTCTCCTCCCTCTCATTCTCCTCTTTTCTCTCTTCCCCTTGCTTCCCCCCTTTCTCCTCCTCCCCTCGCTCTCTTTCTTTCCCTTCCTCCTTCATTCTTTGTTTCTCTCTCCCCTCACACCGTTCTTTCTTTCTCTCCTTCCCTCTCTTTCTCAGTCGCTCCTCCCCCTCTCTTTCTCTCCCACCCTCTCTCTTCCTCCCTACTTCCATTTCTCTCTCCCTCCTTCCCTTCACTTTCCCTCCCTCTCTTTTTCTTAATCCCACCCTCTTTCTCTGCCTCCTTCCCACCCTCTCCCTTCCTTTTTCTCTCCCTCCCTCTCTCCCTCTGTTCATCTCATTTTGTCCCCCTCTTTCTCTTTCTAACTCCTTCACTCAATCTATTTCATCTCTTTCCTCTCCCCCTCTCCTTGCTTTCTAAAGGACTTTTTTCAGTTATTATTTTCTTTGCTCTTTAAGTCCCTCCTCTTCCTGTCACCTTGTAGCTCTAAAAAATATCTCGTTCTTATCTTATTCAAGTTCAAATGATTTCAAGATTTGACCGTTTAGAAACATCCTCCATTACATTGTCGTTACTGTATATTTCCTATACTGCAGTAGCAATTTCTTTATAGTTCTTAGTGTCTGTATAGCATTATCGATGTAAACACTGTCATAATGTTGTGGAGAATTTACTGAGGCTCCTCATCAAGGTGGTGGGCTTTAGTGAGGCACGGCTGCCAGGATATGTCTTTTAAAAGTAAAACTGTCAGTAAGAGGTGTTTGGGGGTGTTTGTTTGCCCCCTTGTTGTCTTTAAGGTCAGAGTTATGGCTTTTTATTAAGCGATCTTGGCGGTTGGAGTCAGGAGGATCAATGAGATGGAGCTGTGATCTGGAGCATCTGCTCTGCCTTTTATGTGAGACCTTTTGGAAATGTGACAAGGGGACATTACCCGAGCATATATGCCTTTCACGTAACCCACTTTTGTGGATATTAGAGAAGACTCAGCGAAGGACCTGGCAGCTGGGATGATGCTGCCTCAAGCTATATTAATGTGTGTATGTGAGTGAATGTGAGAGATATTATATTCCGTTCAATAATTAATGCGAAATATTTTGGTCTATATTTGTGTGCAATGTTTATTACACGTATAAGTATATCTGTATATATTTCAATTATATATACATATTTAATTGTTTGTGTGAAAGAAGGAGAGTGTGTGTTTGTGTGTGTGTGAAAGAAGGAGAGTGTGTGTTTGTGTGTGTGTGTGTGTGTGTGTGTGTGTGCGCACTACAGAAAATGCTAGTTTATTTTTAGCTGTAACAGGAAGGAGTCTGTGGGGCAGAACATTGGGTTGGGTTGGGCTGGGTGGAGTCAGCTGTATTGTGTGTGTGTGTGTGTGTGTCTGTCCTTAACTGACATTTTCAGCTTCCAGATTGTGGTGGACTACTGCAAGTTCTGTTATTATAAACCTCAGTATTTATTCAGTAACCCCATTTTTTAACCATAATGTAGACAGTGTACATTAGGGCTGGGTTCAAAAAATCGATTCACCGATCATCGATTCTCGTTTGAAAAATACGATATCGATCCAAAAATCCGCGGATCGATCTTTTCCTGCGACTATGCACCACTTCTCGCGACCAACCGCGAGAAACTTTAAAACGTGAGACGGCGGAAACGAGAAACCAAAATAGAAGCTATAAGCTGCAAGCTGCTCGCTCAAATCACCGTCTGGCCAAATTTATAACCAAGCAAAACTAGTATTGACGCAAAAAAATCTCTAAATAAATTGATATCGAATCGAATCAAGAATTGAATCGGATCGTGACCTTGTGAAGTGGAATCGAATCGATTCAGAAATCAACAACGATACCCAGCCTAGTATGCATCACTAAACATCATATAAGCTAAACTACAGTGTCAGTGTATTTGCTTGGCCATTTAATCCAGGGCTCTAGAGGCGATAAGAAAATGTACAAATTTCGGTTGGATTAGCATGAATATTAGAGAATTGTGCAAATAAATAGAATCAAATCAAATCGCGATTATTTCTCTGGCGATTGATTCATGCATTCCAGAAAAGTGCTTCATAACCGGCGAGGTGGTGGCGCAGTGGTGAGCGCTGCTGCCTCACAGTGAGAAGTTCCTGGGTTTATTCGGCGGGATTGGTCATAGGGCTTTCTGTGTGGAGTTCTCCCCGTGTTTACGTGGGTTTTCTCCGGGTGATCCGATTTCCTCCCACGGTCCAAAAAACATGCGGAAAGTTCCCGGGATGGGCTCCGGTCCCCGTTACCCTGATAGGGATTTAGCGGTTCAGATGACGAATGAATGTTTCTTAACCCTTACCCTAAACTGCATTTGATTCAGTGTAATGTTTTTTTTGTTGAACTGCCACAATGGGAAAAGTAACTCAAAATAGCTGGAAACAAATTCATCTGTGTGTTGAATCGTGAATCCTTTATGAATTGTGAATCAATTGTTAATCGAATCATGAGCCCAAGAATCTGAATTGAATGGAGTTATTGATTTTCTTTGAATCGTGCACCACTAATACATACTCCTCAATATGGTTCAAAAATTTATGTACACTGCCTCAAAAGTTTGGAAACGCCCTGGCAAAGTGGGGTATTGGACAGTATTGCCATGAATCCTTTTTAATTTGTGATAATGTTGCACTGATAAGGGACAACACAAACTACAAAAACATATTACATAAACAGTTTATTTATTTAAAAGTTTATACATAGAAAATACTTAATTTTGAGTTCATCAAAATATCACCATTAGCAGCTATTACAGCTGCTATTGGTGAATAATATTAACTGAATAATCTTGGCATCCGAGCTGTCATTGAACCAGTAATTGTTGGCGCTATTAAGGTGTGCTGTTAAAAACTTTTTTAAAAACCTGGGCCAAGTTTTAACCAGTAACCAGACATCACAGCTGGCAAAGGGGCATGTCCTTTGACGTGTATATATTGTAATCAAAGTAAAAATTATTATTATAAGTATCCAAAGATAATGTTTACTTTAATGTATTTTACGCAAAAATGATGAGGATTTATGATGATATGTGACCCTCACGGCCAAAACCAGTAAACATGCATGATTTTCAAAATTGAGTTGTTATGTTTTTCATGAGGCATAAATCAAGCAAAAGCGATACCTATATATGGAATGAATGGGGCGACATATGACTGAGATATCAACATTCAAAAGTGGGGTTTTCTCCTGTCACGCCAAGTGAAAGCGGAGAATTGCCTTTGGTTATTCATGTTTAGCACTCATAGGCGGCAAGAATGTGATGCAGCGGCTCACGTTTGCATTACGGTAGCCCTACGCTGCATTCACAGCCACCACGGATAACCTACCTGCGTTAGGTTAACTGAACTCGGGAGACGGAGATGGATTCCGGAGAAATATCTTCACGCTAGTCAACCAGTGGATTCACTGTAAATATTGAAGTAGCGGTCAAAACGAATCTTTAACATTCTGCTGGAATTGAATTCCTCACCTCAAGAAAGTCACGTTTTAGGATGGAAAAGGTTTCCCATGAAATTTATTCACAACAGTACCAGTATAGACCTTCCTGTTTCAAAACACTAAAGACTAAAAATCCAAGAAATTTTACCTCCACGCCCAACATAAGCTTGTTTTTCTCCAAGAAACCTCTGTTGCGACAAGCGACCCTAATTTTGCGTGCAGAGTCACACTTGTCCAAAACCCCACTTTGCCAGGGGCGTTTCCAAACTTTTGGAGGGCAGTGTAAGTAAGTCCATTTATGGCACCAAAAGATGATCAAAAAGTTGTTGTAAATTAGTCCAAGAACATAAACTTATCGACAAAGGTGTTATCCAGCACAGAGAGTGTGAGAAGAGAGCCTGGCCTCGTCATATATACCTTTGACCTTTCACGTCATGTAATGGCAACCGGAAAAACATAATTAACAACTCACAATTAATACCTTTTCCTCATTTACACCATATTTCAAAACAAAAAATTCAGAAAATCAGATAAAAAATATCCAAATGGATTTATAACTAGCGTGTTACACTCAGTACTTGTCACTCAGTTTGACCATCAGATATTACCTCCCAACCTGTTCCTGCTCTGTGTGACGGAGACTGATGCGTGACAGCTCTATAGACTTGGAGCCTTAACTGGTTTATTGACCTCTGCTTTACTGGCTTATTCCGTCACGGTCAACACTTGCAACCCGTCGTTCGCAGGACTTTTGTTTTCACCGAAGGAACATGAGATATTTGCATGCATGTGCTTTTCTCACACTTAGCTGGGAGAGAGTGAGTTCTGGTCGTGATCAATCTCATTAATATTTAATGACTAACATTTGTGTTTAATTGCTGAGTTAGTTCTGCTTTTTATACATTAGATTATAAAAGTTAAGAAAAACAGTTACACAATGATTTACTGCTTACATTACCAGGTTTGACCACAAGGAGATGTGATGGGCACACTGTAAGCTTTTCTTCTTCAAAGCTCTTGGAATGAATCGCTGCCTTTTGCTTGAACTAAGGGCGTGCACGCAAATCAGTGAATCAAATGAGTGATTATTTGTCATTATGACCACACCACAGCACAGCACACAGTGATCCACAACGCAATGTGACCTCTGCATTTGACCCACCGTGAAGGAGCAGTGGGCAGCTTTTTTGGTAGCGACGGGTAGCACTGCTTGAGAATAGTTCTTGCTCATACGTGCCTCACTGGTACCTTTGCGGTCTGGGACTTGAACTGGCGACTTTCAGATCACGGGGCCAACTCCCTAACTGTTACACTACCAACTGCCCCCAATCGCCCCGAGTGTACGATACATGTATCTTGTGAGCTTATCTCCTGAGGTCTGCATGAACAGGGTCGCGGGAGGGCAGCATCAACCCAGATGTTAGTGTTAATTTAGTTTGGTCGTGTTGATCAGTGGTCCGCAGTCACAAGAAGCGCAAATTGAATAGAAGCTAATCGGATGACGGCGGCTGAAGCGGCCCGAGGGAGGTCTGCTAATTTACAGGGATTAATGCAGCGGCCGATTTGGAACCGTTCCAGATCCTGAACCCCGCACAGTCGCCGTTTCCCTTTTTTCCGGAATGTCATCGCGCCGTGCTGGATTCCTGGCCTGATCCTCTGCCTTTCTCGTGGGGGAGGAAAGCGTCTGTCGTGCCAGTCTGCAAAGTGTCTGTCTTGACGAAAGGAGGAAGGGAGGGAGAGGAAGGAGGGAGAGAGGGAGGGAGGGAGAGAGGGCGCAAGTGATCCAAAAGAATGAGCAGAAATGGCATAAAGAGAAAAGTGGGAGAGAGGTGACGGTCAGACTGAAGTAGGAAGTACTAACAGAGCAAGAGAAAGAGATTAGATGTGGTGTGGAGAGAGAGGGAGAGGGAGGGAGAGAGAGCAGGGATAAGCACACTGTGTGGCAGTAGCTCTTAGCGTAAGCTCTGTCTGATATTTATAGTTCGGCGGGCTGCGGGAGAACGGAGCTATGGCTCGACTCGCTCGAGAAATAACCTGGCCGAGAGAGGAAAAGAAAACAACTAAGAAGGCGGCGAGGAAAAACGGAGCGAGCAGTCTGATGACCGCCGTTACCCCGACCGACTCTCTCTCTCTCTCTGTCTCACTCTCTCTCTCTGTCTCACTCTCTCTCCTCTTCCTCGACTAATAACCAGGAAGAGGAGGACGGAGAAACGGAAGTGAAGATGACTGCTGCTGTCTCGATAATACTCAGCGTGTGTGTTTACAAGGCAGCAGACTCGTGCGTGCTCCATTTTTAGGGACGTAATTTTGGCCTCTGATTCCTGATGGATTAACGAAGGCTATTAGCGAGGACACTGTAGGTCCGTCTCGGACAGGCCGGCTTTCTGGCTTTATGCCTTTCCGAGCGACCGTTTTGTTGGCTCGCGTTGTGGTCGTGCGTGTGATGTCATGCTATTTTACATTAGCGGCTGCGTCATCAGTGTTATGCGTTTTTGCTGATTCACGTTTTTCTTTTGCTGAAGTTATTTTTGTTACTGATTTATTTTGGCGGGACAGGGGCTTTTGGGCTTGCAGTCCAGGCTCTGAGGGGCTGCACACACACACACACACTCACACATACACACACTCCACTATCCACTCCTGATATCCAGCACTCATCTGATGCCCCCTTCCCCAATCCATTATTCATCTCACGCTGTAGTCGCTCGGCCCGACCCACTCTTTTCCCTGAAAGAGCCCTAGTTTCCCTCCATCCATTGCTCCCTCTCTCCACAGAAATTCTCTTTTGCTTTCATTCTTCTCCTCATTATTTTTTCTCAATTAGAAGCAGCGTCTCTCTTTCTCTAACTCTCACATCGCAGTGTTGTTCCGCTGCTTGTTGGTCTGCGGGGTTGAGAGAAGCCAGATTGCGGCACCGATTGCGGTTTACTCTTCTTGCGCCTCCGCGTCCAAATTACGGCACTGACCTCGCGGCGTGACCCTGCGTCATCAACGAGGGACGCCGTTCTGCTCTGACTTCCTTATGACGCTCCTGATAAGAGAAACCGCATCACGCTCACGTTACCAGGAGCTTCCTTCCGTCTCGGTTACAACTGGCAGAACGCAGAAAAATATTCTTTGTAATAGCCTCCTCAAAACGTACGTTTCCGCCAGCGACTATAATCGAGGGGCGGCGTGAGAAACAGCACAAACTGCGTGTGTTGAGAAGAGCGAGAGAGAGGAAGTGTGTGCAGCTGAAGAACTGGGAGAGGGAAGTACTCAGGGTTTTTTCATGTTGGGGGAGGAGCTCTCCGAGTCTGACACACACTCAAACTCAAACACGTGTGCTCCACACTGCTGCCGCCGCTGGCAGCCCCTGGCTCTTGACATGACTGCGTCGACGAGGTCAGCGCAGCCAGACAGACCTGCGTTTACCGGCTCCCCCCCACGTGTGAGGATTTAAGGCCGGGTCTCTGGAACTTTATCTGCCAGGGATTAAGCAGGAGGAGGACATGGGACAGGGGAGAGAGCGGAGCGAGACGTAAAAGGCCAACGTCACCACAACGAGAAGGAGAAGCAGAATGTGGCCGGAATATTGTAACGAGAAAAGCTTAAACGCTCACCTGCACGCACTCATGTGCTGCACAGGTCAGTTTCAGTTTGGCAGGAGGCGTGTCTGTGCGAGTGTTAATGTGTGAGTGTGTGTGTATGTGTAGGGGAGGAAGGTGAAACGTGTCCACTGTCATTTGAGGATTTGAGTTAAGTCGGAGTGTGTGTGTGTGTGTGTATGTGTGTGTGTGTGAGTGGTGCTGCAGACGCTTGTGCCATGCTGTTGTTATTGGGTGAAGGGGCGTGTATCATAGCACAATGACTACTGTACAGATGAATGTGTGTTTCTGTGTGGCTGTCACTCTTTACTATTTGTCGCCTCCTTAAGGTCCTGGGGTGTGTGTGTGTGTGTAGAGTGTGTTTGATAAAACAGACGTTTAGAACACAACTAACTTACTTTTGATAATTGGCTAATCCGATTTTTTTTATTAAATCCAGTTTTAAATGTAAAAAATATGCATAAAACATAGAATAAATCTTTCCAAGAATAAAAGACTTAAGAAATATATACAGTAATCTAAAAATTGATTCGTTCAATATTTCAAAAGTACGTCATTTATATTAACCTCTCTTTTTCTCTCAGATAAAGTTTGTGAATGAAATTTTGTGAGCTTTATAAGCAGCTTAGCTGTTACTAGGCAACTACTTTAATAGTCGGTAGTAATTGATTATATTGATTAGTCCTTGATGCGTGAGTGTAATTTGAAAAGCGCCATCGTTGATTTCTTGGCAGACCGGGTCAATATCCGAAAACAGTGGCACAGATCTAAGCGTAGGACCGGCATGCGTGACCCGAGGACTTTTATTATTGTCTCAAAGCAAAACTGTCTTTGAGGTGAAAAACCAGTTGAGCGTGTGCTTGGGTGGAAAGCTCTTGCAGCAATGTGTGTCGAAATCCAGCATGTGAAAGACAAGGATGGGAGGATGGACACGGGCGTGTTGTCCGCTTTCACGTCTTTCGGCCGACTCTAAAACCTGAAGGTGCTTGACCTGAATTTCCCGAAATCTTGTTTTGTGTGTGAGAAAGAAAGAGAGAGATTGATTGTCGGAACCTAGATTTGCCAACCCTTTTAATCCCTGCTCTAATAAGATGGACGTGACGTCCGGTCAACAAACTTTTACCAAAGAGAAACCGAGCGTCGAGCCAAACGTTTACTGCGTCTGCGCGCGTCACGAGTTTTGTGAGTCGGCCGTAAGGTGTGTGCCTGTGTGTATGGCTCAGTAAGGAAGTGGGCCAACAGGACTCTCCACCACATGGTCTCCCCGTGTCGCTGTGTGACAGTCGCCATAGCAGCATCAACTCCAGCACTGCCAGTATTTTATAGGAGGAGGAGAGATGAGAGGAGAAAGAACGACAGGAGGGATTGAGCTCTCCTTGGCAATCACGTTTGAGCTATTAGGGATCATTCTCTATTCTATGGGCCCGAATGCCATGATGTAAGCAGCTATGCGCACAGCCGCCGTTCTCACGTGGCTTTGTGTTCTCCGTTCCCGCGCAACGACCCGACATCCAGTAATAACCTCTTTCACTTTAGGAGCAGTTTGTAACCTAATGATCAGAAGGTCACTGGTTTAAGTCAAGTCCCGGACCGCTAAAGGTACCACTGAGGTACTCACGTCCCGTCCTCAAACACTGCTCCCCGGGTGCTGATGAAAAGGCGTCCATCGGTCCTTCATGGATGGGGCAAATGCAGAGGTCACATGTGGTTGTGGTGCACTGTGTGCTGTGCTGTGTTCACAGTCACAAAAAATCCCTCACACTGAAAGAACCTGGTTGTGTAACGCTATTATATGATGTTAGCAACTAGATATTCATTACGACTATACAGAGGAAAAATTCATGACTTAATTTGTGTGCGATGCCTGATTCAAGAATTCTTTATTTGTTACGTGTTCAAAGTTACACAAGTGCCTTATGCTCCTTAAAACCGCACGCCCTGATTCACGGCGTGCTAAATTACTAATTTTACTGCTTTTTACTACTTTCTTCAGCAGCTTTTTCTGCAGTGATGCTGCTGCTTTGGAATCTGTAGCTGTTCATAGCTTCACTTTTTAAAAAAAAATACTGATACAGTCTGGTAAAACGTTGTCTTGTTTTGGGGAGCAAAGGCTCCACTTTGAAGCGTTTGATACCGCTGACGAATTTTCAGCCTGTTGTCATGGCACTTTGTGTGTTAGCGATGGATGGGAATTTTGTCTTACAGCTGTACCAAGATTCCTAATTCGGGCCATTGGTGGCGTAACAAGTAGGGGTTTTGCCCCGTGATTGGAAAATCGCCGGTTCAAATCCAGGGCTGAGTAAAGTTACCACTGAAAAATTACTCTGAGCAGGTACTGTCCCCAAGCTTCTGCTCCCGGGGCCTTGTTAGCTGCCCGCTGCTCCTTCCACGGATGGATTAATGCAGAGGTCACATTTGGTTGTGGCGCACTGTGTGCCGGATGTGCTGTGGTGTGTTCACAATGACAAATAATCACTCGCCACATATACATACTTGGTATAACACGTAGTGACATTTACCCTGAACGATCCTCAGAATGTGTAAATCAAAAGATATAATTTAGAAATTACAAGTTAACAATAGTGCGTCCCACGGCTGGTCCCCGCCTTGCGCCCGAAAGTTGCGGGGATAGGCTCCGGTTCCCCCGCGACCCCAGTTGGGATTTCGGCGGTTTGAAAAATGAATGAATGAAGTTGACAATAGATTAGAATTATATATATTTAATTATTATATTATATTATATTATATTATATTATATTATATTATATATATTATATTATATATATATATATATATATATATATATATATATATATATATATATATATATATATATATATGTATAGGTGTGAAAAAAATGCTGTAGACAATTATGAAATATAAATAATGATTGTTTATTTTTTATCAATTTACAAAAATGCAAAGTGGCGAACAAAGAAAAATCTAAATCAAATCAATATTTGCTGTTACTACTTTGCCCAAACCAGCAGCATCAATTCTTATAGGTACACTTGCACAAAGTCAGGGATTTTGTAGGATTATAGTCATTATATTATTTTGTAGGATTATAGGATTATAGATCTGTAGTTAGTTCTCCAAGATGTTTGGAACAACCTACCAGCCGAGTTCCTTCAAAAACTGTGTGCAAGTGTACCTAGAAGAATTGATGCTGTTTTGAAGGCAAAGGGTGGTCACACCAAATACTGATTTGATTTAGATTTCTCTTTTGTTCATTCACTGCATTTTGTTGATTGATGAAAATAAATGATTAACACTTCCATTTTTGAAAGCATTCTTTGTTTACAGCATTTTTTCACACCTGCCTAAAACCTTTGCACAGTACTGTATATATAAAATATTTTTTACAAAGGTTCTTAGAGGTTCATACAATCGACAGTAATTGTCCATGTGCATATTATAGTAAGAAGCTACATATGTAAAGTGCGATGTGACTTTTGTTGCAGAATGGACGTACTGTATAAATATTTACGTCTTAAATGGCAAGTTAGTGACAGGCAGGAAGAGTTTACAGTTGGTAGTGTAACGGTTAGGGATTTGGTCACGAGTTCAAGTCTCAGACGAGTAAAGTACCTCCGAGCTACTAGTGATCGAGGCACCATCCCTCCTGGCACTGCCAGAAAACCGTGCTGTGGTGTGTTCACAGTGACAAATGAACCACTCACTCAAATTAAACTTAGGAAGTAGTAGTGTCGCGTCTTGGTTAAGAAGTATTGTGGCATGAGGATAGAGGATATTACTATTATTATTAAATAATAATAATCAGATATATCGTGGTTTTTGACAGTAACATGAACATTAAATTGATTTGAAGAAGTTGTTATGGGCTTTAATCGTGAGCTGATACTGGTACGTTATTGTTCATCTGTTGTGCGTAAGTCTGCAGGGGGAAAATTTTCCGTTGTTACTCAGATGCTACCGTCTCTCAGTTCACACACAGCGGCTAAACCTCTTCTATATATTCCCACATTCCACCACATGGTTGTGAGTGAGAAGACGTGAACAACGCAAAGTGCTGGAAGATGTGGGTCATGCAAATCAGACTCATTGTGCCTCTCTTATCAGACGTCTATTTTTGACTTCCAGCCTACATTCCAGTTTTATTTGGCACCTAATGAAACTGGTAAAAAAAAAAAAATAAAAAAAAAATAACATTAACTGGTAAAAATGAATTTAGACGACGTGGTTCCACAGCGAACGTGCTCATTAATTTTGGAGCTAATTGCACTTACATTGTAGTGTTCTTCACTGTATTGTGTCTTGGAGAAGTCACTTCAGATTTGCATCTCTGTGTATTTTTAGAAGTCCTTCTGCTGCGAACATGCGGTTGGGGAAGAGGATCTAAATAATACACACCGAAATAATGACGCTGCACTTCTGCTACCACAATATTAACCCTTTCTCTCTACCTCTTCCCTTGCAGATGAGCGCGACAGAGTGCAGAAGAAAACCTTCACCAAATGGGTCAACAAGCACCTCATCAAGGTACAGTCCGACTTGTCGGCATGTTGTTGTGCTTCTGCTCTGTGTGTCGTGATGAAGGCCGGCTGCTGTTGGTCTAGCTGTGAGCGTGTGTTTTGAGCTGCTTTGTGTGTATATATGTGTGTGTGTGTGTGTGTGTGGAGATATAGGTCAAGGCTGTGAGTTATCGATCAATTTGTGTTGGTTTACTAACGTGACAAGGCCGTGAAGCATGTGACCACAAGCCGCCAACCCAGGACTGCTATTAGAATATTCCGTTTAGATTCTGTATTGTATTATTTTGCATAAGTGATTGTGTGGCAGTTCTTCATTTTACAATTCAGTGTGTTGTGTTTGTCGGCATGCGTTTACGCTCAGATGAAGCAAGAGTCTTTATCAGTAAGCACTCTGAGCTCTGTCCCTCCCGTGCTGATTGCTTCTCGAACTTTGTCTCTCCTGATCCTTGCTGTGCTGCTCTGTGAGGAAACTCAATTCAAATTAAAAAATAACTCAAGTTTAAGCTGTTATTTCTACACTATAAAAATGGTTTTATGAGTTTTCATGGTTATGTTTAAGAGTGAATGTGCTAATGTTAGGGATGCACCGATCCAACTTTTTCAGTTCCGATACCGATGCCGATACTTGGGTTTTGGGGATCGGCCGATCCCGCCTACTGATCCGATACCAGTTTTTAATGAATTAGGGCCGGTGTCCACCAAATGTGTTTTTTGCACTGAGAGTGGTCAAAACCTCACGTCCAGAGCGCTTTCTCTGCTCTTTCTTGGCACTTCTCTCAGTACTTGCTGTTGCTAACTTACGAAAAGCGTCAACATTGTATCGTGCTCCTTTGAGATCGGCAGTTTAGCCAGCATTAGCGGCAGTGTTTGAACTAGATACTCACGTCTTCCAGATGTAGAGATTGGGTGCATGAGATAAACCATGCAAGCAAACAACTGGGAGAGTAGCACCGATTAATATGTCCCGCCCCTTTCTCGATTTTGATTGGCTAGCAAGAGAGAAGTGACATTGACGAGCCCAGCGCTGTTCTAAAAGTTGAACAGATTGAACGGAAGCCATGTTTGGTGGCCTAAGTTGTGTATTTCCCTGTTATGCTAAAGCAAATACTTGGAAATACTGTTTGCCTACAACTAAAACAATGTAATAATTATACACCTTTATGTAAATGCTAAATTATTTATTATTCAAATGACATCTCGAAAATGATGTGTTTAAACACAGTTCTGTGACGGTCCCTAATCGCTGTGGCGCTAAAACAATCACGAACACATTGTGAGCGAGAGCTGGTGTTGTTAAAGTGAAACAGTATAATCGCATTGCTTTTGGGGTTGTAGTGTGTTGCGTTGCTTGCTTTGCTTGCTTTGCTCAATGTCATCTCAATAAGTACGAATTAGCATGAATGTCGAACAGTAAACCAGCTTTATCACAATGCTAACTTGCATACGCAAACATAGAAAAATCTACAATTTAATTGAACAGATCGGCTCCATACATCGGCCCTATGCCACCGATGCTCGATCCAGCTGTTTGAGTTGTTAACGGACCGATATCCGATCCATGTGTGGGGTCGGTGCAGCCCTAGTTTATATGCCACACCAGAGCTTTATGTATTGAAATTTGCAAAACTGTAACAGAAATATATGTGACCTTCCACGGCAAAACCAGTCGCTTGTCGCAAATTTTCAAAATTGAGTTATCATGTTTTCATGAAAGGGCATAAATCAAGCTTCAAAATGATATCTAATACCAAATGAATCGGACGACATATGACTGAGATATCAACATTCAAAGGAGTCGGGTTTCTCCTGTCACGCCAAGTGAGAAACGGAGAAATCTGCCTTTGAAGTTGACTGTCGACGTAGCACTCACAGACGCTTGCTGCGGTCGCGGCTACGTTTGTATTTACGCTAGCCTACGCTGCATTCACAGCCACACGAATAGCCTACCTGCGTTAGGTTAACTGAACTCGGGAGACGAAAATGGATTCCGGAGAAATATCTTCACGCTAGTCAACAAGTGGATTTACCGTAAATATTGAAGTAGAGCGGTCAAAACAGAAACTTTTAACATTCTGCTGGAATTGAATTCCTCACCTCAAGAAAGTCACGTTTTTAGGATGGAAAGGGTAAGCTTTTCAGCAAAATTTATTCACAACACTACAGTATAGACCTTCCACTGTTTCAAAACACTAAAAACAAAAAATCCAAAATTTTACCCCACGCAACATAAACGCTCGTTTTTCTCGGAAACCTCCGTTGCGACAAGCGACTGGTTTTGCCGTGGAGGGTCACATATTGTGGTAATCTACATATTAACACCTTCACTCTTAAACATCACCATAGTTACAACATTTAAGTCAGTCTTCAAATTTTCATTTTTGTGAACGTATCCTTAGTTGTAGCGTAAATGTTGACATTGCGTTACTTATCATTTTAAGTCCAAGTGGAGAGAAGTATGAAAGAAGTATGATAACATGACTACTCAATGTTTTCCTTTGACTTCACCGTGTTATTTGCCTCATTAGCATTCCTCTGATCCAGCATCTGTCCGGTCAGCGTCATTGCTCAGACCGAGGCGTGGAAGTGAGGAATGCCGGACATTCTAAGGGCGGACGCGATGTCCAATCAGACGACAGTGTAATGGAGCTAGTGACCTCATAACTCTGGCTGTGTTACAGTAATATGTGGGTCAGGCCATAGACAGGCAGGGGAACGTTGAAACGTTGGCGTAGCGCTGGTGCAACGTTACATAAACCTTTAACATTGTGAGCTATATTTACCGGAGGGTCGTCTGACCTACTCGCGGACTCTAATTCGGTAGAGGGAAGGTTATCTGTCACCGAGGTGCTTCCAGTGCTTAACACAAATGCAGTGCACGTAGAGCACGGAGGAGACGTTGTGATCTCAGAATCGTTCTAACTGTAGAAATGAAGCTTATGCCAGTAGGGATTATTATAGTAAATTAGGGTTATTTTTTGGGCCTGATATGTTTTACATATGATAAAATAAGTGATTGATTATTGATCATTGTGAACACACCGCAGCACATCACAACGAAATGCAACCTCTGCATTTGACCCATCCGTGAAGGAGCAGTGGGCAGTTTTTTATATAGAGATCCTCTTCAAGAATAACACAGTTTAGGGGCAGTTGTTGGTGTAACGGTAGGATGTTCACCCCGTGATCAGAAGGTCGCAGGTTCAAATCCAGCACCGGTAAAGTTACCACTGCAGTACTCGTGAGCAAGGTACTGTCCCCAAACACTGCTCCCCGGGCGTTTTTTAGCTGCCCGCTGCTCCTTCACGGATGGGTCAGATGCAGAGGTCACATTTGGTTGTGGTGCACTGTGTGCTGTGCTGTACTGTGGTGTGTTCACAATGACACTTTCAGTTTTAATGCTTACACCCATCCTGTGCTGAGAAACCCATCTAGTTTTTATTGGTGCATTTCTCAGTGGTCATGTTCCTAACAAAAATCTTTAAGAAAAAAAATCCTACAATCCACCGAGGGAACAGAAAGAATAGCTTCATTAATGATTCATTTATGGCCAAACAATAAAGGTTTTTGTCCAAACATCTCATATTATCCGCAACAAAACAAACCTCCGCCCTAACACTGGCAATGCTTTATACTTATGATAATTTCTGTTTTTATCTCACTACAATTGCAGTTAACTAGACATCCTGTCTGCACACTCTGTATTCTAGGGTTATAATTAACTTTTTCAGCTCTTCTGGGCTTTTTGTTCAACTTCTTAAATCACGTTTGTCACCAGTTGTGATTAGTGGATCGGCCTTTCCCTGTTTATATCAACTTTTATCTGATTAATTTATAGTTCTGGTAAAACCCCGTTTAATTGGGGGTAGGGTGGTCGCCAGAGGATGGGGTCCACCTTGGTGACGACGGAAGCAAGAATTCCTGGCCGTATTGATCCAAATTTATGACTGAAAGACGAAACAAACAGAGCTTACCCATTTGAGTGTAACTTATGCAAGCTAAAATTACAGGCACTCACTACCACAAGAATGTCTTTGAAACCTTAATGTTTTGACAGTGCATTATTAAAAATATAGATTTTCATGCTGCTTTTAACATCCTGTTTCACTTGTTAAGTTGCTTTTAGAGTATCCTACAGCACAAATATAGGGCTATAGGACGGTGAGGTTGGTCTAGTGTTTAGGCCAGTTGCCTCTGGACCAAGGCTACGTTCACACTGCCATAATGAATTGACTCAGATCGGATTTTTTGCCTTAATGTGACACAGATCCGATCTTTTCAGGGCTGTGTGGACACACAAATCTGATCTTTTCAAATCAGATTTGTGCCACTTTCATATGTGGTACTAAATCGCATACGTATCCGATTCGCGGCCATGCAACCTGAATGCGAATGCTCATATCGGAATTCATGTGACTTTTTGCTTATATGCATGCGCTGACATCATCAGCCTGCACCGGAAACGCGGGAAGGTAAAAATGGAGGAGAGTTGCGATAACAGAAAAAGCTAGCCACCTGACTTTTTTTCTCCTTTTCGACCTGCTAATGTACAGCTGATTCACTGTTTGTCGTCTTCCAGAGCAAAGTGCGATACATGCGTGAGCTACTAACGCCTGCATTTTTAATGCCATGAGTCGTCCCACAGATATGACGTTTTTTGTTGTTGGTGACGCAGTTGACCCCTGTGACAACGTGTCAATGTGCGCATGTGTGACGTTTCGGAGGACCGATGCGTTCACATTACAGTCAGATACAGGTCACTTGTAGTTATGAATGTGAACCGTCAAGATAGACACATCCGATCTGAGCAAAAAAATCGGAATTGAAAGATGTGGCTGACAGTGTGAACGTAGCCCAAGATACATAAACATAAAACATAAAATTAAAGGTAAATGTTAAGTATGGTAGTGATCGGAAGGTTGTCGGTTTGAATTCCGGACCAGTCAAGATACCACTGAGGTACTCATGAGCAAGGTGCCGTTCCCAAGCACTGCTGCCCGGGCGCTGCCCACTGCTCCTACGTGGATGGGTCAGATGCAGAGGTCACATTTCGTTGTGGTGTACTGCGTGCTGTGGTGTGGGCCGTTCAAATAATGACAAATATTCACTCACTTTTACTTTACTGGGTGAAATGCCTTGAGCGTGGCTACTTTTACTTTGTACTTGTGCTGTAGCTGACTACTATACTAATAACAGTTGCTTTTCTGCTGCTTAGCTGCTTTTAATCACATGGAGCTTAAAAGTTACCAACACCTGATAATGAATGCTGTAAGTGAAAACGAGGTCGGCCACACTCTGGTGTCTGGGCTTTGAGTGACGCTCTGTCTCTATAGCTGACCCTTTGGAAACAGACAATAGCTCCACCTCCCTGACGAGATTGGAACTGAACAGGTGATGTCAGGTTTGTAACAGTGTTGAAACGAGGCAGGTGTTCAGGTATGTGGTTATCTCTGGGCGAGGCTGTGCTGACAGAAGGAAGTCTGTGTTTGTTCGGTACACACACGCAACATAAACACTGACCTCATCGCACAGCGTCTCATGTGGAGGCTGTTTGATGTGGTGACGGAGGTGTAGCTCCACATACCTGCACGCTGTAGTGCTCCGCCTGATCTCCAGACACAAAGGTCAGCTTTGTTTAGCACTTATGAGTGACATGGCTGTGAACATGCCTCACGCAAAGCTTATCAGACTGCAGATTAGCTCGGGTTAACAAATCGCACACGTCACAAAGCCACATCGTTTCCCTGAGATGAATGGGGTTTTATGAACCGTTTCCTTGCATAAACGCACTTTCAAAATATACGCTGCTCCGTAATTCAGTTGAACGGGTGAAATGATCAGTTCTCTTCGGTCCCTTTTCTACACCTAAGTCCTGTCTCCAATTATATCGACATGGTGTCCACACCCCAGTAAAACCTCTTTGGTGTGAAGTTAGATGTGAGGCAGGTGCTGATGAAGGGAGGAGAGATGTAATCAGATATTAGAACCATCCGAACATATTTAATGACAGTTTATTTTGAGATGTACAGGCTAGAAATCAGTTCTGTGTCTATGTCAGCCCGTCGTAGGGTGTTTGGGACAGAGTTTCAGAATAGCCTCGCGACTCTGTTTGGGATTAAGCGGTTCGGATAATGAATGAAGGAATGAATTTTATGAAATACTAAAATTACTGGAAAACACTTGACGCTCTGGTACCTTAGCAACATTCAATCACTATCATTTTGGGGCAGTTGGTAGCATAATGATTAGGGAGGGGTCAGAGGGTTGCCCCGGACCAGTAAAGGTTCAACTGTGGTACTCATGATCAAGGTACCGTCCCCAAGCACTGCTCCCCACACCGGGCGCTGCCAAATAGCTGCCCACTGCTCCTTCACGGATGGGACTTGAAGCAGCGTCCCTCCGATCACGGGGTCAACTCCTTAACCGTCACACTGTCAACTGCCCCTAATAGTAAAAACTAAAAAAGCTGACTTTCTAATTTATTGAGATTTATTAGAAACATAGATATATGCATAAAATTAAGTGGAGTAGTTTCATATGTTTATATATTTATATTTATTATTGTTTTACGTGTGTATTATATCGAGATCCTCTTAAAGAATAACACAGTTTAGGGGCAGTTGTTGGCGTAACGGTAGGATGTTCACCCCGTGATCAAAAGGTCGCAGGTTCAAATCCAGCACCGGTAAAGTTACCACTGCGGTACTCGTGAGCAAGGTACTGTCCCCAAACACTGCTCCCCGGGCGCTGCCCTTGTTAGCTGCCCACTGCTCCTTCACGGATGGGTCAAATACAGATGTGAGAGCAGCTCACGCCGTCTCATTTGCTGCTAACTCAGAACTTTCTTTGCATGCGACACGTATCCAAAAAAGAGTCTTGAGTGTCTTTTGTTGTCTTTTCTTTACTACAACTCAAAGTTTTACAGGCAAGAGATGAATCCTTAAGACTACAAGATACTTTACGTGACGTTCAAAAAACTGTAACGCTCCTGAGCTCTATCAGCTCTATCACATTCAATGTGAAACTAGTTCCTTTACGTTCTTGTATCTTATATATACTTCAGATTACTACAAGTAAGGCACGCATTACTTCTATTGTTACATACTAGTACATTTAACATGCATACGTATTGATAGAATTCTGTTACGTAACACTGTACGTGGAAAGTTATGGAAGGTTCCAGAAACATTTCTCTACTTTCTACTGCAAACAGCTACAAAACATTAAATCTAAATATTCACACATTCATACACACAAAATGGCTCTAACGTCAAATGTCAGATTTGGTTTGGTGCACTGTGTGCTGTGCTGTGGTGTGTTCACAATGACAAATAATCACTCACTTAAATTGAAATTTGGCTAGATGCATCCTGACACTGTTTTAATGTCCTGAGACTTTTTATCATAGTAGTAGCACGCATTGCAACTACGTACATGTAGGTCATGTGTATCCCTTGATTCATCAAAAGGCCTCATCTGACGCTCAGCTGTAATGCATAAGACAGATAAGTCATTATGGCGTCTATAATCAAAATTATCTTTGCATATTGGTATTCAGAGGCCAGTATCGTGATATCATTATCAAGGAGTTATTTTTGAGTGACCTTTATCCACATAACTGAACAAGGGTGGAGAGTCTGGACTAAGAGGTCAGACAACAAATATTCTGGCCTGGCTGGGTGAAGTCTGAACATCCTGTCCAAGTGATGTTTGTTTATTTCTGTGAGGCTTCCACTAGAGGGCAACCGCAGTCTGCCTGTGCTCAGCAGCTCACCCTACCATAGACACACACAAACACACAGAGAGGCCCAGACTCTATCCCTGCTGAGAGCCTGTCAGCAGCTTACAGGAGACAGAAGCGTTCCTCTGCTGTAAGATCACGTCTCAGTGAGTTTGGCGCCCTCTGCTGGACACTCTGCTGAACACACCATTCTGTCTTTTCTGTAAAAGTCATTTTTATTGCATAAAGTTGAAAATTTTACCATATATCATGGGATCGTTTTACTTTAGTTGCATGTGAAGAGGGATGAGGTTGGATGGGAAGCAGGTTTCCTTTGCAATCAAAATATTTCTCTCAACTGGTAGTCCTAGAGGTAGGAGTATTGTTCTCTTAGTCTAGTACTGCTGCTGACATATGGTAGTGGATTCTGGGAGATTGACCTGATCTCAGATTAATTGGGCAGTCACAGATGCTCAGGTTGTGTCATGAGGGAGTTTATTCTTGAAACGCACTGAGCTGCAGTTTTATTATTTATTATTTCGGACTTCGCCACATGTTGTGTAAAAAAATGTTTCAACGCAGGTTTGCTCAGTCTCTCTCTTTATTTCCCTTTCCCTCTCTAGGTGCGGAAGCACATCACAGACCTGTACGAAGACCTGCGAGATGGTCACAACCTCATCTCCTTACTGGAGGTGCTTTCTGGAGTCACACTGGTGAGAACACACACCCACAGCCACACGCTTAAGCCTTACTCATAAGGCTTCTATAGGACATCTGTAATCACTCACCTCTACTGGGAAACTACTATGACCTAAACCCTATACCTGTTTGTGGAAGGGGAGAGGCTTAAAGAGTCACAGCACATCCAGCCCACTGGGCATAGCGACGGTCACACTGCATTTATTCCGTGGTATGCTCTGACCATAACTCTAACTGTCAAAGAGCAGAATGCACTGGAGCCTGTTGAAAGATGAGTCATGGAACAAATGCTGATTCAGATTTATCTCACATTCTCCCCCCTCACATTCTATCTCTGTCATCCTCTTTCTCTCAGTGCACTTGTTTTGCATTATTGCATCTTCAATGCTGTTTGCTGTCCTGGCCTGTTCTGCAGAATTGCATTTTCTTTAGTTTTTGATGTATTACGCTGTCAGTCTCTTCACAGCTCTTATCTTTCTTTAATTGTTTTCTTCAATCTTCATCCATTCTCCTCTCTCTCTCTCTCTCTCGATTCCTCTTTCTGATACGATCAGCATAAGGGAGGGTCCACTCTCCGGAGGGCGTGTGTTCAGCGCGCACCTCCACTCATCGTGTTGGGTGGGGAGGATGAGGAGGATGGAGCTCAGGGAGTATGTGTACCCCCTCCCTATAGTACACCCCCAAACTCACACCCACACTCACTTCTGCATGTGAGTGGTGTGCACTAAACTTAAATGAAGGTCAAAGGGATGCACAGACACCTAAACTCAACTTTGACTACAAACTATAAATGTTAATGAGTTTACATACAAATATACACATATACATTATAGCAGATACTCCAGAGCGATTTGTGTTTTCTAATTACAGGGACATTCTGGAGCAATTTGGGGTTCAGGGTCTTCGTGAATGTAGAGCTAGTAGTAGGATAGTGCTGAATTCGAACCTCCCTTCGAATATATACACAGAAGAATCAGTTGAATCTAGGGTCCACTTTGATGCTTTAAGCTAGTTCCAGACTGTATACTGCCCTTCTTATTTAAAGTAGTCCGGCATAAGCTTTGGGGATGTAGTCTTAGTTTGGCTAGAGCAGTGTAGTGCTGATAAGGTCGGCCTGCATGGCACCAATGCTGTCCGTGTGCTCGGCTTAATCTTCCTAAAACTGCTCCTGTTCCTAATGCTGCTGCAGTGATGACTAACCAGCCCTGCATCCCGCATGCAGGCCTCTGCACCTCTCACGTTGTGCGTGTGTGTGTGTCTCTGCGTGTATGGGAGAGAGATGAAGAGTGATTTGTTTTATTGAACACCTCAAGGAGTGTGTCTAATGTGAGAACGGATAGTTTGAGGACAGAGAGTGTATGTGTGTTGGAAAAGAGTTAGCTGTTTAATGGAACACTAATGAAAGGTGGTTTTCCTGTGTGAGTGCGTGACTGTGCCACATGACGGCTTCCTGGTACAGAGAAGAGATGTGTAATGATTCCTCTGTTTGTTTGCTCTCCCTCTCTTTCTCTCTCCCCTCTTTTGGGGTTGCTTCCACTGCTTGGGGCTTGCGAATGCCACTGCTCTGTTTTCCCACTGCCTTTACTTCAAGCCCCGACCCTGTCAAGGCACTCACTCATGCTCTCTCCGTCTCACTGTTTTCCAGCCCAGAGAAAAGGGCCGCATGCGGTTCCATCGACTCCAGAACGTGCAGATTGCCTTGGATTTCCTCAAGCAGAGACAGGTACGGCATAAGCACGCACAAACGATGACTGTTTCCGATGCCGAGCCTGACTTGTAGGTATTGCAGAGCTTCTGTGTCATATTCGCTGACATCGTTCACTCAGCTGCTGTAAACAGACTCTGACAGCGCAAGATGATGAAAGAGGGACTCCGAAACAGCCGCAGCCCTTGAGATTACAAACCAGCCCTTTGATATAGGAGAGATGAAGTTCAAAATCAGTTTTAAAGTTTATACCTCAAACTAAACCCTTATTTGGCCTCATGGAAACACAACCAGAAAAACCAAAATAACCTGAATTATTTTTTTCTGTCCCCAATGTTAAATAATGGCCTCATTCTTCATTGTAGGTCAAATTAGTCAATATTCGAAACGATGACATCACAGATGGAAACCCAAAGCTAACTCTGGGCCTGATCTGGACCATCATCCTCCATTTCCAGGTAAGACCAGTCTGTCATTAACCCCAGTTGATGTCATAACAATCTTCTTTGTCTTATGGGGAATTTTTTGTGGTGTCATACAGTCTGTGCCTGAAGCTAATTGTTGTTCATCAGCCGTTAGATGTCACTGCTGCAGGAATGTAATGCTAATGAGAAAGAGACAGAGAAGAGCTTCCAGTGCCAAAAGAATTCTATTTATGAGCTTAAGCCCTGACCCTCTGGAAGTGCTTGAGTACAAAGATTGAGAGCCGATGAGAGGATTGTGGATTGATGAGAGGACACAAGGCAGTGCTGGAGGTGTATTATTTGCCCAAAAAGTGCTGCCAACCTGCCAACAGGGACGAGAGGAAGAATGGGTCAGCCTGAGTGTATTTTTATATTGACTTATGTTTACTACTCTCTCATGGCTACGGCTCAGATTGCTAATCAGCAGCAATTAGTTGAGCACTGCAATTAGTTACATCCATCTTTTGAGAAAGAAAGTGGGTCAGTGCTCCGAAACTGAGGAGACTAAAGAGGGAGGAGAAAACGTGTCTTTGTGTGTTCATTAATATTCCGAGGCTCTTTAGTGAGTTGTGGAGTCCTCCAGGTTGAATGAGAAATGGTTTGCCTAATTATTTGAATATATGATGCTTCATCAATGCTTGTTTAAAAAAAGATGATAAACTATATACTTATTTGAGAAATATCCAGTAGAGGGCGCCATCATCTAATAAAGAAGAGATGACATCACAAGGTGACATAGGGAGCCGGTTGCCAAGGAGATTCGGCTTTGTATGAGTCTGCAGACACTTCAATCGGCATGATTCAGCAGCAGGGGAGGAGGGAACTGGGAGATTGGGGGGAAGGGGGCAGGGTAAAAATCACAGTGCATGATGGGAAAATGAATATGAAATTAGATGATGATGAACAGAGGTGTTACCATAATGACACTGAGGGATTGAGTGGATATAATGTGTTGAAGTTATCTGAGGTGACCTGTGGAAAAAAAGAGCTTGTCTGACAGCAAATAGAATTACTTCAGTGTCATGTCATCGTTACAGTAAAATGTAAACTGTTCAGTGATGTAGAGCTTTACAACAAAAATGCAGCACAGGGTAAAATATAGCGCATACTGTAACTTTTGTCCTTTTGTGGTCCATCTTTTTGTCAGACATTATCATTGTTGGGTTTGGGCTATTACTGGACTATAAATCAACTGTAAAAAACCTGCTGCCGTTCTGCACAGCCACAGGAAATGAAACGTTCTGTCCCTCTTACTCAATTTGGGACACTTCCCCTGGAATCTGCCACTGCAATTTAGGCTAACCGCAGCCTCCCGCAATTGTCTTTGAGATGTCCTCACATAACCTCATGTATTTTCGGCGCAAATTCGGAGAGCAGCCATTAGCCTCCAAATCATAGGTTCACACCATCTCTTCTCTTTGTCTGTTGTGACAGGAGTAATTGCTGGTTGTTAGTGTGTGAATGATGCAGGTCTGTATGGTGGGAAGTGCAGTTAAATCCCAAGCAGCTGTTTACATTTGGGTTGTTAATAGTTTGCTGAAGTTCTTCTAATAGTATAGGCTCAAGAAAAGCATGCAGGTCTCACAGCAGGTACGAAGACCTGGAGCTGCCTCTTTCACATCACATGTTGATTCAGTAGTTTTACGTCAGGGTTTGAGTACTGTACAAACACGTAAATGTTGTTGGAGGGGGTTGTCTGAATGAAAGCCTGCTTAGATTGCTAATTTGAGCTGCGTTTGTTGATGGTGTGGCACTGATTAATTCACCAGCTGCCTACGCATCTCTGAGCACTTGTGATCGCGAGAGCCTTGAATCAGGCAGCGTTTCTGCCTGACGTTGGTGAGCTACATTGTGGCATGGGGTAGGGGGTTGATTCCAGTTTTCTGCCTGCGCTGTGAAGACGCCTTCTCCCAGATGGCAGGTAGCCTACATCCTGTTCTGTGGCTAATATGCTTCTCCTCTGTCCTTTCCTCCCTTTATGCTCCTACCTCAGCCTTGCTGCTCTTTCTTTCTAGTATGCTACAGCAAAATCACTGTTTTACAGCTTGTGTCCGTGTGACAGAGAAGCCAGTTTTACGGGAAACCCTTACTTAGAGGCTTTTTGGCAGAGATACGACAAACAGATTTAGAATTGATTTTTTTTTCTTTTTCATGGTCTTAAGACTGTCATTTTGTGTGTGTGTGTGTGCACGCTTGCAAAGCTTTGAGCTCACAGGGAGCATCGAGAGCAAGTGAGTGAGTGAGGGAGGGAGGGACGAGGAAGCAGATAGGAGGAGAGAGGGAGTAAGTGAGGGAGGGGAAGGAGGAGAGGGAGGGAGCTTTAGCAGCAGCAGCAGCAGCAGTGTGCTCGGGAGGCTGCAGCAGACCGGAGATAAAGCTTTTCGTTGCCGGTGCCTGCCAGCGAGGGAGAGGGAGTAGACGAGTTGCCCGGCGACGGAGAGAGGAGACAGGCAGCACGCTGCTACTGGAGCCCCCGGCTTTGCTTTGTCACAGGCCTTTGGAGCTTCACCGCATAGAGACCTACATTCTCAGGATCACAGGATGGCTCAGCCTTGCAGGCACACATAGACATACGCACCGGTTCTTCATTCCTACACACACACACACATATACACACTCAAGCATTTTTCGGATACTTTAGGGAGCCCAACTTCAGTCGGATCAGTCCTGTGATGCTTGACCGATGGAGCTCTGCTTTCGGCTGGACCGAGTTGATCGTTCGTCACAGCACTGGATAGACTTCGCGCCACTAACCTGTCAAGCACCTCGACCGGCGTGGGTCCAGCCAACCAGCCTGCTCAACCAGCCCAACCCTGCCCCACCACTGCTCTAATTAGATTTCTCAGGCACAGAAGCAAACAGCACCAGGGAGCGGCACCCCGTCTGCCCGTGGAGGAGAGCTTCCTCATGGAGAGACAAAGAAGTGAAGAAAGCCCGGACCCGAAATTGCCAGACACCTTTGGTTGGGTGATGGGATTAGTCACGGCCACAGTCACAAGCGTTGGGGGATAGTGGTGTGTGTGTGTTCATGTGTATGCATGTGCAAGATCTTGATTCCTCATGCTCTCTGCCCTTTTTATCGACTTGTCAATTGACTGTTTTCTCCCCATGCGTGTGATGTCGGTTACCGTGACGGCGGATGCAAGTCTCCCAGTTGCTCCCTCCTCCCCTTGCTGCTTTTTAATGTCCAGGGACTGATCTAACACACCACGCCCCGGGAGCCTCGCACACACGTGCACACAAGGGACCATAGGAATTAAGATGACGCTGTGCTGTGATCGGTGCTGATCAAATTGCTGATGAGCTGTCAGAGCCTCAGCTGACTCGACACTTTTCTACCACTAATAGCTGATCTGGGACCTGCCACACCTCTTTCTAAACGTTCCTGCGTTGGAGTACTGTTACAAAGCTACAGCTGCCACTACTACAGCTAGAACTGCTGTTCCTGTAACATTTCACAACCATAACTATCAATAATACATGCTGTTGGAGCCTGGAGAAGGAGAGTGCAAATATCAACTGTACATTGAGCAAGAAAACTCTAATCGGAATCCATCCCTCATGTGTACATTTGAAAGACTAGAGGAGACTTGCAAAGGGACAACCTCTTTTTGCCCAGGTGGTCTTGACGTGTACTGACTCAGGCTTACTGGCTTGGTGTGTGTACTTGTGAGTGTGTGTGAACCTGCACTGCAGCCCAGTGCTCTAACCAAGGAGCATCAAGCAGAGTGATGCTTAGTGTGAGACACAAATGTTGTGTCAGAGTGCCTGATCTTCTTCTGATGCTCCATCTTTGAAGCCAGCATGGATCGGTATTGTTCTGCTTGACTTTTTCATAGTTCGACGCCGCACCCCGTCTGCATTGATGGTGGAGGATAAAACGGCATGCTGGTGGACCTGAATATTTCATAAGGACAGCAGCCTATATTTGGTGCTGATGTCCTTGAGGCTTAGTAGGACCCAACAGTGATGAGGGCATGTGATTGAAAACTTGACCACAGTGTTGCCTGTCTGCAGTTAGGCAGAAATGGATAGAGCAACATTTCTACAATGCAGACCTCCCGAGAATCAACCGGAAGCTTTCATACATACATTTTAACAGAGAAGGATTAGTAGAAATCTGTTTCCAGAAATTTTATTTTTGCCATTTTTGGATTTCTGGTTTAAGTTTTTAGTGGTTGTTTTGTTCTTTGAAGATGGGCAGCTCTCTGGGTTGTGTGAAACAGCCCAGAGAGACAGGGCCAGGAGGTGTCCACCCTCTGTCGCCCAAAAGAAAGCTCCGCTTCAGGCGAAAACGTAAAACAAAGAAGTCCCTGAAAAGCACGGAAGTTGAGGTTGAGAGGGAGGAAAGTATTGGAATGGTTGAAGCCAAAGGAAGTGCCACAGAAGGCCCTTCCTCCAAGCCCATTTCTAGCACATTAGTTACTGAAACCCCGACTCAGGTGGTCCTGGTTCCTGGAGCTGCCCCCATCTTAGGCAGCACGGGTACGTTGCGTGGCAGCAGGGTTGCAATTCTGTCTCCTGAGCCCAGCCCAGCATGGATGGGGGTATTCCACCAGGTGTCAGGAGAGAGGCTCACTGAGGAAGCTCAGGCTGAAACTCCTGAGGGCAGCTCTACTCCTGGAGGAGGCAGGGTGTGTCGGGTCCGGGAGCGGGTTCAGGGAGTTGTGGAGAGAGCCAGTCTTTTTAGGGCTGAAAAGAAAGACCTGAAGGCAGAAGAAGAAGATGATGGTGGCTCTTGTGATCTGCTAGTGGATGACACTTTGGGAACAGAGCATAAAGGAGTGGTACATATTCGAGAGGTGGGCGGCAGGCTCTGTGTGGTCCGTACTGTCTACCCAAGTGATTACGGTTCACCAGTATGCCATGACAGGGGACACAGTGTTTGTTCTGAGCCGCCTGCTGCCTCTCCCATTTCTGGTGGGATTGAGAAGATACACGTACATGAAGGAGAGAGGCGTCCATTCCCAAGGAGAGACACCACCAAGCCCCCAGTTGATGCTGGTCATCCCAGTAAAGAGCTGTTGATGGACAATCCTGTGGTAGGTGTGGAGGGCCCTGGACTACAGCAAGATCCTCAGTCTTCAGGCTATGCCAGTGATGTGCCTCTCACTTCCCCTGAGACTACGGGGGCACTTCCTACAGACTGGGGGGGCTCTTCTGATGTTTTAAGTTCCTCAGTCCTGGAGAGCCCAATCTCCCCACAAGACAAACCATCACAATCCCCTGCCCAGGTCAGCCATGCTCTCTCTCTTTGGTTGTACCAGCCATGCTGTTTTGTTATTGTATTTGTGTTTTGAGCCTCAACAATGTTTACTTTTGTTTCTGAGCATATCAGCTATGCAAAAGCCAGACATCTCCACCTCCTTCCTGACCATGTCCCATGTGCCTAATCAGCACTGCACAGTGCACTCCCTCTCTCCCCTTCATCCCTCATTATTCCTCTTCCTTCACACCACCCACTGCCTCCCGTCACTCCTGACTTTCTCTGCCAGAGTGAGGATGTCGGGTGTTGCCACCAATGAGCGACGTTGGCATGCACAGATCCGCCATGATCTGCGCCAGATTTGCTTGCATTGCCCTCCCTGCACCAGTGCAGTGCTGCATTTATACGCATGGTGCCTGTTCTTTCCTCCTCCTTCTCATTGATTTCAGTGTCCGAGTGATGGTCGTTAATGGTCATAGGAGTGAGCAGTAGTGGGACCTCATGGATTCATTACAGCTGTGTGCAAGTGGTCATTGTTAGATGGCTCTTTCCTACCCGTGTCCTTCCTTTAATTAAGAATTTTATTTTATTTGCTTTTAAAGACTCACATAGCAGTGATGTTGGAAGAGATGTAAGAATGCAAGAATGCATGTATTATATGCTGGTAACCTGGTGCTAGTACATGCTAAAACATTCACACCAATACTGTGCTGTGACTCAGCACTGTGTGTGTGTGTGTGTTGTGTCTGCATGCCGGCTCCTATGAATGGGCCAGGTCGGTACACTGTGTGCTGCTTGTCCTTCGTCCTTATGTCTGCCTGCATGTCTGCAGTTCTTGTCATCTGAATAAAGATGGATTTCATATGCGCATTAATCAGGCCGGCTGCAGGCAGCATTTCTCAGGGGGCGCTTCTCATATATATTTTTTTTACCACCTTAATATCCTTTCCCCCCACCACTCCTGATTGGGTACGTCTTTGTGTGACAGTCTCTACATATATGTGTTGGTTTCTCCACATTTTGCTCAGTGCTTAGTTTTCATCATCTGACTGCAGTAGTAATGCATTCCCTCTCTGGGATTGCTGTAGTCTTATTTGTCGTTATTACACGTGTCTGGCAAAGTGTGTGGAGGGTGGCGGGATGGATGTAGTGCCATCCTGTCCAGTGTTGGGAAGGTTACTTTTAAAATGCCCCAAAATGTAGTTTGTAACGTATTCCGTTAAGTTACTCAAAGTGATTACTTAATATATTGTCATGCTTTTTACAACTACATGAATGTAGCAATCACATCCTGCAAATTCTTGTTTGTTTTTCTCTACCAATTGACTGTTAAGCCCAAATCTTCCTGAATAGACAATATATTTACTTTAAAGGAGCAAACACGAAATTTCCGAGTAAGAAATGCATTCCTGCCCGGACACTGCTGGCTCTGTTGTGCCGGCTCCGGGTCCATTGTGTAACTGACGCCACCAACATTAACAGGACGCTTACATTAGAACCTCTTATTGCGTGTTTTGTTTGGGTTTCCGGCAATGCGTGGAATTACCAAAATTAGAGAGGGGATAAAGAGGGGATAGCCTAACATATGAAACAGGAAAAGACTGCCGTGTAATCCATTTATTTCAACAAAGTAACTGTATTCTGATTATCACCTATTTAAACGGTAACTGTAACGGAATACAGTTACTCATATTTTGTATTCTAAATACGTAACGCCGATACATGTATTCCGTTACTCCCCAACACTGATGCTGACCTGATGCTAAACCTGTTAACTCTTGTCCTTAGTCACACTGAAGTTGCCACCACAGTAACCTGCTTCGTTTATGACATTCATATCTGCAGAAATGTGTAGAAAAGAGAAGAGAGCAAACTGAGTCAAATGTGGGAATAAGCAATATACCTTCCAAGTGTATGTTGCAGAATTTAGGTCAGCAGTGTTTTTATATCGCCTCAGGCTTGCTTGTTGGGGGGTTTAGGCCGGTTATATGTAAAGTGCTTTGTGACAATGACTGTTGTTAAGAGCGCTATATAAATAAATTTGAATTGAATTGAATTGAATATAGATATTGGGTTGTAGGAATGCATATTCTAGAATCAATAAATGACACAGCAAGGTCTTTTTGGTCCAGCGAAAGGCCAGACTACTGTGACTTTGCAACTGATACAGGTTGACCTCAGCCTTTAATCACCTTTACTGTAAGAGGCTCACACCGTGGTGTCTGCTGTGCCGTTTCTGTGTAGCGCCAAATTTGACCATGTTAATCTGCAGGCTTTGCAGTCTGCAGTCTATGTTTTGTCCTCCCCTGTATATGTGCGTGTGTTTGAGTGTGTGTGAGTCGTCCGTTGTTTCAGAGGGATGACCGAGAGCTGTGCAGACGGAGCCAAGCACAGGCTGATACTGCACACCTCCTCTCCAAACTGAAATGGAGAGCTGTTAGAGAAATGATAAAGGCTTGATGCTGGTTCTAATAAAAGTATATAAAAGGATCCAAAAGTGTAGACGATGGAGAAAGAGAATAGTGGATCATGTTTCTGTTTGAAGCGTTTGAGATGTATTGTTTTAATATGGGTAATGAAAGAGGGTCATGTCATGTTGACTCATGGAGGTGCCTAAAGCGTTCGCCGTGATGCACGTTGACATCTAATATACTGTCTGTCATAGTAGATGGGGAGTGTGTGTGTGTTTGTGGAGCATTGATGTGGATTGTCTATTTATTTTGCGACCCAAAGTTCAGGACGTAATTAACATAATTGGCAACATCGACTTCTGAACTCATGCAAACTGTCAGTTAACACTCTCTCCCACGATCTGTCTTACCCTTTCTCCATCTCTCTATCAGATCTCTGAGATCTACGTTAGTGGAGAGTCTGGAGATCTGACAGCCAAAGAAAAGCTGCTGCTGTGGACCCAGCAGGCAACGGAGGGCTACCCTGGTCTTAGATGTGGCAACTTCTCCTCAAGCTGGAGTGATGGACGCATGTTTAATGCTCTTCTGCACCGATACAGGTATATACAGACATGTAGGCACGCAGGGTTATCTTCACGCAGGTTCATTCTCACTTACATGTCTGGCTACAAGATAAATCAAATAAATAAAAAAGGCAATACTAGTCATGTACTGTGTTTAAACGTGTTGAATGTTGGCAAATCTGCTTTTTGTCCACTTCCGCTTGACTATAGCAGTGGCTGAATAAAATGCTTGGTATAAACAATCATTCTTATAATTTTGACGTTGACTGAAAAGGTTGATTTCAATATGTCTGATAAAAGTCATTCGATCGCAGATTTTTACATTTTGGTGGTGTGACAGTGAACTGGGACCAGTTTGCTAGAACCGGTTTGTTCATTTGAGTATGATTAATGTCCAGTGCTGTTCAGAATTTCTCATAACAAAGATGAATGTTGTGGCAGTCACCTCACCGATAAATCAGTCCCTCCAGGATTTCGCTGGCCTTTTTGGAGATTGCTGCAGCCTAAAATGCCTGATTTTGCACAGCATTTCAAAAAATTATAAATGTCAAATGTTTTTATCATACATTCCATGCGTATGGCTGAGACATGGCTCAATGCTTTGAGGGAAACGACAGCGATTGGTCAAAAATTGCGGAAGAGTTGCGGTAATTGGTAATATTACAAAATCCTGGAAGGTCTAATAAATGGCTGCATATTCTCATAACTCAATGTGTGACCACATTTTAGGCCAGACCTTATCGACATGGAGCTGGTGGCCCAGCAGAGTAACCGTGAAAACCTGGAGCAAGCCTTTGAGATTGCAGAATCGCTAGGGGTGACGCGGCTACTTGATGCTGAAGGTAACATTGTCATCCACTTTTTCCTGCGTCCTTTATTTACTGTCTCATTCTCAGATTTGTCACGTGATTTTTGTCCCTTTTTCCCCCCACTCATCCATTAGATGTGGACGTTCCATCACCAGATGAGAAATCGGTCATCACCTACGTGTCCTCAATCTATGATGCCTTTCCCAAGATTCCAGAGGGAGGAGAAGGCATCAGACCTCAGGTATGAACCCTCATCCTCTTCCTCTCTCTCTTTCTCTCAACATCCAGACCCTCCCTTTCTCTCAAACAGTTGCGTTCTCGTTCTCAGGAGGTTGACCAGAGATGGCCAGAGTACCAGTCACGCTTCTCCTCTCTGCTGCAGTGGACGCGGCAGCACACAGCCCTTATGGCCAGCAAGAGCTTCCCCCAGAACCCGGTGGAGCTCAAGGTAAAGACGGCTCGAGAGGAACAAGCTGAATGCCTGAAAAGAGATGAAATATTCATCTGCTATAGTGGCTCAAGAAAGAGCGAGAGAGGAGGCAAGAAGAATGGTGCTTGAGTATGTGTGGTTAGCAGTGATCCAGTTGAAGGAAAAAAGAGGGCAGTGGACCTCATTTACCAATATTTTTAGTATTTTTACGTTTTATTAAACTGTTGCATTGTTCGTAAATTAGTTTTTATTGTTTGTGGATTCAGTTCTCACCTCAGAACAAATCTTAAATAAGAAAACACTGGTAAATGCCAAAGTTTTTGGCCTTTAGAATAATTTAAATCAGCCCCAATAATTAATGTTTGCTGTTCTACGTGCTTACATGTGTCCTGTCCTCCTCTCAGGCACTTTACAATGAATACGTCCACTTCAAAGAAACTGAGATTCCTGCGAAGGAGGACGAGAAGGGCCACATCGAACACCTTTACAAGCTGCTGGAGGTGAGAAGGAAAGAGACACACAGACATGTTGTAGAGAGGGAGGATTCTGAGGGTGGGAAGCTGACCTTGATTCTGCAGCCGAATGCAGGCCGTGCTGTTCGTCACGAGGCCTACAGAGAGCTGCGGGAACTCGTCTCCTTGGAGAATGCAGAGTGTGGACGAGGCTCCCTTTTGCCCTAATGTTATTTCCCACTACATTAAGGCAAAAGGGAGCCTGAGACAGAGGCAGTCAGGCTCCTCCTACAGTGTTTGTGCTAGAAACTTCATTCCAACTCTAAAACATGCGGCTAATTGCGGTGTGGGATGCTTGTATGCATGTTTTTGAAACGCACACTCGTTCTCGAGTTCTGTCCATTTATTTTCCCTTTTTTTCACCATAGACTAACATGGAGCTCAATTTCAACACTTTACAGCGCAGCAGCCATCCTTCACAAAGCCAGCAAATTTGACATGATTCGAGCCTACATGGGCCTCCTCACTGTGATGACACGCACTAGTCTTTTTCATCCTTTTTTCTGTCGTCTATTTTCTCCCATTGAGAACACATGGGATTTGAGACTCGAAAGCTTCCCTCGACCTGTTTTCACACAGCAGTCAATGCAACCCACACTCATTTTTTTTTTCTTGCTTTTCTCGTTCTTTCCTAATTCACTTCAGTGCATTTTGATCAAAGTCTCTCAACTCTCCGGGTTTTATGTCTTAGCTACAAAACTTGAGCAATCACATTGACCTTTTCATGTGGAAATGCATCTCCAGTTATAAAATAAAGTCTCTTATTGGATTGCTTTGCGTGAAGTTTAGCTAATCCACCAGGCTTTTCATGATTTTACTCCTTGGATGATGGGTGCCCATATAGCGCAGATAAACCACAAGCAGTGTAGAGAGACAGCAACGTCCAATCCAAGTTCAGGAAATAAAAGTTTTGACAAATCTTTACTTCATCCATTTGAATTCCATTATGGACAGAGATTCATGTGGTAAAAAGAAAGGAAAGGGTTTTCACTTTTTTCCGAAACTAAAATTTCATAGCTCTGAAAGGAAGGAAACTGATTAGGGCACAGGAGTAACGAGTTTCTTGAGGAGATCTGATTATTTCCTTTCGTCAGGCATGGATTGAGTTTGGGCGAATCAAGCTGCCCCAGGGGCTGCATCCGAACGACCTGGAGGAGGAGTGGGGTAAACTGATCCTGGAAATGCTGGAGAGAGAGAAGGCACTACGGCCTGCTGTGGAGAGGTGAGGAGAAATAACAACGTAGATCCACATCTCTCGACTTAGGCTGTAGCTTTCCCTCTGTCTTCTCCCAGAATGGTTTATCACCCTGTTATTGTCTCTGTTTGGCTCTCAGACTGGAGTTACTGCTGCAAATGGCAAATAAGTTCCAGAACATGGCTTTGGACTGCGAAGAAAAACTCACACTGGCCAAAAACACGCTGCAGTCGGTGGGTAGTCCTCTCCTCGGAGTTCAGAACTCGTGACTGCACACTTTTACACATATGCACTAAGGGATGATTACGCGCAGTAATTTGGAGTGTGTGTGTGTGCGTGTGCGAATAGGACATGTCTCAGCTGGAGAGTGGGGAGCTGGCGCGCTGTGAGCAGGAACTTGGCGCGTACCTGCAGGACTGCGAGGCTCTGATCCGCCAGTTACACCAAGACCTGCAGGTTCTCAGAGACGAGAAGTACTACCAAGTAGAGCAGCTGGCCTTCAGGTGGGTGAGAGAGACTAACAGTGTGGATGACAGGACAGAAGGGAGGAGACGGAGAAAGATTTTGTCTCAGACTTTGAGACATTAACATATTTTTTGGCATGTCTAATGATTAATAATATATATTTATATATTTGACCACAACAAATGTGTGTGAACATTCCAAAGCTACATTTTCATCTTTTTGCAAAACTATTTGATTCCAAACAAAAAAGACATAATTTGAAACACTTTGTTTTCCAGAAAATATACACTAATTGAAGTATCATGAAGTCCTTTTCCAGCCAACAGTTTGTTAAATTTATGTCTTTTGTTATGCAACTGATCAGAAAAAGTTAAGATAATATTAGGGCTGGGTGTCGTTGCTGATTTCCTGAATTGATTCGATTCCGATTCGATATCGATTTATTTAAAGATTTCTTTGTGTCAATACTAGTTTTGCTTGGTTATAAAATAACTTTTAAAACCGAAGTGTCGCCAAACATCGGCCTTTAGGCCAGACGGTGATTTGAGCGGAGCAGCTTCAGCCATGGCTCTATTTGGTTTCGGTTTCGCCAGTCTCACGTTTTTATAGCTCTCCTTGCGCAGTCACGAGAAGTAGTGCATAGCCGCAGGAAAAGATCGATCCGTGAATTTTTGAATCGAACGAGAATCGATATTGATTGGTGAATCGATTTTTTGAACCCAGTCCTAGATAATATTACAGTCCTAGACATTTTTTAAAGATTTTTGCTAACACCTTTGTTGAAAGTTGTAACCTTTTAAATACTTATAGTAAAATAAGAACTGCGTGAATGTTTGTGAATTATGTCAAGACTGCCATTCATTCCCAGTTGTGATGGTATTTTTTATCTTGTGAATTCATTGATATTGGCATAAATGGCTGTTTCATAATCAGGTGCAGAGCAGTTACATTTACATTGTTATTCACTGCATTTTTATTGAAATTCTTTGGGCCTGTTTACACGTATGCGTATATTTTTATAAGCACATTTTTATACGTTTGGGCCTTTCGTTTACACGTAAACAGAGTCTTAGCTGCCCTCAAACGCATATTTTTTGAAACGCCCTCCAAAGTGAAGATTTTTCAAAACGCTGGATCCTGTGGATACGTGTAAACAGGCCCTTAAACGTTGATGTAATAGATTGAGAATAAAATCAGATGAGATTTATGACTCACATTACCCTATTTTTGTTGCAGTCTCCTTTTTTATTTAGCATGTTTTTCTTTCTCCTCCACTCCTCTACAGAGTGACACGTTTGCAGGAGGAGCTGGTCTCCTTGAGGCTGCAGTGTGCCAGCGTGTACAGGAAAGGACACTTCTCATCTGGAGGGCTGCTGGGAGAAACCCTCGGGGCTCAGACGCTCGGGGCCCAGACGCTGCTCGGGGCGACCGGGGCTGTGGCGGCTCTGCTCAGACGGCCCATGTCCCGCCGGGATCTCGTGGCCTTGTCGTCGTCCGAGGACGAAGGGAGCCTTCGCTTCATCTATGAACTGCTGGGATGGGTGGAGGAGACGCAGGTATGACAGGAAGAAATACACAAAAACACATAAGATACAATAGAGTTAAACTGCAGATTTTGCCGAGAGTGCGTACGTGTGCATAAGATGAAGTGGATTTGTGATGGTGTGTGTGTATGTATGTGTGTTAGGAGCTTCTGGAGAGAGCAGAGTGGGGATCTGACCTGCCCTCAGTGGAGCAGCATTTGCAGGATCATCACACCATCCACACTGCGGTGGAGGATCTTCTGCATAGCTTGAAGGAGGCTCGCAGCTATGAGGTACTGTAACGCCACTCCACACGCTTGTTAAAACAGTAGTTTGGCTGTAGCTTAGCTCAGTCGCAAGTAGCTTGAAAGTGAAGTTTAAAAGTAGCTTCTCCAACGCCGGTTTTAGCCCTCACATATCTGCATTGTTCTCTACACTGATCCATTTGTTGATCTCTTTATCCACAGGCAAGCGTCTCCCCGAATTTCCGAAGCAGTTACTCCGAAACCCTGGCCAAGCTGGAAAACCAGTACTGCAAACTGCTTGTGAGTGTGTAAACTAAACTGTGTTGTCTCTGCTTGTATATTTTTTTAAATAGTTTTAATCTGTTTTGAAGAAATCCACTCGATGATAGAGTGTGTAAAGGTAAAAATATGCATTTGACACAAGCAAGAAACTGCAGTGATTGTCTTTGAAAGGCACACACACACCTACACTTGCAGGAGTACATGCACAGGCCTCATTAATTCATTTCATTCAAGCATTCAGGGGTGAGCAGAGGTTAATAGAGGCAGCAAGCTTTTACAGGCAGTGTGTTTTGTACTAAGGGGGGAGCTGGACCCATCAGACGTATTAGAAGAGCGCATTACAAGGCCGGTGTTTGTAAATGATTTGCGTTGCCACAGGAGCATTCGTCAAGGCGACTGCGTTGCCTGGAGAGCCTGCGCGCATTTGTGTCGTGCTGCACGGAGGAGCTCATCTGGCTAAATGAGAAAGAGGAGGAGGAGCTAGCCTTCGACTGGAGCGAGAACAACACCAGTATGGCTGCCAAGAGGGAGCAGCACGCCGTGAGTGACACACATAAAGCATGGCAGAGGCTATAAGAACGTTGTAGAACACAAAAATATCAATCATGACCTGGTGACCATTGCGTTCAGTCTGCTCCGGTGTCCGGTTTTGGTCATTTGCATTAAAATTAATTGCCGATGTATTGACTCCACCCTCAAATTTTGTTTGGAAATTTAGAAGTTAATATTGTTTTTTAGGAAATGAAGTCAGAGCTGGAGGAAAAGCAAGAAGTGATGCGCTCTCTTCAAGAAACTGCCGACCAGCTTTGTCGGGACAACCACCCTGCCAAGCAAACCGTGGAGGTGAGTAGCCCGTCGTCTTAGAAGCCCAAAAAACTTCATCTCTCTCTGGACGGGGATTTAACCACAAATGAATGTTATAAGGCCGCATGTTTGGAATATCACTGCGGGCCAAAATACAGCAACTTTAAATGTTCTGTAAACTAATTGGAGCAGTCGGTGGTGTAACAGTTAGAGACCCCGTGATCCGAGGGTTGCCGGCTCAAGTCCCGGAACGGTAAAAATACACCCGAGGTATTATAATGTAACGCTGATGGAAAATGTAAAAAAGCCAGTTGCTCTTATTTTTCTAGAGAAAGGGGTTTCTGCCGGTGGTCCGCAGCTCATCACTTTCCAAGTGATTTGTGCATCTTTATAAATAATAAATTTAATGCAAATACATATAATAGTATAGTTTACTGATAAAATACTAGAAAAAATCCTCCCCTCTCCCCTCAGACACGCAGTGGGCTGCATGGCACTAAACATGGCACTAAACATACCACTTTTTTATGTCTGATACCGTTACCAATGTTGTAAATTTGGATATCTGCCGATCAGATACAAATCAGTCTTTAAGTCTTTTTTTAAACAGAAAATAAAGCTTTAAAAATGTCAAAATGCATGATGGAGATTATTCTGTTCTGCTTAAAGAAATACTTGACTTAAATATGGGTTTCCTAACAAAAACAATGTAATAATTACACACCCATATGTACTGTATATGCTAAATTATTTATTATTAAAATAACATCTCAGAATGTTTAAACACAGCTCTGTCATTTTTTACAGTTCTTTCCTCTTCTTCTACTCCAGCATATTAACGTTAAGCTCATCACACTCTCTCTGACCATTGCAGGCCTACAGTGCCGCCTTGCAGACACAGTGGCAGTGGGTGAAACAGCTTTGCGTGTGTGTGGAGCAACACCTCAAGGACAACTCTGCCTACTTTCAGGTACTACGTCTTTCAGCTTTCTGTTTCAAATGGCCACTCATCCATATCTAAATGTTTTCCTCACCGTGGTGTTTTTACTCTGTCTGTAGTTCATGAGCGATGCACGGGAGTGTGAGACATACCTGAAGCAGCTTCACGACACCATCAAGAGGCAGTACACATGTGACAAGAACAGCAGACTGGGCAAACTGGAGGACCTGCTGCAGGACTCGATGGTAAGGGCTGTTAATTAAAGACACACACACACACACATAAACACACACACACACTTAGTAGTACGGTTATAGACAATATAGAGTTATACTTTTAAATGAAATCATGTGACTTTTCATTTTTCAAAAACAAGTTATATTTTATACTTAAAATCCTCAATAATCAATCCTCATTCCCAGCTACGTAATAAATCTGTACATTTTAACAAAAACTGAGGCCGGTAGAGTTGGAGCTCCTGGCCTGGTTAGCACTCAGCAGATGGCACCACGATAGAGGCGTGCCACAGAGCGGGCATGAACAGTGGGTATTTCCTCTAAGGCCAAAAGGAGAGAGACTGTTCTGGCACTAGATATACAGTAGTGACACGCAGACAGTCCACCATAATCTGTTTTGCATCTTTGGTTACTGCTGGAGTGGTTGATTTACTTTTTTATTTCTGGACAAATAACAATTGCTTGCATCAAAATTGCAATACGTGCTGTGTGCAGTCCTGTTTTAATTCATGATGTGAGAGGAAGAGCTTTTCCACTGTATTTCATATGGTTTACTGTTTAAAAAGTGTGATTTTGTTGAACATGTTGTATATTTACACATTTTGGATTTGGGGGTTAAAAACCTGTCCAATTAAACTACACTAATCCAGTTCTGAGTGCAAATCTCTGTAATGAAGAGGTTAAATCTGTGAGACAGATTCCTCCATGCAGCTGCCTTCAATTTTCTTTGTTTTGGAGGCAACATAAATTCACCACTTAGAGATTTCCTGCTCCCATTTCTCAAAAACATGCTTCCATCTTCGTTAGACGGCGTGGAAGTAATTTCCACCTCTGCTTACTGCTCCTGCCTGTTTAAAGCTGTTTCCCCAGCAGCGTTAGTGCTAACCCAGCGTTAATGCCCATGCACTAAAACCGCTAGTGAAACCCAGGAGCGGGGTGTAACGCTATTAGCACTTCCTCACTGGCTCTACTCTTCGCTGACCCAGCGCACTAATGAATCTCTAATGAAGCCTCAGTCACGCTCAAGCCGGAGGAAAGCTGGAATTTTGCTCATTATTTATACTAATGCCTTACTGGGCTCAAATGGTTGAGACTAAAATCCTATGCTAATGTTAGCACAGCGATGGATTCTCATTGACTTTGGACCGCTGAGCAGTGAAAGACATTAATCTGAAGTCGTGACTCCTTTTTCAAGAGTCCGACATGCAGACTGATTGACGCGCTTCTCACACATTGTTTTTATGACAGGAGGAGAAAGAGCAGCTGATACAGTACCGCAGTTCGGTGGCCAGTCTGGTGGGACGGGCCAAGACAGTGGTCCAGCTTCGTCCACGCAGTGCTGACTGCCCCCTGGGCACCACAACACCAATCCGCGCCATCTGCGACTACAGGCAAATAGAGGTTTGGCACACATCCACCTCACCTTAACTCACTTGTCTTGCTCTGTGTCTGTTCTCTACATCATTAAGAACTGTGTCGTACTGTACTGTTTGAGGAAATACAGATAAATTAGACGTTCAGCTCTGATCCTGAATCTATTTTTTTGTGATATGATAGAGTACTTGTCTCTTGTATGTTTCCACCCTGCCCTGCCTGCACCCTGCCCTTAACTCCCATTGGTTGTCCAAGTCAAGGCACCAATGAATCACACTCTCCTGGAATCTCTCCCATGTCATATCCGTAAAACTTTCTGAAAGTGCTGATGGGAAAATTATTAGTGCCAGTGCCAGGTCCTTCAGGACTCTATCTAGGAGGTGAACGCTGCTGTGAAATTGCAGGAGTTCAGGTTTGCTGACCTCCTGTCAAAGTTGCGTCACCTTCGTAGTGCTCTAAAACAGCTATGACAGCAGGCCAAGTTTAAAAAGGGAACATCTTTTTCTTCTAACCCTCCAAGCGGGTGAAAAATCTAGAAATGCTTTTCATTCCTCCTGAATTAAACATCACCATCTACAAACATGCAACATCATGAACAGACCAGCATGAACGTCTCCGTGTGGGCAGGTTTGGAGCTGGTCTGTATTTCGATGGGGGCGGGGTCAGCTAAGGAAGCTGAGTTTCTGCAGGTAGAGGTGTTGGTGAGGCCAACAGGTGGCGCTGTGCGGGTGACCTTCCGATCACGGGGTGAACGCTCTAACCGTTATGCTCGCAACTGACCCTGCTACTTGTAATTTACACCCATATTTACTGATAAATCGAGTTTCTTGGTATAATGCAGTGGTTGAGCGTGCGTGTTTGCATCTGCAGTGCAGTGCAGGCCGATGGAGGTGCAGTGAATTCTGATTTAAAACTGTGATTTACCCTCATGCTGTATCATACTTCCGTTCACACCGGACACGCAGGCATCCACATTGCCCATGTGTGAGATGAAGACAAAGCCATAGTTCACCTTCATTTTTATTCCAGTCCGTCAGAACTATTCAGACGTGCACCAGCTGTACCACCTTTCATCTGTTTTTCAACCCATAATCACATTTATCACGCTCGGGCTGGGTCTTAACAATGCCCAAAAATAATCTCTTTTTCCCCCTTTTCCCTTCCCCCTTTCCTCCCACCTCCTTTTCTCTTCATTCCTCCTATTTTACCCCTTTTCTCTTTCCTCCCCGTCCTCCTCCTCCTCCTCCTCCTTTCCTCTTGTGTGTCTGCGGGGCTGGCAAGGCCAATGCTCAGGTACTACTGCAGAACATTCTGATTTCCTCTGCCCCTGCTCTTTAACCTGGCTCTGCACACTCAGTATAAACCTTCCCCGTCACCCTCACGCAGTGACACACTAACTCCTTGTGGGTTTATCTCTGTTTTGTCAGAACACAATTTGCAGATACAGTCCAGTCCGTTCTAAAATAAAATTGCAGTTTGTAGGGGAATAATTGCAGCAAGAGGTTAATCAAATTTCGTGTATGTTCTCATCTTATTTGTAGGGTGTAGTCTGTGCAGGGGGCAGGGTGGCAGAGTGGGAGAGACGCTAGGCGATGCACACATTTAACCTCCCCCCTTAAACCCCTTTACCCCTTTTTCCCCCGCTTTTCCTTTTTTGGCTAATTTACTTCCAAATTCAGTTCAAGACCTAGCTGAGTAGCTCATAATGTGCTAGACTAGTTTAAACTAAACATGGCACGATACCACTTGTTATGTCCGATACCAGTATTGTAAACGTGGATTTCTGCCGATACATTACAAATCCGATACAGTCTCTGAGTCTTTTTTGAAAACAGAAAACCGAAAATAATGCTTTAAAAAATGTCTGAATACATAACTATGTATAACTAGATTATTCTGCTATGCTTAAGGAAATATTTGACCTAAATACTGTTTTCTTTACTAAAACAATGTAATAATTACACACTCATATGTTTATGCTAAATTATTTATTAATAAAATAATCCCAATCCCAATCCTGTGGGATCCCACAGGGATTGCAAACGAGAGCTGGTGTTATAATTGCGGTATAATTGCATGATTTGCTTTTGGGGTTGTAGTGCATTGTGTTGCTGGTTCTGTTCATTGTTATATCAATATGTACAAATTAGCACGAAGGTCGAACAGTAAACCAGCTTTACCGCAGTGCCACTTCCCATGCATAAACAATTAAGCGTCCGCACATTTACGTTTCAGCTCCATCGATTGACCCAATGCCACAGATACCCGATCCAGCTGTTTGAGTCGCTATCCGACCGATATCCGTTCCACGTATCAGATCGGTGCCATCTTTAGTTTAAACAGGCATATATTAGCTCTTACTGAATGACTAGAATACACTGCAATTCTTACCGTAGTCCCAGGGAGACAGGAAAAACGATTAAAACATCATACTTTTCCTTTAGTTCCCCATATGAGGCCCATTAGCATTAACCTTTATTTCTTATCATTTCTCTGTGTTTTACTTTTTAATCCACATTTTTCATTTATGCCTTTCTTTTGTTTCATTTTTCAAAACTTTCTCCCTTACCTACTGCCACTTCCCTCTTCTTCCTCTCTCTTGCTCTCTCTTTCTCCCTCTCTCTCCCCAGATCACTGTCAATAAAGGAGAAGAGTGCGTATTGGAAGATAACTCTCAGCGAACAAAATGGAAAATCATCAGTCCGACAGGAAACGAGGCCATGGTGCCATCCGTGTGCTTCACCGTTCCGCCCCCCAATCAGGAGGCCATTGACACTGCCAGCAGGTAAACGCCACGTTCTCACACAAAACATTTACAGCATTTTTGCAGATGCCCTGATCCACAGCAACTCATTACAGGAATAGTGTCTCTCGAACATTTGCTACATGGTTAAGTCAAGTGTAAACCAGATTGCCCTTGTTTCTCCTGTTTGTAGAATGGAGCAGCAGTATCAGAACGTCATGTCTCTGTGGCACCAGCTCCATATGAATATGAAGAGTGTTGTGTCCTGGCACTACCTGCAGAAGGACATCAGCAACATATCATCCTGGACTCTGGACACGGTCAGTACGATGAAAATTGACACCCGTTTTCAAGATTCTTGATGTATGAAAAGGCACATAGTGAAATGCATGATTTATGCATTTTGTAAAACACAAACCAAAGGTGTTTTATGAGTAAATTTGACTCCCTTAGCGATCTGCTGCAGCACTCCATCACCCAGATCACTCTGTATCCTATACACATACAGCTGTGGGATGGCCTATAGGAATGAATCAGGATCTCCTCTAACTGTCTGGGGTACCTCTGTTTCCATAGGTACGCTCCCAGTCTCCGTCAGAAAGGCAGCAAACCCTGGACCACCTGGACGCCCACCTGGCCGACTTCCTGCAAGACAGTCGAGAGAGCGTTCTGTTTACGCCGCCCGAGATCCGCGAGCTGGAGAGAGATGCAGAGAAGTGCCACGAGCACTGCCGGGCCCTGGTGACTTCTATGGAGACAGGTAGATGGTGCAGCCCTGTGCTTTGTTGATTGTTGGAAAGTTGTTCTCACGATTTCAACAATGTTAGCGGATGTGAACTGTACCCTGATCATTCCTAAGACAGATTAAGTTAAAGAAACCATAGAAGAATATAGAGATTTTTTTCTAAAGACATAAACATTTGCTAGGGTTAGACGAGTCTCCGGATGCTCTTGTCCTGCGTCTTCTAAATGGACTGTAGAGTTCGGATCAGCTCTCACTTTGCTCTTTCTTCTTCCAGTGGAGAAGGACGAGTCTGTGTCCCGCTCCTACCTTGCCGAGCTGCAGAGCATCAAATCTCATCTGCAGGAGGCGGAGCAGAGGCTGATGAGGGGAATGCAGACTTCGCCCCCTAGTGGCCTGTCAGGAGATAATGCAGTTCATATAGCGGAGCAAGAGGTGAGCCGTGACTGGTGTAATAGCACCCTCTGCTGACCAAAGCGGGACACTACAGCACAAGTTGACTGAGATGACTGACATTCTGTCGTTGTTGTGCAGAAGCTTCAGCAGGATTTGAAAGGCTTGCAGTCTGACCTGGGCAACGTATCCCGTCGCTGTGTGAGCTTCTTTGAGGAAAAGCCTACCTCATCCAGCGTGCCTCTGCTTCGCTCTGAGCTCAACCTGGCTGTGGAGCAAATAGAGAGACTCAACTCGCTGTCCTCCGTTTATCTGCACAAGTCAGTATACACTGGGAGGGAAATCATAAATCATAAATATTTTATCGATTCAGTGGACACAAATTCAGTGTCTGCCATTATCACAACATCTGCTACGACATGATTTTGATTCGATGAATCAAATCACTGAATCGATGTATCATTACCCTGCTAGTACAGACATCACCCACACTTCCTCTGGATGCCCTTTTCTCTCGTTTCATTTCCCCTGGCTGATGTCTTCCCCAATTTTTCTCAGGTTAAAGACGGTGGACGTGCTGATGAGAAGCTTACAGGCGGCCGAGAGTCAGGTGAAGATGTACGAGAGTCGACTGAGCGAGGAGGACATAGTTCCTGCTGACACGGCCGCCATCCAGGCCTTGAGGGAGCAGCTCAGGGTGAGTTGCTCCGACATGCAGGGACACTCAGTTCCTGTTATGTCATCTTCATCCTTCCTTTTCTTTCCTCTCACTCTCTCTGTCCAACCGTCTATTTTTTTTTTTTAATAGAAGTGGCATTCTGAGCTGGAGGAGCACGATCACATCTTCCTGTCCCTGAGCTCGGAGGTGCAGCTGGCCCGGGAGGCTGGTAGCCAGCTCAGCCAGCTGCACCCTGACCGCAGCCCTGAGGTGGACCGTTACCAGGAAAAGGCCCAACAACTTGCCGAGAGGTGGAACGGAGTTCGCAGGCAAATGGAGACACGGTGAGTGTTTTTGATGGCTGGAGAGGCAGACATGGAGGATGAACGGAAGAGAGAGAGACGGAGATTAGGTTTTCACCTAATACAAAGCCAAAAATAAGTAATTTTGTTGCATGAAAATGTTGAGTGAATTTATCACTGTATAGAACCGTTTGATAACAAACAAAATGTGTTTTATGTCCCGTAGGCAAGCAGATCTGGAGGTGTTGGGTTCAGTGCTGCAGCAGTACAGAACGGGTCACTCTGCGCTGATTCGCTGGATTGAAGAGACCACTGAGAAACAGGAGAACACCCAGCCTAAGCAAACTGACAGCAAAGCCCTGTCTGAGCAGCTCGCCCAGCAAACGGTGGGTCACCACGTTAAGAATTTCTTATTGTTTATATGTTTCTGTTTCTGCATACATTTGTTTATTATATGCTTTCGGGAAAAAAGTGAAAGTCTCCAGGCACACTCGTGCTTGTTAAAGCTGAACTGTTTGTTAAGACTTGGCTCATATTACATTTTTCGAAGATGCCAAGCAAAACTAGGGGTGGGAATTTTATTAGCATCAATGCCATTCTCAATTTTGCCTGTCAATCCAATTCCTTATCAATTCTCTTATCGATTCCTGAGTAGTTTTTTGAGTGTGATAAAAGTAGTTCTGCACAGTGTTCTGCACCAAAAGCAACCACCCAAAATGATATGATGAACATATTTATATTCAGAGGTTTTTTTTTATGCAGAGACATTATATGGCTTAGTACTATGAAGAACAATAAGGTTAGTGCAGGTGGAAAACTTCTTCATCCGTTTGGAATCCATCTGAATATAGAATGAAATGATTTGATAACAAATAATGCTTTATTTCTTGTTTACTCCCAACATTATAGAATGGGGAAAAATTCTGATTAATGGAGACTGAAGAAATACTGAAGTTTTGGCAATATTTGAGCATTTTGCCTTTAACTCCTTTTTGACTCATTTCTGGGAGAGAAGTATGTTTTTGTCATGAGGGCATTCTATATGAGAGCCGCGGCACAATAGCGCTGTGGACGTATGTTGAGAATAATTAAATATCAAGTAAATGGCTGTACTTGGAAATACAGTCAGAGAGGCCAGACTGAGATGGTTTGGACATGTCCAGAAGAGAGACAATGAGTACATAGGTAGAAGGATGCTGAGGTTGCAGTCACCAGGCAGGAGGCTGAGAGGAAGATCAAAAAGGAGATTTATGGATGCGGTGAAAGAGGACATGGAGTTAGTTGGTGTGAGGGTAGAGGATGCAGAAGATAGGACTAAATGGAGACAGATGATTTGCTGTGGCGACCCCTGAAGGGAAAAGCCGAAAGAGAAAGAGGAAGAAGTAAATGGCTGTACTCTGAATAGAACGCTGGTTGTTTTTGTTATTTATCAGCTATATTTATCAATATAAGTTTTGTATGTAGTAATATTAACTGAACTGTAACGTTTTAGTGAATATTGGACTTCCTTGTGGGTGTTGTGCGCGCTAACAAACGCAGTGCGTGTTTACCTTGCGAAAAATATCATTTATGCATCATGATTCCTCGTGGTTGAAGGTCAAGTCGCAGAGAGTTTGACGTAAAGCACCGCAACGCAAAACTTAGGGAAACCTGGAAAATGTTGTGGTGGGAAATGAGAGAATCGATAAGAAGAATCGATAACGTTGGAGGTGTACAGTTCTGATGGAATTGAACACTTGGAACCAGTTCTAAGTCGGGACTGGTTTTCGATTCCCACCCCAAAGCAAAACAATAGTAAAAATCTGCAAAAATTTAAAGACCTGAAGTTAACGACTTCAGATTGGAGTTCAAGTTTGACTGCATGATTTATGTTTCTTTCTTTTGTTGGTGAAATCCCACTTTCATTGTCATTTGGGTAATATGTCAAGCCCGTGTTTCTATTTCCATGACTTACGCTCATGGTCCAGTTTGGTGTTAACCTTTAATATTTGCCGTAGTCTTAACACTTTTTAATGAACTGTCTAATCCACAGGCTTTGGTAGCTGAGATTGAACAGAATCAAGTCAAACTGGATGAGTGCCAGACCCACTCTAAACACTACTGCGCTGCTGTCAAGGTAAGCACTCTTTAGAGAATGGATTGACTCAGCTACTGTTCTCTGTTTTGGCAAGCACTCGTGGAACAAATTAATCTCCCAAAGCTTATCTTCTGCATAAACAACTGTTTTCAAATGGTTCATAAACTCACGTGTCCTTTCTGTCTTATAGGACTACGAACTGCAGCTCATGACCTTTAGAGCTTTTGTGGAATCGACCCAGAAATCTCCTGTGAAACGGAGGAGGATGCATTCTTCTTCAGATGCCATAACACAAGAGGTGGGAGAGAAGTGTCACATTTAAATGCTGCTGATTTCTCAGTAAACTTAGTCATTTATTCCTGACTTACATTTACAGCATTTAGCAGACGCTTTTATCCAGAGCGACTTACATTTCCTAATTTCAGGGACAGTTCCCCTGAGAGCAACTTGGGGTTAAGGGTCTTGCTCAGGGACCCAATGTTGGTAACCACCAACATTCCTACCACTAGGCCACCAACACCCCTACGTAGTATTAAGTGATGAATTTCCTGGATTGCCCAGTAGTAAGAAGTGGAGAGATTAATCCCGGCTGCTCTTATTTATTTGCATGTGCACCGAAGAGCCACACGTTTTAGTTGATTTTGATGAATCGTTTGATCTGTGTTAGACCAAAAGAAGAATGAACAATGCTCTTTCTGCTCTTGCAGTTTATGGATCTGCGAACTCGCTACACAGCTCTGGTGACCTTAACTACACAACATGTCAAGTATATTAGTGATGCCTTGCGGAGACTTGAGGAGGAAGAGGTAAGATTTTGTAATAAACATTTTTCTATTTATATATGTATTAGGGCTGCAAGTTGATATCGCGATGACGATACATTTTCGATATATATCGTGCAGAATTCAGATTTATTGAATTAGCGCTCTTAACCACAGTCATTGTCACAAAGCACTTATAACCGGCCTTAACCCACCAACAAGCAAGCCTGAGGCGACAGTGGCGACACGGAAAAACTCCCTCTAATAGGAGGAAACCTTGAGAGGAACCGGACTCGGAAGGGGACCCCATCCTCCTCTGGGTGACCGGGCGCACGAACATTTCATACACAGCAAAAATTAGTTCAAGATGAATCGTTAGTCATTTTTACAGAAGTAAAGATATAAAACTAGTCCAAGGCAGCCCTAATATGAATGTCTATATACTGTCCCGCAATTTGAACCCCCAATGTTCTATCACCACCACAGGGTTCCTGTCATTAAGACCACAGCCCCACCACCGTGGTGTTTAAAGCCCAACTGAAATGCTTCTCTTTCTCTTCCATCCCAGAAACAGGTTGAGGAGGAGAGGCAGGCCCGAGTGGGTCAGGTCTCTGAGCTGCTGTCTTGGGTTAAAGGCATAAAGAACAGAGCTTCAGGACCAGCCGAGTCGTCGCTAGCTGCCCAACAGGTACTAAAGACTTTTTTTGACATGTTCATTTGTCATACATGTTAACAACACAATGAAATTCTTATGCTGTGGTCTTTTTTAATAAACTACGTCCGTTTTTTTCTGACACAGCAGCATCATAGTATTGGTGCTCTGACAGGTTTGGTAATCATGTTTGATCTCCTTCTGTAGGCCATCAGTGAGCAGCTGGCCAGCAAAAAGGACGATGTGGCTGAAGCAATCAGGAGCACCCAAGTCTTCCTGCTGTCCAAACAAGCCAGCAAGTGAGTGTTGACCGACAAAAGCACAAAAATGCAGTGCAGGTCGAGAGCTATTTAGTGGGCAGTCTACATAACAAAACATGGATACAGCAACACAACAAGCAATGCAAGGAGATACACAACAAACAGCAGTTAGATTAGAGGGGCAGTTGGTAGCGTAACGGTTACTGAGTTGGTCCCGTAAGTTTGCCGGTTCAAGTTCCGCAACGGTAAAGGTACCACTAAGGTACTCACGAGGAAGGTACTACTAAATTAATGTAACTGTGCATTACTAAGTTTCATGAGTACCTCAGCGATACCTTTACCGGTTCCAGGATTCGAAGCGGCGAATGCACACAACTTTATCTTTAATTCAAGCTTCCTCTGGACATTTTTTAAAAACATGAAAGGGAATTTCTTTGCCTTATTTGCATCGGTTTGTTTCACTCAAGCTGCCACGTGTATATCGCTAAACTGTGGGGATGTGGTTAAAAGGGTCATTTTTCTCTGTAATAAATGCTTACAGGCATGTGTCAAGTAGAAACATGTCAAGTATAAACCAGGCTTCAGTCAGATAAACATTTGCACTGGAGACAACAGTGGAAGTTTGGGCCAAACCTAGTCCATATGATTAATTTGCGTAAATAAAGTGCATGTGTTAACGTGTTTACATCCCCAGCCGTACTTAGTATCATGATAAGTGGTGTTTGGCAAATAACGAGCACAGTAGAAGATTTGTGCTTTGTTAGATATTCTCCAGTTAAACACACACGGCCATGTGACCTTGTTGCGATTGCATATTTTTAGATTGTCTTCTGAAGAACGTGCTCAAGTTACATCGCAGCTGGATGAACTGACCACTACCTACCGCCAGCTGTGCGACAGCTCTGCAGCACATCTCCAGCAGCTGGAGGAGCAGCTGGCCAAAGAGGAGAAACGAAAGGTAAAGTCAGGTGATAAGGGCAAGGTCACCACAAACGCAGTGCCGAGTTCTGCCAGAGCGAGCTTAAAAAAACCCAGAAATAGCTTGCTTCAAACCAACGCTTCTGATGTGTGTTGCTTTAAATGGTTGTCTTATGTTGAAGCTTTAAAGTTGCTCAGGAAGCGATACAAACTTGTGTTTTTTATTTGTGTGTGAGCGAGAGAGACCGCATGGTGTGTTCCTCGTCTATTATAGTATCACCACATCCACCTCCATTCGTCTCAAGTGTGATTTAACAGCATTATTTTAATAGCATGGAGTGAATTCCTCACTTGCTATTCACAAGATGCCTGTCATCATATCACCACTATCACTATCATCATCATCGTCATTTGCCATCTTCATCAAACACATTGGCTTATTGCTACTTATTGGCCTTATAGATTGAAGAAGTAGAACTTTTAGTCTCATCGTTACACACTGTTTCATAGTGTTTCAAGTAAACATCTTCAGTTGTCATGCACATAGTGCTTATGTACAGTTCTGTACATAATTATTTTGGCTCCACACATGTAGACATTCTTTTTTTCATCCGCACCGATTGTACGAAAGGTAAACGTTCCCACAATGACGCATGCAAATTCTTCACAATGTATAACATAGAAGAATTTGGTGAAAATGTCTTCGTAACCACACATTCAGTATTATATGACAGCGTATTAGGGCCATTGTAGATTAAAATTCAGAGAAAACACTGAGATTCAAGTCATAGATTTACAAGAAGCAAAAGTCGGATATTCTCTGAGATTAAAGTGGCAAATTTATGAGAGAAAAACTCACAGATAAGAAAGAAAAAAAAGTCACATATTCTCAGAGATTGTGAATGTCCGAGTTTTCTTCTTGTAAATTTACGACTTTAATCTTGTAATTAAAGTTTTTTCTCCATTTTTCAAAAAAAAATCTGAAATGGCCCTAATACGCCGTCGTAGTATTACCTGTCTAAGGAGTGATGTTTGTCTCTGTGTATGTGTAAGAGAGTGAGGGTGCTGTTGTGTTACAAAGGACAAGGTTCTGCAATATTTCATACTGACTTTTATAAGTGTAACTATATTTTTAAGACTTGATGTAGTTTGACACCAGAGGCCGGCTATGCCTACCACCACCTGTTTGAGCATGATGTGTCGGGTTCACAGCTTAATGCACGCATTTGCGTGTGTGTACGTTTGTGTGTGTGATATATGTGAGATATTGTCTGTCTTGTTTGTCTTTAAAACAGTAATACTGTGTAATCTTCAATCAGCATTTTGCTTCAAAATCACTAACAGCTGCCGGGAGAGGGCTCTTTTAGATTAGCAGATTAAAGGAGTAGCAGTCACATATGGGTCATTTCCAGTGTAGTTGTCAGTTACTTACAGGTAAGTCGCAGATCTAACAGAAAGACAGGGAGGAGTAAGTAAGATCCTGTAGATACACTATGGGTACCAGATTGAAACAGATGATTACACCAGTTTTTGGAGATAAAATGATCGCACGGTTAGGGAGCAGTCGATCCCCGGCAGCGTCTCAGGCAGACGGAGTGTGGCATGCCGAACGCTAACAGCTTCTCACCTTGTTGCACCTCAAACTGCCGAACCGCCGGCCTATCTGTGTGTGTGCGTCTAAGGACCCACCCCACACGGTAAGTAGTGCTCGCTTTCTCTCTTACCGTCGCTTGACTTGTGATGTGCCTCTTTCTCTCTTTTCTTTTTTGCTCTTTGTTATCACTTAGCTTATTTTAGCATTTGAGTTTTATTTTTCTGCTTTAGAAATGCTTCCCGCTTTTGTCGCCACGTGCCAGATTTCTATTTTGCATTAGCTTTTGATTTGATTTGGGATTGAACGTATATTTGATTTGTAAATAATAGAATGTAAACGGGCGCTGACATGGGGATGATGAATTTAATTAGATAATGCCAGTATGTTGCTTTTGCATGCAACGGTTATGGGATTTTTTCTGAACTGGTTTTATTTTACAATCTAAAAAGCTATAAATTGTATCTTAGTTTTAAGGTGTCAAGAAAGGATGCTTAAACTGTATATTTCTATTTTCAGGGCTATGAAATCATCGCTGGAGTTATTGACCTTGGCACTGTGGAAAGTTTTCCAGTTTTTCAGGCAGCACGTCGTGGCCTCATTGACCCAGAGACCTGCCATGTGCTGTTAGAGGCACAGTTGGTCATGGGTGGTCTCTTGCAGCCTGACTCCACTCAGAGCTTATCTTTAGAAAAGAGTTTTGCCTGTGGTTTAATTGACAGTCGCACCTACCATTCGTTACTAGGACTAGAGACTGCCCTCCATCTTGTTCAGAAATCTCAATTCAGTAAGAGTCAGTTATCACCTGTTGTTGCTGCTATGGAGGCGGGTCTCATAGAAGAGGAAATTGGACTGCGTATTCTGGAGCTGCAGTTGAGTACAGGATCCTTCTGGGATGCCTCTTGTAATAAAAATCTTGAAGATGCAGTGGAAAAAGGCCTGCTCTCGGTTTCTGTGTACAACAAGTTGCATCCTCGTCTCGATCGGCGAGAACTCATTGATCCCAACACGGCAGAAAAACTGAGTCTTTCAGAATTACATCAGCGGGGTGTTTTCAGTGATGAGACTGGCCTGCGACTGCTCCCTGTCAGTCAGCAGTCCAGGGGAACAGTCTGCTTACGATCCGGCAGAAAGGTAGGCATTTTCCGTGCAGTCCAAGAGGGACTGATTGATCAACAAGTCACTATTCGACTTCTGGAGGCTCAGCTTTTCGCAGGAGGCATCACCGATGCCCGTTCAGGTCATCGGATGACAGTCAATGAGGCTGTGCAGCATGGCCTTATAGATCAGGATTTGGCGTGTGCCTTACTTACTCACCAGTTGCAAGCAGGAGGGATAATAGATCCAATCAGCGGAGATCGTCTGGAATTAGATGAAGCCATCCAGAATGACCTTCTCTCTCCTCGAATGGCCCTACGAGTGCTGGAATCTCTCTGGGCTTTTGTTGGCATGCTGTGGCCAGAAACGGGGGAGCTGCTTCCTATTACAGAGGCTCTGCAGCAAGGTGTGATCTCAGGGCAGCTTGCCCGAAAAGTGTTGAGTAAACGGCATTCCGTCAGAGCAGTTTACTGTCCAGATAGTGGACAGGTGGTGCCTTTGGGCCATGCTCAGAACATGTTGGGCCGAGAAACAGTTAAGATACTTAGAGAGACACAGGTTCCAGATGTTCTCCCCACTTTGACCCAGACTGGCTCTTTGAATTTATACCGATGGGGCACCTCCACTTCTTCACCGCCACCCTCCTCGCCCCCCGCTTCACCCCTACGCCTTCGCTATGACGCTTCAACAGTGGAGGCGATCAAACCAGAGCAGCAACCTCAGCAAAATCTTGTGTCTTATATAATGACGCACAGCTACATTAACGCTCACTCAGGAGAACGTCTGGTCCTGCTGGAACCGGAACAGAAATTTTTTAGTGCATCTGAGTCAGTGAAAGATCAAAACGCATCTGCATTGCACGTGATAGAGACTGATGATAGAGAAGAGCCTGAGGATAGCAAATCATCCGTGGAAGCACAGCAAGAACATTTTGAAGTGTCTAAGGACTGGCAGGAAAGCCAAACTTTCAGTGAACGTACAGAGGACAAACAAGAGCATTGTGTCTTTTCAGAGGCACCTGATCAACCTGTTTCTAAAATTGGCAGAGAAGAGGTAGTTTATAGAGCCTCAATTAGGGTTTCAGAAGCAGATTCAGATATAACAGACATCTCTTTTCAAACCAAAATTACAGCTGCAACTCAAAAACAAGCAAAAGTATTGCCTGAAGATCAGATTTTTGACCCGATGAAAGTAGTGGTAGAAGAACCAAGTAGAGGAAAGATTCACCTTGGGTTGACTGAACCAGTCAACTGGTTAATTGAACCAGAAACTGGGTCGGAATTTGAGGTTGAAATGTCCCAATCAGAGCAGTTTGTGCTGGATCAGAAACAGTTAGACGGAGTGAAGGAAAGCCATGCTGCCGAATCTTCATTTAGACATACTGCAGATGATCAGCCTGAAAGCAAAGTTGACAATAATAATGTGTTGACCGGGGAAGAGCCAGAATCAAAAGCTATTGAAGGCAGGGATATAAAGAAGCAAGTCTTTGATGTAAGCAAGCACACAGAGAAAACAGACACTTCAAAAATTGAAAGGACAGTTTCAGTGGAACAGTGGGATGAAGATGCTGAAATTGAGCACATGGCGAAAGAGTTATTGCAAGGGGGTCTTTTGACTGAAGGAGGCCAGAAGATGCTCCTGGATGAAGCTGCATCCCTGGGTCTGATTCCAGGTCACACTGCGGTCAAAGTAATGTCAAAAGCAGGACTTTTTGGTGGTTTCATAGATGGTCATTCGTGCAAGTCACTGAGCACTGAGGATGTATTGCAAGAAGGTTTATTGGATGAAGATTTATTGAGTAGTGTTCTTCAGTCTGAAAAGTCTCTGGCTGGTGTAATTGATGTGGAACGTGGTCAGATATGCTCACTGAAGAATGCTGCTCAAATAGGGCTCTTAGACCCAAACACAGCAGTTCGACTACTTGAGGCACAGGTTGTCTCTGGGGGTGTTGTTGACCTTCGGAGGGGCAAGAAGGTTTCAGTTACCCTTGCAGACAATCTTGGACTAATAGAGAAAGACCAAAAGGAGGAGTTGCTTGCATTAGAGAAATCATGTCGTGGAAAGAGGTCTGATCCACGTGCATCACACACAAAGCTGAAACTGCAGCTGCAGATGAGTGGTGTGTTGGATCCCAAAACAAAACAGCCGTTATCCATTCAACAGGCTGTTCAAAAAGGCATCGTTGGACAAGAAGAGGCACGGGACATTCTGTTGCAGCAGGTGGCAGAAGGGGGAATTGTTCACCATGGATCTGGTGTTCGTCTCACGGTGACTGATGCAGTACAAAAAGGCCTTGTTGATGATTCGTTTGCACCCAAACTGGAAGAGCTTGAGTCCTGCCAGAGGCAGAATCAGTTTAGTACTGATCCAGACGCTGCCGTTCTCCAAGCGTCTGCAGGCTTTATTTATGATGATGCTTCAAAAAGCAGACTTACACTGACTGAAGCTGTTTCACGTGGTTGCATTGAGAAAGACACTGTAAATAAAGCTATGTCCTCTCCCATAGTTAAAACTGGCATTTTGGATCCTCACAGTGCTTGTATTGTTTCCTACACAGAGCTTGTGAACCAGTCAAAGATTGATATTGAGACTGGTCGACGATTTCTCGAAGTGAAGCCCTTCAGAGGTATCCCAAACAAACAAACTGGTGAAATGATGACCGTGCCAGAGGCAGTGAAGTCTGCTCAAGTGGATCCCATTCCAGCACTCAGAGTGTTGCAGAGTCAAGCAGACTCTGGAGGAATCATTGATATTTCAAGTGGAAAACGACTGCCTCTTCCAGAGGCTGTTGATAAAGGTTTTGTTGATGAAGGTGATGCTAAAGTCATTGCTTCAAATCAGTTGTTGAAAGGTGGACTGATTAGCCTTATCAGTGGTGAAAGGGTGTCAAGTCTTCAGCAAGCTGTTCAGGAGGGGCTTATCTCTAGAGAAATGGCTGCAGAAATTTGTGATGACTTTGGCTTTATGGAAACGAACCTTCAGGAAGAAAGCTCTGAGGCATTGGTGTCTTCAGCCAGTGGTACTTGCAGTTCTCTTGCACTTACGATCGTGAAAAAGCAAGGCACAGAAATGCATCCTGCAAATTTTACAGACTCAGAAAAGTGTCCTGTAACAGTTACAGAGCGTCTTGAAGAAACTTTAGAAGCTGATAGACCTGAGATTTTACAGATTTCTCAGCACTTTCCAATACCTGCAACAGATGAACAAATCCATGTGGGTCCTTTGCCAAGTGACGTGAAGACAGAGACTGATGTATCATTGGAAGTGTTGACTCAGTTTGCTGTAAAAGCAGGGAAAAGGCTTCAACAGGCCATTGAAGAAATTCGACCTAAAGAACGTGTAGAATTGAAGTATCAGCCGAGTGAAAGTCCTGCTCAGATTCCACAGATGTCAGAGGCGGAGGGTGAGGACAGGACAAAACTTGAAACTACACCCATACATGAACATGCCCTGAAGCTTGATGTCCAGGTACAGCCAGCTTTGGATTTATTGGCCTCCAACTCAGATGCAATGCAGGAAAACTATAATGAGAGAGGCTACACTATTATCCCAGATACCTCTCGTAAACTTCATGACAGAGAAACCCCATCTGCAGAGGTAACAAGTAAGGAGTTTGTCGAGTTGCCAGAGCAGCTTACAGTCTATGATACAAAAATTATTTGTCCAAGTAAAGAGAGCATTAGAAAGGACATTACTGTATCAACATCAACACAGGACAAAACCACCTCTGGGAAAAACAGAGGAAAAGGGAAAAATAAGAAGTCAGCTAGAGCACGCACAGACAAAGATGAAATATCCCTAAATACAAGTGTGGCGTCAACTTTAGACGTTTTACAGAGCAAAAAGGTAGAATCTTTTGATGAAAAATCCAAAAAGATTGTGAGATTGGAGAAAGAGGTCAAGGTAGAGTTGGAGGTCAGAGAAGCTCCAGAAAAAAAAGTGTCGTCACCTATAAAGGACATTCAGAATGAGAATGAAAAAAGAGTTGCAGTTACTGATAAAATAGAGGTCAAAAGTGAAGATCTGTTGAGTACAGTAGAAAATGCAGAGGCTGCTCAGAGAAATGGTATAAAAGAAGTAGTAGGTGGTCAAAAATCTGTGGAAAATGTGACCTTTGACAGGAAGAATGAAGTACAGGTCAATGTTATGTCTACTCATGAGGGTGTAGCTTCAGTTGGGAAATGCATTGAGGACAAGTTTAGAAAAGAAGTTGAAGGTGTTTACAGGCCAGTTAAAGAAGACGTGCAAGTCAGTTTGGAGTCTCTGGATATGACTGTGGGATTGTCCTCAGAAGGGGTTGAAAACAAAGCAGAAAAAGCTAAAGACACCGAGCAAAAATCTGTGGAAGAGGACCAGAATATAAAAGAAGTGTCAGTCAAGGAGGTCGTTAGGCAAACTCTGGACAAACAAGATTCTTCTCCTGTAGTGGAAATTGACCTTAAAAGTGATGTTGAGGACATTGATCAAAAATCTCATATCAAGAGTGAAAATATGGAGAAAGAAAATGTAAATATAGAGATTAGGCAAACACCAGATATGGAAACAGCTTCACCTGTAGTTGCTGATATTCAAACAGCTGGTGTAGAATGTGTGAAAACAGAGACAGTAGACAAACCCAAGATGTCACGATTGCCTAAAACAAGCAAAAAAATGAAAACTCCTCAAGTGGATTTTCACTACAAAGAACAAATTGTGGAACAGAAAAAATCGATGGATCAAGTGCAAAGTACTGGAAAAGTAAATGTGGGACTAGAGGCTGAGAGGTCTGGCGCAGAGCCATTGATAGCAGTTGAGCTTAAAAGTGGCCGTGATGTTGAAGGCACTGATCAAAAATCTGTTACCAAATGTGAAATTATGCAGAAAGAAAATGTAGGTTTAGTGATTAAGCAAACACCAGACATGGAAACAGCTTCACCTGTAGTTGGACTGGAAAGTAAATCTGTTGCTGACGGTCAAACATCTGGTGTAGAATGTGTGAAAACTAAGATAGTAGACAAACCAGAAATGTCACGATTACCTAAAACAAGCAAAAGAACTGAATCTCCTCAAGTTGGTTTTCACTATAAAGAACAAATTGTGGAACAGAAAAAATTAACAGACCAACGGGAAAATTTGATGGACCAAGAGCAAAGTACTAGAAAAGTAAATGTTGGACTGGAGGCTGAGATGTCTAGTGCGGAGCCATCATTGGCAGTTGAGCTTAAAAATGGCCATGATGGTGAAGACACTGATCAAAAATCGGTTGTCAAAAAAGAGAATAGGAAGAAAGGAAAAGTAGGTTTAGTGATTAAGCAAACACCAGACATGGAAACAGCTTCACCTGTAGGTGGACTGAAAAGTAAATCTGCTGCTGACGGTCAAATATCTGGTGTAGAATGTGTGAAAACAAAGACAGTAGACAAACCAGACATGTCAAGATTACCCAAAACAAGCAAAAGAACTGAATCTCTTCAAGTGGGTCTTCACTACAAAGAACAAATTGTGAAACAGGAATATTTGATGGACCAAACGCAAAGAACTGAACAAGTAAATGTGGGGCTTAAGGCTGAGATGTCCAGCGCAGAGCCATCAATGGCAGTTGAGCTTAAAAAAGGCAGTGATGTTGAAGGCACTGATCAAAAATCTGTTACCAAATGTGAAATTATGCAGAAAGGAAAAGTAGGTTTGGTGATTAAGCAAACACCAGACATGGAAACAACTTCACCTGCAGTTGGACTGGAAAGTAAATCTGTTGCTGACGGCCAAATATCTGGTGTAGAATATGTGATAACGAAAGACCAACAAGAAATGTCACGATTACCTAAAACAAGCAAAAGAACTGAAGCTCCTCAAGTTGGTTTTCACTACAAAGAACAAATTGTGAAACAGGAATATTTGATGGACCAAGCGCAAAGTACTGAAAAAGTAAAAGTGGGACTGGAGGCTGAGATGTCAAAAGAAGAGCCATCAAGTCCGCACAGCGTCATTAGCGAAATAGAATCTGAATTCCAAAGAGAAGTGGAAGTCTCTGAAGATCGTGCTCCAGAACAGTCAGATAAGAAGAAGAAGAAGAAAAGGAAGAATAAAAAGGCCAAGCAAATGTTGGAGCAGGCTCATGGAGAAAAGGAATTGGAGGAAAAGGGGCACGAAGAGGTTCAGGCAGAGCTGAGAGCACAGGCTGATGATAACGTCCCATCTCAAAGTGAGAAACTGGATGTGGTAGTAACTGGTGTCATGGAACAGACTCAACAACCTAACCAGGTCCAAATAGAGAAGGAGGCACTGCTGATGAAGGCCAAGGAAAGCATCCTCAGGAAGGTTTTTCAGCGGGGAGTGAGTGAGAAACAGGCTGCTGAAGAGTTGGAGGCACTGCGTCAAGTGACCCCTCAGAAGAAAGCCAAGGAAGAGGGGAAAAGCTCTGAAGTCTCCTCAAATGAAAAAGAGTCAAAAGAAACACATCGGAGAAAGCAGGTTGACAAGAAGGAAAAGTTAGCTGAGGAGGACCATTTTGAACATATTGACTCAACGCAAAGTCCTCTCAGTCAAACTGCTGCGTCGATGACTCATGGAGTGTCCACCGTTTTCAGAAAGACAGACATAGAGACCCCCACTGTTGTTATGGATACCAGGACGCACAAGGCAACTCTCATTGATGATTTAGACCAACAGGTTGCAGAGAGTAGTGTAAAAGAGACTGAACGTGTTCTGCTTGAAGCTGAACGGTTGAGAGTAGAAATGGAGGTAAAAGAGCAGCCTTGTCCCCCTCCTTCTCAAACGCGTGAAGATACAGAATCACATGCTGTTGTATCAACTGAATATTCTGCAGCACTGTCACCACAGAGTGCAGCTGATATACTTGAGCAGGTCAAAGCACAGGCAGACATAATTAGCAAGGAGTCTTTGCAAGAAATATGTGTGAGTTATTCTAAAGATGACAGTGAAGCCAAAGATGAAGTGTCCCTTCAGGACTCCACAGACTCAGGACTGTATCAATTAGAGGAGGTTCTTGAGCGTGACGTTACAGAGTGTCTTGCAGATGAAGAGAAGGGAGAAGACAACGCATGTGTAGAAGATGAAATATCTGATGCACCAATTAAAAAACAGAGAACTGCCACACACATGAGCAAGGTAAGACGTTGATTTCTTTATTATTAATTAGCTTTTCTGCTTCGTTTTTACCATCGGAACTGGACAGTAATGTATTTCTTTTCTTCAGGCTTCTCTGGTTCGCCAGCAGTGCCTAGAACATGACCAGCAAATTGTGGCACTGCTTTCAATGGTGAGACACATTGAAGTTCGTCTTAAGCAGCAACAGCAACAGTCCATGGGCCGCAGTCTTGTAGCACTTAACGACATCATCAGACAGACCGAGGTAAGCCATGTCAAAGCTTAGTCTTACACACCCTCCAGGATTTTGCGATGTTGCGATCGCAGCTATTAATGCAAATTCAGCCAGTCCTCGCGTATTCATTACTACCGTGCAGTTTTGATTACCGCAACTTTTCCGCAATGTTTGACCAATCAACCAAAATGTTGAGCCATACGTCAGTGAACTCACTTAGAAGACGCAGGAAGCGTGTGTGACAAAAACGCCTCACATTTACTTTCAAAAATAACTAAATGATTAATGGTTAATAATTAAAAAAAAATTCAGCGACTTTGACCCGTGCCCGCAACTTTATTGTAACAAAATGCCTTAAAATACCGCAACTTTCATCACAATTTTTTTGAAACGCTGCTGCAAAATCAGGCATTTTAGGCCGCAACAATCTCAAAAAATCTCAAACAATCTCGCAATCCTAGAGGGACTGGTTTTAAGAAAACAGTAAAATGAGATCATAGTAAACTGATGTGTCGCCTTCTTCTGGTAACAGGTGCTCAATCTGGAGCTCCGTGATTTGGAACCACAAGTAAACGAGGAGGTCACAGCCGCCAGGCAGCTCCTGCAGTCCCAAAGTAAGGACGTCCCACCTCAGCTGCTTACAGCCCTGGAGAAGGATGTGCGGAGTTTGTCTCGTGCATTTGATGCTGCAAAAGAGCTTTCGGAAAGTGTTCTCCAGGGCATGAAATTACACCATGATGCACAGAAGGTAAAGTGCTTGCTTACAGTGGATGAAAATGCATGTTTTTGCTGGTCATAATATAGAAAATTAAAACTGAAAATCTTCCACGTCTCTTCAGGAGGCTGTGAGTTGTGAGCTTGACTCTTTGGGCGAGCGAGTGAACGACCTTCTCAGCTGGCTTAACGAGACTGAAACTCAGTCTGAACAAGAAACAGAGGAAGAGAGAAAGAATGAAAACAGAACCTTAACGCAACTTACTCAAAAACTACAGCAGTGCAAGGTCAACCTCCTGAACACTAAAAATTTCAGGTGACAGGCCAAGTTCTGTTGACTGGGTTTTCATCAGAATTTGCTTTTTACTTTATAGGAGTTGCAAGAGCATCTCACAGCTCGCTCTACTGATGTGAGCGCGTTGGCGTTTGACATCCAGGTGTTTATCTCAGAGCACGCCCAGGATTTGGCCCCCGAACAGAGCAGACAACTGCTTGGGCAACTCCAACAGCTGCAGAGGGCCTTCCACCAGGCCTCGGGACGCTGTCACGCCAGGGCTGAGGCCCTCTCAGTGCAACAAGTCAGAGAAGAGGAGCGAGAGCGCAAAGAACATGAGAAGGAGCTGGAAGAGAAGCAACGGGAGAAAGAGAAACAGTCTGCTAGGGAGAGAGAGGTTTGCAAATATCTGCTTGAGTGCTTATGGCTTCGTAACAGCATTAACAGGAACATGCAGTTGTGCTGTGGTTGATGATAAATGTGTGTTTAGGCAAGCATATGGTCTGCAAGGATGTGGTTAGACAAGCATCTATAGCATCAATGTGTTTGGATGCCCAGTAAACTGGAATTGTTGACCAGTGATCTGTGTCACAGCGATAAAATGCCATTTTATACTCACACTCTGTAAACACTGAAGGCAGTTTATGTCTTTGTATACTGGTGCTGATGTGCTTCTCAGTGCTAATGTAGTTAACATCTATAGTGCTTCTACAGCTTTTTTTAAAGCACACTTGCCACTTGCTAGTCCGTTTTGCTTGCCGCATGTTTTTTGTTTAATATAACGTGTATTAACCTGTCTGCCTTGCTCTTTCAGATTGCCGCTGAGGACAAGTGCTTGTCGCCTCGGAAAAGGCTAGAGAGTTAAAAGCAGCACTTTCTGTGATAGCGAGCTTATGTTTTCCTTTTCTTTCCCGTTTGAAAGCAAAAGGAAAACAGCCAAACTGATGAGACGTGTTTGTGTTCACACAATCTTTTTCCCCCCTTTTGCTTGACTCATATTTTGAAATGTTTGTTCAGTGTGCTTCTGTGATACCTGTGGATACATCTTGCTCAAACAGATCATAGGTTGAGGAAAAGAGTGACGTTTCTCTATTTTGGTTTAAGTGGTGTGGAACGTTAAGAGATGCAAAGAGTTTTGCTGGCATTCACTTTAGAGCGTGTGTGATGTCTGCAAGCCGAATTTTCAGTGTTAAAGTAAGCACGTTTCTCAAGCTCTTTTTCTTTGCCTCTTCCGTCTGCATCTTGTTTCTACCCCAAAACTTGCACATGTGCGGGGTTGTAGGTGGTGCAGCAGCAGAAGGAGGAGTGCTCACAGAAGCTGGAAGGTCTCACCATGTGGTTGGCTGGTGCTGCAAGTTTGCTGGCCAGTCAGAGGACAGGAGCGGAGTCACAAGATGTGGGTGTGCTTCAAAAGAAGCATGGAGAACTTAAGGTGAGAGTCCAACCCAGATTCTGACGCGGTCAAGTTGAAATATACAATCTAGAAAATATTCTGCATGTGTCTTAAATACGTCACGTTAAATAGTGAGGTCCCTACCGAGGGTTGTTCCCCGCCTGCGCCTGCAAGTTTCCGGGATAGGCTCCGGTTGCCCCGCGACCCCAGTTGGGATTAAGCAGTTCAGATCTACGCTGCAATGTTCATTCCCTCTGCTTTTAGGAGGTGCAGAAAGATCTTCAAACCAAAGGTGATGCAATGATGGAGACGATCCGCTCCGTGGAGGAGTTCCTGGCCGAGCGTGGTGAGGACCTGAGTCCAGAAGAGAGGGCCAAGCTGCAGGGGGCGCTTGCACGCATGAAGGAGCAATACCACACCCTCACAGACACTGCCCAGTCCTCGCTGGTTCAACTGGACACTGCCATCAGCACAACACTCCAGCAGAACACACAGAGGGTAATGACATTAGGAAACCGTATGAACTTTTCCATCATTAGTTTGGGGAATCTTAAACTTATTCTCGCATTCTCCTTTATCTCTGGAAGGCTAAAGCAGAAGAACAGCTGCAGGACACTCAGGGTAAAATAGACACGCTGCTGGAGGAGCTGTCGTCTTTGGAAGAATCCCGGATGATGTCACTTGAGGAATGCATTACAGATTCCGTCTCTTCCACACCTCCAGAGGGCGCACTGACTTCCAAAACTGACATGCTGAAGGTGTCGATTTAAATCTCTAAATCAATGGCTAATTTTAGCAGACGTGCCTTATTTAGTGCAGTAGTAAATAGTGAAGCATTTTTATATTCAGCCAAAAATAATAACTGGACCTAATTTAAACTTACTCATGTGGTTTTCACAAAGATTCTGACATTCAGCAATGTTTTCTTGTTTAAAATCTGTTCGGTAAGAACAGAATCCACAAATGGTGAAGAGAACTCTTACGCAGAATTAATTACGTTGTTCAAAACATTATTTTAGTGGTCATTCACAGTTGAACTCTTAAGAACAAATTCAAGAACCATCTAAATGAGGCCCATTAATTTTAGATGTAGTACAAAGGAATGCAACATCTTTATGCATTGTACCCAGATGTCAACCTGTCAGTCCACTGATATTTCCTTAAACGTTAATTCCTCCAGGATGAGCTACAGCGGTTACAAGCCCAGCAGGCTCATATCCTTCAGGTGGCCCAGACTACACGCTCTCTTCTGGAGCAGCCAGACTCTACAGTGCCCCCAGAGGAGAAACTACGCTTGCGCGCCAAGCTAGACCAGCTGCAGAGCCAACATCAGGAGCGCCTTCAGAACTGCCAGGACAGACTGAGACGGACAGATGCCCTCCGAGACGAGCTCGCCAAATTCCTCCAGGAACATGGGAACCTAGGAACGTGGCTGGAACAGAGCGAGCGAGAGCTCTGTTCCCTGAAGGAGGGAGAAACTGATGCACAGGGTCTGAGAGAGAGACTGGAGCAACACAGAAAGGTAGAGTTTGCAGTTTAGAATTTGAAGTGTTAAAATGTCCATTTAGTTCATAAAAGTGAAAAATCAGTCACCAATTCTGATTGTCTGTTACAGCTGGGAGAGGATGTGATCTGTCATAAGGCAGACCTTCGCTTCGTCTCCATCTCTGGTCAGAAAGTACTAGACTCGGTCCAGGGGGCTCTGGAGAGGATGGGTGGCTCCGATCCAGCTCTGGAAGACACACGACATCTTGTCAGTGACAGGCTTCAAGATGCAACACAACGCTACTCTACCCTACAAAGCAAGGTACGTTGACAACATTGTACTTCAACTTTACACTCACAGTCTCCAGCTTCTGTGTCGTGGCTTTATTCCTAAACTCATCTTTTAATCTGCTGCCGCCTTTATCTGCAGTCTGTAGATCTTGGTAACCATCTGTCCACTCTACTGGACCGATACCAGCAGTACCAAGATGAGGCTAGCGCGCTAGACTCTTGGCTAAGCGCTCAGGAACAGAACCAGAGCATTTTCAGCGCCAGCAAAGAGCAGGCGGACCCTCAAACGCTACAGAACACACTGAACACTGTAAAGGTGAATAGAGTTCTTTTTCTGTTTAAGGTGAAATTTTGATGATAATCTTGTTTTAATGCTTTTTTTGTTCTCCCTTAGCATTTGCAGGACGAGCTGGCAGAGCGATCTGTCCAGTTGGAGAAAGTGAAGAAAGCAGAAAAACTGCTGGTCAGCACCCAGGAGTCTCCTGCTCTCAAAGCCACAGATATCAATGCTACCACAGGTTGCTATACACCAAGCTTCTGTCCAGCTCTCTTGATTTAACATGAATCTGTTTTGAAATTTGTAGATTGTTTTAACATAAAGTTGTCATGTGCAAACATTACAGTTGTGCTGGAGAGTCGGTATGAAGCGCTGTCTGAGTGTGTGTCTCAGAGGGCGGAGCAGCTCCAGACCGCCGTTGCTCAGTCCGTCAGCGTTCAAGAGGGACTCAAAACTTTACTGGCCTGGCTGGACGGCTTGGTTTTTACTGCTGGACCAATCCAACCTACTGCCCAAGCAGTGCAAGAGGCCCTCACCCAAAACCAGGTGTGACCTCAGGAGTTACCGCCTTATGCCTTGTTCACACAACACGATTTTGAACAAGGTTTTACTTTACAATGTTCACAAATTGCATACATGATTTTGGTCTTTTTCTGATCCTTTCTTTTATCGCGTTCTACAGAAACTGCGGCAGGAGCTGTTATCACGCCAGGGCAGCGTAGAAGCCACTCGCGACTCAGTATCCAAGTTGCTGAAATCCGCTGATGCATCTACAGCCTCTGGACTGCAGGGGTCGCTGGAGGACCTGAGCAAGCGCTACACCGAAGCCCAGACAAAGCAGGCTGAGAAGGAGGCCGAGTTGCGTGGAGTTTTGCCCAAACTGGAGAGCTTCGAGCGTCTGAGCTCAGACCTCCATGCCTTCACACAGAGCCGAGAGAAAGTACTGAGCCTGGGGGGCCAGCCAGACCACAGTGTGGAGGATTACAGACGCACGATAGAGGTGATGGGGATTTACAAACATGTCATGCTGATGGAGGTGTTACTGCCTTGTAAGCGGAGTAGAGTCTAATTCACTCTCTTAACATGCTTTGGTTATAGGAAGTGAAATTGGAGTTTGGTCAAGAAGCAAGTCAAGTCAAGTCGTTCACAGAGCTTGGTGCAGACCTCAGTCAGTCTGGGGTCTTTGCCAATGCACACACACTTCTGAACTCGACAAAAGAGGTGTCTGAAGAGTTCGCTCGCCTCGAAGCCAGCATCGCTGACAGGTGCATTTGGGTGTTTTTGTTTATTTTAAAATGTTATTAAAATCTCTAGTGGCATTGTTATTAGAAAGCCGGCTCTCCTTTTTCAATTATATTCTGTCACAGTTTCATCAGGAATGTGACGCCCTGACAGTTGCGGTCATCTGCATGTGACATGCATGTCAAGACCATTAAACTTGTCATAATGATGGGACGGAGTCATGGCCAGCTCCACACAGGAAATTTATGCAAAGTGCTGTGGGTCATTCTGTCCCAATAAGACAATGAGCTATTCGTCCAACGTGTTTTTGTAAAGAAAGTTAAGGTCTGAAGGTTTCGAAAAGCCAGAGGAGAGAAGGCTTGCTGTGCAACCGTCTCTCTATAGCCTTTATGACATCTTATTTATGAGAAGTGGGATTACAGTTGTGTAACTTGTGCGAGTAAATTGAAGCGAGGTCTGTTGCGCCCTTTAACCCGAGCTGCTGGAAGCTGTCGTGTGGGTTGCGCTGGCTGGCTTAGAAGTGGGAGCGGAGCTCAGCTCTGCAAAGTGTCTCTCACAAAAGCATGCTCTGTTGTCACTTAAAATACTCACTTGTGCAGCCGTTCTCTAATAGCTGAGTGTGAAGCTGATGAATCCCAGCCAGCTCTGTGAGTTCACAGTGAGGTTTCGGAGCTGTGACTTGGAATGCAGCTGTAAAAAAAAGTTTATAGAAGTGATATTTTAAATGAAAAATGATTCCACCACATATATAAGCATAGACTTTTCCTCTGTCCAGTCCCTACTCTTGTTAAAATTCTGTTCAATTTGTGTGCCTCCTGCAGACTGAATGCCATTCAGGGCTGTGAACTTCAGCTGGGGCAGTTCCACTCGCTCGCTGGCTCCCTCCTCAGGTGGTTGCAGGCAACGCAGGAGCAGCTCCCTGCTAAAGAGTCCAACCTCAACACAGAGGGCCTTCAGAGAAGGGTCCAGCAACTCAAGGTGGGATTGCGTAACAGCAAGTGAAAATGAAATGAGACATTGGATTTGTAGGATTTGTGACGTAAAAAGTCTTTGACTCTTTTTCAGAACTTGCTTGAGGAGTGGAAGTCCAAGAGCAGCCAAGTACAGGAGCTGAACAAGAGCGGCTCGGAGCTGGAAAGTCTAATCATCACCATCACAGCTCCGAACACTAAGGCCGGTAAGAGTAGTGCTCTATGCTTGTAATATGAGTGCTGATGGCTTACACCTTGAAACAAACTCGGAAGCAATGATCCCTTAATCACATTCAAATTAGTCTAGGGTGTAATATACTGTTAACGTTCCGAAAAAGTGTGTTCGTGTGCTTGAGTGTCCCGCTTCATGTGTTTGCCCTCGTGAGCTTACGTCCGTAAAATTGGTCTCAACCCTGTGTGCGTACAAGTGCCCGTGTGTATGTGATTGGTTCATGCATGTGTGTGTGTGTAGCAGCAGCAACAGCAGCAGCGTCTGAGTGTGTGTCTCTCTCCCAGGTGTTTCCCAGCTCAATGGTGCCAGCAGCTCCAGCAGTGTCAATGGCATTCACACCTGCAAAGGTGAGCTTCTAGCAGCTTCCCTCGAGCCACTGAGCGTCACCTGATGCCCCGTGCTGCAGGGCGCTTCTTCACGTCCACGCTTCACATCATCATGCATCCTTCCTTTCAATTTCCTCCTCCCTTTTTTCCCCTGATTGATCACATGCATACCAAGGCTATCGTGCAGTGTCTTTCATGTCACCCCCAACTCGTGTTTTTCATCGTGTATTCGGATCGATGGATGTTGGCTTGTCTTTGTGCATCTGGCTTCGTTACATTGTAAACTTGCATCCCTAGAGTTTCTGAATTTGTGAGGTAGTACTGTCAATTTGAGAACTTGAATCGAAGGCAGCTGGACGTCTTTCTGGTTCTTGAAGATGCCTCAGATGTACAAGAGTGTAAAAGAAGTTCAGTCGCCTTTGATTCAAGCTCTCGAGACTACTACCGTGTCCTGGATGACTGAGAACCTACACAGACATAGTATTGTCGTCACATGCAAGAAAAACAGGAATAACCATGTCAGACCTTTTCAACCAGTGCATTCATCTGATTTTGTTTAATCCCATCATCATTCCTCTCTTCCAGACCTGACTGAGATCCAGGTGGCGGTGGCTGACGTCAATAGCAGGTATGAGCAGCTGGGCGTGGACCTGAACGAAAGGCAGAACAGACAGCAGGCCTCTCTGGAGCTCCGACAGAAAGCCAGCCAGGATGGCGAGGCCCTGATGCAGTGGCTGGGTCCTCGGGAGAAGAGCCTGGTCCAAGGGCAGACCGCTTCCCCGTCGCGACCCGAGGTGGTACGCGCCCAAGCCCAAGAGAACAAGGTACGAGGGGCGGATTACGCTTCCTATATTTGCGAGCGGTTCTATAGAAGGATGTCGTGTTTGTCCGATTACTTGGTTGTCATGTTACGCAACAGCATCTAAAACAACACGGAAAATAAGCTGGGATAAGGACTGTGATTTGACTGGCCTGAATGTAGCCTTTCTAGCCGCCTGGTGACACTCCAAGTGGTTGCATAATCGCTAATCTGACTACTCATATCTTTGCCATACAGGCCCTGCTGTCCGAACTCGCAGAGCATTCTGGGAAGGTGGAAGACCTGAAAAACACGCTAAAGCAGCTGATAAACGAAAATCCAGATTCCCCCGAAGCTGAGACTTGGAAGCAGCAACTCAGAGACATAGGTCAGTGAAAGATGATGCAGGAAGTGCAGAATGGAGAAAATGTGGATGCTGACAACTGTCTCGAGCAGCACATTTCTCTCTCACAGTGCAGTTATTGAGATTAGGCAAAGCATGTGACCATAATATGATCTTAGAAGGATTCCTCTTGTAAACGAATATAAATTAAAAATTTAAATTTGTGACAATTCCAAAGTTACGTAAGAATTATATTTAGGCAGAAGTTAGCATTAACTAGTTTAAAGCGAGGAAGCCTCACGAATGGAACAAGCGCTGGGAGGAGCTTTCGTCCCTTGTTTATTTCATATTTCTGTCATGACTCAAAGCATAAAAATTATTTTGAAAGCGAAACCAGTCCACAGACCTGGTGCCTTATTGAAACCGTATGTAGATACCAAGCCTCGTTCTCTTTGTGAGTCACTCAGAACCTCTAAATTTTCACTGTAAGTGTGTGTTTGTGAGACTAAATTAGAAGTCATTGTTTTTTGTCACTTTTATCTTAAAGGTTCTTGCTGTGGTTCCTACTGAAATGATTATTTATGGTCACAGTCTGCCATTCAGTGTACCCCAGAATGTTCGTGTTGCCATGGGTGACGGAGCATTCGGCTACCGTTGTCATGGTTTCAGTGAGCATCGTGGTTGCGTGTTAAAGATGTTTCCTTTCAGTTAATCCATGTTCACCGTTGCTTGTGCTTCCAGACTCACGATGGGAGAAGGCCAATCAGACTGCGGCGCAGAGACAGACTGAACTGGAGACGTGTGCCGACAGGCTGGGCAGCTTTGCGTCAGCGGCCAATCAACTCGGCCCCTGGCTGCGAGAGAAGGAGTTGATGATGAGTGTGCTGGGGCCCCTCAGTATAGACCCCAATATGCTCAACACTCAGAAACAGCAAGTGCAGGTGCATACATGAACACACGGAGCCGTGATCATTTGATCATTCATTTTTGAAATTTAAAATAAATCACTGAGAGAAAAATGAAATAAATTGAAGTAAAGTTATTTTCTGATTTTATATTTTGCACACACAAAAAAAGGGAAAAATGTTTTTATCAAACGCAAGAGTCTTGTGACCTTGAGGATATTGATTCTCTCTCCCTTCTTCTTTAGTTTATGTTGCGTGAGTTCGAGACGCGCCGTCCCCAGTTTGACCAGCTGACCCGGGCGGCTGGGGACATCCTGTCCCCCACTGGAGACCAGGCCTCTGAGGACAGCCCAGACATGGCAGAGGTGAAGCATGAGTTGGCCTCCATCACCCGACAGTGGGATGAGCTCACCTCCCGTCTGTCCGGCCGCTCCGAGCAGATTGACAAGGCCCTGGCCACCAGCGAGCGCTTCCAGGGTCTGCTGAGGGAACTGTCCCTCAGCGTGGCAGACCTAGGCGAGAGGCTGGATGCCCAGGCATCCCTCAGTGCCCGGCCCGAGGCCCTGCGCCAGAGACTGCAGGAGACTGGAGAGGTGCGAACTGAGCTGGAGCAGAGGAGAGGCCAGCTGGCCCAAGCTGAGCAGCTGTGCGCAGAGCTGAGCAGCATCGTGGCCGAGTCCTACCTCAGAGAAGAGCTGAACAAGAGACTGGAGAGTGTCAGCGGCCCGCTCAACAGCCTGGAGGAGAGAGCAGGTCAGTTTAGGTTTTGGTCACGATGACCTAGATCTGGGTGATATGACCTCATCAATATTTGCCCCAAAATAGGTTTTGGAAATGAATATTGAAAAAAATATATGCTTTTGAGATTTGGTTTAAATTAAAAATGAACAAATGATTTACTCTATCCTTTGGTCTGTGTGTGTGTATTTGCGCTCTAGCCGACAGCCTTTCCCAGCTCCAAGCGGCCCTGTCCAGCACGCAGCAGTTCCAGCAGATGTTTGAGGAACTCCGTAGCTGGTTGGACGGCCGGGAAGCCGAGCGTTTGGGAGGCGCTACCGATCCTCTCCCATGTCAGCCGGAGGCTTTGCAGACCCTCCTCGCCCAGCAAGAAGAGCTCCAGCGAGGCTTGGCTCAGCAGCGTGGCTCCTATGAGCTGATCCAGGCAGAGGGGGCATCCCTTCTGGCATCGCTGCCCGCTGGGGACGAGCGCTCAACCATGCAGGCCCGTCTGGCCGCCCTACGGCAGGACTGGGAGAGTCTGAACCAGCGCCTCACCGAGCAACACTCCCGTGTCAAAGAAACGCTGTCCCGGGCTCAGCAATACGCCCAGCACCGCGACGAGCTGGCTCCCTGGGTGACCGACTGCGAGCAGAGAGAGGCGGAAATCTGGCCTTCTCTAGACCCCGCTAGCATAGAAGAAGCCCTCCAAAAAGCCAGACAGCTCGGCTTGGACCTGGATCGCCGTCACCCCCTGCTGGAGGCACTGAATTCGGCGGCGGACCTGCTTCTGGAGCAGAGCAGGACAGGCGAGGAGGATGTGAGGGACGAGAAGGCCCAGCTGAACCGCAGGGTGGACGCTCTTGACGAGAAGTTGCACGGCCGCACGGCTCAGCTGGAGGAGCTGGGTAGCAGACTGAAGGAGTTCGAAGACGGCAGGCAGGCGGTGGAGAGGAGGCTGGAGGCGGCTCGGCATCAGCTGGAGGTTCAGGAGGCGCTGGGCCCGCAGGCCTGCAGTAACAAGAGTCTGGAGAGGCTGCGAAGCCAGCAGGAGGCTCTCAACTCGTTGCAGCCACAGGTTGTTTATCTACGAGATCTGGCCAAAGGGTTGGTGCAGGATGCGCCCCCGACGCCAGAGGGCAATAAGGAGGGAGGACAGAGGCTGGTGCATCAGGCCTGCGAGTCGGAACGGGAGTTTGCGGAAGTCTCCGAGAAGGTAAGGATGAGGGGACCCATTCGCTGATATTTCCTTTTTTCCCTTTAATATGTTCTTAGGAAAACTCCTAAGCAAAGTTTACGTCAAGGTTCATGAAGTGTTCTTGAGCTGCTGAACTGTTCACAAGTTTGTTTTTTAAATTATTTAAATTGTTTATGCAACTATAGAATTGAAGAAAACCCAATAATCATTTTTGGCACAGATATGCATGTAGTAAGATCTGTGTAAGATTGCTGTTCAGCGTTCATATGTTTTTAATGGGGGTGCACGATTCAGAAAATCTCATGATTCAATTAGATTCCAATTCTTGGGTTCATGATTCAGTTCAAAATTGATTCATGACTCATAAGCGATTCACGATTCAGTACACAGATGAATTTGTTTCCAGATTGCTGTTTTGCGTTACTTTTCTCATTTGACTGTTGACTCTCAGATCAACAACAAAAATCACTCTGAATCAAATGTTGATTACCAAATGTGATGCGTATGTACGCATGCTGACAGCTTTTCCTTCACGCTCACATGAAGGTGGTCCTTCTGGGCAGGTTTCGATGTTGCGCCATCTACTGGATTGACGAGCTGATCTTGTGTCAGGAAAAAAGTAAACTACTGACAATTACATTAGCTGAAAAATATGAATCGATTTTTTGTGAATGTGTGGATCGATATTAAATCGACAGAGAGAGAATCACGGTTCGATTCGATTTTTGCACACCCCCAGTTTTTAGAACAAATAAGAAAACATTGGTGAATGTCAGAATCTTTGTAAAAACTGCATAAATGGGTTATAAGAACACATTTCTTCTTAAAAACGTTTGGTGAATGAGGCTCAAGAAGTCTTTGCTTCGCCTTGACCACAAATGTCCCTTTAGCTAGAGAACTCAAATCTCAGTTAAATGAATGCACAGCAGTGACCTGTTTATTAAAGAATTTGACTTTTTGTCAAGGTCTTGATTTCTTTTCTGTCTTTACGACATGTGTCCCACAGATCGAGCAGTGCTGCACGTCCTTAGAGTCACGACTCCAGGGCGTGGGAGAGGTCCAGTCACGAGTCCGCGATGTGTTCTCCCGCCTCGCCGACCTGGATGACGAGCTGGACAGCCTGAGCCCCGTGGGGCGAGACGCCGACTCACTGGCCTCGCAGGCCGAGGCCGTCAAGGGCTTCCTGGGCCGGCTCGCAGCCCTGCGTGCCGAGCTGGACAGCCACGGCGGCGACTGTACGGCCATGCTGCAGCGAGAGGGCAGCTCCCCCGACCTCCTGGCCCTCCGGAGGGAGACGGAGGCGCTGAGCAGACAGGCGGCCAAGCTGACCGAACGGGGCCAAGGCAGACTGGCGCTCATAGAGGCGGCTGAGGAACGGGTGAGGGAATTCTACGCCAGGCTGAACGAGCTGCAGGGTCTTGTCGACCGGGCGGAGGAAGGACTGAACGCACAGAGCATTGTGGGTACCGAAGTGGAGGTCATCAAGCAACAACTGCAGGAGTTTAAGGTAGGAACCGATTTTGTTTTTCGGTATTTGTATGTTCTTTGTATGTGATGACAGATACTGTAATTGCAGCTTTGAGAACGAACGTTCAAATTCCTTTGCTTTCTGAAAAACAGCATTGCTAATGACTCATGCGAAGGCCCGGGCCGGAGACGTGTTTCAAAGTGGCCTCTCTTCTTGGGAGATTTGTCTTTTTCCCCCCTCAGCTACATTTGAAATCTGAGCGATTTTCTCTTAGACGGCCCAATTTGAATATAAACTCAGACAAGGCCTGTAATTTGATTTAAATTATACCGAATTGTGTCTTTCTGCAACTCATCATTGAGAGGCTGCGTGCGGCTGTTTGTGTTGCTGTACGTGCGAGCGAGCGAGGTGAGAGGAGTGTGTTTGTGTGTGTGTGAGGGCCACTGAGACCTGATATTTGCGTCTGCGGCTGCGTGGCTCGACGCAGTGAATCACAGATCTGCTCCTCAGTAAATCATCTCCAGTTCTCAGCCTCCATCTGGGCTCTCGTCCCAGCATGCTTCTTGTGGTGGAGGTGGTAGAGGAGGAGGAGGAGGAGGAGGAGGAGGTGTAGAAAACCATGATGACACAGTCAGTTCTGCTTCTCTACTGTTTAGAGTTTGTCCTGTTATTCCCACCCGACTGATCGATGATGACCTCCTCAAAACTCTCCCTGGATCACAGTTATATTTTTAGTTGGTCTGTCTGGTGATGAAGCAGTCCCTCTCCTGCTCTTACTCATACCCCTCCAGAGTGTGAAATGAGAGCAAGAGGGATGAGGAAGGGATTGATGGAGATAAAGAGAGGGAGAGAGGGAGAGATGCATGGTTGACGTAGGTTGGGAGTGTGGGCGTCTAGGAAATGAGTGATGTGGGTTTGAGGTGGAGAGAGGTTCTTCGAGTAGGAGAGAGTGAATCAGGGATATTTTGTTCCGTGTCTTGCTGAGTCATTGTTCCTGACAGTAGGGGGGATGCAGTAAGAGAACACCTAGATCTCTAGCATGGTGTGGTTTTTGTAGCACGATGTTCCTGCAGCCATTTGCCACAAAAAGCGTTGTGGAGCAGCTTTCGTCCCCCGGCTGCTAGGCAGCAGCAGCAGCAGCAGCAGATATAAGAGCTCATTAGACCTGTCACTGTGGTGATGGACACGGAGCTAAATCTGAAAGCAGAACTAATCACAGGAACGGGCCTCTGTTCCCACTGGCTCCACACCGGACTAGCACCAACTCGCCCGGTTGGCAGTGTATGAAACGCTCTGGCAGCTTGTCATGCTTATCTGAAAATTCACTTGGTACCCGCTAGAGCTGCGCCCAGTTTTGTTTTTGGTTTCTTGGCACTTTTTGCAAAAAGTATTTTACCAAGTATTTCACCCATGAACAAACGATACCCTCCTCTTTTTCTTGTTTTATCTTGCATTTTTCTAGTGATGCACGAAAAGGGAATTATTGGCCAGTGCCGATATCGGATATTTTCAAGCTTACATCTGCCAGATAGCAGAGTCGAGCGCAAGCACAGGCGGAGTTGATCACGTAAAAACAAGAGATTTTGCTCACCAAAGTTCCACTTCACGCTCTGAATTTTCCCAGGAAAACTCTGACATTTCTAACACAGCACCAAGTCAAGCGAGCGAGGGGGCTTGAAGGGTAGTGCACAACATTTTAAGAAAAAGTCACTTCCCGCCCTATGTGGTGTGCCGAGCCAAATAGGGCACGTGACACTCCATGTGCACTACCTAGTGCATAGAGCATGAGCGCTTTATCTAGTACACTATTGAGTGCGGCAGTATGCGGCTTGGGACACAGCCCATATGCAAGCTCACATTCGCTAAGTGAGGCAAACACGCAGTTTAGTCAGTTTAACAGTTTTTGCATGTGCAGGCAGAGTTGAGCTCGTAAAGACGAGATGTTACTCGCAAACGTTCCATTGTTTGCTCAGAATTTTGGCTGAAATTAACACCATACATTTTAAGACAGAAGGCGTGGGCCGTGTAAAATCCCACCTCAGACTTTGGACGTGCCTGGCACAAGAGCTACCTTTCTGATGTTCCATAAATATCGGCAGAAAATATCGGGCAGATCGGTCTGATGCCGATGACTTAAAAAAAGGAATTATCGGCCGATTCCGATATTATTCCCAATATTATGGCGCGTCCCTACATTTTTTCACATTCTCCTTTTTCTCTTTACTTGCACTCTCGTTTCTGGTTCTAGATTTTCTGCTTTCTAAGATTGCTCTCAGATTTAGCAACATGATTAATGACACAGTCTGCTCGTCTGCCCCCTTCCCAGAATTGAAATAAGAGAACAGAATAAATAAAAGGAGGTCTGCTGAAAGCCTGAATAGTTTGAGGGGCAGGTCTCAGCGGAAGGACAGGGGCCGTGGAGGAGTGTAACAGAGCAGTGGGCCTCAGATCAATACAGGGGGAGAAAGACACTGGTGTTAGTGGGGCTCAGCCAGCACTGTATGTAGAGCGTGGAGAGACAGTCTGTGCACATAGGGGTATTTTTAGGAAGCGCTGGAATAGGGTCTCGCACATTAGAGACGGGGGGAAGGACAGAGAGTCGGGGGATGTAGAGAATGTTATCTGTGATCTTCTTTTACCCTCCTTCTACACTCGTCTACACCTCCTGCTTTTTTTTCTTTTCAGCCTTTTCCAGGACCTTTTTCTCACACACTGGCTCTCACAGTGTCCCTCCATCATCCCTCTCTCCCTCCCTCCCTCTCTCCTCATTCCCCCGTTCCCCAGTGCCCCTGTCCCACTTAGTAATGAAACGCATGAAGGTAATTTGGGGAGCTGAAGAGTCTGTCTGCCATGAAAAAGGTCCCCCCTTTTCCCCCTTTTCCCCTCCTCTCCGTCTGCAAGCCAGACTCCATTTCATAGTCACCCAATCCAAAGTAATGATGTCATTGCTGAGTTTAGAGGGGGGGGAGGCACATAAACCCAAATGAGCGAGCAGGACGTGTCTGTGTGTGTGTCTGAGTCCTTGTCTGTGTGTCTGTCTCTGTTTTTATGCAAGAGACAAAGAGCGAGATGGTGTGTTTGTGTGTGAGCTCTGCGTTGGGGGCGGCTGGTAGTCCGGCACAGTGGGATAGGAGGAGAAGGTGTCGGATTAGTCAGTCTTATTGTTTAACTTATGAATACTGTGCACACTGAGGCATTGTGGGAATGATTGAAAGGGGGTGGAGGTATTCACACTTGGGTCCAAACTCAGTGAGGTGGCTTAGCAGCATCTTACAGTGTGTACATCTTGGGGTTTTTCCCCCCCCTCCCGACTAAACATGTGTGTGTTCCACAGAGTGTTTTAGATTCCAAATGTATTAAAGTGTCTTTTTAAAATCGCACATGTTCTATAGCTTAATGTAGACACAGTAGGTGTGTGTATACTGGGAGTGTGTCCACAGGTTTGCGTGGAATGGATATTTCTAATTCCAGGTTGTTTGGAGCGGTCGGAATTTCAGCTGTCTCCCCACCCTCGACCCCTCAAACGCATACACACACACACACACACACGCACTTGCATACAGGGTGTGGCTTTCTCCCAAAAATTCCTGTGCCCTCTGTCTCTTTTTGTGTCCCTACATCCCTCTGCTCTGCAGCAGCTGGGTCCTGGGAGATTTGGGTGGTAAGACAGAAGTGGAGCCGGTGGGGGTCCCTCTCCAACTGGGCATTCCTGGGCAGGGCTGGTAGAATGAGGGGAATAACTTCTAAATCAAGCCAAGCGCTCCACACTGTCCTCACCCTCGCTTCCTATATCTTCACTCCCTCTACACAAACTTTCCACTTCTCTCTTACACACTCCTCCCTATTTTTGTCTGGTAGTGTGTGTGTGTGTGTCTCATCTTTCTCTGTCTGTTTGACTAACATAACAAGTCCAATGACCAAGTCAAGGCCTGTGTTCCCCCACCCCACTCCACCCTGAGCCCCCCAGAGTTTCCTTCGACTCAAGCTTCCCATGGGCTCGCAGTTACTTAAAATAGTTATGTGCAACATTTACTGAAATCTGTTGCTGCTCCTTGGGGGATGAAATGAATTTTGATCTGTATGGCTGGAGTGAATGTTGACTGAATGTTATCTTTATGTGAGGTAAACACAAGTCTCTTTGTAAAAGATGTGAATTTTATGACGACGATGATGATGATGATGATGATGATCGTTATCAGTATTGGTGGAGTGAATCTTAACTGAATGCCTTCTGAATGAGTGACTATAATGATGTCCTTTCAAAAGATGTGAGTTTTATTTTATTTATTTCTTATTTCCTGTCCTAATTTCTGGATACAGTAGCAAAATGTAACCCCCTTCTGAATGAGTGTTCATTTTTCAGAATGTACTGCAATTCATTGTTGGCGTTAATCACCCAGCAGACCGAAAATTTTAACGTACTTGTTGTTTTTCAGTCCCTTTTTCCCCTGTTTATCTTAACCCCAGTAAGTTGATTAGATTAGGATAACGTAATTAGCCGAGGCTGATGACTTAATTTCTCTAAATTGACCGTGTGCCTGAGCGGGAGTGTGAGAACGGGCTCGGTGCGCATGTGTGGATGCGGCGTTCCTCGCTCTCCTCTGTTTCTCCCATTGCCTGGTATTGTTTCAGCTGTTGTGAATTACTGAGGCATTCCACAGCATAGCCCACTTTTCCCTCTCAGCCACTCACAATTAGCTCACCAAGTGAAAGAAATGTAGGACTCTAAACAAACTGCGTGGCCCTCTTGATGTGTGAAAATAATTGGCGCGATAACAATCAGTGTAATGACCGTGATTTTTAGCGTTGGCATGTGGAGCTGTGCCTGTTCTGACCCTTGAATTTATTAGACCCCAATGGGAGCCCCTTTAAGTATTGCAGTGTCAGAAGAGTCAAGGAATAAATGTATTTTTAATACTGTATTTGTTTTTCTAGATAGTTTCTCATAGGGGTTCAGGGTTAGTTTTTTAAACTCATATATAATAATTTTTTTGATAATTCAGGGAAATAAAACTAGGAAGTTTCATCTCAGGTGTCATGGGATAGTTCATTCAGATGCTGTGGTTTTTGGGGCTTAATGGGAAGAGCAGACTGTCCTGCTTTTGAGACTTTGCCTTCCTGGTTCTGCTCAGTGTCTTTTTGTGCCAGGAGCAGCAGCGAACAATGCACACATTGAAGGGCTCAGGTAAAGCCTGCTGGTTAATCATAAAACTACTGCTGAGAAGGAGAAAAGAGAGGGAGGGAGAGTGCCTCCGCTGCCTAGATACCGCCAGGAGAGGGAAAGAGCGAGTGAAAGAGGAGGAGTGGGGAGCTTTTGAGAGAAGACACGAAGCAGGAGATGTGTAATTTTGAGCGTCTTCTCAATGTTGATGGTCGTAAGCAGTGACTCGACTGGGAGACTGAGAGAGTGGCAGAGGTGGGGCAAACAGGATCAACAGGTGCTGCACATGAACAAACACACTGCACCGCAGAGTCAATACCGATCCCCCAAACAACCCCCACCCCCTTATGCTCACTCCAGCTTAATGGCTGTTAATCTGTGGAACGGCTCAACCGAACTGGCAAGGAAAAAAGCAGCATCATTCTCTGCCAGTCATCATCTGTTTAGGGGATTTTGGAGCTGGAGCCCGCCCTCTTCCTGTCTGAGTCAAGTTTCTGACTCTTTAACTAGCTTTGAATGGGCAAATGAGCCGTCACTGGCTGACTGCAGGAAAAGCCGGAGCGAGGGGAGAAGTCAGCAACCACAATTTTTGTTAACTAAATTAGCTTCAACAGGCTACATTGCTAAATACAGATTTAGTTTTGTCTGAGAGACTTTTTCCCAGTCCTGTTGAATTTTAATCAATCGTTTGAAGGATAAATGTTTTATTATGTGTCATTCCTCGCTCCGTGTATGCCTAGGTAGTAAAATCAGGGAAGTGATAAATTGTGGCCGTTGAATGTGTGGTCACTTTGGATTAAGCAGGAGTGGGCGAGAAAAAGAGCAAGCATGAGGTCAAGGGAGAGACAAACCCCTTTTGTTTCTGTAGGGAGGTTTGCTTTGGAAGGAGGCATGACAGCTGCAACCCAACTGACAGAAAGAGAGCAGGGAGAGTTTAAAAAGAAAGACAGAGTATTTAACTTGTTTGACATGCAGGCCACGAGCGGTGTGGTAGTTCACAGAACAACTGTGCGTGTATGTGTCTGTGTGTGTGTGTATATGTGTGTGTGTGTGTGAGAGGCAGAGTGCACCAGAGAGTTAGTGGGAGGGTAGGAAGGCAGGCATGCGTTAGTTCAGTGACTGCTTTCTGCCAGAGCGTCTTACACAAACTTCAGCGCTGACCGAATAAGGGAGGGCAGGAACAGAAAGAAGAGGAGAGAGAGAAATAAAGCAGTGGTGTCTGTGGGGCAAGAGACCAAAGAAACCTGGAAAACGTCATCACACATCCATACTTCTCACACTTCCACACAGGTCCATCGGCTACTTCACTGAATAATCATTTTTATTGTACAGCATTCTGAAATCCCTTGTTGGCCCCCCTTATACCCTCCCACACACACACACACACACGGCCCACTGTTTGTGGCTGGATAGGATTTCAGATGAGTAGAAGATGGGAATGCGCAAGTGGAGAGTGTGAATATCACTTTTGTGTGTCTCCCTTATTGTTTTATGCAACCGCAGGCTGGCCATTTAAAATACAGGGAGCAGGCAGTGAGCAGGGGATTATCTTTACCCATATGATGGTTTATTTTGGATAGAGAGGGGTAGACATTATTGATAAGCCTCTATTTCCTGCGTGCTAGAGTCCTCCCCTCACTCACCAACAGCCCTCCCTTATTTTTCTCTTTCCATGCTCTTCTTCTGTCCCACGCTGGGTCTCTCTTGTTCTTTGTTTCCCCAGAGTGTTTGCCTACGGTGTAAGCTACCTTGTTCTTTCCCCTTCTTTTTGCATGGGAGTATCAGTTGGGATTACAGAATAATGACAAATATAACCTCAAGCTAAGAGTTTCAGTTTTTCTTAAAACACACTTACAGTGCAAAATAGGAATGAGTGAAAGTGTTTTTCACTTTTATTATTATGCTGAGGTTATTTTGCAGCATTTTAAAATAGTGGTTAGTGGAAGCTGATCTGTTCTTGTTACCCAGTAATTTTGCAGAAACACTTCAAATCCCCGGTTTAGTCACTCCCTCCGGCACAGTGGCCCCTCCTCCCGACAGCTTTATCTCAGACTCCCTTTCTCAGCTCGGTCTTCTGTGTTTTTTTGGAAGAGGAAACCGGCATGATTGGAGCACTTCCTGTGTTTTAATACCCGAGCAGGAAACAGAACAAACGGAGCTGGATTCAAACAAAAACATCGGGCGAGAGAAAGAGAGAGGGAGGCGGTAGTATGTTAGTGAGAGAGGGAGAGTGTGGGTGAGCGAGAGAGAGAGGAAAAGTGGGAGATTTTTTTAGCAGCTGCAAACCATTTCAGCAGTGCAGTGGCCTGAGAACAGAGACAGAGAAAGAGAGAGCAAGCAAGTGAGAGCCTCCGCTAAAAGAAAAGAGGAAAGAAGAAAGCTGGAAACGTGTGTGGAGCTTGTCCTGTTCTCATGCGTGGCGCAGAGGAGGAGGAGGAGGAGAAAGATAGGAAGAGAGGCACCGTGTCGGGGGATTGTCTGGGAAGCGTAGTGCCCCGAGTGTAAGACGGTGTGTGAAGCTGGGTTCTGTCTGAGTCTCTGCCCCCTGGACACAGTCCCAAGACTCGCCACTCTGCACCGGCTGGATCGGGCTGGAGCCCCTCACTCTCTCCCCTTTTTCGATCAGCGTTTGAACCCTCCTGGACATGGCTGCCATTCGGATTTACAGGATTTCCTTCATGTACTCGATGAGAGGAATATAAAAGGGAATAGCATAAAAGGAACGAAAAGCTGTTTTTGTTTTTTTTGAACGATGAAAAGGATGTTTCATTTAGATGCCATTTGGATTTCATTCATTTAGATTGCCTAGTCTCTGCCACTACAGGAAGGAAGATAATTCAAGTCTAAATTTGGTCGCTCTTCCAGCTATGTACCATTACTGCAGCTTAATAAAGGATTAACAGCAAGACAACATTAATAAAGAGCAGTGATGGTTCTTTCTGAAGTGTGAGTCTCTCATAATTTTATGAAACTCCTATTCAGGTGAGGCGTGTGACTGAACACCATAATATTAATGTGGAACAGATGTATCACGAATATATTTTTAAGGGAGTATGAATGTGCGCTTGAAAATGCGGGAAGGCGAGAAACAGGACCACTCGGTGAACAGTTTTGCATTTTGCCCTCCCTACATCTTTTTATGCAACAGAGTATGGAGTTCTCACCTTAAAAGGAGTCTTACACTGCTTTGGCTGCTTCTCTCCAAGACTGTATAAGTGTTTCAGACTTCTCACCAAGCTTGTTGGGGGTCAGTGGGATACAGAGGGAGAACTGAATGGAAGTAGCTCCACGGAAGTTGGAGAAAGGATTGTGAGAACTCTACATGTTTTGAAACTAGGGGATTTTACTGTATTAAAAACATAAAGGGAACAAAAGGTATGTAATCTGCATGAGATATTATCACTCCGTCCTGGACTTTGGACCTCTCAAACAGACAATAGCAGTTTCCCCGGTTTCCTCAATGACTCTAAAACAAAAAGACTCGTTAATATGTTGCAGGATACGTGCATCTGTTGGACTGAGAGATTTTGCTCTTACGTGGTGAGATCTTCAAGAAAATTATTTGTTGGAGCCAAGAGCTCTGACCTTTCTCTGCATGTGGAAATATGCTCTGGACTATAAGCATTGTAAGCAGTTTTACTGAAATAATTTGGACACAATGTTTTAAGAACCTGACTTGATCTTGAGCTTGAAGATCTGACCCGATTCTAATTCCCACACTAGACCGGCTCCCATTGGAGGCTTTGTTTGTGGAATAGTGTCTGCCCCGTCCCGGCCCCTTGAGGGCGCAATTCTACGGGATGGGGAAGCCTCTGAGCCGACCAGACTGCTTACGGCAGAACCCAAGATGTCTTGGGAAAGGCGATGATGAGGAGGCCTACATCGAGGACTGCTATGTGCCTCAGCGGTCCATTTATGACACTATGCGAATCAATGAGCAGATTGACCAGGGCTCTAAGATAAGCCAGCCTTCCCGTAGCACTTTGGGCTCTGGAGGCGAAGGAAGTACACTTTCTAGTAATGGGACCTTAGGAGCTGACATAGGGGGAGTATTTGTTGCACGAGTGGGGGGCGCTGATGTAGGAGTAAAAAAGTTAGATGAAAGAGTTATTTTTGATGCTCTCAAGCTGACCAGTGACCTTAAAAGCATGCCCTCTGTGGGTGGGGGTGGTTCAAGTGTTATTATTCCTGCATCAAACTCTGCTGCTGTTGGTGCAGCTGTAGTGACCAAGAGGCGGCATCATGGTGGAGACAAAAAAGACAATCCAAATCGGCGCTCCTGGAAAGCATTTATGCCTCCCACTTATCCAGAGTTTGCCGAGCGACTTGAGCTTACACCTGCTGAAGGTGGAGAGAAGCGTTTGTCTGGAGCAGGAATTCCAGTTTCTCCTCTCCATCCTCTACCCTCCCTACTCCCTGCCTCACCTTCTTCCACTTCCACCCCACCCCTTGCTCCATGCAATCCCTCTGCTGTCTCTTCAGCTGGCCCTCACACCACTCCTGTCTCGGGCTCTCCAGCTTTCACGCCGTCCATGAGCCCCGCGCTGCACCACCCGCCCTGTTCTGTCAGGCAAAAAGAGTCACCCCAGTTGCACTCTCATCACCCAAAGCAGATCAAACCTATGACTACTATACCTTCTCCTTCTAAAGAATCTTCTTTGCAGAATGATCCACTCATCCAAGCCAAAAAGGACACTGCAAGTTCTTTACAACCCAGCCCTGGTGTCCACAGACAGTCAGAAAAGAAGGGAAGTGAAAAAAGCAAGCCGACTGTCACACCCCTACTTTGTATCAGAAGTGTCTCAGAAGAACAGCCACGTCATTGGGATGTTTCTGGGAATAAAACATCTGACTCTGAACAGGATTCACCACTTCTGGAGTACGATCAGGACACTGCTCCCCTAATACCTCCCAAACCTGTATTTTGTCCACCTACAAAAGCTCGTACTTGGCCTCGTAGTATGAGAGGAGGAAAAAGAACAATAGCACATGGAGTTCTTCACAACTTACCAGCTCTTCCACCCTTACCTCCTCTGCTAGGAGAGGACAGCGATCTGGATGACGAGTCATTGTACCTGCTGGACCCTCCCTCACCTTTTCTGCAGGAGGGAGGAGAACTGAGTTATGGGGGTCTCCCACTTTCCCCATGTCTCAGCCAAGAGGGGGGTGAGGAGGGCCTGCTGGGTTGGCCTCCTGCTACTGGAGAACTTAGAGAACGGACTGCTTCAGAACTTCGCTTTGAGGAGGATGAGCGCAGGATTCTGGAGGAGCTAGAAGGGGAGGAGAAGGAAGTGATGGAGCTAGAAAACAAAGAGGAACAAGAAAGACTGGAGATGGAGGAAAGAAACTGGCAGGCAGTGTTGAAGATGGACAGCCATGAAACAAGCAGTATTTCTTGGGAGACAGAAGGAGAGGAATCTCAGTTACAGGAGTGGGAGACAAAACAGCTGAGTTTTTCAGCGCACAGTTCTCTTCTTACTCCACCTATAGGGTTTGGTGGTTCAGAGGCAGCCAGTGTTTCTCCTTGCCCCAGCTCAGAGGCAGGTTCAGATGACCTCTTTCTGGAGCTTGAGAGACAGTGTATGGAGGAAGAAATAGATGAGGGATCTAGTCTTGAGCCAGCTATAATATCTTTCCCTAGTGAATCAGAGGATGCTTGTCGTACTCTGCCTAGAGTAGACGAAGAAGAGGAAGACAGGGAGGATCAAGCTGAGGTCAAGAATGCGGAGGCACATCACACAAAGGACACTGATCACTTAAGTAACACAGATTCAATTCAGACTGAGCCAAACGCATTGCAGATAGTTCAAACACTGTCTAGTGTAGACACTGATCTTAACCAAAATTTTGCTGCTAGTGAAAGTAGAGATCAAAGTCTGTTTCAAGACAGTGATGAAAATGATGCCTTACATCAGGAAATTACAGCCTCCGTACCTGATGTCGACCCTTCAGATGGGATTTTGTTAGAATCTGACTCCAGTGGTATTCAGATGTCCCACCTGGACCGAACTGCTTTGTCAGATATTACACAGGCTGACTGTGAAAGGCAAGGGACTGATTCTGACCTAGGAAGTGGAGCATCATCAGAACAAGAGCAGGTGGAAGATGAGGAAATCCTAGACAAAGAAAAAGTTGACTTTGACTTGTGCTACCAATTCATTCCTCCAAACCTGGATAGCCTCTATGTTGAGAAAACAGACTGTCTATCTGAAACGCATGAATCACTTTTAAAGTCAGAGGACATCATAGAACCATCTGATGAGAGTTCTGAATTGTCTAGTGACAAAGAGAAAGAAGTTGAGAGTGACCACTGTCAGATAGTATCTCATGAAGATCTGGAATCTGTGCACGTCTTTGTGGAGATGATCTCTGCTCAAGAAGGGACATTGTCAGTTTTAGAGACTCAGAAAGAACTATTTGGAACTGCTGAGAATCTTCAGGATGACATACCTGTAACTGAGCAGGAGCCAATAGATGTGAGTGAGATAACCACAAGTACCCCCAAATCAGATGTCTTAACTGTTTTTGTTAGTGCTCCCTCAATTTCTAGAGAATCTCCTCCCCCCTCCCCATTGCCCATCTCAACTGAAAAAGACGAGTTAAAGAGGGAAGATGGCAGTGAAAGCACTAATTCGGATGCATTTGTTGCCACTGATAGTTTTGTTTACCTTGCCGTGGCATTGCCACCACAGTACTCTCAGGAATGCCCACCATCACCTTTAGCAGAATCCACTCCTCCCAGTCCCCTTCCAAAAACTTGTCCTGATTCAGAAGAGGGGGCTTTCCTCTCCTCTGATAGTTTTGTGTATCTGGCTGCTCCTGAAAGACTGCCTCTGGTTTCTGATGGGGGTTCTGCCTGTGAGGATTGTCGAGATTTGGACTCTGAGTCTGAAGCAAGCCAGTCAGGGGTGGAGTTTGTTCTTGGCTCAATGACTGGTGACAGTGATTGGGAATCGGATGTATCAAGGCCAGATTCAGGGCATCCATACCAAGACCAGTGGGAACAACTTGAGCCGGGTTTTTTACATGGACTTTTTAGTGAAAATCAATCTGAACCAGTGACTCAGGGAAACCCTGCCAATGTCTATGAGGTCACTTGTGGATCAAGGCCGCTAGATGAAGAAAACCCAATACCAAAGTGCTTCAGTACTGAGGTAGTGTATCTCCCGTCAATGCATGTTGGTTATCTGATGCTAGAAAATGTTCCAGTTTGTTTTCTTTGGCCCACCTTATTCACAAACACTGAACCAAACTGTCTTACAGACTACATTAGTAAATATTCTCTGTGTCCTACTTCTTTTTTTGCTCAACTATTTGTTGTGATCTCCTAGATCTTCAGGCCTACTGCTAGGGGCATTTTATAGTGACATTTAGTGCAACACTTAGAAATATTTGCTCTGTATTCATATTTCATTTTTGTATGGCTACACATAGTGTGTATTTCTGATCAGTTCTGGGAGCTGCAACACTATTTATTTTATTTCTTCAGTGTATACTTGAAGAGAGTAGTGCAGTGCAGAGCTGTTTGATCTGCATTCAGTTAGCACCTTGACCCGTCCTTTTTTGGTCAGAGTGCAATGAATGTGTTTATGTTTGTGAATTGTTTGTGTGTTTTAATGCGGATCTCATATTTGAAAGCAGCATGTTCTTCTGGTTTACATAATTTGTTGGCCTGGAACTGTTTCAAGGTAGCATCCTTGCTTGTAAAAGGGAACATGTCACTGAAAGCACTTATTCTGTGTACACAAAACAGTTTCATGTACTTATGTGAAGGAGACAGAGTGGGGCAAAGATGGAGGCAGATTTGCCTAAACTGTTCAGGATTTATGACATAGTATATATATCTGTGTTTGGCAGTTTATCGTGCTTCTACGCCTGCTCTCGCGTCTGCTTTGTGTCATCCGTGGCTGTGATGTAGCCCTGATACGCTCCCTACTATTATTACATTACTGGTTCCATCAGCAGCGTTCACAGACCCCAATCGCTCACCCGCATCTCATTTAGCTTCAATGCTCAGCATGGGCAAGTGCTTTTCTGCAGAGTCACTGACCCTCTTGTCCTTAAATCTAACCAAATGCAGGACCCTGTCAACCATGTTGAGGAAGGATTATAATTACTGAGAGGTCAAGATGGATCAGCAGGCAATTATTATGTTTTAAACTCGCAACCACTTTTGGTAGGAGGGCGATTAACAAAAATGGTGAACTTTCTGTTAGTGTTCACCTTATTTCTCCTCTGTCTTTAAACTCCTCTGCCTCATTGCTGGACCAAGGCGGTGTTGTAGAGATAAGGAAGTGAAAAATAAACACTGGACTTTTAAAACAAGCTGCGGTTGCCTGTAACACGCGAACACTGTCGAAAGTTGTTGGGAATATAAATAGCTGATTGGAATGTGCCAGCCCTATCAGTGGCCGAACTTACCCCTGCTGTACCAAAGGGGAGGTGATCACAGAATTCGGGGGAGATGTTTGCTTATCTGCTGTGAGACAAGCTCTGCAAAATGTTGGAGTTAAAGTTGCATTGTGGGAATCATGTTTTGCTCACTTGTGTTGAAGAAAGAGGCTCCAACATGAACACCTGGTTGTATTTATGATGAGAGATAAGAACTAGAGAGGCGTTGAAGGACAGGCTGGGCGTCTCTTGTGAAACTCCTAGCTGCCTTGCAAAAAATTTACACAGATGGACACGGTTAAAGGTGAAGCATTAAAGAGAGGTGTGTCTAACAGAGAGAAGCAGGCTGGCAGGAAGAGAGCGGGTATTAACCCAGGCACATTTGATTGTTTTGTTAACGATGCCTCTGAAAGACAGCTTGCGGGAAGCACCTGTGACAAAGGAGGGCAGGAAACAAAAGGAGGGCAGGGCTTCAGGCCCAACAACTGCTCACTCTCACTGCTGTGTGTGGAAAAAAATGCACAGATGCACACTCACCCAAGTTCAATAATAACAACGGGTTCATGCCAGGTTTGAGCCAAGTAATTACGAGTCTAACCTTCTTAGTTCAGTGCTACTGAATAAAACCAACTGTCTAAAAATAATTCCCAGGCAGTGTTTAGGGCAGAACTGAAACTGAACTTGGCCAGGATTCCATGAAAGGAAAATTAAGGCGTGAAGTGTAGTTATGAAGGAAAGGGGAGTGAGTGAGAGGCATAAACAAGGGTTGGGGAAAGGATGAATGGAGGATGGTTAATGTCAATACTTTTGACGCCAAAAGTATTGATTTAATGTTTTGTTGTCTTGTAGTGTCATCCCTTGAGCGAGAGTTTGTTTCGTTCATGTAATTCATACCTCACTGAGCTGCTTTAACATTTTGTAGTAAATATCATACTAAATAATTATACTTATGATACATATATCTTTAGTGAGAACCGAATAAATGTTTCTTTTTTGAGACGGAGAAAAGCAATTTACGTAAGTCTTCTGCAGCTTGCCATTTGCTTCATACTGAGGCGTGGAGCCCGTGCAGTATGGACTTGTGGTTTGGGAGAAAAGAAAAGGCTGGAATGAGTAGAGATGTTGTGGGCTGGTGTTAGGTGGGAAAGCGGCCAAAAGCGAATGAGTGATATGAAGGAGGACAAAAGAGGACTCCAGCGAAGTCATAGAGAAGAAACAGGGAAGGAGAGGAGATGAGCATTGAGGGACTCTGCATGTGCGATTGAGCTGCCGGCTTGTTGGCTTGGTTCAGGGAGCCGAAAAGGAATGAAAGGCATCTGAGATATTTTCCAGAGCTCTGCCTCAAGCTCGAGTCAAGCGCTTGAAGCCTTCCCTGCCCAAAGCTGGACTGACAATGAGGGATATGGAGAAAGGGAGGGAAGTGAGAGAGTAAGACAGGGGAAAGCGAATTATAGAAAACAGACAGAGAATAAGTTCATATTTAACTACATTTGTGCTCCTCCGGATCAGATTTAATTTTGGGATGTAGGATGAATATTGCCAGATCGTAAATAGATAAAGTTAGTTGAACGTCTGGCTGGATGGAGTTATTTCCGTACTTGTTGTCATAAACTGCTGAAAGTGAGTCCTGGCAGGATTTAGGAAATGGAAAGGGGTCTAAGTGGACAAACAAGCAAAACAAAGGAATGTCTGGAAGGATACTGTAATGCATAGACAAGAGAGGGTCCAACTTTGTCCGACTCGCACACAAACATAAACACACACACACTCTCTTAAGTGCACACCATTGAGGAGAGGGTGGAGAGGGTCAATGTTCTACCTCATTGTTATTGAGGCCGACAGACATCCTGTTTAAAGCAGGAATGACGCCCCTCGCCACAAAGCAGCTGTGTCTGAACACACACACAAACAGGATTTTCCTAGTACGGGGTAAATACTGATTTATCTATTGGAATGCATCAAAAATCCCTTTACGGTCTGAGCATAAAAAGTTGATGCATGTACATCAGTTTCATGAATGAATGTGATTTTTCGTGTTCTTAGCTGAAAGTGTGTGTGCAGTTGTATGTATGTACATGCTGAGATGAAAACTTACATGCCTAGATGGAAGAGAATGTTTATTCTTAGATGAAAGCGCGTCTCTTCAGAGCTCCTTTTAGTCTCACTTTTTCATGCTTATGTTTCCCCATTTTCACAAGGACTGCTCATTGTGGTGGAGATGGGTGTGTCCTTGGATGCTTGAATCTGTCAGAATGATTTCTTAAGAGAGTCTCTGTGTGTTTTCTGCTTTTGTGAACCCTGTAATGTTACATTACTTCAGCTTAAGGCATGTGTTTGACTTTGGTTGCAGGGTTAGACACAGGGCCGGTAAACGCTTTCATTTATCAAATGTCATGCCACCATTATCATGTTGCTGGCACGTTGGCGCAGCCTGGATCTGACAAAGCCTGTTCTGTTTTTTATTATCCAGTCCCCATTTACCCTCAAATTTTAGATTTTTTTCCTCTCTTTCTTTGCTGTCCCTCCAGGCTGTGGAGCGGGAGCAGGTTGACATCATCCAGCCCAAGCTGCAACACGTGAATGCCGTGGGTCAGGGACTGATCCAGAGTGCCGCCAAACACACAGACACCCAGGCTCTAGAGCATGACCTGGAGACCACCAACCTGCGCTGGAACTCTCTCAATAAGCGGGTGAGACTTTTACTCCAATATTATGTTTGGGTTTATTGGTAACCTAATTCTACAGCTGTTACAGCAGTCGAATTTGTATTGTGTGTATTTTTAGGTTGCTGAGCGAATCGCTCAGCTGCAGGAGGCCCTTTTGCACTGTGGTAAATTCCAAGATGCTCTGGAGCCACTGCTCAGCTGGCTAAGTGACACAGAGGAGTTGATCGCCAACCAGAAGCCTCCATCTGCTGAATATCGAGTGGTGAAAGCACAAATTCAAGAACAGAAAGTGAGTTTTTGAGTGTATACAATAGATTTTTTTCTCCATAAGACAGAATTTGCACTAAATATCATTTGTTTATGGTGAGAAACACATAAATTATCCAATAAGATTAACAGTCAAATTTTCTTGCCTGAAACAAATAGAATTGATACAAGAGCATGTGTTTTGTGCTTCTCCAGCTGCTGCAGAGGTTGCTGGATGACCGTCGGGGGACGGTGGAGATGATCAGGGCGGAGGGAGGGCGTATCGCTGCCACAGCAGAGACTCACGACAGGGAAAAGATCCAGAAACAGCTACAGAGCCTGGGAGAGCGGTGGGCAGACCTGCTGGAGAAGGCCAGCAGCAGGTAAAAGTGCTTAACCACTGCTTTCACCAGTAAATAGTGCACAAATTTAAACCTATCATATGTAACTTCAGCTGTCTGATCTCACAGCTAAAATGCGTAGAGTATAAAATAAATGTTAGCCAAGTGGTTTCAAGACAGTTACATGTGCATTTTCTTGACTTGAGTTCAAACACCACACACACAAACACACAGATTGTCACTCTTACCTTTTTGCCCCTCTCTCAGGCAACGTCAGTTAGAGGAGCTGCAGGTTCTGGCTCTGCAGTTCCATGAGACCGTGGAGCCTCTGGGAGAGTGGCTAAGCGCCACAGAGAGACGCCTGAGCTCCGCCGAGCCCATGGGAACCCAAACCGCCAAAATCACCCAGCAGATCAGCCGTCACAAGGTACTGCGCTGTTACCATCGCTGGAGTTTAGTGTTTGGGTAACAGAGAGAAATGTTTAGACAAATCACTTGGCAAAAGGGCGGGAAAGCGTGTAGATATATCATCGAACATCCTTCCCGTTTCATTTTATTGCTATGATTTATCATTTGTCATTGCTATGATTTGACATTTTTCAGATTCTCAGATTTAAGTTCTATAATTGATTTATTTTATCCACGTCATGTGTTATTGCGACTTCATATTTGATTATATTTTGGTTGTGTTTTTTCATTCATTATTTGTTATAATTTTTTCCATCATCATCCATCTTCCCCCTTCTTTTTGCTTTTCTTTTCCCACACCTGGGTTAAAAACAACAAAAAAACAGGCCCTCCAAGAGGAGGTGCTCTCTCGGGGAGCAGAGGTGGACCATCTAGAGGTTCTTGGCCAATCTCTGTCCCCCCTGAGCTGTGCAGCGGATTGCGATTGGCTGAGCGAGCGAGTGGGGGCAGTACGCAGCGGGCACACAGAACTGCGTGAACGTTGTGCCCGGCGGGAGGCCATGCTGGAGCAGGCCCTGGCCAATGCACAGCTGTTTGGTGAGGAGGAGGTGGAGGTGCTGAACTGGCTGGCTGAGGTCGCCCAGCGTCTGGCTGAGGTCTCAGTGCAGAGCTACCAGCCTGACCTGCTGGCCGAGCAGCACAAACACACTCTGGTACGACAATGTAGGGAATCTGAAAGCATCTGTGTTTAAAGGGCATTTGTAAAACTGCAAATTAAATTTTTGATTTGAAATGCTTACAAGTAAAGCGTAGATTTCTAGCATTTCCTCCGTCTGATTTCTTCTAGTCATTAAATGAGGAGATTATTAGCAGAAAGAAGACAGTGGACCAGGCCATAAAGAATGGACAAGCTTTGCTGAAACAGACCACAGGTATAAACCTAAATTAATTCCTACTGAAACTGTCTTGCTCTCGGTTTGTATTTCGTGATCCTGACACTTTTTGGGTTGCGTGTGTTAGGCGAGGAGGTGCTGCTGATCCAGGAGAAGCTTGATGGAATTAAGAGCCGTTACGCAGAGATGACGGCGGGAAGCAGCAAGGCACTCCGCACCCTGGAGCAGGCGCTGCAGCTGGCCACCCGATTCGCCAGCGCCCATGAGGACCTCAACCAGTGGCTGGATTCAGTGGAGTCGGAGCTCAACAACATTGAACCGGACACAACCCCAGCCTATCAGGATCGACAGAAGGTGACGAGAGATTTCTTGACAGTTGTTGGTGTTTTATAAAATAGGAGCATTTTTGCATTTTTCGTTTTTTTACTTATTTTTTGATGGTAGTGTAATGTTTTAGGGATTTTAATTATGTGTGTATTTTTTCTTCTCAGGAGCTCAAGTGTGTGTCTGCTGAAAAACGCCTGGTTCTGGACACAGTCAACGAGGTGGGCAGTGCCCTTCTGGACCTGGTGCCCTGGCGTGCCCGTGAGGGCCTGGACCGCCTGGTGGCTGATGGCAACCAGCGCTACAGGCAGGCAGATGACACCATCACACAGAGAGTGCAGCTTGTGCAGGCAGCCATCCAGAGGTCCCAACAGGTACTGCATTGCTTTGCTGTTACCAAACCACCCTTTTCTCAACAAACACTAATTTTTTCCACTGTATGTGCAGCTTGTACTGTTGTTTAATCATTTTAGCCCACATTGTTTTCAGTTTGAGTTGAATTTGTCCATTGGTTTCCGACTGTATATATGTAACAGTGTTGTTTGTGTGTGTGTGTGTGTGTGTGTGTGTGTGTCTTTTAGTATGAGGAGGCAGTGGATGCAGAACTGACCTGGGTGGGGGAGACGGAGAGGAAACTGGCGTCTCTGGGGCCTCTAAGTCTGGAGCCTGACGTGACTGTGGCTCAGCTCCAAGTCCAGAGGGCCTTCAACATCGACATCATCCGCCACAAAGACACGGTCGACCAGCTCCTCAACACACGGGAGGATATCCTGGAGAGCTGCAGCGAGCAGCAGAGAGAAGCGCTGAAGGTGAGGGGGGCGAGGGGGAGGACCGGACGGAGCAGTCCGGGGTGGGGGGAGTTCGAGGGTGAAGCCGGTAATGATGTGTAATCGTTTTGGCAAACCTTATGGTTTGGTCATTGTTTCGTGTCTTTCCTTTAAAACTTATTGGAATGGGTTTGGCAAAGATGTCACATTTACCGGAATTTTCCACTTGCCTCATTTGTAGCAAGTCATTCAAAACATGTCTGGTGTCCAAATGTTGTTAATTTAGTTTTATATGGAAGTTAATGTTGCTAACAATGAACTGGAATGTTGTTAACAATGAAATGGAAGTTTATGACCCTTTAATTTGCATCATACAGAATGCATGTAGTAGTCGGTGTAGCCGGTCTCAAAATGCAATGCTTTTGTAAATAATAATAAGACTATATTCTTATTAAAGCAATTTTTTTTTTTTAATTACTTTTTTTTTTAAATTATAATCTTTGTTTCTTAAATTTAAAAAGGTTCATATCATCATTGTCAGCAAGTGTTAAATTATTCTTATTATTCTTCTTCTTATTATTATTATTAAAACTGTTTCTTAAATTCTAATTCTTAATGTGTATATAAATCCATAACCATAATGGCTTATCAGATGATCACCCTAATGAACCACTAATCTCCCTCGCTGTCCTACAGGTAAAGACAGACTCACTGAAGTCTCGCTATGAGACGGTCAGTCAGAGCCATGCAGAGCGCTTCTCGGCTCTGGAGCAGGCTCAGGTACTGGTGGCCCGCTTCTGGGAGACCTACGAGGAGCTGGATCCCTGGCTGGGTGAAACCGAAACCCTGATTTCCCAACTACCACCTCCTGCCATCGACACCGAGGCTCTCAGACAGCAACAGGACCAGATGAGGGTGAGCATCTGGGGTTTAACATAAATCACCATTTACACTGCAGAATAATCTAAGATTAGCCTTAATCCTTAAGCCTGAAACTATACTAATAGTCAGAATCTGGACAGTTTTGAATAACGGGATCTTAAAGGAATTTTCTAAAAGAGTGGGAACAACTGGGAAATATAATTAACTGTGAAATTTGAGGGTTTAAACCAGCGTTTCTCAATCCCAGTCCTCGCGGCCCACCGCTCTGCACATATTGGGTAATTCCTGCACTGTTGCACGCTCCTCCTATGTTGCTAATTAGCTCGTCAGTAGCATCAGCTGTGCTGTGGGTCGGGAATGTGGAATCTGTGCAGAGCGGTGGTCCGTGAGGACTGGGATTGAGAAATGCTGGTTTAAACTATTCTGGAAACTATATTAAAAATATGAAATTCAAATTTGAATTTAAAATGCAGCCCAGCATTTTTATGTGTGGTATTTCTAATCATTTAAGTTTTATTTTATAATGTATTATAATACATATAAAGAATAAGTAAATGAGTCCTAACATAGCTACTGGTGCCTTATGTCAAAGGGTTTAGTAGTCTCTGCTTCTGAAAATAGAAGCATATGAATTACGTAACGTCTTTTCATTTCTCCACACTTTTCTTTGTTCTGACTCTAATAAAACTTTGTATGAACCACTTTCAGCTCCTGAGAGAGTCTATAGCCGAGCACAAGCCGCATATCGACAAGCTACTGAAGATCGGCCCACAACTGGCTGAGTTGAGTGCACAGGAGGGGGCGACGGTGAGGCAGCGCTACAACGAAGCCGAGAGACGCTATCTGGCCATCAAAGAGGAGGTGAAAGGTCGAGCCACGGCATTGGATGAGGCCTTCTCACAGTCTGCCCAGGTGTGTGTTGTCATTGTGTGCATGAGTGTGCTGCACCCGCCAAGGTGTCACATGGAAAATATAATGTCCTAGTTGTGCATGGTGAAACATTTTGTGCCCTAAAACCAGAGATATTACAGGTATTCATGTTTTAAAGTTATTTTCCAGTGTTTTATTTTTAAGCTGCGTTGCTGCCTCTTTTTACTTATATCATTTTTAAAAATATATTTGAGAACTAGACGATAGCTTTTCCACAGGAATCATCACAGTCACCATTAACTCAAGTGTGAAAATGGCTGAGTGTTTTTGTTTATTTGCTTGCTGGCTCTGTTTGCATGCCATTTGATTAACACAGTGTGTTGTTTCTCCACCCCGACCTTTCAACTATATCACACTGTCACCTCACCTGTCTGTGCCTTCACCTCTCACTCCATGTCCCCCACCTTCACCCCACTCACTTTACCCGTCCTCTTACCTCCATCACATCACCTCGTTCCCTGGCTTGTTGCATCTCTCCACCCCACCACTCCCTGTGTCTGTCTCTCCTGCGTTCGTTCTACCCATCCCTCCATCCCGTCGCTCAATGTGGATGTGCTGTGTGTTCACCATCACTGCTTTCTGCAACACCCAACAGCTGACAGAGGTAAGAACATCATTACTCACTGAAGTAACACCATGTCCAGTAAAAAAAAAAAAAAAGGAAAGTTTTCTGACAGGAAGCACTGAGGTCGTTTTTAAATGATGGGTTTTGATGTGCGCGTGTGTCTGTGTGTGATAAACTCAACATTCTGGTTTATCTGTGATGAAATTACTTGTTTTATTAGTACTTCTTTGTCATACTACCATGTTATAGCTTTGTGAAATAGCTGTAGAAGCTGTACATTTCTCAGTTGAGTCAACACCTCTAAATATAAATTCTTTACATTGCCCACAAGCTTCAGCTTGTCCTTTTGTCCGTTCGTTCCCTAATTTAACCTGTCACCGACCCCTATTAATTTGTTCCATGTGGCACAAAATGACCCACTTCTTTTTCATGTCCCTGCTTGTCCCTCTCAGTTCCACGACAAGATGGACCCCCTGCTGGAGACCCTGGAGGGGGCGGTGCAGCGACTACGGCAGCCTCCGCCTGTGGCAGCCGAGGTGGAAAAGATCCGCGAGCAGCTGGCTGAGCACCGGGCAGCTGGACTGGAGCTGGACAAACTTCTACCATCCTTCAGCGCCCTGTGTTCCCGTGGGGAGGAGCTCATCACCCGTGCCCCACATGACGACCCTGCAGCCCAGGGTAAGAGCTGCTACTTTTCAGAGAAAGACCAGAACAGAGAGCTGGCAATAATACTAGAGTCAAAGTGGTTTTAAGTGGATACTGAATAATGTGCTGCTGTCCCTGCAGCGGTGCGCTCCCGGCTCCTTAGGCTGCGCTCTCTGTGGGATGAGATCAGACAGAGAGCTGAGGAGAAAGAGTCGAAGCTTCAGGACGTGCTGGATTTGGCTGGAAAGTTCTGGGCCGATATGGCCGCCCTGCTGAGCACGTTACGAGACTCACAAGACATTGTGAAAGATTTAGAAGACCCTGGAGTGGACCCATCACTCATCAAGCAGCAGATAGAGGCGGCAGAGGTCAGACTTGCGGCACTGCCAGTGTTTTTAGAGTGTGTGCTACGTGTAGACTTGTATTTCTGAAATGTAAAAAAAATCATGTAAATCGTTCCATGTCTTTTACTATCAATTGCTGTAGATTTACATTTACTTATGATAAGTCAACTTTAACAATGTCTAGCTTTCTAGCTGAGCTATATTTGTCCTCTCTGTGCTCTCAGGCCATTAAGGCAGAGACAGATGGATTGAGAGAAGAGCTGGAGATTGTCCGCACACTGGGAGCAGACCTCATCTTTGCCTGTGGAGAAACTGAGAAACCAGAGGTCAAGAAGACCATCGATGAGGTAAGCACTGGGACTGGTCCAGCTCTAAGTGACTTATTACCCAATTGCACATGCATTTGAAGCCAAATGTTTTTCTTTGGCTAAACCCTGGTCTTTTCCCCTTTCCTCTAGATGAACGCTGCCTGGGAAGGCCTGAACCGTACATGGAGGGAGAGGATGGAGAAACTGGAGGAGGCTATGGCAGCCTCTGTGCAGTACCAGGATGCCCTCCAGGTGAGCTCTACTGCATTCAAATAACTTAACTTCAGTTCTGGTTTGCCAGTGAATAAAATGCTAATTAGATTTTCTGCCATTAGTCCATGTTTGACTACCTCGACAATGCCGTCATCAAACTGTGTGACATGCCAGCCGTGGGAACCGACCTCAGCACTGTCAAACAGCAGATCGAGGAGCTCAAGGTTCTTATCACTTTCTCCATTAGCTTCTTTGCTAATGCACCTTTGCCTCCACTGAAACTCTAGCTTACTGACCCCAACTGACCCAATTCCTCTGACTTTGCCTTTTGTGCAGCAATACAAGGTGGAAGTTTACCAACAGCAAATAGACATGGAGAAGCTTTGCCACCAGGGGGAGTTGCTGCTTAAGAAGGTTACTGACCAGACAGACAGAGACATGATCCAGGAGCCTCTCACTGAGCTCAGACACCTGTGGGACAACCTGGGAGATAAGATCACTCTCAGACAGGTGAGCCCCTTACTTAATTAATTATTTATTGTTAAAACATCGGTCATTTGAAAGCACCCATGCCTTACTCATGAATCTTTCGAAAACTGTTGATATATTTTTAATTTCTCTCTCTCTCAGCATAAACTCGAGGGTGCACTGCTAGCCCTGGGACAATTCCAGCATGCCCTGTCCGAGCTGCAGGCCTGGCTCAGTCACACCCATGCCACCCTGGACACGCAACGACCCATTAGCTCCGATCCTAAAGCCATCGAGATCGAGCTGGCCAAGCATCACGTACAGACACGCCTTTTCCCTTAATCTTAATTTTATCCCCAGCCTCCTTCACATAAAATCTTGACTATAAAAGTGTGTTTCATTCATTGTCTCCGTGCTGCCCTCCAGGTGTTGCGCAATGACGTGCTGTCCCATCGAGCCACGGTGGAGACGGTGAACAGTGCGGGCTCAGAGCTGCTAGAGTCCAGCCCCGGAGATGAGGCCAGCCACCTGAGAGACCAGCTGGAGGAGCTGAACCGCAGCTGGGACAGCCTGCTACTGAAGACTGAGGAGAGACAAAAACTCCTGGAGGCTGCCCTGCAACAGGTGCTCCAAAGTCACCCAGCAGGGCTCTCCTGCAAATATTAATGATCTGGCTCTTGTACAAACGGTGTAAATGTGGCCTTAACTGAACGCAGCTGTACTTTGGTATTTGAGGATGTGCTGCGGGCATGGGGGGAGACTTGTGTTAATATTAATTGTTAGTGAGAGTGGCAGATTACATGACTGCTCTCCTTTCCTGCCTGGCTGATCTTTTCAGGCGGAGGGTTTCCATGGTGAGTTGGAGGAGTTCCTGCAGTGGCTGAGGCGTACAGAGAGTCAGCTATCTGCTGCCAAACCCACAGGTGGTCTGCCCGAGACGGCCAGGGAGCAGCTGCAACAGCACATGGTAAATGCTTCATCATGGACCTGCACTAAAAACCAAATGCTTTCTGTGCTCTATGTTATTCAGATATTTTATATGGTTACGTCAGGACAAATAATACATTTTTTTTTTTTTAATGTATTTTTTATGTATATAATTGTACATTTTTGAGCTTTTCTGCATGTTTGAGTTTACAACTTCTTCCATTTATGTTCACAGGAGCTGCAGGCCCAGTTGACCCAACGTGGAGAGCAATACCACCGGCTGCTAGATCAGGGAGAGTCCATGCTGCTAGCCAGGGGAGGGGATGAGGCCGGCCCTGGGACAACCCAGACCCAGCAAAACTTGGCCCTGCTACAGAACAAGTGGGCCAGTCTTAATGCCAAGATGGACGACAGGAGGGTATGACGCTCTGTAAAACTTGTATCGAAACAACTAAAGCCTGACTGTTCCTGATTAATATTTAATTAGCCATTGAGTAGCCATCTGGTTTTCACTGCATCTCCCTTTGCTCTCTCATTAGGCCAAGCTAGAGGAGGCTGTCTCACTGGCAACAGGGTTCCAGTCTTCTCTGCAGGACACCATCAACTGGCTGACGCAAGCAGAACAGACTCTGAACATGGCCCAGCCACCCAGTCTCATCCTGGACACTGTCCTCTTCCAGATAGATGAGCATAAGGTTAAAGTTGAAACTTGATTTTTGTTGACGACTACGCCAATTTTCTAGTCAAATGTTCACATTTTTTGGTATTTATTTTATGTCGGAATCCCCAGATGCATAAGGGACGTTACTTGCCCTCATTGAGTTTTCATGGCCAGTAGACTATATTAACATCCTTGACTCTTACCCTGGTGTCTCAGGTGTTCGTGAATGAAGTGAATACTCACAGAGAGCAGGTGCTGGCTTTGGAGAAGGCCGGCTCGCAGCTGCGCTTTGCCAGCCTCAAGCAAGACGTGGTTCTCATCAAGAACTTGCTGCTGAGTGTTCAGGCTCGCTGGGACAAGCTGGTGCAGAGATCATTAGACAGGGGTAGACACCTGGACGAGGCCCGCAAGAGAGCTAAGCAGGTAACTTTGTCAGTCTCTATTTCTCTTTCTTTGGCCACTCCAGCATGTAATATTTACCAGCCTGGTTTTTGTGATTAGTTCCATGAAGCCTGGAAGAAGCTGACCGACTGGCTGGAAGAAGCAGAAAGCAGGTTGGACTCAGAACTGGAGATCTCCAACGAACCTGACAAAATCAAAGTGCAGTTGGCTAAACATAAGGTATGATTACAGAAAATGTAAATGTCATTTCCAGAGCTGACTTAATTGCATGTTCACCGGAAATCAAATGTATTGGCAGACTGTGAGAACTGTGAGACTACATCTCCTGTTGGCCCAAAAGATTATTTAATGACAAGACACTTATTATACTTTAACAAAATGAAAATAACAGCACAGCGGTATTTATCTTTCAGAAACTATTTCATCAGAAATATTTTAATACTATCACTGAACATTTCTGTAGGAGTTTCAGAAGGCCCTCGGTTCCAAGCAGCCCGTATACGACACCACAGTGCGTTCTGGGAAAGCCATGAGAGACAAGGCCACGCTGCCAGCCGACACCCAAAAACTGGACAACCTCCTGGGTGAGGTTCGTGACAAGTGGGACACCGTGTGTGGCAAGAGTGTGGAAAGGTGAGCATTCAAGTGAAAACAATCATTTCAATGCTGAGTGGAATAATAAATGCATTTAGATCTATAAGATAAAAACGTTAAAACAAACATATGGCCTCCCACTCATCCCCAGGCAACACAAGCTGGAGGAGGCTCTGCTGTTCTCAGGTCAGTTTGCAGAGGCCCTGCAGGCTCTTGTTGATTGGCTGTACCGCGTGGAGCCCCAGCTGGCTGAGGACCAACCTGTTCATGGAGACCTGGATCTGGTCTCTAATCTCATGGACTCCCATAAGGTACTGGTGGAAAGGAAATACAGTCTCACCAGATATTTAGACTGCACTAGAGACCAGTAGTTAAAGCAGTGATTTCCAAATATTTTTCGGAAGAGCCCCCCTTTTGCAGAATATTTTCAAACCCCACCTTTCTCCTCATCCAATATTTCAAGCCCCTCTTTCAGAAAATTTGTCAAATTCAGGCCCTGTTTGTTTGCAGTAGTTCAGGTGTGCAATTGGAAGCTTTAACCAAGTAGTACGTGGTGACAGTGCTTTTGGTGACCCTGCAGGCCTTCCAGAAGGAGCTGGGGAAGAGGACCAGCAGCGTGCAGGCTCTAAAGCGCTCTGCCCGCGACCTCATGGAGACAGGCCGAGATGACACCGCCTGGGTCAAAGTTCAGGTGCACGAGCTCAGCAACCGCTGGGACACAGTCTGTGCTCTGTCTGTCTCTAAACAGACCCGCCTCCAGCAGGCCCTCAAACAGGTGAGTATAGCACAATTGTAGTTGTAGTCTGGTGAATCGTTAAATGATGATATATTGTCAGACAAAATGTTATTGCTGTCCTCTCTGTGGCGCTCATCTGTTGCTGTCTCTTTCTCCTCTCTCGCCGTTTTCTGTCTCGTCTCAGGCCGAAGAGTTCCGCGCAGCTGTGCAGTTGCTGTTGGAATGGCTGTCGGAGGCGGAGCAAACCCTGCGTTTCCGTGGCGTTCTGCCGGAGGAGGTGGAGACTCTGCAGGTGCTGCTGAACACACACCGGGACTTCATGCAGACAGTGGAGGAGAAGAGAGTAGACGTCAACAAAGCAGCCGGCATGGGCGAGGCCATACTGGCGGTGTGCCACCCTGACTGCATCACCACCATCAAACACTGGATCACCATCATCAGAGCCCGCTTTGAGGAGGTAGAGCCGCCTTTCGTATAGAGAAAACAACAAATTGTTCATTTTACTGCGAAACGTTCTGCCAGTTGCCTGTGTATCATGTATCTCCGTAGACAAAACTAGCAAACTCCAGATTGTTGACTTTGTGAGTTATGAGCGTAACTGATGCAATTTCCCTGCTCTGTAGGTTCTGGCTTGGGCAAAGCAGCACGAGCAGCGACTGGAGGCAGCACTCACGGAACTACTCAACAACGCAGCACTACTGGAGGAGCTGCTGTCTTGGCTTCAGTGGGCAGAAACTACATTAGTGCAGCGGGACACTGAGCCTCTCCCTCAAGACATCCCTCAACTTAAAACCCTAATGACTGAACACCAGGTAGAAATCAGTCCTTAAGCCATACTGCTTTTTAAACCATTTCTCACTATTTTTATTTTTTAAGTTTATGCACCAGGTCTTTGGCAGTAATAGATTTGTGTATCCGTGTCATTTGCTTTACATTTCATTGTTGAGATTTAATTGCTGTTTTCTTTGTGCACAAATCCTGTTATTATTTTATTTGAAAATAATGAACTTGTTATAAACTATAAGTGATATTTAATGACATTATACACGTACTGATGATATGATCCTGAATTTTGTTGTATACCATCTCAGGTGTTTATGGAGGAGATGACCCGTAAGCAGCCTGATGTGGATAAAGTGACAAAAACCTATAAGAGGAAACCGGCGGAGTCTGCTGGAACGCTGGCAGAGAGACGTGGTGCCCGTGAGTGGCCGTTTTCACTCGAACATGCATATAAAGCAAAGCATCCAGCCTGAATCAAGTTCTTTGATGTAATTAAGACTTAGATTCTGATGAAAGGTCTAACTTTTAACTTTCCGTTCAGGTAAGCAACAGCAGCAACAACAGCAGCAGCAACAACATGCCATGCAGGTACCCGGAGGCAACCCTCGCCTCACTCAGCTCTGCTCCCGCTGGCAGCAGGTGTGGTTACTGGCACTGGACCGCCAGCGCAAGCTCCACGATGCCCTCGACAGGCTGGAAGAGGTAAAGCAGCTGTCTGGTTTACGTCTAACATTTTTTTACATACTAATTTATGTGTCTTAAACTGTTATGAATAAATGAACAAGTATATAATGCACTAGATCTCTAAATGTGATTACTTTTATGATATTGCCACATTTTTTGCATAACATTATTATTGTAAATCTTGTTTTTTGATATTTGTGATGTTTAGTGCAGCAGAACTGTAACATTTTAAACTCTTGTTTGGATGGAAAGTGTTTAAACTCATTTGATTTATTATATGAGGTACAGCAGAGCATGTTTATTTTGGCTTATCTGTTTACATTCTTGCCACTCTGCAGCTGAAAGAGTTTGCCAACTTCGACTTTGACGTTTGGAGGAAGAAGTACATGCGCTGGATGAACCATAAGAAGTCTCGCGTCATGGACTTCTTCAGACGCATCGATAAGGACCAGGATGGCAAAATCACACGGCAGGAATTTATTGACGGCATCCTGGCCTCAAGTAAGCATCTGTACCTTATAATCACATAAAAAAAACATTTGCCAATATATCAGGCTTGTTTAATTAACAACTTTTGTTGGACTTATTTAGTGTGGTATGGACATTAGAGGCATAACTATTATTGATAAATCTGGTCTGACAGAAATATTGTCATTTTTTTGCTGCAGAATTCCCCACCAGCAAGTTAGAGATGACCGCGGTGGCTGACATCTTTGATCGTGACGGTGATGGTTACATCGATTATTACGAGTTCGTGGCTGCTCTGCATCCCAACAAGGATGCTTACAGACCCACTACAGATGCAGATAAGATTGAAGATGAGGTAAAATCTAAGACAGTCACAGTCCACATGTGGCAGTTTATGGTAATTGTTTATTGTTGTGTTTAAAAATATATATTTTTCCATTCATACAGGTCACCAGACAAGTGGCTCAGTGCAAGTGTGCAAAGAGATTCCAGGTGGAGCAGATTGGAGAGAACAAATACAGAGTGAGTGTTATCAAAGATGCTGAAAATTTTCATTTAGATTATGACTGCAGAAGAGGTTTTTAGTTTTCATTAGTACCTCTTGAATATCATGTACAGTGTTTTTGGTTTAATTGATGTCCATCAAGCTGCGCTTTGTTCTAATATGCTAACTGCCATTACATTTACTTGAATATTTCATTATTTTGTCATCCTGGGTTAAAGGCGCATTGCTGTATTTGTGTGTATGCTCCATGAGTGAACTACCTCACTGTACTAGCCCTGCAACACTACACAGCCCCCCTGGAGCTGTCCGCAGTGTGAGCTACCCACCACCCCACTAATGACCATCTCATAATTCCAGCGCAGATGGAGACTGACCTGCTTTCACATGTTTTCCCTCCTCATTATTTAATAATTCATCATACTTACAGCCAAGCCTCACTTGTTGGACTGCATGGGCTCGAACCTCCATTTGTGTGTCTCTGTGTGTGTTTGTGTCTGTCTGTCCGTCTGTCTTGCTTTCATCCTCACCATCCTTCACTATCACGCTGTCCTTTATTTGGCCTTTCACAAGCACTCTAACCCAAAGACAATTAAAGTAAAGCATCTAGAACATTAAAGTCCTGAAGGCTCGTGTGTAATGTTCTGGCATTGTTACTGCTAGAGTTGAGAAGTGCATCATTAAAGGGTTAGAATGATATATATATACAGAACGACCTCATAGTTAAACACAATTTTAAGTACGATTAAAGCTGTTTTCAACATGTCTGTTATTTCACTCTGTTCTTTCTCCTTGTTTTTGTCCTCTTCCATGTCTGCTGGATTTATTATAGTTCTTCCTTGGGAACCAGGTAAAGTGACCGCTGTGTTTGTGACCTCCCAGGCTTTTGAAATCTGCTGCAGCCACACACTAGACACACACTCAGTGGCCGTGATCTGTTTCATGTCGTTTCATAATGTTTACAGTGAGGATTTGGGTGGAGGACACAACTCTGGATTAGATTTAACTGGCAATGTCCAGTTTTAACTGCCCAGAGTCTGTCCCTATTATATGCTGTTAGATCTCCAAGAGATGAGAATTTGTACCTCTTTTGGCCACAGCTACCAGGCATTTCCCGTCTGGTTGGTATGGGTTGTGTAGACAGTACCCAAATATGCTGAGCATGTGTGTATGTGTGTGTGTGTGTGTGTGTGCGCGATTGGCCAACCCTGCAGCAGATTTCACAGGCCCAGTTTGTATGCTGTGTTTTGTGCCGTGCTGTAAAATGATCTAAAAGTGGTTGTGGGTTTCGATATTTTATATTCATGGCATTTCTTTGGTGGTGGATTTACCTGCTGGAGAAAATTGTTCTTGTATATTTCTGCTTTAAAATGTTTATCATAAGACTTCCTCTATCATTCTAAATACTGCTTATACTGTATATTGATTTCGGTATCGTAGAAGGCTACAGTCAACGTTTTAGAGCTTTGGGACGTTGGGCTGAGCTTCATCCTGAATCATCTAGAATGTAAACTGCATGTGGTTTTCTGCATGGGTACCCTGTAATTTAGTTTGATTGTGTGCCGTGCATCAGGTTGTAGTCAGTACATATGAGGTTTAAAAACTCTTTTCTAATGCTTTTTTTTTTTAATTCTCTCTTTACTTTCACCCCAAATTTTCTTTCCTTTTCTTCTTCTGTCTGCTTCCGTCTCTGCTACCCTCCTTCAGTTTGGAGACTCGCAGCAGCTGCGTCTGGTTCGGATCCTGCGCAGTACGGTTATGGTGCGGGTCGGAGGGGGCTGGATGGCTCTGGACGAGTTCCTGGTTAAGAACGACCCTTGCAGAGGTAAGACTTACTGTCGTGGACACGCCTGCCTGTGCACCCACATGGCCAAACAGCAGGGCTGGATGTTTGGAAGGACACTGATGAGTTTAGGGTTAATAAAGTTAGTTTGGGTCGCTTCTGAAGCCCCGACAGGCGTACGGTACTACCCACTTTATTCTTTCTTTATCATGTGAAACTGTCATCACTCCGTTCATCTCTTTTCACTCTTTTTTTCCCCCATTTCATGCTGTGGGAGTTGATATGCTCTCAGATCACTGAAAATATCTCTCATGTCTTCGTTCCTTTGACTCTTTTCTCATCATCTGCCATTTCTTCATCCTTTCCCTTGTTTATTTACATATGCATGGCCTGTATATCTGGTCTTTCTCTTTCTCTCTGTCTCTCTCTCTATCTCTCACTTTCTTTGTAACGTAGTGCATGATGCATGTTCCTTCGGTCTTTCCCTCCCTATCTCTCTGCCCCGTCCCCTATCTCTCTTCTCTCTTCCCAGTGCAACATCCAGGACTTAAAATCCTCCGCTCCGACTCCAGCAGCTCCATATCATCTCGTATAGGTTGGGTCTTTCTCTCTCTTTCTTGTTCGTTTTTTTTACCTCCTTCTTTTCTCTTGAATTTTTTCCCCCCCTCTCTCTGTCTCACTCACTCGGTGTTTCACTCACTTTCTCTTCGGTTTGTGTCTGCCGTACTGTGCTTGGCTGACCGTAGCACCAAACTAACCGTCCTCCCTCCTTCCCTGGCTGTCTGCTTCCATGTGGCTGAGCTTCGTAGGACGTGGGGACTGGAGCCCCTTCACTGGTCAGCCCAAGTCACACGGTGACCACTGCTGTAAATCTGACCTTGTAACCTTTAATGGAGAACGTGTCTTCAAAGTCGAAGTGTCAGTGTGTGAGTAACGTACTTCACAGAGCAGTGGAAAGTGGCAGGGCTGGGCGATATGACCTCAAATCAATTAATTACGGTCAGTGAACAGTTATTTTCTTGTTGCGTGTTGCACACACACATGCAGGACAGGACCGGACAGAGTCACGTAATATGTTTTAAGGGGACAGAACACACACTGGGAGCACACACTCATTTTTTATGAATTGCCCAGCCCTAGACAATGGTGTGTGGGTGTGTATGTGTGTATAAAACTCTTGGTCTCTCCTTTGTGTGTGTGTGTGTGTGTGTGTGGGTTTACTTCATGTTGTCTCTTGTGTCTCTCAGTGGCAGTCACTCCTGGCTATTTCTGCTGCAGAGGTACCTCACTCTCTCCTCCTCTCCTCTTCTGCTCTCAGGTTCTTTCTGTCTGACCTCCGTCCATCCTTCCTCTCCATTCTCACATTCTAAACCCATCTTATTCAGCTTTGGGTCCATCATCCCACTGCTGAGTCTTTTTTATGTGTATGTGTGTGTGGATGTTGAGATGTGTGTGTGTGTGTGTGTGTGTTTATGGGGATGTCTCAGTCTGTGTGCCAGCTGGCATCATGCTTCTCATTCAATCAGGGCTCAGCCCACTCCGGCCTCTCTGCTTTTCGTCTGTGTCCTCGATGAGAGTCGCGAATCGCAACGCGAGACCTGGGTGTGGCCGACCCGGGGTTTCTAATATGGTTTGAAGCAGCTCTTAAAAGGGTTTGCTCATGTGGAACGAATTACAGACTGTACCTGGCTTATGGGGAAGAAATTACATGGTGCGCCACCAATTATCAGCCGGCCTGCTGTTGCTCGGGACCATAGTAACCAGGGAGGGGAGGGATGGGGAGGGTTAGCGTTAGGACAGCTATTGACCACGGCTACAGTGCACCGCTGCTCATGCTCACAGCCACTCTCCCTCTTTCTGTTTTCCTCCCATCTCTCTCTCTCGCTCTCATTTTCTCTCTCTCCTTTCTTTTCCGGTTCTCTGGCTGACTTGGCTGCTCTGGGCTGTGTGTTGTGTGCTGAGGCTGCAAGAGTTTGGCATATATCTATTATTTTTTTACATTTTAAGAACGCTTCTCTTCATGTCTTGGGGCGGGAGGCCTTTCCGACCTTCTGACCCTTGTGTGTGTGTGTGTGTGTCTGATGCATAACAAGTCCTGCCTCTCAGGTGTCTGTCCGAGCCCTGTGCATTGTGTGGTTTGCGCTTCTGAAAAATAAAGCCCTCGGATCATGTCTGTGAGAGGCTACCGAGAAGAAGAGAGGCTGTGCTTTTGGATTGGTTTCTGTATCTGCGTCTGGCACTTGACTGAGCCCAACCCTCCGAGCGAGGACGCTTTCCCCTACTGCTCACCCCCTGCATTAAACCCCACACTGTGTCTGCTGTAAACACTCACAACCCTTTTCTTTTAATAAAATGGATTTACTGACATCTCCATGCACTCCCGACTCGAAGCAGTGGACAGGGGAAGCACTCGCACTGCTCGCTGCTTAAAACGCACACTTTTTCCGCCGTGGCTCTGACAAAGTTCTGCTCTCTGTTCCCTCTCTCAATGCAGCTCGGGGACGTACCAACCTGGAGCTGCGGGAGAAGTTCATTCTTCCAGAAGGAGCCTCGCAGGGCCTGGCGGCCTTCCGCTCCCGTGGCCGACGCTCCAAGCCTTCTTCCCGCACGGCCTCCCCAACGCGCTCCTCCTCCTCGGCCTCCCAGAGTGCCCAGAGCTGTGCCTCCGTGCCCTCCGCCCCTGCCACCCCTACCGCCTCCTCCAGGGTAAGTGTGTCAGAAAAGCAGCAGTGTCAGAAGTAGAAAGTGTAAATCTCACACCTCTTACAAACCCAGTCCTTCATGTCACGTCTTGTCAGGTTTTGTCATTAGTCGGTCATTCCGTCCTCTGTTGTTGCGTATTTGTGTGTCCTTGTATTTTAATGTAAATCGAATTTAACGCTGGTGATTGGTCCGTCAAACGTACATGTGTGTGTTTTTTTGCAAACCTTATTCTCTGCTCGGTTTTGGGGTCTCATTTATAAAACAGTGCGTAGGTCACAAAGCACAAGTATGCATGCAAGGATTGTATAGATACAGTGATCAACGAGCCCATAGCATCGATCCAAAATGAAAACATTGATCAGACATCATACATATTATAATTTCACTTTATATTAAAGAGGAGCTGTTTTTATTAAAAGATAGTTTTTCGTTTAAACGTCTGGTTGAGCTCAGGAATAAAGATTTATGGCTTTTTTTAGACAGATGCTCTTATCCAAAATGTGACTTAATTTCAGGGACACAGCAACTTGGGGTTAAGGGTTTTGCTCAGGGACCCAGTGGTGGTAGTGCTGGATGTAGGACTCGAACCCACAACCTCTTGGTGAGGCGAGTCTCCCAACCACTATACCACCATCACTCCCCCATGTCAAATGACATTTTAGTTGCTTTTAGAGATTTGATACAAATGTCAGTGTTTTTAATCGGCATCTGATCATTTCTCATTTTAATCCCTGGCTCCTGATCTTGATATCGGCAGACATCAAATTGTTGTCTGTTGAATCGATAAAACATATCATGACTTATGATTAACCCGCCGTATACGTACACACAGACTCTAAAAAATGGCACGCCCTGCACGTTCTCTTTACAAATCACACTCGACCTGAACCTGTGTGCATGTGGATCAGCCTCATAATCCCCTGTCATATACTCAGCAACACCTCGTGAATAGTGATGCAAACTAATTAAGTCATCAGTGTTTCTTTGCTATTTCAGCTGTTTTTCACTTAAGATTTGAGCTGACTTATATTTTACAATTGTAAAGTCTTTATGGAACAGTTTTTGCCCAATATCAGAAATGCAGTTTCTGTTTTTTACGATAACGTGTATATATACGTATATATTTATGAAGCGTTTCATGAAGTTATGACACTAGCATGAGGCGTCGTGTGTAATGATGACACTCACAATTTATAATCTGGCTTTAATTTTCTGTTTACCAGTCGCCAGTTGTTTCTTGTCATGGGGAGTGTTGGACCTGTTTTGCGTGTGGTTATAAATGAGACCCCTGGACATTGATTCTTGGGTGTTTTATCTTTGCGTGTGCTCCTTTGCCATTTTGACTGGTTTAGACTGGTTACTGTACCTGTTGTGTCTCTGCATGTCACATCACTCATCTGTGGGGTTTTTCATTTGTTTTCTTTGTCTTTTTTGTCCCTCTACCCTGGCTTACTTCAAAAATGTTCCTCTTTCGCAATTCTCCCTCATGTTGGTGTTCACCACCACCTCAACCAATATACTGCACTCTGCCACTGGCTCTGCCCCCACTGCCCTCCCTTCCTCCTTCACTCCCTTCCTCCATCCCTCCCTCCCTCCCTCCCTGACCTCACTGCTTTCCTCCTCCTCCTCCTCCTCCCTGCCTGCTGGTTTCCCAGTCCTCCCAATCTCACTCGCGTGGCTATGCCAAGCCCTGGCTGGCACACAGTAAAACTCCAACTCCAACCAAGTGCCAGTCCTGCCCAGAGCACGGCCACACCCCTGGGCATGAGGTAAAGCACTGTCTCCCCTACCCCAAAACGGCCTAACACACTAACAGGAAAGAGCTTCACAAGACTTTTCAGCAACAGCAGTAACCACCAGCAGCAATGTTTTAGCTTAAGAGAGTTATTAAATATCATGATTTTTTTAAAAATGGCTTAATTTTTAACCTGTTCAGTGTGTAGTTAAGATCTCATCCAGAGTTAAGATCATGTACAGAATTCTCTCTTACATATTGTTAGAATGTTAACCCTTAGATTTGAGAAATGACAAGAAGTGAAGTTTATTCTAAAAGAAATAAATTCTCTTTCTCTAATTGCAGGGAGGTTCCGCTTCCAAGCTTAAAAGGCCCACGTTCCACTCCAGCCGAGGCTCACTGACGGGTGAGAACGGCGGAACTACCACACCTGCTGCGAAACCCGGACGCTCTGGTGCGAACACTCTCTGTATTATGGTCTTGTTTTTGTTGCCACAGTGTCCAGTTTATTACATTATATTACAGGAAGGTAAAGCTCATCAGGAGCGGCATGTCAGCAGCATGTCTCTCTTTCGTTAGAGTCCGTCGGAGAGCTGCAGTTTAGCTCCAGGACACATTTAGTACCACATTTAATAATGATTTTTATTTGGTTTCATGAAAACTAATCTTTCTTGTTTTCTCGAAAGATTGACTATTGCTGACCATTTCTCTCCAATTGTCCTTCCCTCTTCAGACAATAAGCGTGCTCCGTCCTCCGCCAGCGGACCGGCCAGTCGAGCGGGCAGCCGCGCCGGGAGCCGAGCCAGCAGCCGGCGGGGCAGCGACGCCTCAGACGCATCCGAGGTGATGGAGACTCGCTCTGCCTGCTCGGACACGTCCGATACACCTCGCCGAGCGGGCGCCAAACCCTCCAAAATTCCCACCATCTCCAAGAAGACACCCAGCCCCAAGACACCAGCAGGCAAAAAGTAGAGCCTTCACTCCGCCTCCCTCCGCCCCAACCCTTCGGACCCCCCAGGTGATAGAGGCGGGCCAGATATGGGGGAAGGGGAGGGTGGGGGTTTGTAGGGTGATGCTGTACCTCTTCCACGTGCACACACAGTTTTGGCGCATGCCAGCCAACCAGCCTATGTGCCTAACACCAGCACAGGCACGTGACACAGACGACACCAGACGGACCCAGATCTCTCCTCTGGATACAGCTGGACACTGCTGACCCCAGACCTGTCTCCCCCACCTCCCGATTAACAATAACCATAACAAAATGCTGCCTTATTTGTTACACGTTTCTGTCCTTAATTTGACTGACTTGTTGTGTTTCTTGAATGCATGACGGAGCTGTGTAGCAGCTGTCCGAACTCTAATCACACACACACACCTTGGGTTCACCACACGGGCGCTTGGAGTGGAACAGAAGCTGAAACCTGGGAGTTGGAAGACATTTCAGCGTCGTTAATATGCAATGGCTAGTCAGTCCACGAGAATGAAAAACAGCACAGCCTCCGTTCTGAAAAACTCTCACGGACACGCACTTAACACTAGGATGTTTTGTTTTTAAAGTAAACCAGCGGAAAGAAGGTTCTCTCTCTCCCTCTCCGCTGTATGCAAAAGCTCCAGGCTTTTAGTTTCTTCTTGCTCTTGAGATGACTTTCCTCCGAATCTCGAAAGGAAGCCTCAGTGTCTGTTCTAGAGCCTCGTAAACCTCCTCTGAAGCCTGCGTATGCGTGTGGTTTGTGCACTAGTTTCTTCCATGGCGACATGTCAATAACAAGTAGAGGAAGTGGTGGAAAGTTCATCCCTGCAGCCTCGCTGATGAGTCAGGAGCTCCGTCGTTTTTTTTTTGCCACAACATTTGTTCCCCCAGCAATCTCGCTGATGTCACTGAATCCCCAGCAGGTGTGTTTCTATCTGTGAAATCCTTTTACAAACTCCGGAACCCCCGAATCGCTAAGACCACTGCAGCAGATAAGGATTTTACAAGAGTTCACTGACCGACGGTCTCCATCGATGTAATTCCACCTCTCCTTCCTCATTACTGCGGCGAGCCTGACACCCAGCCGTTCTGACCATCCTCAGCACGCTATGGATATGTTACAGAGATGTTTCAGTTGCTTCACAATATGCAGAAATAGAAAAAGTGAATGTTTCATGGTTAATTTATAATCCTGATGTTTTTCTGTTTTGTTTGTTTCTTTTTTAGTGTAAAGAATTGTGTATTTATTTCTCATTGCAGTATCATATCACGTTTCGGCGACGACTAGTATTACAATAAGTCTGCTAACGATAATTTACTTTGTGCATTTATGTGGATTTTTTTCTTTTTAGCTCTGTTCTAATAATTTTTCCTGACAACGATAATTACTGACATAACGGACCAGGATGCTGACCGATTCCAATGGTGGCCTTTTCGCCAGTGACTACAGCCTCTAGATCATGTCAAAGTCTGCTTCCCACTTTGTCTCGTGTTGGAAGCTTCTAGAAAAGTAAAACGATCCCGGGGATACGACATTTATCCCGACTGAAGTGACGCTATGAATTGTCTTGTCTTTGACAAGCTGAAGTACATGAATAACATAATGAAAGTGAAGTTGAGGAAGGTGATTTTTATTTATTTATTGTCTTTGGAGGTGGGATGAAGGGGTAAGGGCTATGAAATGGATTCAGTCTTTGCAACTCTCAGTATGACGAAGAGGAAAAAGACTGGTGAAATTGTGTAAAAGTGAAAAAGTTAAGATTATAAATCCTTTTTTGTTCTCTTTTGTATTAAAATAATGCTTGCAGTAATTTTGTGCTTGTTGTTTTTAAAGTTGTGTGTGTGGGTGTGTGTGCCTTGAGATGCCATAGTTTACAGGAAATTTCGTGATAATTATGAGGAGGGAGTAATTACCTTTCAGAAGAGATAAAGACAACCAATTAAATGTTCAAAGAGGATGGGCTTGTCTGTGTTATGGCCCCGCAATTACAGAACGGTGGGAATTTTTAAAAGGTTCTGAGCGTTTTCAAAGGAGCTCAGTAACGAACATAGGAACCTTTGTTTTTGATGTATGTGTGTGTGTGTGCGTGTGTGTGTGTGTGTGTGTGAGAGAGAGAGAGGCAGAGCATCTGTGTGTGTGCGAGCATGTTAGTGTTTGTGTTTGTATTGGACTGTGTGTATAAGTTTGGTGGTTTGGTCTGAGCGGATGGGGTTAGGGAAGGGTGGTGTTTCATGGTCCACACTCTGCAGCTGTGTGTCTGTGTTTATGTACAAATATTTAAACCCACTCACATCCTTTCCCTCCAGAAGCCATCCTCAGCACCCAGAGCTGCTTCCATGGCATGTCTCGCTCCAACCACAATTCACTTTCCTCAGAAATCCCCCTCTCAGAAAAAGACACTGCATTACGAGTGACTTCCCAGCTGGAGGCCACTACTATTGGTTTTCAAGAAAGTTACAACTTTTAAATAATGTAATATTATACAACTGCAGAATTGAACAAACTTTGCACAGACATGTTACTGTTCTTAGAGCAAATCTCAAGAAAACATTGCTGAATGTCAGAATAATTTGTGAAAACTCTGTACGTGGGTTTTGAGAGCACATTTCTTCCTAAGAAAGGTTGGTGAATATTTCTTCCCATGTTTTCTAAAGTTGGCATTTTTGAACCTTATCATTTAAAAATATGTTTTCTCAAAAGAAAAGTAGGTAGACTATAGTAGAGATGGCACCGATACGTGGATCAGATGTCTGTCTGATAACGGCTCAAACAGCTGGATCGGGTATCGGTGGCATTGGGCCGATCCTTCATATTGATATGACGAGCAGAAGGAGCAACGCAACACACTACAACCCCAAAAGCAAATCGCACGATTATACTGTTTAATTTTCTTAACAACATCAGCTCTCACTCGTAATCTCTGTGTTCCTGATGGTTTTAGGATTAGGGCCAGTCATAAAATTACAGAACTGTATGTAAATGAATCATTTTTATTTTATTCGAATAATAAATAATTTAGCATATATATGGTTGGGTAATTATTATATTGTTTTAGTTAGGAAAACAGTATTGAAGTCAAGAATTTCCTTGAGCATAACAGAATAATCTCTGTCATGTATTAAGGCATTTTTAAAGCATTATTTTCTGTTTAAAAAAGACACAGAGACTGTATTGTATTTGTATCAGATTGGCACATGTCCAAATTTACAATATCGGTATCGGACATAAAAAAGTGGTATTGTGCCATGTCTAGACTGTAGTATCTCCAAATCAACACAATAATGCATATCATTACATTTCGATATTTTGCCAAATTGAACCCTTCATGCAAAATTCTCGTTCTTTTAGGCTCCAAGTCACCTCTTTTAATCCAGCCGATCTAAATGCTGTCTGGAATGTGGCACAGTTTTCCTCAGAGTTTAAACAACCACACGTTGCAGAAGTTGACCTGAGCAACTTCCAGAAACACATTATAGAAGCTCCTCACGCCAAGCCACGTGGTAATTGCAAACAAATTTTGGGTGTGCTGAAGATGAAGAGGTGGACCCGCAGATTGGAGGGAGCACTGTGAGAGAAGAAAGAAAGGGAGGGAGGAGATTTAGAGTCATTTGGAACACACCCTCTCTGCATTGAGCATCTTGCACAGAGAGGGAAGTCTCATTTTAGTTTACACGCTGTTCAAAAAAGCTCAGAGACTACGATTATTCCCAAGAGTGTGTGTCTGTATGTGCAGGTGAGGATTACATGTGGTGTTTTGGAGACCGACTTGGCCTGAGGATCATTAAGAACACTTCAAATCGATCACTTTTCGACAACGGGACACCTTTGGAAAAGGTTGCCTTACTGGATTAAACTGGTGAGACCTTGATCATCTACTTATTTATTTTGAGTGTGATTTCCTTCATTGAAGTTGGATCAAGCAGCACCTTCTCTGCATTGCTGGCAAAGAAGGCAGGTGTTAATGCTTGATTGTGGAGCTTTAAAGAAGAAACTTGGCTGGTGACTTTGTTTAGCCAACCTTTATTTATTTGCTCTGCCCTTGGACTTGAATTTCACCCTCTTCCTCAACTCTTACTCAGCACCTGCTCTTTGCTTAACCTCATTCTAGCTCTCCCTAACTTCAAGGGAGTGGAAAGTCTTAAAAAGCTGTTTGTTTTCCTTTGAGCGGCTACTCTCCTGGCAGCGGCTATTGGTACTATCCGTGGCTTGCTGTTTCATCCTCTGCAACTGTAAGTGAGCAGATGAGAGCACCAGACGGGAAAGGAACATAAGGGCAAAGAGGGACCGGGAGATTTGAAGGAAAAACCATGAGCAAGTGAGACATTGTTAAAGTTCTATTCATACAGGAGCAGGGAAAGACGGCTTCTGTTGGACTGAGGTATGTGTTTATCATCAAGGTGAAGTGGACTACAGATTTGTGGTCTCTGAGCTTGTCCAACTGCAAATAAAATCTGAGGAAGGTGAAGAAGAGACCTCCACAAGGCTCTTATCATTAGTAGAAAGTGAGGACAATGTTCTTAATGGCCTCCTTCCTCCGGAACAGTACGTCTACATACAGACGGAAGCTTCTGGACTGTCATGCTTCTTCACAGCATGGCAGAGGCAGGAAGGACGTTTTTAGAGTCCCACGTGGTCACTGGCTCTTTTCACTGGTGGTGTTTCTACCTTTGTGCTTATTTGTGAGTGTGTGTGGGCAGAAAGAAGGGATGGTCCACTCCAGCTTTCGCAAGCTGAATTTTCGTGAGAAGAAAGAAATGCAGAAAGAGATCCTGTCCATCCTGGGGCTGCCTGGAAGGCCACGACCTCACCCGCCCCTGCGACCCCCGTCCTCGGCCCCGCTCTTCATGCTGGACCTTTACCACGCCATGTCGGCCGAGGGGGACGAGGGACCGGGCTTTGGCCTCAACCCTCAGACTGTCAGTCATGTCGTGTTGCCCACCCTCAGCACACACATGCCACCTCTTGGCACAGTGGTCAGCGAAGCAGACACAGTCATGAGCTTCGTCAACCTGGGTAAGTAAGAACTGAAGCGCGCCACATCCTTTGTTTTCCAACAATATGGAAGATTATTATATTGACACACATTCGGTCTCATGAGAGATTTGGAGATAGTAGTAAATGCTGCAATATGTATCTCAATTCAAGTTTTGTAGCCAAAAAGGCCTACAAGTGGCGTAACAGGAGAGAGACAGGATTTGCGCTTTGCTCCACTAGCCTATTCTATCATTCCAACATCTCTTCCTGTCTGAGCCCAGAGACGATGCTTATCACAGAATTGCAAATTAAACATCCCATTCTCAACGGTCCCCTCCCTTTATCTCCCCCCAGCGTCCTCATCCAGGGCAAACATCTGTCTTCTCTTAATTGTTTCATCTCTGCCAGCAATGTTATCTTTGATTATTCAGCAGTAACAACTTTGCTTTTTGTGCAGAATTTCTTCTCTGCACTATCCTGAATAGAGACTTTGAGACTGGAAGGGACTTTGTTGAACGGACGCCGTCCTCCCGCTCTTGTAGGCAGCCCTGGTGAGGGACAGGCTGCATGATGATGCAGAGGGCAGGCAGCTGTGCAGGATTACAGGCTCCATTGCTAGGAAGAGAGAGGAGGAGGGTGAGGGAAATGAAAATAATGTCAGGCACTCCTCTAAAAATACACTGTGGGACTGTAATTAGTGGTTGTGTGTTGAGCAGCAGGCGGCCCCACAGCGTCTCTAATTACCCGACTGCGCAGCCGCGGCCGTGGGTGTTAGTCTGATCTACAGGCCCCTGCAAGGACACATGTTCATCTCTCTCTCTCTCTCTCTCTCTCTCTTTTTCTCTATCTTTTTCTCTATCTTTTTCTCTCTCTCTCTCTCTCTCTCTCTCTCTCTCTCTCTCTCTCTCTCTCTCTATCTTTCCTCTCTTTATCCTCTCTCTCTCTCTCTCTCTCTCTCTCTGTCTCTCTCTCTTCTCTGTCTCTCTCTCTTCTTCTCTATTTTCTCTCTCTCTCTCTCTCTCTCTCTCTCTCTCTCTCTCTCTCTCTCTCTCTCTCTCTCTTCTTCTCTATCTTTCTCTCTCTCTCTCTCTCTCTCTCTCTCTCTCTCTCATAGAACATCCAGGTTTGCAAAGGATTTTCTTCCACAGTTGACAGAATCTCACAAGGAATTAATACATACAAATAAAACGTTAATTTTAATGAAGATTCCACCTAGAGATTGGCCAAAAAAAAAATAAGCTAAAAAATAAAGCCCAGTCTTTAGTCTGTCATCTTTTTCTACCACCAATTTAATTTCACTGCTCTCACACGTCTGCCTGCTTACTGAACATTCTTTCTTCTTTTTATAAGTAAACAAACCCCAGTGTCCTTACACCAGTTCAAGTCAAAAACTTTATCTCAGATATATATACATGAATACAGAGAAACGAGACGATGTAGCTCCAGTTTTTACAGAGTACAAAGAAGACACATAGAATATGCATATATAAATTCAATTCAACTTTATTTATAGCACTCTTTATAATATACATTGTCACAAAGTGCTTACATATAACAGATGTTCTGACGATGTATGTTGCTTTGTTAAAAAATACTACCCTAAATCGAAAAACATGCTATCTTTTGCTCCAGTTGTTATAACTCACAATATTGTGTGTTAGTTAATGTTTTGATAAGCGGGTAAGAGCTTGCAATATGAATATGGCATGGTTTGATACTATATATGTGCTTTTTATTTAAAATGTTATTTAAGTAGCTCCTGTGCAAAATCACGAACATTTGCATCAATAATACTCTTTCTAAGTGTTTTCTGGCACTTTCTAAGAGTATAAACGCACTGACTCTTGAGCTCGTTTGTGTGAAGATAACAAGGAGATGTACGACATCTAATTTCTTCACTGAGCACCTACTACCAATTGTGTTTGCAGAAATTCATATATATTTATATATATCAGAATCAAGAAGTGAAATAAATTATATCTATCTATATCTATATTACACACACACACACACACACACACACACACACTCTCTCTCTCTCTCTCTCTCTATATATATATGTACATATGTATATGTACAGTAATGCTTTACAGAAACAATGTTAAAATGTTAAAATTAAAAGATAAAAAGAATAATGAGAAGAAGTAAAAAAATTTAATTAAAAAGATTAAAAAAAAAGAAATAAAAAGAGAAATAAAATGATTAAAAGTGCTATAAAATAAACTTTTTTTTAAAATCAGTCACAGTCAACAGCTCAGCACTCGAGTGTGGGAAAAGCAGCAGAGAAAAATGCAGTCTTTAGCATCCGTTTAAAAATGGTTTCCTCATTATATGTTAAAATATATATATATATATATATATAAATATAAAATGTAATGTAAAAATATATAACATATAATGAGGAAACCTGAGACTACAATGTGAAAAAAAACTCTCTGTAAATGAACTATAAAATATAAACAGCAACTAGAAGATTGGAGGTAAAAGAAAATGTGCAGCTTTATTTGTAACTGAGGAATTCAATAGCGTAAGCACCGAAAACTGCGGCAGCAACTTACTGGTGCCAGTCCTGGAAATGAAACCGGTGACATTCTCCGTTATTCAGTCACTTCAACAGAGAGAATATGGCTGCAAACCGTGTCAGTTGTTCTAACTCGAGTCCCTGTTTTGTGTCTCCGTTAGTGGAGCAGGAGAAAGACTTGCTCCAGGCTCGGCCCTACTGGAAGGAGTTTCGCTTTGACTTGACTCCACTGCCTCAGGGCGAGACGGTGACGGCGGCGGAGTTCCGCATCTACAAAACCGTAACCGTGGGCCAGCGAGCCAACCGGACCCTGCACATCTCTGTCTACGAAATCCAGAAGGACAAAAGACACAGGTCACAGCCTGCAGTTTTTTCAGACGATGCTAAATATTTTTAGCCGGCACAAACCAAAAGGCAAATTAATTAAGCTTCTGTAAAACCAGCTTAGTCGTTTGACTTCTTTCCACCGGTGAACAACTAAGCTGGTTTTACAGAGGCTTAATGAATTCACTTCAGGAAAAATAAAATCGCTGTTTCTTTCTGAATAACTACATAAAGTTACATTGCTCTGTCTTTCTGAAATAACAAGCTAAAGCTTACACAGGTAAAATTCTGCTGTTTTTCTGACCGAACGAGACATTCTGCAAGAAGCTCATTCATCCTAATTCGAGGTCGATTTCACTGAAGCAACAACATTCCCATCTTAGATTAACCCACTTTCGTTTGGTTTGTGTTGAGACTTGCTGGAACATACTCGTGTCTATAAATAATATAGGTCTCGATGGTATTGGTGTTAATTTGTCCTTAAGGAGAGAAACCCCATTCTGATCAGCTGAATCCTGCCCAGTGTTTCTCCAGGATCAGGTGGATCAGGGAGACAGACTTGACAGATATAAAATAATGCACCTGATGTTTATATTTAATACAGAAAAACAGCTGAATCTTTTCCCATGGAAATTGTATCTCTTCAGTTCTGAGGGAAAAAAAACAGGATGGAATTTTCCAGATTAAAACTTGATGTTAATCCAGAAAAACAGGCGTGTTACCTGTGAAAACTTATTCGCTTCAATTCAGGGAAAAGACAGGATGGAATTTTCTTCAATGAATTTTTTTATCTGTTTAATTTTTGAAAAAATCAGAGTGTAATTTTCCTTGAAAACTTTATATTGGTAAATCAGAAAAAACAATGTAGATTTGATTTCTCAGATTAGTGTATATTCACGGCTTCTGTGGCTTTTGGTGCTGGTCGAGTTTTATTTTTGAAGCAGTAATAACCACTATCAATCCAGCAAATACTTTTTTTTTATGGACAATCTCAAAATCCGTGCTGGACTTTGCTAATTGTTTTTTTGTTTTTAGAATAGCTCTTAAGTCAGTTTACCTCCACGAGAATTTCCAATAAGATATTACATATATGACATTATACATTTCTTAGAAAATATTACACCACAAAAGTCTGGTCTTGCTGATCTAATTTTTAGAAACCAGATCTGGTCCTGTTAGACATGCAGTCAGCCACCAGCCAGGGCAGGAAAGCTGGCTGGCGCGATGTGTCACGACTGCCCCAGCAACCACTGGCTCACTTCACCCTAGAAACAGCTAACCTAGACATCTGACTGTGCGTGGAAACAGAGGAGGGTGAGAATCTTGTTGGGTTTTTTTTTAATGAGGAATTGAAGCACTGTATATGTATGCTTTTGCTTGCAAGCTAAAATTACCTCTGATGTTGAAGGATGGCATTTACTCATAGTCATGAGAGACAGTTCGATATATTTTGAGCAATGACCTCCACGTATATTTTTGTTTATTCTCTCTGTTCTGTTTTTCTTCATTAGACGCTCTAGTTGTCTGCGGGCTGGGTAAGGAAAACGGTTGGCCGTAGAGGCCAGCGATCAAAGCAGCCTTCATGGTGACATTCTTCAGGGCCAAGCCAGGTATGTCGCCCTCCCGTGCCGTCAAACATAGCAACCCTCGAAAGAAAAAACACAAATATGACCTGCCGCATCCCAACAGACCTGGCATATTTGGTAAGCTTTTAAAATATCTTGAACCTTGAAACAATAATCTAGAGTACTCAAGGCACATGGATGAGCTTGTTTGACTTCTGTGTTTATTAAAATGTTTGTTTATAAATAGAGATAATGTGATGGATGATAGAGAACAAAAATATAGTTTTTAAAAAAGTTTGGAGTGTAAAGTTTTTGATTGTCACAGAGCCTTTTAAAGCAGTTGTTTCATCATTAGGTTCCACTACATAAAAATAGAAATAAGAATATTAGATTTTGTCAAGAAAAATACTCCGAAATTATAAATATTTTCTTTTGCATGTCAAACTACAAAAAAGAATCAAAATTTTTAGTATTTAAGATTATGATGGTGTTAGAGTAGTAAATTTTCTTAATACTTTGAATAAAACCCCGAGCAAACATCAATTACCCTAATTCTAGTATCTATAGGTTTTTATACTCAAAGCAAAAATTAAATGCCCGAATCCACGGTCTCCTGGAAATTTGAGTGTGGTGGGAAAAAGACTGCATTATCTTGTTTTTAGAGTCAAATCGATACTGCATATCAAAACACAGTGTCTTCATACTGTTTTTCAGACCAACATCATACAAACGAAAAGCGGACGACAAGCCTGTAAAAACGCCAGGTTATACGTCGAAAGCTTCGAGAAACGACCTGGGCTGGAAGGTAAAAACCCTTTAATGAACAACACTTTGACTGGCCGTACTGCGGTTACGGTCGTCTTTACTTAGTGTGCTGAGCTCTGCTTATACTGGCCTCTATATTCGTCTTGTCTATATCATACACTCACACTGTCCTGTCGTTTGCAATATGTGGAATCTCTGTGCAGCTGCATCATGAATATTATATACAGAATGTTATATTTATAGTTGGTTTGAAAATAAAGTCTTTAAGATCTGTTACGCAAATCGTTGTTGCCATATGAAAAACACCAATCAATCCAAATATGACCACTGACTCGCATTATCTTATCAATAAAAAGAACTATTGTAGCTAAACTTCTAAAATGTTAATGCTAGGTCTGATAGCAAGGTGTCAGAACACACAGTGCATCATATATGGGGCTGTATTACTCAGTAATTAAATCTCAGTATTAGGTCATACTGCCGATACACTGCATGTTTTTTTTCTTACTGCACCCTAATATTTTATTCTTTTTCAGGACTGGGTTTTAGCCCCTCCAGGTTACTCAGCGTATTACTGTGATGGAGAATGTGACTGGCCCCTGGGCTCCTGTATGAATGCTACAAATCATGCCATGATCCAGCTCGTGGTTAGTTTCCTACAATCCTTTAGAATTTTCATATCATGCCAAATAAATTAGACATTTTTCTTGTTTTTTTGCTTGAAGGGAGCATTGGTTCATTAGTTAACCATCATTTCTCACAGTGAATTGAACAATCAGAAATGTCACAATGATGCCGTAAAAAAATTGATTTGTTCCTTTTTCAGGTTCATCTTATAAAGCCAGACGAGGTCCCCAAAGCCTGCTGTGCTCCGACCAAGCTCAGTCCCATCTCTGTGCTCTTCTACGATGACAACAACAATGTGATACTCAAGAAACATCGGAACATGGTGGTCAAGACTTGTGGTTGTCTTTAAAGGACCTCAGCAGCTACATGTTAAAATCTAAACCTGTGCCAGTTTCTTTATGAACATGACCACAGCAGTATCCGCAGTCATATTCATTAATAGCAGTCTTGCCAGCAGGTACAAAAGCTTTTCGCTAAAATACTTTTAAAAGATTTTTATCAGAGAGATGAAACTTTATCTGCTAGCCATTGAGACAATTTATATGTAAATAAGAGTTCCACTCTAAATTAATACCGTTGATATTTTCACAGTCTAGTGGATCTTTGTACACATCTTGCAAGCAATCAGATGAGTGTTCCTCATATTTATCATAATGCGGCTGATAGACTGTTTTGAAGCTACTCACACACCACGACTGTGCAACAGTATCTTAACACAGCAACTTCATGTTTAAATGGAAATTCCCCAAATGTCGATAACCTTGGACCCAGGCACTTACTTATTTTTGCAGACTGGTGGCTTTACCAAGTTAAATGCAAATAGACATAATAATGATGGCAAATAAAACACATCACTTTCGGGGTTTCTACCGGAAATCATGTTTATAACTTACAAAAAGCCTACGTCGGCTCACTTGCATGTGGGCGTGTTTACAGAATAAATTTGTAGCGGGCTGGAAAGATTACCAAAAATGTTTTTTGTAAATGTTCTTAATGGAGTTGTGTATGTATTTGATGCAGTTATTTTTTTTTCTTTTGAGTGTGAAGTGTTTACTTTCATAAACATTCTATTAACAGACTTTAGAAACTGTATAAAAAAACCTACACTCATAGTTAATCATGTTACTCAGTGTTGCTTGCTCAACTGTATTGCAATGAATCATAAATACTAGTTTGAATAATGAAGTGTACGTATAGTCTGTTCCTGATCATTAACTGAAGTGAAAGCGAGTGATTGTCATTGTGAACACACCACAGCACAGCACACAGTGCACCACAACAAAATTATTTAACTTTATCAGGATATACAGAATACCCTTTTAAGCAATTAAGTTCAAAATGTTTCTAGAAGTAAAAGAGCAATCATTTCTGGGTAGTAATAAAAATCTACCTGAGAAATAAAATCTTTCTAAGCAAACAACTGTCACAGAGAGCAAGAGACAGAGCATTATAAATAAAATCATGAATAAATCTGTAGGTATTTAATAAGCATGTAACATTAAAGACCAATTTGATGTTAGTCAAATAATACCCACAGATATTTTATCTTTTAACAAATAGTATAAAATATGGAAATTTATCTAAATCTAAATGCAGTTCATAATTCCTTGAAGCAAAAAAAAAATCCAAGTTATTTTCCTATCAAGCATTTCCAAATATTCTAATGATGTGCATTACTTATTTGCCATCCACAAGGAGCGGGGAGAAAGAGAACTAAACAAACACACTCTCCTCCCACCCTCTAGGCAGTCACCATGACACACTTGGACTATATGCTTGCATTTGTAAAACCATTAAGAAAAAAAAGAAAAAAAAATTGGAAATGAAAATATTAAAAGAAATTTTGGGACTTTCTCACCCATCCAATGGACTTGAGATCACATAATTGCCAACTGAATTAATCTAATTTCAGCCACAATTCTGGCTATGAACATTATTAATCCATATACAGTGATGCATTTTCTTATGCTAGCTCATGTATCATAGAGAGAATACAAACCCATGATTAGATATTTATGCATTGGAGAACTTTTGGCGGATGTAATACACAGATTAAATAAAAGCGTAAGGAAATGTGACAGGAAAAAAAGAAATTATTAACGTAAATACTAGTGGGTTTGAAGACCATGATAACTCTGTCAGAGTCGTAGCACATGTTAAAGGAATGTTGGCCCGAATGACAAGATATAAAAATATAAAATCAAAGGGGTGCTGGTGTGCTTTAGTCCATCTTTATGTGTCCTGTCCCACCATGTCCAGAGTCTATTAAGATGTGTTGAGTCAGTTGGCCAAGCTGAATCGCATCACGTCTTTTCCCAGGAATCTGTAAAACCTGCATAAAAATCATAGAGGCTCCCAACAACACTGTTACTGGCACAGATAAAAAGTGATAAAGGGTTATAATTAATCAACGGTCCTTGGAATTAGAAATATGCTCTTTCTGCATTCTGTGAGGTTCTAATATATCAGACACTAAACTTCAAAAGTTTTTATGAAAATAATTGTTTATGTATTTTAAACAGCACACTGAATGAATTCGAAGTACACAAAACCAACATAGAAAACATTAAAAATATATAGATAACGCTATATTCTGACTAAATGATCATTGACATACCCCAAAACGAATGTTCATTCCACAAAGAGTGTCCATCATGCCTGCACATCCGCCAGCTCGGGGGGAAGTAGAAAGCAGATTTGGGATATTTGCTCTCAAAAGTGCTGCTTGAAGGTTTTAAGTCTGGCATCTGTGTCTGCTCTGAATATATTACAAAATTAATGCAGTGATGTGATTATCTGTGAATGCTTGAACAATAAGATGAACAGAAATTAACACAATAATAAATATTTGAACTCACTCTACAGACAGGACATGTGTAAGCAGAGTGCAGCTTTGGCTTGTGATCTTCTGATCAGCTCCCTGTGACTTTTCTTCTCCGCTGCTTTTTGCATTTTCTGCTCTGGAAGCTGAATCTTCTGCTGCCCTTGAGCCATGGCGATGCCTGTGAAGAAGCAGAAGCAACATAATGAGATACTGTTTAAATTGGTAGAATAAGAAGTTGGACACTGAGTTAACCTTATAAAAACAATATAATTAGTGTAACAAACGACTACACACACAAAATACCTAACATTCTAATGGCACAGAAAAAGTGATGTAGGCGTGGTTTATGACAGAAAGCATGAGGGACACTAGAGCAGTCTTATATCTGCTGTAGAAACAAACTACATGATAAAAAGGAAAAAAAAGAGAGAAATACACTGCAATAATTTCCAGCTTATAATTAAAATGTAAAAGCAGAAAATCACACATTTTTTTTACTCTAGACACATCACAGGACATATAATACATAAAAGCAAATTAATCACACTGCAACTTTTACTGCCGATACTAAAAAGAAGCCTATCGATTCAATTTCCTATCTATGGCCTTCCACACAAGGCGATATATGTATATGCCATTATCATAATTTAAGGATGTATAAAATATAGAAATAATGTAGTAAATAATAATACATAGAAATTTACCAGATGACTGCATTATACTGTGATACAGCAGTAATCATTCTAGAGTATTTGAGAATTAAGTAGAGAGTGTCTCGTAGTCAAGTCTAAATCTGTAGTAAAGTAAAACTTTATATACATATTGGCTGTGTGTGTGTCTGTGTATACATACATATATATATATATATATATATATATATATATATATATATATATATATATATATATATATATATACACACACACATATATATATATATATATACATGTATGTATATATATACATACATATATACTCCCCACACACACACACACATATATATACACACATACATACATACATACACATATATACATACACACACATATATATATATATATATATACACACACACACACACTTTTCTATCTAACGGCGATACGGTCTGCGATACATCAGTGGCCTTTCAGCAGAGCTTGTTGCTTTGTCGAGATTAAGTAACAAAATGATATTAATTGAAGACAGACGGTCCTTAGGTCGCAAATGAAAGTAATGCGTGTGACAAACCCATTATCCAACTTGTTTTAGTTTAGTTTAGTTTTAGTATGTCTTATTTAAAGAGCGCAGTTTAACAGTTTGATTATACAGCTGAGAGTCACATCGCGTCTTTCTTCCTCGTCCGACATTGTGATCGTTAGCGTCCACCTTGTTTTCTTCATCCTGTTTTCACCCTGCCATACCATTGTTTATTAATTAAACGAACGGCCGAACCACATTACTGGGAGTGCCAAACAGTCAGGCAAAATAACTGAAAAGCAAAACCTGAACTTGAACAACAAAACCCACAACTCGACAATAACGAAATTATAAATGCCTCAGCGCGTCTGTAGCTACAGCTGTGAAAGAGCCCGATGGGGCGTTCGAGCGGATAACGCTAAACCTCTTCCGCTGGGGCGCTGCAATAAAAGTCTTTCATAAATTCCCATGAAAAGGCCGGACATTATACATGTAGATATTGTTGTATTTTTTAGAGAATACTTAAAACCAATAGCTATATGAAGAATGCTCACATAAAAGTTTTGTGAAGGTTTTTTTTACTAGATTGATTTAATTTGATGATTGAGCAAATAATATAAACATCAAGTGATTTAGAGATTTGTCTTTTTGCGTTGCCTGTCCAACTGATATCTTACATGACGGCAAAGTAATGTTGAGTCTACTAGAAATATTAATGTAAATACATAAATGACGAATGACGCCAAGTAGAGGATATTTCTTTTTAACTCGGCTTTAATTTTAAGAACTCCCAAATTTACCCCGGAAGTTGTTTGTGAGCATCTGAAAAAAACGCGTGCGGAAAGTACAAAAAATGGCAGAGCGAGGTTGGTTTCTCTCTTACTACATTCAGGTAAACTGTTCGTTTTCTAGGCTTTTTCTTGATATCGATCAGTCCGTGGCATATTTAGTGTTGCATGTCGTAGTTTTATATTCTGATAATCTGCGCCGCCTCTCATGCGAACTTCTTATTGTGAGTCTGGTCTGAGATGCGCTGTCACGCTAACCGGGCACGATTGAACGCAATGGAATCGAGAGCTTCGGACCTTCTGGTGCTAAATTCTGTTAATTCAATAAAATGTAAATGTCAGACTATTCTATATATCCAGAATTCGGATGAATTAACGAATCTTACAAATATTAGTTCAAGATTCGTTTAAATATCCCCATACTATATGTTTGTCATATGGTCGTGTAAATGTTATTTTTTATTTCTTCACTGTTTTCTTTATAGTCCGTCTGTAGGATTGGTCCAGATAGAGGCCATACTCTGGCAGCTGTGGCAGCTGGGTGCACCCTCTGTAGGGGAATTAAAGGTAAATTCTTGTTTTCTCAACATAAAAACATTTTTTAGGGCTGCACCATATATAGTTACGCACATGCGCAGTTAGCGCAACTGGATGTGTATTAGTGCAAAGACCAATTAAATCAAAACTACTACAGCTTTATTGTTGGACGACTCGATATTATTATTACTATTATTGTTGTTATTTGTAGTAGTATTCTGTATAATTTTTTATAACAAAATCCCCCCAGTCAATCCCAAATTCATCAGTTCTTTCAAAAGAGTCCAAGCTACTTGTCATTTGGTAAAACCAATATATGTATTTTTATTTTACATTACGCAGATCGCATTAAAACAAACCACTGGGGATGCATAAGTCAGTAATACGGTATTTTCTTAGCACTACTTCAACCCTAGTTAAATCAGATAGGGAGCATCAACTGTAAAACTGAGTATGAGTACGGGACAATGACGATCTACTGTGGCAACGTCTAATGAAAGCACTAAGTTACTTCAACAATATGCTGCCCTGTATTCAGTTTTCCCCAAATTCTCATCTGAATGAATTGTACATTACTTCAGAGTGTTTAGAATGTGTACACTGAAGTGTTGCAGTTTATATGGGCAGTTTGTCCACTTTCAACGCATTTTTTTACGCTTCTAATGGCGTGGTGTTGGCAACAGAGAAAAACAAAAGTCCATACTGTATGATGAGCAGAGTGTCCTGAGGAAGTCCAGACCAATAACAAAACACATTGGCATGGTATACAGCGGTATGGGTCCTGACTACAGGTATGCAGACAAAGTCTTTTCTGGTGTATTAATCAGATTTCTAAGCAAATTATGTGATAGTTTTAGCTCATTAAATATCTGGATGTTGTGTTGATGAAGGGTTCTGGTCAGAAGAGCGAGGAAACTGGCCCAGCAGTACTACCTGGTTTATCAGGAACCCATTCCAACAGGCCAGCTGGTACAAAGGGTGGCCTCCGTAATGCAAGAGTACACACAGTCAGGGTATGCTCATACTTTTCTGAAACAACTTGATCATTTTTACAGTATGCAGGAGTGTGTCATGGTTTTCTTTGTTGCAATTTATATTTATTTTTAAGAGGTGTCACGTCATTGAATCTCATTGCTAATTATGGCTGGGATGAAGATGGGCCATACCTCTTTCAGTCGATCCATCGGTAAGCACACTTGTTAAAGTTTTTGTTTATCATATATTTTATAATATGATAGAAAGTGGTGTTTTTATTTTGTTTCCAAAGATTGCATGTGTTACAGCTGGAAGGCCACTGCAATACTGGAAAGAATTATGAAGATAGTAAACCTTCCTTGAAAAGGTAAAAGCAGTCAAATCTAACCACAAAGTATTTTAGGGGGTTCTGTGGGATAATTTAAGTTGGTAAATCATGTAAACCCTGGGTTTAAATCAACACAACTCACTCAATATGTTTAATAATTACACCCTAAATGTTGCTTATTTAATTATATAGGTACCATATGAGGATCTTGAGCTTGAAGATGCTATCACACAGCTATCTTGACCTTGAAGGTGTGTTAAAATCTTTTCTTTAAAATGAAGATGTAACACTTTTGGTATTTTGAGCCAGTAGTACTAACACATCCTGAAGGGTCACCATTCTGTGCCATTAAGTCTGATCTGTTGCATCTTCTCACAGGAAAGTTTTGAGGGTCAAATGACCGAAGATAACATCGAGGTGGGCATCTGTAATGAGGCTGGTTTTCGCCGACTTTCACCTGCTGAAGTAAAAGATTACCTGGCAGCAATTGCATAATTACAACAACCTGTACAATGTTTGATTAGCTATCTGTTTTCAAAACTCTCCATAAAAGCTTTTTTTTTATTTGTGTATCTATCTGTCTACTTTGTACAAGAACTCAGATTATCAATAAACTAAAGAACTCACATGATTCTCACTCTGGTTGTCTTCACTTTTTTCTTTCAACAAAACACTTTGGCATGGAAACTTACATAACCAACAGGTCATTTGCAAAGCAGAAACATTTAAAAATGTGAAAAGCCATTTAATGGCCCAGTGATTATCAACTTAGCTGTAAGACATGGGCTTAAGAGGATTCTGAAGCTACTCAGAAATGATTGCACATTATAGCAACATCACATATACAATCTTATAACAAACTCCATTCTCCAATGTAAAAAAAATGATAAATCATATCAAGTAAAAAAGAAATCTGAAGACATTTAATTGGAACATATTAAACAATGATTGCTGAGAAACAGGAGAAATGTCTCATAAGTTAAATCAAGTTGCAGATATTCAAACCATTACTAATTCATTTGTGTAGCTAGAGAGTGGACCACGACACTTATCCATGACTTGATAAGTATCACTGCTTGGCTCCAAAGTGTTGTACAAAGTCAGAAAGATTATAAACTTCACCATAACCCACAGTAGTGTCCATGCTGATAAAGTCGTCAAGATTCATCTTTGACTCTAAAAGAAGAACATGACAATATTACATGAAACATAATTTCCTTCATCAGATTATTTTTGTTAAATACATTGTTATACAATATGTACAGAGAATGCATACCTGGCATTTCTATGCAAGGATATGAGGGTGGAGGCTTGCGCCATGTCCCATTAGGAAACTTCATGTGTGATCTATCTGAAGCAAACTTTTGCAGGTATAAGACAGCAGGTATGACACGCATGTTCCTGGAAAAAACAAATATTTAGTACAATAAGCATGGATTATGTTGCAAATATATGTTTTATCTATTACTTAATCAGTACTAATATATTGTTGACATTTTTTGTCATTTTGCCAACTAAGCTTTCACCTCATTTCTTACAGTACTGACCAAAATAATCAATTAACCATGTTGATGTTGCACAACAGTACTTGCCTCCGGAATTCTGGTTTTAGGAACAAATCAGACCGAAAGGCTTCTCTTGAGTACATTTCAAAAGGACAAGGGAAGGGCAGAATGGTATCCAAATCATATATATAGCTCTGTCCTTCTTGGTTTAAATGCAGCAACACAACATGATAATCCTAAAATGTGAAGAAATGATGACCACATTAATATCAGATTGCCATATATTAAAATAGTTTTTAAAAGATTTAGACAACTGAAATCTGCTTACCCAGATCACTGGTTCATTTCCTTTGCTTGATTTTTGTTTCCATATAGGAATCTATATTAAAGAGGTGGAACCCCAGATTACACGACAAAAGTGCTGCAATCTGTATTTTTGGATTTTAGATCCAATGTAAAATATAAATAGTACCCACTTTTCTCATTTCATTTGATATAAAGACAGCATACACCTCATCCACTGGGTACTTCTCCTGTACATTGATGTATTCACACAGTTTCCAGACATTCTCCTCACTTTTGAGGGGAAAATATTTCAGATAGAGAGAGACAATGAGAGCGTTATTAAAATAACATTTCAGAATTTCACATTTCATTAAAAAAAAAAAAATCATGTAATTGATAATAAATACAGACTATACGCATCAGGACCTCGGTTTGTGGGACTTTTGAAATGTTAAACAAAACCTCATTCAGAACAAAAGCCGCAAAACCTCCCATCTATCACTATAAATAAGAGCCACCAAAAGAGAGTTAAATGGATTGCAAATGAAATCATGTCTTACCAGTAACAGCTCGTGTAAACACATTCCTTTCTTGATGGAGTGATGATTGTGTATTCGGCAGACTCTTTTTCATTCATAATTCCTATTCATCGCTTAACAGTCACACAACTCTGACAGACAAAGCCTTAATAAACGTGCAGTCCATATATCATAAAATACGAGTTTACGACTTCAATCCTACAGCTCAGTGAAATCGCTACGTTCCAGGCTGTGTGTTACAATTTATACGTTCCTATAGGAAACCAAGGACCACATTTTGGTACCGGGGTCTGATCGTTCGCATTCCAGCGTTAATCCCCATGTTAACTTAAACTACTTGCTAATCATCTTGAGTAGGTGACAACTACAGCGCTATGCGGTTCAACATCGCAAAGTGATTTTCTATTCTGCTCAAAATTTTAATAACAGAAGTAAGTTTGTTCCAAACTGGATCAAAATGGAGAAAAATATTGCGTATTGTTTAACACGGGTTCATCTTCTGTTTAAAATAATAGTCTAGAAAAGGTCGAAGCAAATGGTTAAGTTGTGATTAAGTTATTTAAAAATAACACATCTACATACGAAAACATTGCATTATTAACATACAATAGCCTTGGGCTATAGGTATTCGTTTTTATTTATCAAAAGATATAATTTAATGTATCACATTAATTTTATATAACCTGTTTTTCATTACATTATATATGCAATAAATATATAAAATAAAGCCTTATGAAAAGTCATTTAAGTGATTAAAAGCGTCAATATTTATCTAATACTACTGTCTTAATTAAGGTGCACATAGCCTGAGGACTTCTGTTGAACAATTTTAGGAATCTACAGCTAAATTAAAAAAACAATTATACACTGGCTTATATATGCATAGCACAATCGACCACACAATAAAATGTTTTATCACATTATATATGGCACAAATATATAATAAAAAAGAAAGTTTTATGAAAATCCACAATTACTTGCATCTTAACTAAAGTGCACGTGGCCTGAAATCTTCTGACGCACAATTTTAGGAATCTTTACAGCTAAATAAAGAAATTAAGATACTGGCATATATGTGTGGCACAATCAACCATATAATACCATATAAGTGAAAAGGGGGTACACCTAGTTCCTAATAAAAAGTGCCGCCCCCATATTAACACCTCATAAGACTTTGAAAAAACAGCAATTAGTTTGGAATGCAACGTCCCATTGTAGCTACGCCTCTAAACGACATAAAATTCGAGTTCTCATCCTGCAAAAGCCAGTCTTTTTTAGAAATATAGACGAGACGCCGATTTTCTGCGATGCACGCCACGAACAAAGCAATGACTGGGAGTTTTGGGCCTTTACAGGCTGAATGCAGTGGAGTTCAGAGGCGAAAATACAAACGATACACAAAAAGAACATATATTGGACTTCTCGCTTATGTCATACAAGATTCTCCGAACAAGATGCTCACATTTAAACAGGTACGTGTGGGGCAGGCCAATGCTGTGGAGATACCGTTATGCTGCTAAAACTCACATCTGGTTAAATATTATTGCCTAACTATATTCGATTTTTTACAGATCATGAGGAAGGTGGATGTATTTGTGTCTGGAGATAGGAAGGGCCTTGAAAACAACATCAGAGTCTGCCTGTCGTCCAACAAATGTTTTGTCAAGGTGAGTTGGTTTGTGTTTTGATGAACTCGTTGCGTCTTATCCATCGTCTTTGAAAGAACACAGTGACTGACCGTCTTTACTTTTCTAGGTGCCTGTTGATCCTGAGTATCCAAACGCCAACCGCAACTTTTGGAAAGTGGATGAAAGTTGCATAACCCCGAAAATGCTGCGGCGTCACTTCAGCGACATGGCCGACATGTTCCCGGGCCTGGTGCCTAAATGGCCAAAAGAGCCTGAAATGACCGTGAGGAATATTGAAGTAGACACCTCAGCAGACTGTACGGACCGAGGAAATAAATGTCCGGTTAGATTTAGTAGCCCATTTTCTATAGAGTCGTTGTTGAAGAAGGATCATTCTGAGCGGCGGAGGCCAGCAGTTAAGGGCATCGCGCAGTCTCCTGGAGGAACGAGACAAAAACCTGATGCACTCACCCCTGTGACCAAAGACAGTGTCCTAGGGTTAGATCGGTGTTACGGAACGACGGGAAAACTGAAGGTTCCACACAAGCAACACTACAACTTCACGAACCAGCTCATCTACAGTTCACCAGAAGAGCTTAGAGGACAGTGGAACCCAGCAAAGAGGATGCATGAACCTACACATCACCACGCACGAGGCCTGGTCAATACAAACCAGATATATGATCAGTCCGTCCTCGCCCAGTTTTCACATTCTCATTTGTACACATCTGTATATGACCTGAGATATCTTGCATGGTGAATTACAAGCATGTAACTTTATAACAAATTTTGTTGCACTTTTTGTACAAATGAGGATGATTTTGCATCTTCATGTAATCTTCATACATTCATGTTATTTTTTTTCTTGCAAATTAAAGAACTTTTACAAACAGTATGCATCTATATTTTTTTTATTATATTCCAATAAGGTTTGTGATGTATGCAGTTAGTCATCCATTAAAATTCATACATGGTATAAAATATTGACACTTACCCAGAGTAACTTACATTTCTTCTTTATAGGACATGGTCCCTATAATAAAGAAATGTAAGTTACTCTGAAGAAACTTGGGGTTAAGGGTCTTGCTCATGATGCTCAGTGGTGATGGAGGCTCAAACTCAAGACTGTATATGCAAATTCCCACTAAATAGATGGCACATAAGCAGTGTTGTTACTTAAAAAAAAAAGTTACTAGTTAGTTGTCCTAAAACTAAGTTAGTAACTGAGTTACAACATTATAAAAGTAACTAGTTAACAGGGGAAATAACGATTGCCTTCCATTTTTATGTTCAAATATGTCAAAGAATTTGGATCCCTCCCTTCCTTTAAGGGAAGTTTTAATTCAGCTGTATATTTAATTATTTACTAACACCGTCTATTTTAACGCCGTTATTCCGATCAGTGCAAGTACATGACGCGTATGTGCTAACAAGTTTTTTAAAAGTCTTCACAATGAGGTATTTGTTGCCTCTTTTCGGTTTGCCGCAAGGTGGCGGTAAATAGAAATAGAAAGCAAAGCTTCAATCCGAACAGCTCGATCCAAAAAGTCATTCTCACTTCAGTTTTCTAGTAGAAAAGCAAACAAACGGCAGAACAACATTTTATATGGACATATTGACATTTTACATTTACATTTAATAACTATACATTAGCCGTGGTTCATTATATTGATTAATTAAATGAATAAACGTACACAGTCATTTTACTCAAATACAGTTTTCAAACGTTTCTGCTGTGAATGTGATCAGTTCAGTTATTCTTCAGTTTTAAATTCCACTGACACTGTGTAATGGGAGTAAAATCACACCAGCCTGACTGGTATATATAAATGTTCACCTTCATGCATGACAGGCCGCTTATACTTAGAATCATTGTGTCAGCTTGCATGGGCAAATTTCGAATATACATATGGTGAATGTTCCGGTATGAGTGCATAATTTCGCCAAAAAATTGGATAAAAGCTGACAGAAAGTATATTGGCAACAATAAAGTTCATGTATAATACACTAATTAATTGACACTAATTGACAAAGTCAGGTTGGGGAATCATATGCTATGGAGGACCATAAGGATGCAAGATTTCAGTCCAACTACACCCTACAATTGTTAATTTTTCTGAGGAGGAGCATGCATCAAGGTCAGGGTCAATAAGGACAAATTGCGCCAGATCTGTGTTAAAACTTGCAGTGATTTGTTCTACACACCCACCGCCCTTGAAGCTTCAGGACAGGAATATTACAGCATCATTAATCCTTAATTAATTTTATTAATGATGTATTCATAAATTTAGGGTTATGTATCACAAATTCACATTATTGTGTAATCAGTGTTCTGCATTGTGTACCAAAAGCCATGGGAATTTGCTCTTTGAAAGATTTGCAAGCTCTGTCATGAAAGAAGTGACAAATGGATGACTCCATAAAAAATACCACAAACATGCTTGTTTGTTTTTTTTTTTCAGGAAACATATGTAGGCGTCAAAGCAGGCACCATCAGTATTCAGAACTACAGCCTACTGCATTCCTTCACTTTATGGGATTACTGATAGTCGACCTAGATTGTCAGGCATCTACCACTCCAAGCATCCTACAGACTGATCAGCAGAGATTAGAGGGAGTCAACTTGCAAAGCCAGTTTGGATAGTTCCTGTGATTTTGCTGAAGGAGATGGAGTAGCACTACTTAGCTCTTTTCTGTCCCTTATTTGTCCCTTCTTTAAGGTCTTCCTACACATTTTGCAATAGCATTAGTTTTATCACCATAACCAGTTTAATTTAGTAAAAAAAGGTCATATGCAGAAGGTAACATTGACAATGCCCTAAAGAAGGCCATGAGCATGAAGGCCATTTCAAAGTACTTATTTGTCACTTATTTACAATCAGTCCTAACAGATTTTTTTTTATCGTATATTGTTTTACAGCCCTGCAATATCCGACATGTTTATATTCATCTCTGACCAATATATTGCTTGACTGGTCCAATAACTACACTAAAACACTTGAGATGAAATGGTTCATAAATCCTAAACCCAATAATACTGTATTTATACGTTTCCCTACACTGATTATTATATGCAGTGTATCAGAGCAGGTGCTTGGTTGTGCACCTCTTCTCAGAGTGGAACGTCCCAGCCTCCTGTTAGCACAGCTGTGCAGAGTCAGAAAGATCTGGTTGGAGAGAACACAACAGCATGTTTGGAGGCTGGCCACCCTGCAGACTGGTGTGAAAAGTTTCATATCACTCCAAATAGTATACAAATGATAAGAATAATGAGTGTATGTTGAGTGTATATTGACTACAGCTGCTACTATAACTAATGATCAATCATTTTTACTCTCAACGGTTTGAAGCTCGTAATTCTTTAAGATGTTTCACCTTTCATCCGACAGGCTCCTTCAGTTCTAAAAATCTGATGGGGAGTTGCAGGAATTTATGTCCAGTAAAAAGAAGTCCAGTTGCCTTAATTTCAGACCTTCAAATTTCAAAGCCAAAATGAGAATATGTTGTTGTTGTTGTTGTTGTGCTGGTTGGTGGTAGTAGTAATAGTAGTAGTAGTAGTAGCACCACCTTAAATTACTACTACTACAACTACTGCTATATATTGCTGTTGTTGCATCCTATTCCTTCCTCACAGTCTTAACAGCTTGTTGTTGCGGAAAAGAACAAAGGCTGGTTTACAACAGGACAATAACTGTGTTCTGCTGTGAATTACCCTTTTTCTGACACTACACGCCAGACTGTTCTCGCGCTGTCGTCTGAGGTAGATAAACAGGAGTAATGAGCCCCACCCAGCGTAACGCGCCTGTCACGCTGCGCACGTCTTCCTCTCGACGTGAAACAGCTCACGTCCAAGTCTGTGGTATGGAACGCGACTGACTGAAAAACTAGAGTCCACCTCGACTCAGCAGGGCATTTCTCCCACGTACACGGACAAAACAAACAAACAAAAAAACACCGCGTCAAGGTATCATAAAAACGCGTGCAACCCAGTCAAAAACTTGCGTCACAAATGTGTGTGAAGTCACAAAGACGCAAAAAAGTCAGTTTAAAATGTTTGTGGAAAGCATAGTAAATGCTGTCAAATAGAAACAGTAAAAACCAAAATGGTAAATCAGTGTTACCTATACAGTGAATTACCCGAAATGAAGAAATAAATAAAATAAATGGATTTCTCACTTTCACATTATATAGAAAAACACAATCCTACTGATGTGTGCTGAATATATTCTAACTTAGGTCACTAGACTGTTGCTATGAGATAACAATTGAATTGTAAACGTTAAGCAAAGAGTATCTCATGACTGTAAGATTGTGCCTTCCATGTTTTGAAATGTGTACTTAAAAAATCCCTTTGAAGTGTTTCTCTCATGTTTTTTTTTTGAGCCAATAGCGTTCCATACCGTCTACAGTGAAGGCGTGGCTTCTGTAGACGTACGCGTGATGCTTCTTCTTCGCTTAGGCAACGCAGCTGTGGCATGCAGTACCCTTAACATTTTTCTATTTAATATTTATATTTTCTATTTTTATTATGCTACTTGTCCATACATTTATTGTGATCAGTGAAATAGGACCTCACGCTCACGGTTGATCTATTAGCACTAACAACACCACCACTACCACCATCATCACAACCGCCATCACCAACACCAGCACAACCAACAACAAAAGCAGCAGCAACAATAAAAACAGCAGCATTATGATCATGATAATGTTGTGATGAACACTGGTGGGCTTGAGGCTTTCACCTATTGTCAAAAGTTTAATTATATTGTGGTTTGATTATTGTTGAGTTAAAACTTCTTCTCTGAATTTATGCCAATTTATACACTAAATTTCATTCGGAGATGATGAGAATATATTTATGAATTCCCAATTCCAGAGTTTAACTTTGTATGATGCTTTGATAATGATCAAATTCAAAAGAAAAAATATGAGTGCCATATTTGTTGGTTTTATTGTGTGACCTTGTTTTGAATGTTAAAGGTAATCAACCATGATTTTAAGGACAGCAGGTCAATAAAATGATTAACAGACATTTCCTGACTCGCCAATGGTGTCCAGGGCCTACTTCAATCAAATTTAGCAGCGGACTAATCATTACCACGGCCTCTGACTCTGGTTTAAAAAGAAGTCACATATGAGAGCATGCCTCTATCTGTTAATTTTCATTTGCAATTTATGGACTATTGCAAGAACATTGTATCCTCAAATCTACCCCTTTGCCTGTAAATGTAACCTCTGTAACCTCTGACCTTGACATTTTGCCCAGGTCTAGCCTTCAGTAAGCTTGGCCTAGTGCCTCCTGTTGAGTGGGTTGTGTCTGTCCAGCTGTGGCAGATGATCTGGGGTGTTTATATTTGAGCTTGTTTTCCCAGAAATTCCAAACGCTCTTCCTGTGTGTGGAATAATAGTAACAGTGGCCCATGTGGTGTTGCTGCATGGTGCTGACTGAGCTCTTGTGTAGCTTCTATGCATCTTTATTTTCATTCTTCATGATGTTGGGTGCTTCAGTGGTATTTAACAAGAGCTCCTTTGGTGAATAATGTTATCTGAGTCAAGAATTTTAATTTGAGCAATGTTGTCACTTGCACACAAACAACATATACTTTGCTAGCAATTCCCTTTTATGTTGATGAGTTCTGAAGTATTAACTTGATAGTTTTACACAACATGTCCATCAATTACCTTGAACTCTCCTTTGCCAGTTAGTCGGTCAGTTAGTTTCATGTAAAATAAATTGGCCAAAGCAGGTTTGGGCAATTTTCCACCTCAGTAATTGGTAGTGTCTTATCTGTAAAAGCACTGACCTGAAACAAGAATGCCATACCAGTGCCAGGTCAGACAGAGCAAGTTGTGCACTTGGTCTTCAAAACATTGCCAAATTATGATGAAAATAAAATGAATTTCAGCATTTTCCATCCCGCATTTTCTTCCAACTGTAAGATCGATCCAGTTCACTGAGACTGTTATACACATGGAATCTCCTTGATTTGTATGACAACAAACAGTTTATTTGGTGTCAAATAAAAGTCTTGTTGTCACACAAATCAGAGAGATTCCATGTCCAAATTAGGTTGCTACTATAGATGGAGGCTGTTGTTGTGGGCAGAATCTGTAAGCCCACAGCTCTCAAGACCAGATGTTTGTACATTTTGTGTTGAAATTCTTTGTTTTAAGCACATGGATGCAATAATATTCTTTGGTATAACAAAAAAAACGTAAAACAAAATTTGCCTGAAAAAACAACATGCCTAAAAACTTAAAGTAAGTAGAAGCAGAGTTAAAGAAAGCTAAAGGCTGTTTATGTGAACTACATGAACTCTCTCTGACATGAGGAATTAAGTCATTTGTAAGCAACATGAACAGAACAAGCCTTCTGCCCACATAGATGAACAATTGTTCATTATAACATTTTTATGTCTTGCTTGAAGAAAGAAGCCAAGACTTTCCTTCTTGCTTGTTTTCTTAGTCTTCATTGGCAAAGCTTGGGACAAGTTACTCAATAACTTAAACACCATAAAACCTAAATATTATATAGCCAATATCTGATTGTTTTTGTTGCTGTACTAATAAGGATGTCCTAAAAGATTATCTGTAGTTCAGAAACTAAAATGGACTCTTATACTTGACCCATATGAAGTCCTGTATCAACAATAACAACAATAAAACAATTATATAGAAAGTACCTTTATCTATCACATTCTCTTTTTGGTTCTTTGACTGGGTTTATGGGTAAGAATGTAAGCTGGGACTGAAATGTCAACATGAAAGGGTTCATTGTCTCAGGAGGTTTATATGGTTCATACTGAACCCATTGAAATTATTTGTTTTTGGTTGCACATTGGCTAGTTTATAATTCACCTGACCCTTGTTCCACTTTCATTTATAACTGTCCAATTTTTTTCCAACCCAACAGTACAGAAGTCCAAAGGTTAAAACCTACTGAAATATTGTGCAAATAATTTATTTCACAGTCTATAGTTTATTGTTAAATGCAGTTTTAAAAGCAGGACCAATCATTTTGTTATTTGTTTTGGCATTTGTTAATATTTCATTGGCAAACAATTGTTTGAAGATGAGAAACTTCAGTTGGGAGAACACACCTTGAGAAACTGCCTTCTATGCTCATGCTCAATCCAAATACTCATCATGTGGCTCTGAATCATATCCAGCATGATTCATACTATATCTGATTCTTACATCATACACTCCACCCTAAATTTGTAAGGTGCTAGACTCTGATTCCAAAGCACTCAGATTCTTTCACTCTAACTAACAACTCCATATCAGACTTGAGATGACTTGTCTTAGTTATGTACATTATCCAGAATTCCACAGTGTTCTGACAGTTTATTTGAATATGCAGAGGTTTAGCCTTGGTTTCCCATACATAGTTTTGGATGAAAGGTCATTGTTTATTAAACTCTTTCATGCATGGATTTTAATTTGCAGATGGACCTCAAAATGAAGATATATGAATTTAAATAATTACCCACTTGTGTAATAATGTCACACAAATCAATGATTTCATTGTATATAATCCTGTAGTCTTCCCACAGTGCTCATGATCAACATTGAAAAATGTATACATGAATTGAATTGAAGTGCAGTTAAAAAAACAAGACTATACTTTTGTTTGCCAGTTGTGACACATAAACCAAATATGGGATTAAATGTGTTTTTCAGCAAACTAATTGTAAACCTCACAATGGAAAAGTGAAGTTCTTTATGGAAAACCCATAAAGAAATTGCACTGACCAACAGCATCTTGTTGGGCTTAGCAAATGTTTAAGTATTGGTGGTCTAGTGATCTAAACGTCAGGTGTGTGGGAACACAGATACTCTTCCTTCAGTAGGCTAATCTTTTAGGTGAAAGTCCATGGCTCTTATCAGTAGAGCAACAATCTTTAATACAGTGCTAAAACCCAACTGGTCTGATCCTATTCCATTTCTTTTGTTGTAGTATGTCACTAGAATTTGAAAAAAAAATATTTGCATTACCTAAACATACCACACCAGGTTTTATTATAAAACACATTGAAGCAGAGTCTCCTTTATTTACTTCTGGTGTATTTGATGCAGTGCAAAAAGAACCAAACTGGTAAACATGCAAATCAAATTCAATTCTGCAAATATTCTGTATGTTATATTTATCTATCACTAAATGCACATTCTGTTGATGGTGAGACAGATCCTTTCAAAAGAAGGAGGTATGCAGAGTGAGTGTTAGGTGACAGGAAAAAAAACATAAATGAGAAACATATGTTTATTTATTCAAAACCATATATTTATAAGATTTAGATTGCAGTGTGAGTGAAGCTTAAGAGATAATTTGTCTAATAGATTTTTGTGCAATGGCTCTATTATAAAGGTTCTATCTGTAAAGGTTGCTTCAGTTTAAAATTTTTAAATTCCTTCTACAAAATACTTACTTTACAATTGTGTTTAAGTGAAAGTAAAGTGAAAAACTCGCAATTTGAGAAACATGTGTCCAACACATTGATCTAAACATTTTCGGAGTTCACAGAACTATCATTTCTAGCAAATGTTTTGGAACCTCAACAGGTGGGGGGTTAGAAATACCACCATACTTTCTCCTCCTCCACACTAACCAAAGTTGCTTTGGCAACAACATGTAAATAAGTCATATGAACAGGATCCCCCCCGCCCCCAACACGCGGAGTCACGTCTACAGCTAAATTACACTTAACCTTAATAACAAAACACATTTTGAGTCTTATACTCTCTCAAACAAATGCCAAAGTTTCTATTTTACTTATAAGAAGTCTTGTTAAACGAAATCATATGACGCAACAATCTGTATAATCTCTCAATCTCATGTTTTAGAAGACAGTCATCTCCGAACAGCCACTTAAAAACCTGCACACACACACACACACCCCCAGACGCACGCATACAACCGCACGCACACACCGTGATGAAAACACCGTTACATTATTTATACAGCATACTGACCAAGTCATGAAACTCTTAAAACTTTTATTAAAAGAAGTAATCGTTTATTTGCCTTCTTCTAAATCAGTTGCAACTCAAATAAATATTAATCTGCTTCATTATTATTTTTTTTTCTTATTAAGAACACAATCCAAAAGTGTCCATGTCATCACATCTCACGCAATGATGCGAAATGGGGTAATGACTGGGTGAGCGTGGCCGCGTTGCCCAATAGACGCGCGCGTTTGTGTGTGTGTGTGTGTGTGTGTGTGAGAGAGAGAGAGAGATGGGCTGGGCTCGGAGTGGGCTGGGCAGCGTCCATACAAGCCTTTATAAAACTGCCTGTAACATCCTGTATCAGCAGCGCGTAGTAAATAATACAGCCATTGTACCGCACGCAACGAGCTCATCTGCACGGTTTTCTCCCCGACTTACTTTTGAGATTTGCATGAAATTCGTTGTTTTACGGGAACATTAAACATCAGAGGTGAGTACTTACTTATAAATACGTATACACACACTTCAGACTTTGGATATTCCATTGTTTAAATGTGAGTGTCGCAAACTAAACAGCACAACTTTATATGTTGTTGTAAACGTTGGTGATTTTGTTGTTTCGCCTTGTACAGCGTGCGTGTCATTAGATTGTCTACTGTGGTAAATTTAGGACACGTAATGTGTTAGTGATTAATGTCATAGAAACAACAAAAAGCACTCCGCGTCGCATCCTTCCACGCTTTCCGCCTGCTGTTGACAAAGTTAAAGCTCCGCGTGTGTGTGTGTGCGTGTGCGTGTGTGTGTGCGCGCGCGCGAGCGCGTGCTGTGGGCGTGCGCGCGTGTGTGTTTTGACACGTGTGCGATGGCTCTGTAGGAACAAAGGCGGAAATCCGTACGCTACTATTAAAACTGTTTAAAGTAAAACTATTTATTTATTTATTTATTCCGCAAATTGTATGTATTCACGTCCACATTTATACATTCATAAAGCGTTTAAGGGCATTCATCACATTCGTTTAAGCGCATTTAGTAAATCGGACAAGTCAATTGAATATAAATATAATTCTGGCAAAAGAAGCTTGAGTTCAACAATAACAAACAGCGTCAAAAGTAAATAAGTGTGGAACTTTAACTTTTTTATTTCGTGGAATGCGTTCAAGCATATTCGATGTATTTTTATCTGTTTGCTGTCTAGTGATCTGTGTATTATTATTTTAATACTAGTATAAAACGTATATTAAGAAATAACTTCCTGTAAGTTCTATTAAGGTAAAATGTGTTTTAAAGGCAGAGAAATTCCTGTTTTAGTCTGTGGAATGAGTCTGTCACATCACATGTTGTGTAATGCTCACATTAACTCCTTTTAACCATATATTCATCATGTTGAGGTCCCCAATGAGCAGGGAAACCCCGCTGATTGTGGCTGTGATGCCTTAATATCACTCCTACATGATGTTCCTCTCAGTTTTAAAATGTAGGTCTAGACAAGCTTAGCTCATAAGGCCTTCAGACCTTTCTGGCCACTGGATTTGACAGATTAAACGAGTTTCCAAAGATTAGGCGAGGACTCATTGTTTTTTTTTCAGAAGCCTGGATTTCTGCACAGTGTTTGAACAGAAGATAGCAGCAATCTAGTTTGGTGTGGTTAGAAATTTATTTGGCAAATAAAATTTAGTCAGTACACAAAATATAATGAAGATTGTTGAAAAAAAACAAAAACAAAAAAACCTTCAATCCCTTTTATGCAATCCACAATTATAATAAGCAATGATAAAGGCAAAAATACACTAAAGTTATAATATTTTATGTGACTGATTTTTGTCCCTTAGGTTTTTCAGTCTGATTTAAATCTTACAGCTTCATGGAAAAAAATTGGTGTGTCTTTTTCCTGAAGGCATGATGATGGGGAAGTCATGAAAAAGGGAATTGAAAACAACATTTCCTATATTTGTATATGTATATGTACTATTGCTGTTTTTAGTCTTCACAAGTATAAAATTGTGAAGACAAAACATGTGGCAATCACAAAAAAACCTAGTTTAAATTAATATGTGTGAATTGATTGACTTTGAAAAAACTTCACTCATATATTTGGCAGTAGACATTGACCCAAATAGGTGCTTCTAGGTGTTTTCTATTGTCCGATGAGGATTGATGTCTTAGAAGGGTGCATGTTCTGTTCTCATGGAACTTGACACTTAGATCCCTAAGTGAGTCTTCACCATAAAGATTTATACTAACTGATAAACTATTAACAAGGAGTGAATACAAGGGCACAGAGTTTGGGAAAATGTGAATGACCTAGATGTCATGGACAACAAACTCATCACAGATTGCAGTATGCAGTGTCCAGAAGTGTTTAGGGAATTTTTTAGTTCATAACAACCTTCAAAAATAAGGTGCTTCCAAAGGAAGGTGCTTCTCCAGGATCAAGATCTTTTTTATTTCATTGAATTCACTGACCTAGCCAGTATTCACCTAAAATTTTAAACATGAATTTATGTGGGGGCTGAAGAATGAGACCTCTACAAATGTTAAAATACAAAGCCATTTATTTCTCAATTCTTGGGAGAGAAAGCAACCTGGTTAGTGACGCTTAAGAAATTTGACCTCTGATATTGATGACTCAATGCTTCACGCCTTCCTTGGCAGATAAAGCACAATGGCGTTCAGCTCATTTCAGGGCTAAGCTGTAAAATGGTTGTTCGAAAGGGGCGGACCATGGGGAGTCATGGAAGTGGCTGTGTCAGTAGCTTCCTGTGTGCAGCGTCCAAGCCTGCCATGGAGGAAGAGGCTGACTCGTGACCTTTAGAAACCTCTTGCTGGAGACACAAAGGGCCTGTTCAAACTCATTCTATTTACATGCACAGCAACATTCCATTCGCCATCCTCAGAACTCTATAATCTGCCACATTATTCGCATAATTTCATTGTTTTTCAAATGAGACTGTTTTGAGGAACTGAGAAAAACCCCTTGGTTTTCCTCTTGGTTTCGTGATAGTACAAAGTCAGTGTGAACTAAAAAGACTTTTCAAGATTGCATAAACTTATGTTACTTATGTCTTCTACTTTAAGATGGTTATTAATGGATCCTGATCATAGTATTGAAGAACATATATTACTGTTTTGCATGAATTTATCATCTCTATTTCTCCTTCTTTAAGGTGTCCCCAGAATTGAAAAATGGAGGAAATCCAGGTTGAATCAAAACCTTTGCTTGTCGAGAAGGACCTACAGGTATACAATTTTGTTTTAATTCTGCTGTCACTTCATTTCGTTCTCTGTAGTCTTGCACATGTGATAAGTTATTTTGAATTGTTGATTTTTAACATGTTTTCCTTGTAGGGACTGAGAGAGGCTGTTCAGCAGCTTGAGATAAAAGTAAGTGCAGTCTTGACTTTTAGATTTATATAGATTCTTTGTAACTAAGCTTTTCTATCCAGTAAGAAGAATGCCAATCGCCTTCATAACTTTTGTCATCTAGTGGTGAAAATCATTTAGAGCGATACTGATACTCTGTCAGCTCAAAAGAATTATGATTTAAGAATTATGTAATAGGTAAGGGAACACATTTGTCCTCGCTAAGACTTATTAGCAATGGTAATAAAGTATTAGTGCAGTAAAAGAAATATCTTAAGGTTATGTCTAACTCATCAAGTAACATCTTGCGTCTATTAGAATTATTTCAGGAGAAGGCAGGGGAAGTCCATATTAAACCCTTCCCCCCTTTCAGAAGAGTGCTGCTATTTTACTTCTCATTATCACTTTTTAACTACATAATCTTCATAATGTTTCAATAATGACTTTCCCAGCAAATAAGCATCCATCAGATGCATGCAAAATCAACATCCTTTAGGAAGGATAGACAGGATTCTACTAAAAACACTACCTGCCATCCTGCCATGTCATAAGGACATGTCTTATGAATCTTAAACTGGTTTATCAAGTTGGTCTAAGAGAAAAAACAGACAACACCTTGTCAAATATGTTTGTTTTAATTCTTTACCATCATAACTCTGTTTAAATCATCAGTGATGTGGAACGTCTTTGTTTCACAAACAAGACATACTAACATCACCCTCTTGGTACTGATATCACATACAAGTGGTTATAACTGCTCTCTGTTTGATTGGGCCTTTTGCAGCGTCAGAGTATGAACAGCATTTAGCAGACCCTCTTATCCAGAGCGACTTACATTTCCTAATTTCAGGGACAGTTCCCCTGAGAGCAACTTAGGGTCTTGCGCAGGGACCCAATATTGGTAACACCAGAGGTCAGATTTGAACCCACAACCTCTTGGTCCAAAGGCGAGTGTTCTACCACTAGGCCACCAATACCTAGCAACAATCACTGTGAACATCTTCCACAGAAGAGATATTAGTTAGTGATGTTAAGCAATACAGAAGCTTGGCTTCCCGTGCTAACCCCCAAACAGATTAAACTCGTCATGTTTTCAGGCCATGTGTTTAATATGTGCCCGTGGTGACGTGGGCAGGAGAGAGATGCAACAGCCATCTGCCCAGAACTGGTTTAGGGTTGCTGACGATCCCAACGTAGAGCTCGTCTTCTTTAAGGGGATTAGCCCCAATGGACAGACAGCATGTGTTTGCCTTCAGTCAGCAGCCAAGGAAGAGCTCAAAATGTTTATCTTCTCGCCCCACGTTAAATAGGTTATTTGATTTTGAACTTGTCCGTAGGGAAGCTGACTGCTTTCTGCTCTGTCATCCTCTTGTTCTCTGGCCAGAGCCACTCCTGCAAGAAAATTCTTATTTAGTGTGCATGGGGTTATGTTTTCTCAGGAGAATGCCTCATTGACGTCGTTCTACACAAAAACATATTGGACTCGAGGTCCATATTTGACCTGTCTAAGCAACACCTGTGCTTCATTTTGGAGAGGGATATTTTATGTATTTTATAGTTGTATTTTTTCATCTTGTTATTATAGATTCATAAATGGTTAATTGTATTGTTTCAGGGCACAATCTTAGCAAGCAGAACAAATAACTTGTGATTGGGGACAAAAAACAAAACAAAAGCCAGGTTATTTAATATGACCCAATGACATGGTTATGAGACTCTTGTCATGTGACTTCATGTCTGCAGTTTAAATTGACCTTTAAGTTTCCGATACCCCAATGTTCGGTTTGTCCGACATTGCCTGATCCAATTTACGGATCTCTACAACTAGAATTAGCTTGTTTTGGTCGTAGCACACAGCATCATGGGAGCTAGGGGATTATGAAGAGGAGTGGCAGCAGGGGTATAAAACCTTGTGCAAAGACGGAAAGCAGCTAAAGCACACGCTACAGCTCACTCACAATTGGATTCTACTTATACATTTACTGAGCATACTGCAGTTGCGCTCTCTGTTAGTACTAACCGCAAGCTGCAGCCATGGTTCTTGAGGACTCTGAGTCGGACCCAGTCTTTGAGTTGGAGATTTCTGTGAGTACAGGCTCTCCTGATGCTGATATCATACAAAGAAGTCTTAGGTGGACATCATTGCTGTATAGATTTATGGTCATAAAAAATTCTTTTAGCTGGTGATGATTGTTGGTCCAAGTCATTATGGCTTATATTATATTTTTGGATTTGGTGTAAAGTGTCAGTTAATGCAACATGAATGTAGTCAAGGATACGTAGGTTCCCTTTTTGGGTCTTTCATTGACTTTTCTATCAACCTTTCATGGCTTGTTAACATCAAAATAGTACCAAAAACCCGCGTATGGGTTCTAAAGATAGGATAGAATGCTTTAGAACAGCACCACATTGTTAAATTCAAATTGCACATTACACTATGTTCTTGCATGTTCAGTGTCATCTACAAATGTTTTCAAATCAACTTTGACGGCATATTCACCGTTTATGCTGATTATGGCAGATTCTGATAAGTTTACTTTTACCGTTATAGGAGCATGATGTTGAGACCCCGTATGGCAGAGTGCACTGTACCATGAAAGGAGTTCCCAAAGGAGACCGACCTTGCATCCTCACCTTGCATGACATTGGACTGAACCGTAAGTGTCAGGAAAGTGAATGTATACAGAGATTTAAATTTATTTCATTACCTGTAATTATTTCCCAGCATACACCCTAATTAGTTTATGTTCATGTGTTTATGTTCCTCCCCTTAAAGACAAGACATGTTTTGACACTTTGTTCAACCATGAGGACATGCAGGAGATCATGCAGCACTTTGCTGTGTGCCATGTGGACCTTCCAGGGCAGCAGGAAGGTGCCAACACCTTCTCCACTGGGTGAGGTGGCTTTCAAATTGGGTTAGACAGTTGTTAGCCTTTGACCTCTTGGCAGTACTCTTGCAGACTTGCATTTACATTGAGTTCTCAAAATGGCAAGGCTGTTGTTAACTAAATAGCCTCTATCAATAATTAGCTTTGGTTTAACCCTGAAAGGCGACCTGGATTGCTTTAGATCAGTGTCAAGGTGAAATATGCTATCATGATGTTAAACTGCTTGTACATATTGTGCAAAGTATGTAAATGATGTAAGATAAATATAATTTGATTTTAGGTATGAGTATCCCTCCATGGATCAGCTCTCTGAGACTCTTCCTTCAGTCCTCAAGCATTTTGGGTAATGCTGCTTTATTGTCTCTGCCCCTAACTACTTGGAACTACTCATATTATGAGGATGTAATAAGAAATTCCCATTTTTGTCACTTTGTTATTACAGTCTTAAGAGTGTGATTGGAATGGCAGTTGGAGCCGGTGCCTACATTCTGGCAAAATTTGCAGTAAGTTGCTGTTGGCGCATTTTAATAATTCAAATTCATTTCTTTACAACTTTTTAATCAAACCAGGATTAAACTACTGCCCTGTTCTTTTCTCACCATGTTGCTACTTATTGTTTTTTGGACTACTTAGCTGCTAAAGAATGTTCAGACCTGGTTTTAACACCAGAGATCCTCCCTGTGGGGAGTCTTTATCGTTTCCTTAACTAAAAGAACTTTAATTATTTTTAGAGTTGAAGTGTCATTAGTATGGTATTAAAAAAGCATGATAATAATTCAAGTGGGACCATTTTTTATAGGACTAAATATTTTTTTCTTTCTTATTACCTGTTGCAATATTTTAAAACATTTTAAAATCTAATTGTGCCTGATTTTTAAATCATTTTTATAGAGCTATTAATTGTTTTATTTCTGCTTTGCCTTTATTTTTATTCCTTTTTTTCCATTACTTTCTCTTTTTTTTTAATCTTTAATTTTAACAATTTTTGTCCTGTTTATGTAAAGCACATTGAATGACCCCTGTGATAATGTGCTCTATAAATAAACTTGCCTTGCCTTATAGCTGGACTACCCCGCGATGGTGGAGGGTGTTGTACTGATCAACATTAACCCATGTGCAGAGGGCTGGATGGACTGGGCAGCACACAAGGTATTTACTTCTAAGCTCAACATTCTGTGTAAGATATATCATGAAATATATATTGAATGATTGAATGTTCTGTAAGATGTTGTGAGCTAACGTTTAAACCTTTTGCAGATCCACGGCTGGACTCATGCAATGCCTGACATGATCATCACTCACCTATTTGGAAAGGTGGGTTTTGGAATCGGTTCCGACCATACGCCGTCTCTCTGTAGAATGTTGTATTTAATTAATACAAACAAATTTTTACAAATCATTTTATAATAGGAAGAAATTCAACTGAATCATGACCTGATCGCTACTTACCGCCACCACATTCTCAATGACATGAACCAGTACAACCTGCACCTCTTCGTGAAATCCTACAACAGGTAAATGGGGACTGCGTTCATTTATGCACATATGCAAAGCGGCTCAGAATGAGTGTCTAAAACGTATATTCTTCTTTTCTTCCTCTACACAGCCGGAGAGACCTGGAAATTGAGAGGCCTGTTCCTGGTGGACACATACAAGTCAGAACTATCAAGTAAGTTACATTTACAGTACATGATCATTTGATTGTGTATATATCTGCTGAGTGTGCTTCATTAGAGTTTTAATTTGGCTCCTAATTACGGTATAATATTGTCTTTTTAGGTGTCCCTCTCTCCTAGTGGTTGGTGACAGCTCCCCTGCGGTGGATGCTGTGGTGTGTATCATTTCTTTTAGCCTGTGCCCACCCTAATAAAGGCAAAAAAAATTTAATGGTGAATGAATGAATTTGTCCAAAAAACGCATTGATTTTGAAGACACTATTTTCCACAGGTCGAGTGCAACACCAAACTTGACCCGACCAAGACCACACTCCTGAAGGTGAGCGCTTTTATTCTCTCTTTTTCTGTGCTTTTAGGGCAGGCTGGTATTAATGAGCTAGATGGAAAAAGGTAGAAGCTGATAAGATTCCGAGAGCTCAGCACCTGGTGACTGATTTACTCAGGGCGCGCTGAGGCTGATTTGGTGGTTGGACTCGTGGGCATAGTCCTTTTCCAGCTGACCTACTTTGCCCAGCCTCACCCCATTGGCCATGCAGGTAGCAGGTTTATGGTGCCTCAAATGCCCAGTTTCTCACTGATAAGTCCTGGGAAAAGGTTAATGAATGGAGCACTTAATGATTTGGAGCAGATCGTGGAATTTTACACAGAGTCCTATGTCTTAGAACTAAGTCTCACTGAAGGGAACGAACAAGTAGATAATTGTTGCCACTGAATTTAAATTAATTGCTGTTTTTTGCCCCCTCTTCCAACAGATGGCTGACTGTGGAGGCTTGCCGCAGGTCGACCAGGTGTGTGTTAAATGTGTTCTCTGGTTGTCTCTCTTGCTGCTTTCTTCAGGGTGGAGGATAATCGTTAGGGATGTAATGCAGCTTAAAGAGCCATGAATGGCACACACTTCACCACTCTAATACCCTTCTGAACACCTGCTACTGACAGATGTCGTTTGTCTTCCAATATATTATGATATTTTATTGTATTATTGAATTTTAACATTATAGACGTGACACACCACTGACAAACCGGAACTTGATTTATTTTCTTACAGCCTGCGAAGCTGACAGAAGCCTTTAAGTACTTCATCCAGGGCATGGGCTACAGTAAGTGATTAACCTCACTTCATGGGTCAAAATCACTACAATGGATATTTAGTTTCCACCCTTTTTTTTCACTCAGTGCCCCTCATATCGTGTTGGACATTGGACAGCTATTAATAGTTTCCAGCTTTTCTGCCACCTGGTGGTGAAAAGGCATAGCACAAGTCAATAAGTTCACAAAATGACAAAAATGTGCACACTAAGGGCCTGTTTACACGTATGCGGATATTTTTATAAACCTATATTTTTTATGTTTTTTTAAAAATGCATTTACACAACATTCGGTTAAAAAAAGGCCTGTTTACGTGTATGCAGATATATTTATAAACTTATATACTGTATTTTTTAATACGTTTGGGCATTTTGTTTACACGTATCCACAGAATCCAGCGTTTTGAAAAATATTCACTGTGGAGGGTGTTTCAAAAATATGTGTTTGAGGTGGCCAGAACTCCATTTATGTGTAAACAAAAGGCCCAAGCGTAAAAAAAATATGTATATGTGTTTATAAAAGTATCTGCATACATGTAAACAGGCCCTAAGTTAGAAATATTTGTACATAAATCTCTGGATTGGAGCATTACCAAGACAACAAACTTAAAGTCAAAGTGAAAGTAAACTTTATTTTCATCTCTGCTATATACAAGTATACAGAGAGAAGAGACGATGTGGCTCCAGTTTTACAGAGCACAAAAAAGACAAATGAGGCACATAGAATAAGCATATATAAATATACTACAAAATATAAACTTTAAACTAGAGGTAGAAAAGAGACTGCGCACTTCAAGTTACATGGGGTATTCAAACTACAATTATGGTTCTGGAATTGTCTTTTTGCATTGAGTGTACATAAAATCTGCAGCAGTTCAATATGGAAATTTTGAAGAAACAATGTATTAAAAATAGCAGTTTAAGATAAAAATTAAAATTATCTATGTGAGGGGTTCAATAGTACGTGCAAATTGTCATAACAGCTGTAGGGAGGAGAAAACTACAATCAGTAATATGTACAAATAATGTTCATTATTGCAAATATCATAACAGCAGTCCAGTGGAGATGAGCTAGTACAATCATAGAAAACAATCTTATTTTTATGCATTGAATGTTTGTCAGACCAGCATTAGTTTAACTAATCTTGAAATCTCACATTATATCAGTCTTTTGGCCCGGCTGCTCAGCGGAGACATCAGAGTTTTATTTATATATCTCTCTCCCTCCTTCTTCCAGTGCCCTCCGCTAGTATGACCCGCCTGGTTCGCTCCCGCACCGCCTCTGGCTCCAGCGTCACCTCCTTCGATGGCAACCGTAGCCGTTCTCACACTAACGAGGGCAACCGCAGCCGCTCTCACACCAACGAGGGCCGGGGTCGTGCCCACACGTCCGAAAACCAGCGTGGGCGCTCCCACACAGACACCATGGAGGGTAACAGCTCTGTGGACCAGTCTGTGCCCAAGTCTACTGAAGTGTCATGTTAGATCGCCCCCAAACACCCCAACACACATACACACACTTCCTTCAACCCTTGATCTGTGTGTGCTGCGCTGCCACTAAAGCAACAAGTCTGGAAAGTCGAGCTATCCGCTTTGGCTCCAGTTTCTGCACCCCTTATCACCTCGATCGAAAGAGCACGTCCAGGCCAGCAGACTTAAAAAACTTTTGCCCGTGACGTAAAAAGGGGTCTAACCAAAGATGTTAAGGATGTTAACCGAGGGGCAAAAACCCATTATTAATTTCACTTGTCCTGCTGGAGGGCTACTTTTCTGTTGTTAGGGGCAGCGCAGCATCGAGGCACTGTAATGACGCGAGTCAAAGAGTGTTTTTGCTTTTAAGGGAGCACACAAGTGTAAATTTGTATTCATATCCTAGGACCAATTACTTTTCTTTGCATTCACATTTACCTGACTGTAGTGTCGTTTATCACACAAATTACTGTAAAAGGCTGACTTTTATAACAGTAATATCTGCTTACTAGCATTACTACATGATTTACTTTCTGTATATGTTGGAAGGAATGCAATGAGTGATGACTGGTTAGGTTGGTTGCTGGGAGGCATTTTTCTATAACACCGCCTACCTTTTAAAAATGAAGGGATACGCACAGACTATATTCTTTTTTCATCTATCTCTGTGGGATTGCCCTGTGTTTTGGGGGTTATATTTGTAACCCAGTGATTGTTGTTCTTCAATGTGATTTTTGTAAAACAATGATTAATGATCAACGTATTGTCAGCACCACATTTAAGACATTCACACTGAGTTAATGCCTATTATTCTATAAAATGAAACAAGAGTAAACAAACTGTACGCTGCAAAACTGGGGGGTCTTTATCTGTATGCTGAACGTCCAGATAATAAGGCACCATTGAAGTTTTGAACCTTAATCATCATTTCTATGCAATTAAGCACAAGAGAACAAAATGTGCCATGGAATTTTTTGCTTTCTTTCTTACCTGGTGGTGGAAAGAGCAAAGGAAGGGATAGTAAAGCAGCTACTCCTCTACTATCTGCACTACAGCAAACACCTGCAGGCTTCGACTTTCTAGGATATCTAGCATTGTAAGGATGCACAACAGCCCAATGCAGCGCACACTATGCATTTTTAATGGGATAACAGTTTGTATTTATTAAAAAAAATAAATAAAAAACACTGAAATTTCATTTTCGTGTGATTGCTTTAAATATTTGCACCAATATTTAATTGCACAATTAACGACCAGACCTACTACGTACGAATATAATAGCAACTTAAATACACACACACACACACAAACTAGGTGTGGTTTTCAAATATTTATTCTCATTTAGTTCTATATGCTCAGTGTTGATATTCAAGAGATAAACTCTCAAGTCAAAACAGACCGCTCATCGAAGCAGTCAAGAAAACACCATCTTGGCGAAAATGCTTTCATGTCAGTTCATTTTTTCCTTAATTACAGAATATACACATCTGTATCTGTATCTGATAATTAAGTCACACACTGCCTTTCTCCTTTACATATTTATGAATAAATTAAAGCTATAAAATTTATAACTATTTATTTTCACACATTTTATACTTACAACATCTATACAAACGTGCACATTTTTTGGTTTGCTTTTGTTCAAAGGCAGTGAGTGACAGGCAGCACCAAAGTTTTGTGAAAAAAAACATCGATAGAACAATAGATAAAAACATAGAAGTGTCTGTGTCTGGCTAAACTGTGCAATACGCTCCATTTCAATAAGACTAAGACTTGAGACCTAAGATCTAATAGCAACAATCACTTCATTCACACCTACTAGGAATCATGATCCCTCAGGTGGTGATGGGACCAAATGAACATTTGTTGTACTGTAGCATACCATTTGGAGGCATATTTTCTATATATGCTTTTATATATTTGGCCTAGGTTATATTTAAACACTAAATAGAAAATAATTAATTAGACTATTGTTCATCTTTCCACAACATATATTTAAAAAAACGGGACCAGCTGACGGTGAGAGTTTTCATCTCATCCTCAATTCAAAATCTCACGGTTCTCATAATACTGTTCCAGATCTACAAAGATGTCATTAGGGTTCCTGCAGCTAAGGTTGCAGAAGCAGGCATTAATCCACATGACCTTCCACGTGATGTCTGCTCCATTAGGGCACTTGAACTCCACTTGTATTGTTTTGGATTTGTAGGGGATGCAGCAACGTTCATCTGTGCAGACTCCACAGTATTTGGGCCGGTAGAGTCTTTTGCTGGTGCAGCCAGAGATGGTGATGTTGTGTGGTTGCTCCTCTCTGTAGATGTTCAGGCACTTCTTACCTGGCTTGAGAAGGAAATATAAGAAGAAGAACAGTGACTCATCTGTATACCATAATAATGTTTGCATCTACGTATTTTGCAAAATGTACTGAAATCATGACCAAGTCTGAGTAGATTTTAATATGGAGAAGGGAACGGGATACCTTTATGTGCTTAGTGATGTCCACCTCACAGGGACGAAGGTTGCAGAGCCTCGTCTCCTTGACCATTCGACACTGTTTGTTGGTGTTAGTGATGCGTAAGGAAACTCCACGGCCACAGGTCTTGGAACAGGGGCTCCAGGAGGAGGTCTGGCTCACACAGTTCTGTTGCCAGTTGTTCTTTCCACTGGAGAGAGCTTTGAGAAAACACTTCTGTAACTGAAGAGTATCCATTTAAAATGTAATATCTTGCAAAGTTTATGCCAACCATTCATTACATTATGATCAATAGTGAGAAGGTGTGTGCCCACGCCGCCCCATACGCAACAAACTGCAAGGCCTAGTGCGATCTGACACCTTTCTATCTGAACCAGCATGAACGTTTTTAGCTATTTGAGCTACAGTCTCTCTTCTGATTTTAGATCAGACAACAGAAGCCAGCCTTTGCTCTCCACGTGGATCAGTGACCCTCGGCGCGGCCTCACCCTGTCGCAAGTTCGCCGGCTTTCAGTTCTAGGATCACTTTTGCTAGATGTTGACCACCAGGCCAAGGACATCCCATAAAAGATGCAGTTTTGAAGATGCTCTGACATCACAATTTAAGCCTAGTCAATGTCACTTCATCTTTAAACACAAAGGGCCAATTTCCAGGCAAGGATTAAGCTTAGTCCTGGACTAAAATGAGAGTAGACTTAATCCATGAGTAAGAACCAGCCCCAAAAAGTTCACTTGTTGCCTTATGTATCCTACTCGGCTCCATAATGTGCGGTGCTATATTATATGTTTATTAAATCCAGTTTCTATATTAGGTCAGTTACATAAAAGCAAGGGTTAAGTAAATTTAGTGTAGGTCCATTAGACATTAGGAGCATATCAGGCCTAAGTAATGTACTGTATGTTAATAAAAGCAGTAACATAGAAACTTCATAAACAGTGCTTTCTCACTGCCCTTTGTTGTTGTTTCAATGCAAACACGCAACATGTTTGTAATTACAGTAATCTTTTGGATGAAGTGGTGCATTTTCAGGAAGAAGCGTAGGGGCTGTCAGTATTTTTGGCCATGACTGTAAGCTATGATTAAACTCACTTTCTGCCCACTCTCTTTCCTCATTTGGAAGTTAGTGCCACTGTTTAAGTTTGCAGCATACCTGCCATGGCATGCCGAGGTGCTGTCTTGCGCCCTCTTCTGGACTCTTCACATATCCACTGCTCACAGCAGCGACCTGGAATCTTCACCCGACGGGGCGTCTGGCACCACACCCGAGGTGGAAGCGACTCATTACAAAGCGGAACGCAGCCGATGGCCCCGTTCACACACAGACACTGATATTTACAGCTGGGCTGAAAACTCTGCCCATTGCGATAGATTACTCCACTGTGCTCACAGCCGGCGCCGGGCAGATCTGGATAGTGGTGAGAGTACAAATTTAGTTATGGGGAAACCTTCAAGCCAAAACACTGAAAAATGAGAGGGAACCTACAACAAAAGTAAAACACAAGAGACAAAGGGATTTTTGAGAAGCATCAATGAATCATTAATTATATCCTGTTCGCTCAAAACTAGTTTGGTTAATCAGCTGTGTGTCTGGGCACGTATTCCACCTTAATTGACCCTCTTAATCTCGATGTAATCCCAGGACAGCGCATCTCGTTGTGTTAATGTGATTAATGAGAACAAGGACATGTTTTAGTGCAGGGGACACTTACATGCACACACTCCTTTTTCGTACCTAGGATTGTCCGAACTGTAATCGCAGTAAAGGCCGCGATGGTGGTCACAATTGTCTGCCTCATTACACACCTCCCCCACCTGCTTGGCACAGACCTTGCAGCAGTCACAGCCGTCTGTGATCAGGCTGACTCCTGGCGGGCAGGTCGGGGGCGTTTTGGGGCATTTGCAAGGCCACTTGCAGTACTGTGTGCGGTTGTAGAACCCCGGGGTAGTGGGTTGGGGTATGGCTGGCACCTTGGAGGAGTTCAGAGGAAAGGCCTGGAAAAGGGGTAGTGTGAGAAAGAGGATACTTTAATGATAGTTTGAAGAAGAGCTGCATGATACATATATAGGATAGAAGAATACATTATTTTATGGAGGTTCCCATAAGGGCTTATAATTTTAAAATCTTTCAATTACAATGTTGTCTTTCACTATGCTCCTTAACACTTTTATGCAGCTCAGATGAGTTTACAGCTATTTCTATCTTTTTACTGTCAGTACGGAAAAGGACATTTAAAACCATAAATTAAAATGTATGCATAAAAGAGTTACGTGTACATTTACCAGTCAGTCCTTCGTACAAGCATGAGCATTTAGCTCTTTAAAGCACAAAACGGCCTTTAAAATAACCAACCTAATAGGTAGGTATCCAGTTTCAGCATATTAACGTTGTTATTTAGTCTATAGTGTATTTTAATAGATTTTAATTTGATTAAAAAACAATGAGTTTGTTTGTCTTACAAACACAGAATTAATTGAACAGAATGAAAGCACGTTCTTGAGACAATATCTTTACTCCAAGCAAGTTTCCGAAATCCTGTTTATACACACACTTCTGGTTAACAGCACAATCATGAATGTAATGGCTATTATTTATCCTGTTTTCAGATCTCACGTCATCTCTTATGGATCTTGCCTTGAACTACAGCCAGTTTAAACAGAAACCGGACTTGTGACAGTTTTAACATAAACTAGATATGAGATATTTTTCTAATTAGGAGTTAATTTTTTATATTTATTTAAGGCAGTATTACCTGAATACTATTGTGACTCTTAAATACCTCTGATGATATTATGATACGTATGATGATATCAAATGTTATATATTTATAATTTATTATAAATAAAATTTATTATTATTTATTGCAACTAAATTGATCATATTAAAGTCACGGTGACAGAGCCTGCATTTGAAGTTTTAGGAGATTACATTAAATGTTAAATATTTTTGTGGGAATTAAACGTTATTTAATGAAACATAAGTACTTGATACTTAATATTCGACATTCGACATCAACATATTTAGATTGAGCTTGCTTAGATCAAATGTTTTGTCCATACACTTTGTGTTTCATCACTAGTTTTGCAAACGTAATGAATACAAATTTCCACTTGGTGGCAGTATATAATTACTTTCAAGTTCCATTTAAAAGGTTTTACAACAGTAAAATACATGAAATATTACTCAGTAAAGGACTGACGAATAATCATTCTCTCTAGAATGTTGATATTCAATCACTCTTCATTACACATTATTGATTTTCCATGATCAGATTACCCATAAACCGCTACTAACAGTATAATAAACACAGTGGCAAGGGCAAGTGATGCTTAAGAAGCACTTTCCATCTATTGCATAACACTCCACTTAGGAAGGTATCAGGTTTTAAACACAAACTCACAAAATGACATACACGCATTAACACACACTCCTATACTTTCCCTTCCGAAATATTCCCAGATTTGAAATAACTCACACATTTGTTAAATATTATTTGTTTGTTTGTTTGTTTTAATTGTGTTTCATTACGGTTTTCAGATGTTGACTGAAGAATTCACTTTCTAACATTTAAAAGTAAGAGACCTTTTATTTATGCACAACGCGGAGAAAAATCATTATTGTTCCATCTGATTTGGTTTGATATAGAATTTATTATCCGAGTTAAAGTGGAACCACAAGATGGGCTATTTCAATATATGTTTTTAAAACGCTTGTGGTGAGATAAAACAGGGGGGAAAAATCTTACCTGATGCATTCCGGCAACAAACAGGAGCCACGTCAGGAGCAACCTCATCACTGATGCCAAGTGCTAAAGTCATTGAATCCAGAATGAAGTTGTTGCGCAGACGAGCAGGTTCCGTCCATTCTGCAGCCCGTCAGTCCCTCATCCTGCAGCTCCGGCACTAAAAGCTTCTGAAGACCTGCGTGACGTCAGAGAGGAGGACAAACCCCAATTTCACCCTTTTTCGACTCGAATCTTTTCCAAACTCAACTAGCTTAAAGCGCAGCCCGAACCCGCAGATTTTGATCCAGTCATCTTAGAAGGACAGACTGCAGGTGATTCTGGAAACCCTAAAAAGCCAACGAAGACTTTTAAATTTCCATGTGACTTAAAAATGTTCATCAACATTAAAACCACTGACAGATGAGGTTAGTAGCATTAATTATTCACCAACAACAACAACAACAACAACAACAACAACAACAACAACAATAATAATAATAATAATAATAATAATAATAATAATAATAATAATAATAATAATAATAATAATAATAATAATAATAATAATAATAATAATAATAATGATGGTGGGGTCATGGGGTGGTGGTGGTCTAGTGGCTGGATTCTCACCCTTGAACCAAGCGGTTGTGGGTTTAGTTCCAGCTCAAATAATAACATCACAACTGTAATCATTGGACCCTTGAGCAAACCTTAACCCCAAGTTGCTGCAGGTGGGAATGTTACTGTAGCTAGGAAATATAAGTTACTTTGGAAAAGATGATAAATGCCAACACATAAAGTAAATGCCCTTGTTTGGTTAGATTTATTTATGATTTTATATTGAATAACACCAAGCTGACAATGCCAATGGTCATAACATGCTAAGGTAAAAATTTCTGTGCTTCTCCATTTGCCTCCCTGCAGGTGAGGTTTAAAGAAGCAGCTACAATATTTTGAAGATGAAACGTGATTTGGTTTAATCCCACCGAAGAGCGCCAGGATAGCACAAATTGTTTAAACTTTAATGCTGACAATGACTGTTTTAATGCAGTCTTCTAGAAACTAACTAAAGGAAATCTCATTGACAGTGGCAAACAGAAACTAGCAAGTCAGTTTTCATTAAGATCTGATATAGAAATTATTAGAATATAGATAGAGAAGTCATTAGAAATGTTCCTCATGCATTCTTATGATCATTGACTCAGAGTTAAATGTACAAGTTTGAGAAAACAAGCAGATAAAGCAGAACTCAGCGCTACACCCGAGGGAAGGCTACTGTTCTTCTCCTAGTGTCATATTTCCAGTTGGTTATTCAGCCTGGCATTTGGGGTTTTCTACCTTCGAATACCACAGTGTTTTCCCAGGATGCAAATACCAGTTACACGTTTACAAGCACTTACTAGAAACCCAATCCTTGTTTAAATCACAGAGTCTGAAAGGTTGTCACTTAATTTAATGTACTGAAATGTTCAAATGTACTGACTCTTGCTAAGAACATCCAAATATATTCTGCATAAAATCTGTACTCAACATATATTTTTTTATATGTCAAAGTCAAAGTAAACTTTGTTGTTATCTGTGCTATATACTGTACAGGTATACAGAGAGATGAGACGACGTGACTCCAGCTTTCACAGTGCAAACAACAAAGAATAAGGAACAAAGAACAAATAAGGCACATAGAATAAACAATATATAAATAGAATATAAACTATACACTTTAAACTAGAAATGGAGTATTAAGTAAAAACTTTAAACATGAAGTAGAAAGAGAGACAATTAGGATGCAGTATTCAACCTACAATTATGGTCTTGGAATATTAATGGAACATACTTATAGATAATAAAAAATAATATATGCACTCATTACCAGTCCCACCTGCAGACCATACAGAACCTTGATGTCTTCACTCTTTCTGCTCTACAATGTCTTCATTTAGCTCAACGAGGATCCATAAGCTAAGAAGTTAAAAGACACTGTTTGACTAATAAAATAACTGTGGTTTTCTGATGTTCTGTTCTTGTGGAAAATGACTGGAGGAAAATCTAAGGTCCATGTGAGCATAAGAATTATTCCACATGCAGAGAACCACATGAAGGCTGAAGACAAAGGCAGCTCCCTTTAAAGTAATAAAACATTTTACATCAACACTACACGTGTCCCTTCACATGATAAAACTGTAGAAGAAAAAGTCTTCTTTTAGGATAGGTATGTTTTTGTTGTACTGAACAAAGGAATACTGTTAGCTTTATTACCTCTTTGTGCACAACAGAAGAAGAAATAATAAGAAGAAAGAGGGACAGCACCAGAATGAAAAAAAATCCCACTATTTACATTCATCAGCATAATCCTCTCATGTCTGAGCAGCTTTTAAGTGAAAACAGGGCCATTCACCCTGTTGCCGGAAGAACCAAATCTGACCAAATGGTGTTTTCCAACAAAGTTCTACCAACCAAGCATGGTCAGCACAGTTTGAAGTTTTCACTTGGACTGTATATACACAGAGGTTACCATACCATATTCATCTTTTATGCACAGTGTTTAAGCAAGTTTTGACCTAAATGTTTCAAAATGCATGCGGAAGAAAGGGTCAGTCGACCATGGCAGGACTGCCAAAGTTGAGTCCATGTTTGGTCAAAAATGAAATCCTCGTTAGACTGTTGCTCCTTAGTAGGTAAAGCTATAAATAAGACTGAAAGTAAATGTAAGTGGCTGTTATACAGGTGAAGTGTTTCCTGTCAAAAGGTTTTGAAAGCAACAAAGTGATTATACAAAAAACAGCATTTCATTTGTGCCTTCTTAGTGGACATTTTTACAGACACAGGTGAGGTAATATGCAAAACAGGAACTTGCTTTTTTGAATGAACAAAAATGATCTCTAAATGATATCATATCATAGTGTAATGGAGCTTGACGATTGAAGTGACGACTACGATTGCTTCCATACTGAAAATATATATTTTAGTTGTGATAATAAGCTTTACTTTGACTTCTGAACTTTCAAAACAACATTATTCCAGAAAAGAGCAAACGGAAGCTTAATCGAGAAGTTTAACGATGCCTAACATTTATTGACAATATAACAGGAGTATTTAATTTATGTCTCAATCATATCTATATTATGTAGAAGCTCAAAGAATATCTGCATTAAATTTGGCAGTAAATACATCCTTGTCTCAGTTTTTATGATGTATCAGTGGATTTTATACCCTGGTAGTCTAAATTAAAGAAAGAGCCTTTTGAAAAAGTAATTCACACAAGTATTAATTTGGAATCTTCACCTGTGGTTCTTACCCCTAAAAACACAGACTGTTCATATTAAACTCTTTATCCAGCCCCCTATGAGTAAGGCTTCTCCAGCCTACGCTGAGTCAGTACTGAGTAAGTATGTTGATAAAATGTTATGTTCACTCTCTTATTACATGATGGAAATCCTGATGGTCAATCCAGATCACTCTACACAACACGTTCTCTTACACAATGTGCTGTAAAACGTATTATTAAGTTTGACAACAGTCTGAGCATTATCCATTCCATTAAACAATTGACTTGGGCTTACTTTAGGCTATTACTCACATCTGTTTTGCTCAGTGACGATCCTGTATGCAGCCCTGTTGTCGCTAATCTCAATTAGATATGACAGGAGGCGTGCTACCAAAATGTGGCAGAAAAGGTTTCCCCAACGATCAAGCAACCATTTCTGCCTGCAGCTGTTGGAAAGGGGAAATTCTTGACGTGGTGTATAATTAATTTCAGACTTCAGGTCTGCCAAAAGCAACCATTATTTAATTGAGGTTGCAGAATAGCATTCCTCTGCCATTCACTCAGCATAAAGCGTGACTGATAATCAGTCTGGGAATCCAAACAGTCTGCTCAAAGATGCTTTCTCGTAGTCTTCCAAACCTCTCACACATCATCATCCAGATCTTAGGGGTCAATGCTCTTCACATCCAGCTAGTTTTGGCTTGGCATATTCTTTTATCCATTCATGCATTTATTCATTCAGATCCCGCACAAAGAGTGGGAAACGTCTTGAGGTCCTTAAAAGGAGAGTTTCATGTGAACGGCATTGTGAATCAGGCATGTGATTCAGACTTAGTTACAGCCATTTCTCTCAGTTTTACTGCCAGCTGGTAATGGTCTTCAGTTAGAGAGCTGCATCTGATTTATCCAGAAGATTCTGTGTGTCAAAATGTTTTGATTCATATCATCCCTTTAAATTCTAGCAGGTCTGTTAGCAGCTATACCATCTGTAGTTCCAACTAGGCAAACCCCTAAGGCATGGTTGATACTTGGATGGGAGACCAACAGTGACAGCTGGGTTAAGCTAGAAGAGTTGATAGGGTGAGTTAGGGGCACCGTCCTGCGGTCTCTTTCAACCAGTCCCAATGCCTCACAGGGACACTGCCACAAAAATAGTACACTGTAAAAATTTACAGTGGAATACTGGAGGCAGATTGTCATCCATTTTATTCATTTTAACAGTAAGCATAGTGTATTTGATATTTACAATATTGTACTGTAACATTTTTGCACAGTACCGTAATTCGTTTTTCAGTATTGTGTTGTGTTGCTTACTGTGAACACGTGTCTACCTTTAGGAGCAATATTCGCAATAAGTCATGGCGCACTTATATGAAGAAAATTAAGACTTTATCAAAACGTGATGCGAATCAGGCCTGCCGTCAGAAGACTGTTGACGCTAAACTGTGTAAGCAGGGATCATGTGTGACACCCAGAATGCTTTAGATGTACAGGTTGTTACCGTGTTCGCAAAGAAATGACTTGAAAAAATTACAACATTTCTTTTAAAAAGTACAGCATTTTACTGTGTTAGGAAAAAATAATATACTGTAAGGTGTGGCAAGGTTAGGATGAGACGTAAATATCTCTGAGGTCATAAAAGATATTTGGGCCAAAATTACCCACCAAAGCTCCTATTACTAACTGGTTGACTAATCAGTCCCTGCAGAATTTAACAGCCCTTTTTTTGCCTGATTTGCAGCAGCTTTTCTAAAAAAATTGCGATGAAAGTTGTGGTGTTTTAGCCATTTGTTGCAATAAACAAAGTTGAGGAAAACTTTGCAATTTTGCCTCCCTTTATAATGATGCTGTAACAATTAATCAAAATGAAAGAAACAAGACCACTATTATTTTTACTAACCATTAATCATTTAGTTATTTTTGAAAAGGCGTTTGTGAGGCGTTTTTATCACACGTTTCCTGTGTCTTCTAAACGTATCAAGGAAGCGAGTTTGCCGACGTTTTTGCATGACACGACAATCTTCTTCTTCTTTCTCTTTCGGCTTTTCCCTTCAGGGGTCGCCACAGCGAATCATCCTATCTTTCTATCCTATCTTCTGTCCTATCTTTTGCATCCTCTACCCTCACACCAACTAACTTCATGTCCTCTTTCACCGCATCCATAAATCTCCTTTTTGGTCTTCCTCTCAGCCTCCTGCCTGGTGGCTCCAACCTCAGCATCCTTCTGCGAAATCCTGGAGGGTCTGGCTAAACAGTGATGTTTAAAGGTGCTCCCCATTGTCTATGTAAAAGGTGTTGGGTGTCTGGAAAAGCACTATAAAATGTTACATTCTTACATTCAGATGAATTTATCTGCTGTACATCAGAAATCAGGTACATTACATTAATAAAAGTTAAATCTGGATAATCTGCTGTTATTTGAACACTGTTTTTGTTACTTGCTACAGATCTTTCTGGATGGAGTAGTGCTTATTTTGCCAGTTGATTCAATTCCTCACTGCAGCCTCGTAGTGAAGTGATTTTGGTAGACTTTTTTTTTTTTTTAAGTAACCCACTTTCTGTCTTAGTTCTCAGTTTGCCTTTGCGTAGTCTCAGTGCTTTATGGTGTATATGCATTCTACTCACGTTGTTTAATCTAGATCATAAGAAACTCACCAAAGATGCACTTTCTTTTATGTCTACCGCCACACAGAACAGAATTCATGACAGAATTACAGCGCACAGCTCATGTCTTTCCAGTGTCAGCGCTGCTCGGCTGGGCTTTATGAAGCTTATGCTTTTGTTCTGCTTTCAGGCTGTCAGACAAAAGGTGACATGTGTACAAAGGAGAGGATTTAGGATTCAGCCAAGTCTTCAAAAGGATGCCTCTCATACTCCATCCAGAAGGTGGCTTGCAGTTACCCTAAAACACAAAAGCAGCCCTTGAGTAAACAGGACAAGCAAAAATATATACCAGGGAAACACTTGCCCAAATGGAATCTGACAGTTCATAGTTTGTAGTTGTAAAATCATCTCAGGGTCTGGTTAAGCTGTGTTATTAAACATCAGCACAACTCAATGCATGCAGTCTTTGGCAAAGGCTCTTATAGCACAACACTGGAAAACAGTGTGTTCCTGATCTTCTTAAAGGATTGGTGCTTCTCAAATGACCCTAGACAACTTTTGTTAGAGTTTCCATGCAGAAGATGTGGATTGTTTTAAGAAACCTGGTAATTCTGTGTTCCTTTAACGGCTATTTATTTAATTTCCTAAAAAGCATTTAGGCATTTTAATGACCTGCAAGAGAGCAATGCGGAAGGCTTTTAATCTTTAAAAGTTAGGCTTTACGTTTCATTTTGTATCACGTACCCCATGCTGTGTCTTGTGACTATTCTTATTGCGTGTTCTATGTACTGTGTCTTTATATTTGCCGTAGCGTATGATACTGTTCCAGTATCATACGCTACTGTGGTATTCTGTGGTATTTTACTGTTTTTATGGTTTTTATGGTACATATTTTTATATTTAAATTTATTTTTTTGACTGTGAAGCGCTTTGGTCACTTTTAGTGTTGTAAAGCGCTCTATAAATAAATGATTGATTGATTGATTGAATGTCTAATTATGTGTTAATGTGTTAAAATAAATATAAGTCAGTTAAAACCTGTTTGAGACTGAATCTTAGTAAGAGATTTAGTCTTACTCTGTTTAAAGATAATTGAATGGAAGAATTCTGTAAAAGGCCAAATAAATTTCTACTTTCCTTATCTAACTGCAAGTTCAATCACTGACTTATTTTACTGACTGTGAATCTATCAGAACTTGAGAGCTGAGCAAAATAAACAAAATTTAGGAGGTGAGTCTGCTCCTGTTCTCCCTGCATCAGCCAAAATTCTGCTTTAAATCAGCCACTTTATTGTAATCTCCATCGTCTGAGCGTGTCTAAGTGTCTTCCCTGGCATCTGGCCTTTACAATAGACCACCAACTTCTGGAGGACTTTAATAGCTGTGCGTGCCTAGAGCTGTCAAAGAACAAAATGGAAGCCAAAAAGGAGTAATACTTTTCCATTATGCATCCAAGATGTGTCCCGCTCGCATATTTCCACATTTATCAGGAGAAACAGAATGACAAACGTGAACATTGAAATGTTCCATTCACATGTTCCAACCCAAGTGCTCAGGTCAGACGAATTTTTCATCAGCCAAAAGAGGATCTTAACAACGCAGTCAACGCAAGGGGAGCTCTATCATTTGAAAAGTGAAAGGGAAAATCATTCGTCACTGAATTTGACCATACATGGAGATTTGACTGACACTAAGAATTCTTCAGATTACCGAGCCGGCCAAGAATGTTGGCAGTGCTTTCACTTCTACATTCTTTTCATTTTTCCCAAACATTAAAACTCCCGTTCTATTCAATGCAATAACAGTCTGTTACATGTACAGTCACATTTATAGATTCCGAGTTCCATATCTTCCCTTCACTGGTGTTTTTGAATAGTGAGATTTTTTTGTAATATTAAGTGTGCATCATTTTCATAGGAAAGGACAAACAGACACTGACAACACATTTGCAGATTAAATAGAAAAATCATTTCCTGCAAATGCATAGACTCATTTCATCAGCTAGGCCTCACAGCACAACCACATGGGAGGAAATTGGCACGTGGTTGTGGTATGTTCTCTTGAAAATGTGTGAGGATGTCTGAGGACTTTGGGGCCTAACTGCTTGATTTCAGTTTCAGTGTTAGATATTGATGTATTCCATGCAAGACCTCAATATTTGGGGTTAGCATTCATGTTCATTTCAACCAGGGAGACCACCAATTAGTTTGAAATCGACAAGTGTGTTTATTTGTTTGAACAATTTTAATGTGTATGTGAAAATTTTTGGTCGTCGGCTCTATCGTCTCTGAAGCCGGCAGATCTGACCGGGATAGCAGGCTTCCTCCGGGAATCAGGATGGGGAACTGAAGGTGGTGGATGTGGGTGAAACCGAATATCTGTAACAGAAGCAAAGCAGATTAAATTTACTCCTAATATATAAAATCAAGACCAATGCGATTGGACAAAAATGGTAGTGCTCATTAGGTCTCTTTACGTATTCACTTAAATTTTTTCCAAAATGCTCGCTTATTCATCCTTGACAAGAAATAAGTACTAAGTACATACAGTCAGAAGCAGTATAGTTGTTGACTGCTCCTAGCAGTAGCACAAAGATTTATTCCTGGAATGTCCGCCCTTTACCCAATAATTCTTGAACTGGCACGGGGTAATTTGGCATTTATATCTTAGGTCTGTGTACTGACTGATTCTGCCAGTCAAATCTCACATGAGCTTAGCTGAGTTATGGAACGTTCTTGGTGTTTCCGTGTTATTTAATGCTAAGAAGGGCTCCAAGTACGGAATGAGGTTAAAGAAAGGTACAAAGTGTGTGTTAGAGTAATCTGTGACCTTTTGGTCAATTATATAAACCAATATATGAACTAAATAGACAGTCATATAAACCGCCAAAAAAACCCACTCTGATTATACCATACGCTGAATCATTCACCTGAATCAACACTTCTGTTGATGATACAACATGCAGCAGGTTTAAGTAGAGTTTAGAGAAACATAAACCCTGTATTAACACACAGTTGGGCTGAGCTGCTGCAGGTTGTTTAAGTGAAAAACCGATTTCAGGTGGGCAGGGTATAATGAGTACCTAATAGCTAACAGCAAGAAGATAAGGGCAATTAAGCAGACTGAGAGCTAAGGTGAGGTGCCTCATTATGAGAAGGTCTTTGGCTTTAACATGTGTTTTTGTTGCACTCATGATGGCTGGAAAATTCCCAGACGGTGCCATTACAGGCTGTGAGAACACACAGGTGCTCTGTTCTGTTATAAACAGCGCTCTAGACCGCCTAATCCCACCCTTCTGTTTACTTTATTCTCACTGGCTGGCAAACGTGCCTTCTGGTGAGTTTTGGGGAAATCAGATTGAAAAGTTTAATTAAACTGAGTGAGTCTCTGGAGAGTAGGTACTTATGAATAGAAATAGATGAGAAAGTTCTGATTTTGCCTTCAAAGAGGTTTTTTGAACTGCAATTTATATAGAATCTACTGAATTGACAAGTGCATCTTGAATGGCAAGGTTTAATCATTTTTTTTGAATATCCTCAATGAAAAAGAGGTGAGGTGGCTTCGCCTTCTGTACTTTGAATACATTGTTGAAAGAATTTATTATTCGATTGTTTTGAAAACATTCTAAATTCATCACAGGATGAGTGCTTAATGGTTTCCTCCGCCAGCTCTTCAGAGTAATACGCATCTGAGTCATTAGGGCCGGGATGAGAAGGAGAGCAATGCCACGTGTCTCTGCTTAGGCCGTGCAGACTCCTCTTTGTGGCATCGCACCGTGTAGCGGCTCTAACACAACTGCAGTTTGCTCAGTGACATAATCGCTGTGTGTAAAAGTTTCCACTGAGGTCTGTGTAAGTAAGTGGTGCCGCACTGCAGAGCTGATGAGTGACCCGACTCCGATCCAGCGCTGCGGTCGGTCCAGATTAGACACGAAGCCAGACATCTAATACACCGTCCCATAGTGGCCAGATTTAATAGAGAGGATTAAGATAGATTACAGCAGACTAAATTGCACAAAGGAATCCTACATGTTTTTAAAACTGTCTCAATGCTTGATTAAGCTGGCTGAAAGGCCATGGATCAGACCTCAGACAGTTATTCCGCAGTTATGAGGTTTCACTAATAGATAGCTATCGTTCAGGGCCAATGCTGAGGAGCAGTGATGGTAAGAGCGTGACTTCACTGCTTAGGAAATGATTATGCTTTGATGAAATTCTTTCAAAGGATTTAGGCTTTGTACATGTAGTGCACAGACTGTATGCATCATTTGGCGACAGCTCAGGCTTTAAAAACACACAAATAAGGTTCTGTGAATCTGAGAATAATTTTAGCAGACAGAAATATTTACCCAGGCCGGATATTCAGTTCTCAAGTCAACATGGACAAGTTAGGCTAAAATAGGCACAGAGAAATGACCTTCAAGGGGAAATATGACAAACTAACCATATTTGTGGGGGCACAAAGAATTGAAATGCTTATTTTAGCTGTGAACGTGATAGGGATTATGTTTAAACTGAAAGAAAATGGAACATATAAAAAAACCCTGAAATACGGCAGATGTGAAGGCTAAGAAAAGAAATGAACAAACCTTAACACTTTAATAACACTGAAAACTATTTGAAGGGAACATGAGACACGCTGCCGCAAGCTACAACAATTTATAACTTACTGAGAACAAGCCTTCTATTTCCTCATCTGCAGACATGCCAGTATGTAAAAAAACATCAAGAAGTACATCTTTAGTATTCTCGGAAGCTTGATGACGTCTACAGTACTGTGCAAAAGTTTTAGGCAGGCGTGAAAAAATGCTGTAAACAAAGAATGCTTTCAAAAATGGAAGTGTTAATCATTTATTTTCATCAATCAACAAAATGCAGTGAATGAACAAAAGAGAAATCTAAATCAAATCAATATTTGGTGTGACCACCCTTTGCCTTCAAAACAGCATCAGTTCTTCTAGGTACACTTGCACACAGTTTTTGAAGGAACTCGGCTGGTAGGTTGTTCCAAACATCTTGGAGAACTAACTACAGATCTATAATCCTATAATCCTACAAAATAATATAATGATTATAATCCTACAAAATCCCTGACTTTGTGCAAGTGTACCTAGAAGAATTGATGCTGGTTTGAAGGCAAAAGGTAGTAACACCAAATATTGATGTGATTTAGATTTTTCTTCTGTTTGCTCACTTTGCATTTTGTAAATTGATAAAAATAAACAATCATTATTTATATTTCTGAAAGCATTCTTTGTTTACAGCATTTTTTCACACCTGCCTAAAACTTTTGCACAGTACTGTATATCACGGTCTGAAGGTTGACCACTTTCAACGTATTGAACTGAATGAGGATCTAAACATTTTCATTAAATATACAGCTAACAAGACTTTTTTTTAAAGATCATAGTACAGTATGACTGTTGATTTGTAAGGTGAATGTGACTGTGAATATTAAACGTTTTACTGAAGTGAATGCTCACAAATGGATTGAAATAATCTGGGAAAATATCTAATTTTTACCACATCAGAAGCCATAAATTATATACATTTGTCACTTCAGCATGAAATATATATTACAATTAGAGATGTAGCCAATCCGATATGTGACCCACCACAGCAAAACCAGTCGCGTGTCGCAAATTTTCAAAATTGAGTTATGTTTTCATGAAAGGGCATAAATCAAGCTTCAAAACGATACCTATATGGAATGAATGGGACGACATATGACTGAGATATCAACATTCAAAGGAGTCGGGTTTCTCCTGTCACGCCAAGTGAGAAACGAAACGGAGAAATCTGCCTTGAAGTTGACTCGCCGAGCACCTACAGACGCTGGTGCGTCTCGCCACGCTTGTATTTACGGTAGCCTACGCTGCATTCAGCTCACACGGATAGCCTACCATAGGGCAAGGTTAACTGAACTCGGGAGACGAAGATGGGATTCCAGAGAAATATCTTCACGTTTAGTCAACCAGTGTGGATTCACTGTAAATATTGGCGAGCGGCCAAAACAGAAACTTTAACATTCTGCTGGAATTTCGAATTTCGCCTGGTTGTCATTAGGATGGAAAAGGCAAGTTTTTCAGTGAAATTTATTTTATAACAGTACAGTATAGACCTTCCACTGTTTCAAAACACTAAAATAAAAATATCCAAAATTTTATCCCACACAACAGCGAACGGTCGCCGAAAACTCCGCGGCGCATGTTTTACCGCTTGCCGTGGAGGGTCACATATGTGGATGGGTATCGGTCCGATAACCGGCTCAAACAGCTGGATCGGCATCGGTGGCATTAGCCGCTTTATGGAGCCGATTCGGTAAAATGCGGTACACTCAATTCACATGCATGGAAGCGGCACTGCGGTAAAGTAGAGCTGAAACCATTGTTCCATTAACTCGAATAATTCTATTACAATAAAATGGTCGAGGTGATTTTTCTAGAATCGTTGGTTTAATCTTATTTTACCGCTAGGACCAGCCCGCTTTGTATTTCACATGGACGCTAATAGTACACAACGTTTTCAGTGGCGCGATCAAGACGAGCCCTGATCCCTCTGTATGTGAAAGTATTTGTGAGATGTTCCATCACTAAAACAGAAGTAAATGCATAAAAACATTTTTCGACATTTTTCGCAATGTAAACACATGCGCTGTGTTAATGAGCGTGCGCATGAGCACCGTTACTCGCAAAACGCTCCAGTTCGGTCAAAATGTCCCCTTTATTACAGATACAAACCATATTTTAGCTGATAAATAACCACAATAACCAGCGTTCCACTCACAGTTCTGCCGTTTATTTAGATTTTCCCATAGATTTTCTGTCGTTTATTCTGGAACGCGCACCCAACGCATCATTGTGCCCAGAGGATCGTGGGAAATGTAGTTCTCTGCAAAAGCAGCTCATTTTATAGGTCAAATTGGTTGAAAATGACAAACATTTTCAGTTGATCAAGTTTTTTTCAATATTACAATGTTATAGTGTAATCAATAAGAAAGAAGAAATATTTATATGTCTAAACGGACAATTTTTGAGAACAAATACTTTAGCATATACATGTGTGTGTAATTATTACAACGTTTTAGTAGGAAAACAGTATTTAAATCAAGCGTTTCCGTAAGCATAACAATAATCTCAGTCATGTATTCAGACATTTTAAAGCATTATTTAATGTTTAAAAAAAGACTGTGACTGGATCGGATTTGTACATCCAGTGTAAAAGTGTACAAGTCGATTCCACATTGTAGGTAATACTGCATCCAAACTGTCTCTATGTCTACCTCTATTTCTAATTCAAATTCTAGTTCTAGTTTAAAGTTATATTTAATATTCCATGTCTAGCTTAAAATGTATATTTTGTACTTTATTTATTATTGCTTATTCCATGTGCCTTAATTGTTCTTTGTTCCCTTTTTCCTACTGCACTGTTTAAACTGGAGCCACGTCGTCTCGTCTCTCTATGTATCTGTACAGTATATAGCAGAGATGACAATAAAGTTTACTTTGACTTTGACTTTTGACATTTAGAATTTGAGTATGAATTTGCAACTTGTTGGGAAAGTTGTAAATGTTGAAGTTTTTGATCGCGTTTATGTGATTTTTAACGTCGCGTTTGTCAACATCCGTTTTTTTGACACATGCGCAGATGTAAAAGAATGAAATAAACTGATTAAGGTGTATACACATCTTTAAAAAATGGAATATTGCTCCAAACCTAGTGCGTTTATCGGATTTCTTATAACCCGATAACGGCAGAAATCTGAAAAATCATATTAGATTATTCTGTTTATATGACCACTTTAATAATCAGGTAACTCCAATAACCTGATAATTATGGTTTATTAGTGTGCATGTAAACATGGTCAGTCACAGTTTATTTAGAAACACGCCTAAAGTTGAACTAAAGCAGAAGAGAAGAATGACAAGAGAAGAGCTAAAATGACATATCTGTGTCAGAACAAATCCCTTATCTTTATCTCAGTCAGTAACCAATGTCTACCTGTGAAAATGAGTCGCCAGAGCTCACGCCGGTTTTTGGGGAATAGACATTAGAAATGTTCCTGAAAATTAAGATATTTTTTCCCACTACTATTATGTTTAATGAAGTAGAGCTTTGTGAAACTACTTCTTGAAGATAATTAAAAGTAAAGCATTTTGCAGCCACAGACAGGGATCTCTAATCTAAAGTGAAGACAGACAGGACAGACAGACAGCAAGGAAGAATATATAAAACTGTTCTGCTGTGAGAAAAGTTACCGTGCCATAAATATAGACTGCAAAAAAATTATACACAGCTTTTTTGTCATTATTGTTTTAGTATGCTTAAATGTAAAAGAAATTGGGCATTTTTACTAAAGATGATCTAAAGCATTAAAATGTATTTTTATCATTCAAAGAGAATTAACAACTAAATAAATGTAAATCAATAGATGAACATGGACAAACGTAACATATTGATTATGTACGGATAAAATAGCATTTATTACCTGATAATGTTTGCACATTATTATTAAGTGGGGTTGTTGCTTGCTACTGACATTTCTATGAATGTTATTGTACTACTTATTTAATTGGATCCCGTTTTGCATATTCATATTACCTCACTATGAAAATAATGAAAAAAGTGAAGACTGACTACATAAAAGAGCTTCAAAACATACCAACTTCATATATGTTAACCCACCCGGTAATAATGGTTAGTCTTGTAATAATGACTTTATTCAGTCCCTCCAGGATTTTGCGGGTCTTTTTGAAACTGTTGCGGCCTAAAAAATGCCTGCTTTTGCGGCAGCGTTTCTAAATAATTGCATGAAAGTTGCAGTGTTTTAGGTGTTTTTTTGCAATAAAGTTGCAGGAGCAAGTTAAAGTTGTGGAAAAGTTGCAAGGTTGCAAGGTAGTAATGAATTTGCGGTGATTGGCTGAATTCGCGTTAAAAAGTTGCGATCGCAACGTGGGGAAATCCTGGAAGCTCTGTTTAGTGGGCAAATTAAAATTCATATTCATGTTAATAATAAAGATAAGATACTTTCCCACTTTTGACCTTTGCTGGTAGTCAGAGAGAATTGAGTAGAGAGAATGATGATTGTAAACTCATCAAGCTTAGGCATGTTTATCGTCTAGCTACCTTATGACACACGAACAATGGCCATGTTATCTGCACATTAAGTCTGGCATTTTATCTAAACCATTTCCAGTACAAAATGACAGTGATTTATATACTCATGGGAAATGTGAAATCTTAATCATCCGCACTGTGAACCTTGATCAAAAGAATCAAATTTTCCATCCTGTTCTCCATCGGCAGTGAGACATACAACGGTAAGAAAAGACACAGATCAGCTAGATATAATGTGTGATTAAAAAAAAAAAAAAGTTCTTTCTAAGAAATCATTTGCGGTCATTTCAAAGAGTGTCAAAATGACAAAGTGATTGTATTTTTTGCTCAAATGAGTTGTAATCTGTAATTTTCTTCATAGAAATGCAGTTTAAAACTTAACCTCAGGAAAGAGGAACATGCTGAAGGGTTTGCCGGTACAGTCTCCAGATTTCAAGTACATACACATCTGCTGTAGCCAACTTGAAGCGTGGTGATAGCAAATGACATTATTATTTGTATACTACATTATTTTATGTGCAGGTAAAATCTGCTCACATTCATAGTTCTTACAAATTTTTAGCAATCCCTGTTTCCCATTGAAAGCATATTAAACAGTCATGAATTTCTCATCTTAAAAGAACCTATATTTACAATACTTTAAGTCACGAGAGTGATCCTGATAGAAGTGTCCCGTAATATTTTAAGCAAAAATTGTGTCCTGCTATCACATCCGGGCTCTGGGTCAAAAGAATTTTATTTAAATGAATTCTTCCAAAACACAATACCATTCTACTCTTGCAGACCGTATTGTTTGAAAGTGAGTGGTTATTTTTCATTGTGAACACAGCACAGAATAGTTCACAACAATGAAATGTCCTCATCCGTGCAGGAGCAGCTGACGGGCAGCACCCAGCACCTGAGAACAGTGCTTGGGGACAGTACCTTGCTCACGAGTACCTCAGTGGTACATTAACCAGTCCAGGATTCAAACCAGCGACCTTCTGATCACGGGGCGAACTCTTACACTAAGAACTGCCACTTATTACCTTTTTGAGCTTTTGTGGTATTTTTATTTCCTTAATCTGGAAACATTCTGGTTTTCTGTTATGCACTGCTAATGATTAGTTAGAATTTGTGTAGACATATTGTGCAATTTTGCTATGGCCAAAACGACATTTTACACACTCCAAAAATTTCACTGTCTGTTTGTATGTTGAATTAATCTTTAAAGACGTGACATTTAAAATTAACATATTGTGTAGCTATATTTTTTTTACGGACTAAACAGAATTTCCACTCACACGCAAATATATTTGTTTGCATTTTGTCTTAATGGCATCTTTAAAGCTGTGAAAGATAAGACGTTTCCATTTACATGGTTCAACAGCTTTCTCATGTGGGTGTTAGTGAATGTGTAGTGTTAATCCAACACATTCTTTATAAATTCTTGTTCAGAATACTCAAATGTTAACTCAAACCTGGATTGTAATGATGATAGTGATACACTCATATAAAGAATGTAACTAATTAATATTTCTACCAAAGTGGATAACACATTTCACGCAACAAAAGTGAAATATATACACGATCTGTTAAGCTCTATTTTCTGTTCGCCAACCGAGAATATCTCTATTTTCCATCTGTGTTGAGCTGTAGATATTTGTCTCTCTCTCTTTCTATATTTATATTCACTTCCTGAACACAGTTAGATAGAGGCAGTTATCACACATGGCCCTGCTGACAGAACATGGTCAGTGGTTCTTCGCTGTTGTCTTCCTTATTTCACCAGAGGAAGTGTTCAGACTGAGGCCATGTTCTCACAATCTGATTCAAGTCTCGCTGTGAAACGGTCACTTCATCTTGTTCTGTAGTCTTCTCTCAGTTTTTAATATTGACCCTGCCGGACAACGACATAGTTTAAACTAAAAATGGCAAGTCTTGTCCACCTGCAATGACCTGTGTTCCTCGCCTGAAACTCAGACTTCTTTGATGGCAGAAGGGAATATGTGTGAGTTCCAGAATTGTAAATAGAGGTGAGTGAGATCGTATTCATGCTTTTAAACTAATGGGTCAGACGTGTTTTAATATAGAACTGTGTTAAGCCAGACATGCAGTGAAGTAAGAAAATAAAGCTGGTTTGTCTGGTGATTTTAGAATGGGAGTTTGTTGACTCTTTTTTTTTTTTTTTTTTTTACAGTAGCTTCAAATCCAAATTTAGGATTTGAGTTTATTAGCTGTCCACCCAAATAGACATGATGCAAAGTGTTAAATGCTTCTCCAACTTTTGTCAGCAAAAAGTAGGCTATTTAAAATGTTGCTGTTTTAGTAGCAGTCTATTTATGTGTGGTTTTGAAACTCAGTTGTGGCCCCTTCCTTGTACTGATGCGCATGGTGGTCAGATATGGCCTAAATTTATTTCTAGCATTTTTCAGTCAAGACACAGACGCCTCATCAGTAAGATCTGCCATCTGCAGACACTTTTGCATGGTATTTTTTCATAGTTGTATAGCTTTACATAAGAGTCACATCGGCTTGTTTGCTACACCAAAGAAAACACATTAAAATTAGTCTTGCATCATGTTGTAATGTGGCGTCCAGTGGAAAATTGTGGTAGTGTTTGGCTCCCCGCAGCTTCCCCATCCTGCTGAGTATGCCTTGGTGGAGATAACACTGCTGCCACTTTAGGGAAGTTGCGAAATACGAAGGACAATGGTGACAAGATGGACGAGTTGCTAAAACTGTTTAGTCACAAGTGAAAGAGTAGAATGAAAATGTAATGTAATGTCTCTGTGTGGCTGTGCAGCGTTCTTTCTGGACTGCAATCATGGGAAACATGATGAAAAATCAGCAAGCTCCCCAGGGGACAGTGGAAAACCAACCTGACTCCTCTATTAAAGGTAGGCTGCTATTGTGTTTATTTGTGCATTTAAAAGTCATGGCTTTTTAAAGATAATAACTCAGACGTTACTCTTTTATTTGTTTAGCCACAGATTATGACGTCCTGGTCGTCCTCTCTGATTACCCCTCCCGTGATATCAGTGAGCCGATCTTCAGTATGGGAGAAAGACTGAAGGTTCTGGCTAAGTATGTGTCCTTTTGGTTCTGTTAATGCATGGTGTAAAATTGCCTGTTAAATCAAACTCATCTTCACTGGTTTTATCTGTGAACTAACAGGGAAGGCTGCTGGTGGAGAGTTTGCTCTCTGCAAACAGGAACTGAGAACTACATCCCAAATAATCATGTGGCAAGGGTCTATCATGGGTGAGAAGTGCAAACTTGCACCAACAAACCAACGTGCGAAATGACCAGTGGTGGGACATACATTGTGACATGCAGGAAACAAGTCAAATGATTATTTATTTATTTATTTAGCATGACGCAAAGCAAGAGTTTATATGTAATTTATATAGTTAAAGATAAATTATTCAGGCAAGATTGACTTTAGAAAGTTAAATACATATGTAGATTAACTCTGAGAGACACATACCCAAAATCATAGCCATTTATTTAAAAAAATCTATTTGTTTGCAATTTCTAAGTCAAATATGAGTTGAGAAAGCGCAAGAGATATGTGCGCAAGATCATTTCTCAATCTTAAAGTGTTTTGCAATCAAGATATTATGTATAAGGTCTATGATTACAGATACGTTTTTCAGACAAAGTTCATTTAAAAAATATAGAATGTTTAGAAGCTGAATATAGAAGCTGAATACACCTGAGAAAACCTGCCAAAATCATTCAAATATCATCTTTCATTAAATAAATGGAATATGGAGCAATTTTTGCAATTTTCGGGGTTGTACCGTGTTTTATCAGATGGCTGTTTGAGGGAGTGGTGAGACAGAAAGCTGAGGAGCTGCTGCATTTACCCGGCAACGCAATCGGCTCGTTTCTCATCAGAGAAAGTCCAAACCAACGAGGTAAAGAGTCATCCAGCTTATTCTTAGATCACTATGAGCTCTAAAGACATCTCGGGTGGTAGACCTATTCATGCTGCCCAAAATGAATATTATAAGAATTTATCTTCAGGTTTTTTACCTTTTGATGTATTTTCATATATTTTTTACGATTATTTTTGTAAGTGATGCTGTATTTAATGTCTTGTCAAGTGATTATTTAACTGTAATTAAAGCACTTTTGAAATACAAAATGGAAAAAAATCTTAAATTATAAAAACGTATTATATTTTCACCTGCCAGAATATCATTTTTGCTATGCGATTGCATATGCATAGTAAAATGAGACAGTTCAGATATTAGTATACACATATTAAAACAGTTTGAGGAAAAAACAAAATGATACTAACTTGTACTGATCACTGATATTTGGCAGGAGTGTACTCATTGTCTGTGAGACACAGAGTTATAAAGCACTATAAGATCTTCCGCCTGGCCAACAGTTGGTATTACATCTCACCCCGACTCACTTTCCAGTGTCTGGAGGACATGGTCAACCACTACTCAGGTATGAACTAAGCAGTAAACAACTGCGAGCTTGGGGCCTGTGTCCACCAAACGTGTTTTTTGCACTGAGAGTGGTGAAAACCTCACTTCCAGAGCGCTTTCTCTCGGCTCTCCTTGTTGCCAAGTTACAAAAAGTGCCATGGGGCACATGGACATATAATGTTTCATTTCTCTTTAGACTCTTCTGATGGCATCTGCTGCATTCTCTCGACTCCCTGTCTGGCCCTTTCCAGCACCACCTCAAACCCGACCCCACAAGTGCCCCCTGTGGTGATGCGTCGCAACTTCGACTGGAACAGGGTGAATAGGTGTGTGCTGATAACATTCTCAGTTTGCTTTATAATGTCTTTTATGTCTCAAAGATTAAGACTAGATCAAAACTAGGCTTAGATTTTGCTGAGAGATGTTAAAGGATGATCGACATTTTAATAATGATTCATCTTCAGTAAAACTTAGCTAATTTTTGTCCTAATTTTTTCATCAACAGCTCCCATCTGCTAAACCCATCCACTCAGGACTGTGTGGACAATGGGCACAACGCGGTCAGTTACGGGGTGAGGAACAGCATCGCTGCTTATCTGTCGGTAGCTGAAACGCCGGAAGAGAGTAAAATCAAACGGGGCAAGAAAAGCAAGTCAATCTACGCCATGCCAGACTACAACAGTATGAACACAGAAGAAGACAATTAGCATGGATTAAGACTTTATATGTACCGTCTCAAAGGACATGAACAAAGCACACAATGTGAGTCGTACAAATAGGAAATCTGTGTTAACACTGAACCTACGAATGAAAAGTCTAACAGAAGGGAGCATGAAATACTAGGAATTTATGGGGAAGGAAGCTGCATGAACTGTTCCATAGAATGATGCAATTAGGGATTACTTAATTGTGTCTGATGAAGTGTGAAGTCGTTCACTCTCTTTCACCCTCCACACACACACACATTTTTCTGAGAGCATCAGCATTTCCGTTTCAACCGTCGTTATTGCACTTTATTTAGGATGAGATCGTTTTGATTCCTCAGATCTGAGATGACTCCATAAGCAGATGAGTTTATTTTCTAAAATGATGTCATTTCTCTAACTAGCATTATAGAATTGAGACAAATTGCTTCAGCCCAGATTGGTGTGGTGTGTTAGGCAGGGAATCATCAGCACAAACAGTACTCTAGCTATCGCTTGGCTCAACCTGACTCATTGCTTCACACTGATGATTTTGATGAAGTGTGATAAATCGTTTTAATCGCCATGTTGGCCAAATGGGGTGTTAATTACAGGTATTCGTTCGTGTCAGGCTGACAGGTGAGATCACTTAAGCAACACTTCAAGCAAAGCTAGAATAACTGCAGTCCTATAATGTTGCATGTTCTTTTTATAAGGGCAAAATGATTAGATTTCGAGTTTTAAATCTTCTGAACAATCAAAATCTTGTTTCCTTTCAGTTACTGCTTTCTAAAATATCTGTATTTGAGAACTTAGTACACAGTCTTCGACAGCATTTCCATCATGAAATTCCTTTTTCTTCTTGACACGCTAGTGGATATGTTTCAGCAGAAATGTTTCATAAGGTCTTAAGAGTACTGAAGTAACACCCCACCCCATCCCACTGTTTTATCAGCTTGCAGTACAAGTGGTTTACACAGTGAGTTATAACTTGGCAAACATTGATATATGTAGCTCTTGATGACAAGGATCTGATGATTTGCACAGGCATATACTCTCAGAGCTGTTTGTTCAGTTGGACTGTTAGCAGTTTTCCTTTTTCTTGCTTCAGATACGAGTTTTATCATTCAGTGTGGACCAATATGCTAAAATCTCAATTATCTCAAACTTCAAGGACTTTGTTATTCAGATAAAGATTTGTGTTGATTGAATAAAACCTGAGCCTTGCTGTATTCTCTTATACTTTACAGCATCCAAAAAACTACTCTCTAATGCACTGTGTCAAATCTCTTCAGGTCTCGTTTCTCACACTTTGAGTTCATAAAATAGTTCCATTTAACACTTGAAGAGGTACGTATTCCTTTTTTTATCGAAATGTCTTTGAATAAAGTGCACAACTCACCGCAGGGTGACCAAAACAGCCATGGGGTTTCCATGCGATCATGAGAGTCATGTTGATCATTCTACAAATGAAACGAATACAGTTCTGCAATGCAGATGTTCACAGTGCAGTCATGTAAACTGCCAACAAACACGTGGCCATAAAGATCCGTGACTGAGGAAAAGGTCTGACAAGAAGAACGGAAGAAAAGCGATTCAACAGTAACAAACTGGATATCCTCACAGGTCTGACTGAGTTATCTTCCAGTCAGAGACGGCAGAGAGGACACCTCATGCTGGTCTGGAAACAGTTTAGATTGGATCAGTTTATTTTCTTTATAGACAGAATGTCAGCAGTGCCGGCCTGAGATCTGACACTCTATTGTAAAGTATGTAGCTTAATCTTGGCTCAGAGCCTCTTCAGATGGGAGGTGAAGGATAGAACATGCATATTTGAGGTTAGCTTAATGCAGCAGATCCTGCTCTGTAGCAGACAATGTGTGGTGATTCAATGTGCGGTAATTCAATGTGTGGTGATTCAATGTGTGGTAATTCAATGTGTGGTGATTCAATGTGCTGTGATTCAATGTGCGGTGTCAGACTCTGAAGCATGCAGTGTAGTCATCCCAAACGCTATGATGGACCAAAGGTTTCTAACGGTAATCAGGTCTGTGGAGTTTAAACATAAGCACAGCTGAGTTTGTTGTACACTACTGGCTTTAAGTGAGGGATATTTGTCACTGTGAACACAGCACAGCACACAGTGCACCACGACAAAATATGACTTTTTGGCAGCATCCGGGGAGCAGTGCTTGGAGACAGTACCTTGAATATGAATATCTCAGTGGTACTTAAATGGTCTGGGACTTGAAATGACAACCTTCCAATCACGGGGACAACTCCCTAAACGTTATGCTACCAACTGCCCCAATTACTTTACTTGAACGCCTGATCTGTGTTAAGACAGCAACATTGACAATAACTGTGAGATGGAGTTGGAGGATGGCAAAGACGGAAGCATGAATTTGAATTTGCCAAATCAAAATATATGTTTCTGCAAAATGGACAGAACTTGCACATTTGAGCGTAACTAATACAACCCAAAAATCAAAACAGTCTCTGCCTTCAAAATACTGCCTTACAACGCAATTATTAAGTATTACTAGACTTTTTCTCTGTAGCTTGTGGTGTAGCTCAACTCTATTAAAATAGCTGTAGTTAACATTTTAAGTACAAATACTTCAATCATTGTCCTTTAAGTTACTACAAATAGATACAGATTCTATTTAATGTCCACAGAATACATTTGCTACAAATAATATAATCTTGCGATATGAAAAGTACGTTAACCTCACTTCTCTATAAGTAGAAATGGAAAGTAGATCTACTAAGAATGTTACATTAGCCTCCGTTGTGGCATGATCTAATTGTCTCGACATTTTGATTGCCGTCAAATTGCTTGCAGGCATCTCTTCTCTTAATGTGCGACAATAAACTTATAACATGACTATATAACCTCAACTGCAGAACACAGTGCTGCAGAAAAAACAGTCCAAGTGGAAAGATGGAGTCATTATAGTCTGGGGCCAATCAACACCTAACTGTTTAACACAATTGGGAAATGTTTACAGTGTGCACTTTGGGCACTTTGGTTTAGGTGTATCCATCTGTCTTAAATAGAGGGTTTTAACATAGGGATGGCAATAAGAAAGTCTGAGCGGAATAACTGATTTTTGAGAGCTGAACTGGACCTGCTTGACCTCACTCTAGAATTTTAGAACACCATTAACATGAAGTGTGAGTTACAGTTTGAACATTCTCGGTGTGTCATGAGGAATGAGGAGGATCTTTGAGACTGCCTGTTTAGATGCTGTTTATCTCGTGATGCGAAGCAGCTGTGATCCAGATGTGTTCCAATGATAAAAAAATAATAATACATAGAAGCCAGTAACAAACAATTAACTGGCGCCTTGTTAACCCAGTGCACATAGTGGTGGTGTGAAAGCTAGATCTGTAGGTGCTAAAGCCTACATAAAAGTGTCATAGTTGACCGAGCTCTTTTTGAAAACACAATATCTTCCATTGCTTAAAATATAGACTATATTTATTGTCTTACCACGTCAAATGTACACAGGGTGTGCACTTTACACTATATAAACTTTCATGACTACTTAAGCGCCAGATATCGCTCTCCATGTATTAACCTGACAGAGTTGAATATTATTGTTCCCTTAAAAAACAATTTTGAAATTAGATTTTAAAAATTATATTTCATTTTCTGACAAGGATATGGTACAGATGTGACTCTCACCGCAACACTCTGACTGCGACAAACTATCTGATATCTTCCTCTGTGATTAGAATTGATGTTTTGGTGGAAACCACAGTGAGAAAACAGAGAGAACTCATGACTAGAATAGTTTTCCAATCAAGCCACGTAGGCAGTGTGAGTGACACAGAGCTCTCTGCTCTTTATGAGCTCCAGGTGGGAGTCTGGCTTGGCCGATGTTTTCTCTCCTCTCTTAATCATCTGACATTTTGGCACCGGTTTTACTGCTCTATCTGTCAGTGCACAGCTCCGATAGAATCACGATCATATGCCTGTGTTTTGAATGACCCTGTCCCTGCGGACTTGGCTAATATGCATAATGTTCCTGGCTTTCATTTCCGAATGTCTTCTCTGAACCGGAGTTTGAAAAGCTGTCCTAAGATGTTGTTCGGGTTTTTCCACAGTAGCTATACCCTTGAGTTTTGGATAAAAAAGGTGAATTAAAGGGGTGGAAGTGATGCAGAAGTTTGACACTTGCAACACTTGGTTTGAACACTGAAACCAAGTGTTAATGACCATTAAACTGTACTGAGTCCCGGAATAGACTGAAAAACCCCTTCACAGTTTAGCCTCTGAGAATGGCCCTTAGCCTCAAGTTGGGACATTTCATAGCGTAACAGTTTGACCCCGTCATCGAAGGGTCCTGGAACGGTAAAGGTACCACTCAGGTACTCATGAGCAAGGTAACATCTCGAAGCACTGCTCCCCTGACACAGACAAAGATGCTCACTGCTCCTCCACAGATGTGGTGCACTGTGCACTGTGCTGCGTTCACAATCATTCATTCATTAACCAAACCACTTAATCCCAACCAGGGTTGCGAGGGGATCGGAGTCTATCACGGGAACTATGGGCGCAAGGCGGGGACCAACCCTGGGCAGGCGCCAACACACCACAGGGCACACACACTCACACAATCACACTCAGTCACACCTTAAAGGGCCAATTTAGAGTCACCAATTAACCTATAGTGCACGTTTTTGGACTGTGGGAGGAAACCGGAGCCCCCACACAGAATACACACACTCCACACAGAAAGGCCCTATGGCCGACCCGGGGATCGAACCCAGGATCTTCTCGCTGTGAGGCGGCAGCGCTAACCATTAAATGATTTATATGTTTCTGCAGCTGATGATTTATCTACTGCTTAAAATGAGAAAAAGCATACAAACTTCTCCTTATGCACACTCTGCTAGACCAGCGTGGATAAACACATTTCAGGAACAAAGTTGAACGAGAACAAATATGTTCTTTCTATAAAAGAAATAGACCATTACTTCATGTGGAACTTCCGTCAAGTCAAAAATGTTTTTGTCCTTCCATCTAGTGAACACTTCCTGTTTTGAGGCTGATAAACAGAAGTGAACCGGCTTGTATATTTACAGTTACAACAAAACATCAAGTTTAATGTTGTGTAAGTTTGTTTAAAATATACATTCACTTGGCGTTGGCATGGCCCATCATCTATCTGAGTTTTCAAGAAGACCAGTCATACTGTCAGTCAGATATTAGCAATACTTTGGAGTTTGATCGTCTCAAAAACGAGAGAAACAACAGTGTGATTGCTTGAGGTTAATAAATATATAAATTTCATGACACTTGTATGAACTGAAAACTCCCATCTTTATACTAAAAGAACTCTGTGACGGAATTTGGAATGCCAACACCCCATGCATGAGAAGTCTCATAAATATTATTTAAAAGTGAAAATGATATGGATTTTAGACATTCGCAAACACAAAATGAGATTCATGGAAACATAATGTGTGGCCACTGTGTTTTCCATCATCATTACAAAAAATTAAGGCAAAAAATGTCTCTTGATATAAACACACAAACAAACACACGTCATTCTTTTACTTGGAGTATTATTTTGGCCACTCTGTAAAGTTCCACGAGAAAGAACCAAAGCCAGCTCGTACAATTTTCACTCACTGAAAAGCTGAAGACACTGAGCTGCTAACAGACATCTCTCACCGCTGGTTTTACAATGACCTCATCGTCCATGCGCAGGCCTGCGGCAACGCTGCATTTGTCAACAAATCTACTATGAAACCATTTTTTGAACTGACTTCAAAGTGGAGAGTCAGGGAGCCATCTAACATTTTTATTTTGTTGAGGAATGTTTGTTTGATTAGCAATCCAGACAAATTTCCATGCAATCGTTTGAGTCACCTATTCTCCAGTTGGTAATTTGATGAAAAACCGCCAAAGCCAACTGTATAAAAAGACGTTTCAGCACAATCTACAGTTTCTGCCCAGAATTATATAAGCAGGTATAAAATCCAAATGCAATTGACATTTTTTTCCCCTCTTTTCCACATTTTGAACTGGAACCTTTAGTCTGTACAAATATGGTATGAACTTACAGTATATGATATAAAATACATTCAGCCAGATAAATTCAGTTCTTAATGCAACTATGCAGCTAAAAATGATGTTAACGTTTTATATTAGATCTTATGATGTTATAATTGAAATGTGTGGTTTGAAAATGTATTCATTTATTTTGCTATTTTACTGTCATTTACACTATATTTAAATATATAGATAAAATTGACATAGAAGCCTACTTCCACAGATGGCTTGTATAAAAGCCATAATGCATAATGAGCGATATATAGAAACAGCTGGGACTCCAACATATTTATTTGATCTAGTTTACATTTATCATGGTTTTATTCATGTACTGGAGCCATTGTGTGACAAGAAGCAAATGACTTCTGATACCATTTGTCTATTACGGTGCATAAAAAGAACAGAACATTAGACAGGAAGATGAACACTGGGCCTGGGGACATAATAACAGTTCTCTGAATAAGGAGAATTGATGGCACTTGAAATGAAGAGCGAAACTTTACGAGTGAAAATGGTTGGATGCCATCTGCTGGGCTGGGCACAAAAATGCACTACGGCCAAATGAGGCAGTACAATGTTTCAAGCATCAAAACTTCAACAGGAGCAGGAAGGTCACAAACAGAATGAATTAAATAATTTAAAGACACCACAAGAGGAAGTAATTTTGCATTACTACTTTAGGTAAATTCTAATACAATTTAAGTGAATCATTAGTGTGTCATTATTTATCACTGTGAACACACCCCAGCACAGCACACAGTGCAAATGTGACCTCCGCATTTGACCCATTCAAGAAGGAGCAGTGGGTAGCTTTTTGGCAGCACTTGTGGAGCAGTGCTTGGGGACAGTACCTCGCTCATGAGTACCTCAGTGGCACCTTTACCAGTTCGGGACTTTGACCGGCGACCTTCCGATTATGGGGCCAACTCCCTAACCGCTGCCCCTAAAACACATTATTGGGTATAATGCATAAAACTACGATAAAACACTCCACGGTACTCATAATAAGTATCAGAGTTCTGGTAGATGAGATTCTGAGACACTGATAAAGCACACAGGTGGCACGGTGGCTCAGAGGTTAGCGCTGCCGCCTCACAGTGAGAAGGTCTTGGGTTCGATCAGGGTCTTTCTGTGTGGAGTCTGCACACTCGCGTGGGTTTTCTCCGGGTGCTCTGGTTTCCTCCCAAAAGCATGTGCTGTAGGTTAATTAGCGACTCTAAATTGGCCCCGTAAGGTGTGACTGTGAGTGTGATAGTGTGCGTGTGTACGCCCTGCAGTGTGTTGGCGCCCGCCCAGGGTTGTTCCCCGCCCCGCACCCGTAGTCCAGGGATTGTCTTCGGCCCCTGCAATCCTGATAGGGATTGAGCAATTCAGATAATGAATGAATGAATAAATGATAAAGCACAAATTGGGTTGTAATGTCTGTTTTCGCTCTCTTTTAATTCTAAGTGTCAGAAGGGAAACATTAAATAACGGGAGATAATATCACTGTACAGAATGTGCATACTTATGATGATTTTGATCCAGGTGCTTACACTTTGCAAGCTGTTATGTTGTCAGGGGATCCATTTGTAGTGTATTACATTACATGCCATATGAGACAACATTACCACGCATTTTATGTGCAGAGCATAAAAACTCGGCCACATAGATCCTATCATTGTTAGAACTTTGATCCACCACACAATCTGCCATACACAATATGTGGCTGAATGGTTATAAAAAAGGCCAGTAAACAGCTCTACCGTGGTCTAGCAATGATGCCTTCATCAACAAATCCAGAATGAGATGTTTGTTTTGAAAATAGCTTTAAAGCATCGAGCCAGATAACCCATCGTTTTGAAAGATCTCCTTAATGAGGCGTCCAGACAAGTTTCCACAAGGACCTTTGGCACTGAAACACAGTCAAATCCAGCAGACACTTCAGCAGTGCTTCAGAGCTCCATCTCTCCTAAAAACACAAACCGCAGATCTTCTTAAGCCCTCCTCTGAGCAAACCGTTCTTTTACTTATGTGTTGGACTCTTGCACACGTGCTGCAGGAGCGCTCTACACACGTCTGTTTTATTCTGGACATTCCACAGATCCCCCTGAGCAATACAATCATTCAAACTCAATATATTTTAAAACAGCCATTTCCAGCAGACATAGAGATGAAATGTGCCTTCATAAGAAAATACTTTTCTCATTAGAAACAAATTACACTCAAAGAGACGGAAATATTTATTTTTGGAATACATTTACTTTTTTGCCAGGACCTAAGTGAAAAGGTTTTTTGCGTCAGTGTAATATGGAAACAGTAACATTAACTTGCCAGTAGATTTTGGCAAGTAGGTTAAAAAAAACATTAACAAAGAAAGTGTTCTTAGAGGAGAAATTTGGTCAGTTTCAACATTTATTGCTTTATTGTTCTGCTGGCAAACACCAATTGGTGCTGCCTACACCGACCTATGCTCCTACTAGTGTTCGCACCCTGGTGACTGTAACGCTAAACACTTGGGGCAGGTTTAAAATGTGCTTTTAGCCTCTTAACATGCTCCAAATGTCATTACAAGTCTCTCTTACGAGACAGCACAGTGCATATGTAACTGCAGTATTTCTCAAAGAACAGTATCAAACAGTGTTTATTCAGGCAGTCACATAGCTCTGTTTGCTCTCGCTGCTTCCGGTGAAGCCCACACTAGTCGACTGTCGAACCAACTCTTAAGAGCCATTTCGTTCACGACCGACACGTCACTACTCTACAATCGACTAACCCAAAAATAGTCAAATAATTATATCTGACATTTATTCAATGAATAATGTTTTATTTCTCATTTTAAATAATTAATGGCAAATTTTATTAATTATGTTTTTATTTCCAATTTATAATATTTAGTAGCATATTTAATTATTTAATTATGCTTTTAATTTACATTTAATTTATTATTTGTTTACATATTTATATATTTATTTCTACCTCTATTTCTAATTCAAATTCTAGTTCTAGTTTAAAGTTATATTTAATATTCCATGTCTAGCTTGAAATGTATATTTTGTACTTTATTTATTTATGTGCCTTAATTGTTCTTTGTTCCCTTTTTCCTACTGCATTGTTTAAACTGGAGTCACGTCGTCTCGTCTCTCTATGTATCTGTGCAGTATAGGGCTGGGTATCGTTGCTAATTTTCCTGAATCGATTCGATTCTGATTCACAAGGTCATGATCCGATTCGATTCTAGATTCGATTCGATTCTATTCGATTCGATATCGATTTATTTAGAGATTTCTTTGCGTCAATACTAGTTTTGCTTGGTTATAAAATAACTTGTTTTAAAACCGAAGTGTTGCCAAACATCGGCCTTTAGGCCAGACGGTGATTTGAGCGGAGCAGCTTCAGCCATGGTTTCGGTTTCGCCGGTCTCACGTTTTTATAGCTCTCCTTGCGCGGTCGCGAGAAGTAGTGCATAGCCGCAGGAAAGGATCGATCTGCGAATTTTTGAATCGATATCGTATTTTTCGAAAGAGAATCGATATTGATCGGTGAATCGATTTTTTGAACCCAGCCCTAGTACAGTATATAGCAGAGATGACAATAAAGTTTACTTTGACTTTGACTGACTTGATTTAATTTTGACACTCTCAGTCGTCCACAAACTTGTGAACTTCTGCTGACAAAGTCCACCAGTTTTGGTGACAAAGTCCACAAGTTTGGCACAAACATTACCGAAGCTCCATGACAACTGTTTGCCAGAAGCCTAAAATTTTTGTGAGGGTTGAAAAGATCTGTGAGGTTTCAAGTGGGTTGAGCTGCTACTTTTGAGAACTACTCCAACAGCAAGTTCTTGGAGAATCTTAGTTCTTGGAGACTGTTACTGTCTTTAGGAAAAACATGTCACTCTGGAAAAACGTGTCAGAAAAATGCAAAGAGTTTAACAAACAGCGACATCTAGCGGTTATTATAGACACTTTCAAACATAACAAAGGAACGGCGGAGTTTCAAGTTAAACTTCTGGTTCATTCAATGTAGGACCATAAGCATGTTCTTCCAGTAGTTGATGTATGCATTAAAATTAAACATTATTCATTTATTCATTCCTTTGTTCCTTTCTGTGTAATTACATCAAAATAAAATCCAAAGTTCACTGCATTCTAACGCATTTCTATGATATATATTATAATGTTATATATTTATCGTTATTCATTTGTTTGCTTGTTTGATGAAAGCAGCAGACAAACAGTACGGACCAAAATGGCTTTGCAAAACTGAAAAATTCAGAGCATGTAAGAACTTTAAGACACAAAGCGCCAGTAGATGGAGCTAGATATTCAACCTGATAACATCTGCACCATCTGGTTCATTTCATATCAATTTCCACACTACAAGTCATGACTTACACATCAGACAACCAGCGACAATCATATTGGCAGGAAGGAGCTATAAATTGACTATATTCAAAAACATTTGCATGTGTTGTCCTGTTTTCTGTACGATTGGTTGCAGATATTTTCCTGAGATTTGCTTCTGCTATTATGAACTGACTCTTGGCACAAGGTACCTTCAATTACCAGCAATCATGATAAATGCACCGACAGTTAGCAAGGGCTTAGCAAACATCAAAGCTAATATAATCTCTTTAGTTGTTGCACATGTTACTGTCCAAAATGTCCCAAAATTAGGATTCACTGTTATATCACCCATAACGATTTGATGTGCATCAGCTGCATTCTTTGTTCCTTCTGACGGCATTAGTGCAACTGACCCCCAGATGCACTGTCAAGTGTAGATTGCTCCCAAAAGCTCCACCAGACGCTGATTTTAGTGGCTCTGTGACAATTTTGTCAGAAGTGCTTCCCATTCGCCAGCTCGACAGGATCATGAGGAGGAACTCACTGCTGTGCTGGAGCTGTAGAGATGGGCACGTTAATGACAAAGATTTCAGAGCGTCAGGCCTGGAGCACATCCATTCTGACTCATCATTATCTACACTTCAGGGGCCAAAAATAGATTCTGGTCTGTCTCGCAAACACCTCCAATTCTGACAGCAGGGCACCGTGTGACTTCTTTTAACTGAGAAGGAAACCTGCAAGGAAATAAGATGACTAAGATGGGTAAGACAATCAAAAAAGACAATGGGGAGGGACAAACAGTAGGGAAACAGTAGTTATTGTAGAAACAAACTGAGAAATTATGTGTTGTGTGTGTATATATAGTATGTGCTTGTTCAAGTTCTGTTTAAGATGTGTTACAAATGTTTATTTTATGTGGTTTTTTTTTCTTTCAATTTCTAGAATCTAACAAAGCTAATGTTAAGAACTGTAACTGGTCAAATTTCTCTAGGACATACCCAGGCTAGAAATAGGTGACAGCCTTGTGCAACAGAGTCTGAGGCCTTTTTACAATGTGGTGAGATAAATGCTCTGTGTGTTCCAGGTCATTCTGTGCTTAAAAAAGCCCAGAGATCTCAAGCAACATTACAATGGCAAACACAGACGTCAATCAGTTGATACTCTCTAACTTCTCCAATGAAGCCACTGGATTTCTACTGCGTCAGAATCAATAACACAATTATCTCCACTGTTCAGACGTGAGTTATATGGGATACATAATAACCAGCCATGAGAGGCCAAATTCCACAAACACACACACACACAAAAGACTGCATAGTCCTGACACACACACATATGCATGAACATTTGCACGTATGCATGCATGCACTCATGCACGCATACACCTCAACTGCCATCAATAAAGTGCTGGTATGTCTATTTCTGCAGTGTCGTTGAGTGTAAAATGTGTATGTGTGTGTGTGTGTAAGTCCAGGATTTATGATCATTATGAAATGTGCCCAAAAATAAAAGAGGTTGCTGGCAGTGGAATAAAGCCTTATCTTTGTTGCTTGACTGTTTACAGGTAATTAATCAGTTTGCACTTCAGTGACTGTTGCTTGGCATGAAACAGAATGAGAAGACAGAGGACACACAGATCTGGGTTAAGAGAGGCCACACACAGTCATACACTCCCCTATTCTGGCCATCAGCCAAGACCACAGCATCCAGGTTTCCAAGTTCTTAATGGTGTCTGTGAATCAAATTAAGAAAAGTCAATTCCAATGCTTGTTTGTGGTTAACTCAATCAATAATAACAGTCCTCTGCCCATGATTTATTGTGACTCATTGCATCTATATTTTGGTGGAGTGTTCCTTTAACATAATTTGTGCAAAAAATGGTCATATTTGTTTTTTGTCCTGTGCATTACTGAGAGCTCCTAAATCACACAGAACATTTGAACATATGAAATGCCAGCTGTAACTGTAGTGTTAAACCTGCAAAAAGAGATTTATCCAAAGACGAGCTGAGTTATCCGCACTGCATCTCAGAAAAAAAACGTTGTTTCCTATAAATCAGTTCCTTGGTCCAGCAGGAAATAAATGTGCTTAATCTACATTTTTCCTGTAAGCTAGCATATGAGCTTCACATTATGAATGCTGCTTCCCTCCTGGTGCTGAGCTGCTGAAGGAGAAACTGGGGGATCAAATGCTGTCAGCAATTCTAAAAAATGAACAACCCTGTTTGTAAAATATTCCACTTAGCCTTGCTGTCGATTTATTTAAATTGTAGCAGCCATGTACAAGCTGAGCAGTGCAGCTGTAAAATTTAAATGAAAGCACCAAACCCTGTTTCAAAAGCCTAGTTTCAAGTTGACATCTGATGGCAAAAGAACAGAATAAATTGACTCTTAATCAGAGATGAACACGTTACTTAAAAAATAATTAGTTATAGTTACTTCTTCCAAAACGTAACTAAGAGAGGTAACCAGTGTGTTCAATTTTTTAAGTGTTCAAATAAGTCAAAAAATTTTCATTCCCCCCATTCATTTTCATTCCCCCTCCCTGTATGCAACTGTATGTTCATTTATTTATGATAAAAGTGAATATGTATAATAAATGTGAATATTTGAATGTTTAAAGAATGAAATGGACACTTACTAGAATAAATTATTAAAAGTAAACATTGTACACTAATCTACACTATTTTAATGTTGCTGTGGGGACCATGTGAGACAAAACACCTATCAAATGTAATATATAATTGTAGATATTATCATTATTACTATAACAGTTCATAATATACTATATATATGTGTATATCTATATATCTATCTATCTATCTATATATATATATAGTAGCCCGTCACATTTTATTGTTAGTAACAGTAACAGTGTTGTAATGTCAGAAACAGCAATTAGTTACTAACACCGTTAATTTGAATGGATATGGTCAGCGTTGTAACTCTTAAAACATGCTTTATTAGGTAAGTAAGCAGAGTGGTTTGCGGTAAAACACAGCTTTAAAACCTTAATGGTCAGATCTGGTTTCTCTTTGCTCACATACTTTACCGAAACATAAACCCAGAGTTTGTATGGCTTTTGGGAAGTCTGCTGGTGTGTGCTTTAAACACAATTGGTGGAAATGACTGATATTAATATGAGCTGTCTAAGAAAAGAGGTAAGCCTCAGTGCTTGTTTTGGACAGAAAATAACCCCCATTTGAATCCCGGCAGCATGATGAGGCTCGAGTTTATTTGGCTTTCAGCTGGCCGGCTCAGGGGAAGTGTTCTCATGTCACCTGATACTTGTGACTCAGAGGAAACTCACACCCCCGAGAGCCTTGTTGCACTGTGGGGCCCTCGAGTTGGTCACAGTGCAACTACACAATGCAATCATGTTGCCTGTCACCCGTTTGTTCTCTCTGGTCAGACATCTGAAACGGAACTGGGGAACAGCATTTACAGAGTTTCGGTGCCTTAGCTATGAGAAGCAGGTCAGTGATCCCAAGAACAGTAACAAAATGGATTATGATCTCAGAGGAAATCACACACCCAAGACCTCAACACACCAACTGACTGTACATATTCTGGCCGGTCCCAGTTAAATTAAGGCATTCTACTAGACAGCAGTAAACTGCTTCTTACTGTAAACTTAACTCGTTCACACATTGTGTCCGTTTGAGTGAACAGCAGTTTAAAAAGCCTCTACTGAGGCAAAATCCAGTCTTAATCATGAACCAAAATACCTACAAAAATGGCTGGTGGTATGGATTAGTTGTAGAATAACTCATTTTATGGCTTAAAGAAGCTGAAAAGATTGAAGTCTGGTTCTATTCACCTCCTTTTCTCCACTGAGCCCATGACCATAACGTCGTGGCATCCTACCACTAGGCCACAACCACAAGCTTATGCCAATATCAGACAGTGTAAAGGCCTGGTTTTGGCACTAATTAAAGCTTAAGATGTATTTTAGAACTCCTCGATATCTTGACAGCAACAAACCTGGAAAAGGGGTGGTAAGTGCTGCAATGAATTGAGTAACTAAAACCCTGTGTTTGATGACTCTAAGACTTGGGGTTTGAATCCCAGCAGAGCCTGAAACCCACTGTTTGGCTCCTAAGCAAGGCCCTTAAACCCAAGCTGTCCTTGTGGTTAGGTTGAAAGTCACACTGGATATGACTGATGAATGTCTGGATTTGTTTCTGAGTATTACCTCTTTCCTTAAACAGCTCATACTAATATCAGACATTTCAAAGGTCCGACATTAAACAGATCGACGTTTAAGCTGAGTTTTGGGACTTTTGGCTAGTTTTATCAACATCAGACCTGCAAATTATCCATTTTAAAATCTAACCTTGGGGTTTTTCAGCAGGCTAGTACCACACTTAGTATTTCTACAAGTTTTCAGGAAGGCTTCACGACTCTCTGGTTAGTTTTTTAACAACTCTGCTGACAACTAGCTTTATTGTCTCTGTCTTTCGTTCCCCCTTGCTTTGTCCTCCCTCTTTTTCTTTCTTTCTCCCTTTCTTCCTTCATTTCTCTTTTCCTTTCTTTCTTCCTTCCTTCCTTCCTACTTTCATTTGTATTTTTCCCAAAGTTTTTCAGAGTAGAAGTCTGCTGTCTTTTTATAACAGCTATGCTGAGCTCAAAGGCCTCAAACCTTCGCATTATTTCATGTCTTTCTTTTCGTTCCTTCCTCTTCATATCTTTTCTTTCTTCCTTCATTTCTCTTTTCCTTTCTTTCTTCCTTCCTTCCTACTTTCTCATTTGTCCTTTTTCCAAAGTTTTCAGGTAAGTCTGCTGTCTTTTATAACAACTCTGCTGAACTCATGGTCTCAGACAACTAGCTTTATAGTCCATGTCTTTCTTTCTTTCATTTCCCCATCTTCCTTTCTTGTTTTCTTTCTTTCTTCTTTTATTTATCTCTTCCTTCTTTCCTTTCTTTTTCTCTTCATTCCTATCTTCTTTCCTCTTTCCTTTCTCAAACTTTTTATGGATTTTAACTCTGATTTCAACTAGCATTACCTGTGTCTTTTCTTCCTCCTCTTCCTTCCATCTTTCCCTTTCCTTTCTCTCTTCTGCTTTTCCCTCGTCTTGCTTTATCTCTCTCTCTCTCTCTCTCTCTCTCTCTTCTCTCTCTCTCTCTCTCTCTCTCTCTCTCTCTATGTGTGTCTGTCTTTCATTCACTCTTTCTTTCTCAAGCCCTGCGTCCGTCCGTCCACGCCCCCGTCAGACAGCGCGTGTTACAGTGCGTCCCGTGCAGCCCGGTGCCCGGTTTCCTTGCCTGAGCCACGCGGGTAAACGACAGTCTGGCGGGAGACGGCGTCGCCGAACGACCGTGGATTATAAACGCAAAACACGTCACGGCGATTATTCGGCGTAACCGGAAGCTGTCGAGAGAAGAAAAGCGCCGCATGAGAGGAGGCGCGCGCACCGTTCGCTGAAGCCTCGAGTCCGGTACAAACTCGCTCGTGCCATTACGACTAGTTGGGGGATCGGCGGGAATGGCTTCGTACACTTGTAGCGGCGGAAGCAACTTCGACTGCGGACTTGAAATCAAAACTCGCTCGGTGGAGCAGACACTCATCCCGCTGGTCTCTCAGGTGAGCACCGTGACGGAGGAGTTCCAGCAACTTCACTCCGTTTCTGGACGATTGAATCGCGATTATTCGGAGATGATGATGATGATGATGATGATGGCGGTGGTGGTAACAACCTCACACAAGCGCACCTCGCAGACGCAGTGTGGCTTACCTACGTGAAGAAAGTTGAACTCGTAGTTAGTGGTTTTGTTTATTTTGAATTATCAACGCAAAATGTAACCCGTGGGAAGGCAAACTTTTGGACGCGAAACTTTATGTAGAGAGTAGCGGTGTGAGGTTAACTCTGGAGCTGCGTCTTATTTCTTAGTTAACGGGATATTTGATGAGATATTTTTGATGTGGTTGTTGAGTAAACAGTCGAAACTGAAATTACGTCTTGTGTTTTCGTGCAAGGTTTTATTGCGCTCGTTGTGGGCAGTGTTACCTGCGCGCTCCGTGTAATCATGTGTTCTGGGTTATACGCAGCTTTAATCTGCTTTAAACTTAGAAAACATTTTATTTTTTCCCGTTTTTTCTTAGTCTTGTGAGCTGAACTGTAGAACATACCGCTTTAACATCGTGTATACGCAGTAATGACTTTCAAGTAAGACGAATGAAGTCTTTAACTTTTTGATGCCTGGATCTCATTTTCAAAAACACATACATATACTTCCATACAAAGTACACAAACAAAGTGTGACAAAGTAGTTAACTTTAGTACTTAGTCACAATTAATCTATTTTAACAGATAATATACTGTATATAGTGAAATTGAACTGTGAAAATAGATTCATTGTGACAAAGTGATTAAACAGCAATTACTTTGTCACATAGGACAGGTTGGGTGGACGAAATGATCATTTAAAAACATTTTCCCATTGTTATTCAGCCCTATTTGTGAGTTGCTTTGAGTTCTTCTGAAGCACTTCTTCTCCAGGCATGAAACAGAGATATGTGACGTTGTGAAGGTTTTTCCCATCCGTGTTGGTAATGGTGCTAAAAGGTCAGTGATAGGAGACTCGCTAATCGCCTATTCAGTGAAAAGGGGATCCCTTCAGAGCCTTATAGAACTCAGACAATAGGTTGGCAGAGTGGCCCAGTCATTACCCTCCCCCTTTACCAGGGCTCTGTGCCCAGTTCATCCAACTCATTTTAAATGTAAAACAGATTTGAAAGCAGACCCAGAATCACATTGTTATGAACTATGCAAAATGGCCTGCAATGGATACTACAGATAGTGCTGTTGTTGTGGGATTTATACATTTACATGTACCTAAATACAATTTGGCTGACAGTCTTACCCAGGGCGATGTTTATTGTCCTGCAAGAGAATCTGTTCTTCATTCTTGTAACCTCAGACTTACAGCAAGAGCTGCTAGTAAACAAATTTACTGGCAGGGCTGTAGTTAAAACTTTTCTTGACGATTTGCACCTCAATATCTTCACAGTCAAGTGAAGACACATGACAGCTTCTAGATACCAAACCACAAATTGGAGGAAACAGACATTTTTTAGAAGTCAGTAAAAAACAGTAAGTAGTGCAAGTAGCTATAAGTTAATTAGGCAGGTCTTCAGACTGTGTTTTGAAGAAAACAATAGACCCAACTGTTATTATCACAAGGGGAAGATTGCTCTAACATTAAGGCTCTAGAAAGGAGAAGGGTCTCGAGGCAAGTCAGCTATTGTAAAAGTACGCTCCTGCATGTTCTGAAAAGTTCTGGATCTTGTTTGATATACTGTTGTTAGTACAGTTGTAGATAAATCTCTGCTGAGAAGTGCCTTACCAGCAGTAAATGCATGCTGAGACCGAGATGAGGAAATCAGGACTGACATGGCTGTTTGCTTGTAATGCGGCATTTTAGCTAAAACCACATGCGTGGAATAACAAATGCACAGCCTGTGTTAACCTGGTGAGCAAAACAATTGTTTTCCGTTCCCCTGTAATTCAGGATTTTTTCAATCCATCCTTTTTTTTATCTGGATCACCCTGTGGCTAACATCCACCAATAACAGTGATTTCATCTTGAAAAATGAAAACACGAGTAAATAATTTTGTGCAAATGAAACCTTGAGAGCCAGAACTCAGTGTAGGTGCTGTGTGTGTCCTCTGTAGGTGTGTGTGTGTGGGGGGGGATCTGTGCTGATAAAAAGGGAGGAAATGAAGGGAGGAAAAGTGTGTGTTTGCTCATTTGGAGGGATGTGGTGAGCTTCTCCTGCTCTGTTATCAGTCTCACTCCCACAGCATGTGTAATAACCTTGCCTTTAGACTCGATGACCACGTGCCTGAGCGATCGGCCTTCCTATCTGCTGGCTTCAGTATGACGTCTGTTCCAGGCCATCACCGATCTCCTTGTCCCTGCTTAAATTGTGTTTTGTCACCCAGATATTCATCATTGTTATTCTTTGTTATGCTGACAGAGTTGACTTTTTTTCTCATGCCTGCTGCTTGCTTCTTTTACATCATGCGTGAAATATTGGGGTAACAGGTAGTGTGTGTTCATTGAAGCCTAATGAGTACAGCTGGATATTAAGCCAAGAGAGGACTTAGGACATTTCTGCTGAGTCTTTGATCTGATCAGCCAGATTTTAAATTCCTGTGACAAGAACATCTTGTTATTACATATTTGTGCCGGCTCTGTCGTTTTTCTGCCAGGCTAAGCAGAGTTTTCCCAAAAAGATTTGCAGCTATAATTGGGTCGAAAATCCCTTTTTCTGTCTTACTTTGTTATGCTGAGTCTTCATGCTTGTGTGAGTTCCGGGACTCTCACACTTCTGTAAATTGAACCATTAAAGGGTTGTGAAAATGTGGGAGTTTTGCATGTTGAGTTAAACACTGATTTGGCAAAAAAGAAGTCCTTTACACACACATAGCCTCATCCAACCACAAACTGGGAGCTTAACACAAAGTGGCCTTAGTTATTCCAAAATTAGTCTTGAACAATGATCAACACATTCTAAATCACTGCATACTTTTGGCTAAAACAGACATTTATGATATCTCAATTACATTTAATAATATAATCTTTCTTTGTGGCAATGCAAATCTCGGGCAGTGAAAACATTTTCAGGGCAGGATCACAATGATGAATTGACGAGAGCAGAAAGGATGCCTGCTGCGGTGATGGTGATGATGAAGATATATGAATCTCAGCTTTGTGTGAACCACAGGGGATTACAAGGCCAGATACCTTCCGGTGCAGAAACAACACTGCCGACATGTATGGTGTTCATGAATGTGAGGTGTGTGTGTGTGCGCGTGCATGAACGCTTGCCTGTGTGTGCTTGTCTACCCTCCATTATATTTGCTTATCCAGTGGAGATATGGCGGGCAAAACCCAAGGTGATAAAATCTACAGCCCATGACGAGCCAGCCTCACAGCTGTATAACACACAAAGTTAACAACAATGAAGAATTGCAGACAAAGACAAATACTGTGTTATAAGCTGTAAAGTGGTAACCAGGCATTGAGTAATGTCTCCCAAGTCCATCCTGAGATTAAGGATACACACAACAGACAATATGTCAGAAGTGGTGTGTGTGTGCATTATTGATTACCTCTCAAAACCAACACTTTGCGATATTTATGTGCTAAAGCAAGAGCAGGAAATAGTTTTTTTAATATCTTGTGAATTCAGCGTAACTCATATTGTACAGCTTTTCCCACAGAGGCATTTACAGACATTGATTATTGAGGAGCAGAATTTGTGTCTCGGTCTCATTGAATGACTGCACCTTCCTTCTCCCTAAATTCCTCTTTTCACTGGCTGCCAGGAGAGCAGTTATTCATTTGAGCCTGTAAAACAGGAGATAAAAGGGCCACTCAGAGAGACTGATTTGTCGCTCATTGCTAACTAATACACAGCCCTAATAAGAATTCACTGCTTGTCATTACGTGAAAGAGTGAAACAAATTACAAATCTAAAATGTGACACCTGTTTCCAGTGGGCTACTGGTGTCTTTGACCCCCAGTCTAGATGATCCTTAACGTTGCCAAGCCTTTTCCATTTGCTGTCACGAAAATCATGATGTCCATTGTAAGAGATTTCTTAGCATCTTGACTCCTCCTCTTGAAGGCACCGGTTTCCAGATTCAGGTCTCGGATCTGGCTCCAGACCCGATGGGGACGGAGTGACTTGTCGTTTTTTTTTTCGTCTCGGATCGTGTGGCAGCTTGGCACGGCTCCAGAACGTATTTATGTTACACAGGCCTGGATTCTGTCATCAGTCAGGATGAGATCTTAATCACCGTAGAGTGATCACACACTCCCTGTGGTTCCTGCGCCGTAGATCACCGCAAAAGCCTGGGAAAGAGGAGGAGGAGCCCTCGGGACAGGTCTTCTATACCGCTACCTTCATAGCTACCAGGGCTCCAGGGTGATACTTGTGGACAGCTCAGAGGCCAAGTGACAAATACTTAGCGTCTTCTTTTTCTGTGCCGCGTCCAGCCGGCCTGTCTAGGTGAGATATTTTAGTGAGACAAAAACATTTTCCAGCGTTTCCTTAAAGAATGTTCAGGGAAGGAGAAAGGCCGTTTACATTGTTCCATAGATCTGCTTTTGCACAGCGCCTGTCTCTAGTTGCTGTGCTTTTGGAATGTAAGGACTTTGTGACAAATACCCCTGTTACCTTAACTGAGATCACAAAGGCCTTATTGTTCTCCTGCCAGGAGAGTGGACAGAAACATCTAATGGCTGATCCATCTCTTCCCCAGACGCCAGCACCTACAGTAAGCGGTGGCTTTATTGTCCCTGTTCCATGGGATGATTTTATAGGCAACCTCTCTCTCTCTCTCTCTCTCTCTCTGTCTGTCTCTCAACTCACCACACAGCAGGGCCTCTCTGCATTCTTGGTGGGAGTTGATTGTCTCTGGACATCACTATGTCCTCCCAGTTCAGGAAGAGTTATGTGACTATAACTGTTTTAAAACCAAACTGATTGAACTTTAAAAAGTCTGAAGTAGTTTAGACTAGAGGTCGACCGATATTGGTTTTTCAGGGCCGATATTAATATCGATTATTGCTAGTTAACGTGGCAGATAACCAATATTTGGAAAAAAAAGAAAATCTTAAATTTTACAAACAACATCAGCTGAAACTTTCCTCTCTCGTCTTCTGCTTCTCTGAGCTTCACACTGTGCTCATATGTGAGTGTGGTGTGGTGTGACAAGGCTTCAGCATTTATTGGCTACTACAATCAGAAACTGTTGTGGCCGGGACATAGCGAGTCAAGAGTAAACGAAACAGAGAGAAGAGACACCTTGTAATTACTTAATATTAAACACAGATACCGATGATCGTCAACATTTCTAATATCGACCACCGATAATTAGCTCATCGGATGATCGTTCAACCCTTACTTTAGAGGCTGTAACAACAGAAGTTACAGCAAAATCAAGAGGTGTTTTCACACAAGACTCCTTCAAGGTCTGAATGATCCCAAAAGTAGGTGCGTTAAAAACGCCTCACTGTAGACGTAGTCTGAGAACCCTTTGTTAAGTGCATCACAGAATTTTCTACCTCCTAAAGTTCTCTCTGTTAAAACGCACCACCTTAAAATGAACTGTCTTTTGAAAGTCCGTCCCAAAGCCTGGAGCGATTCAATGAACAGGTGGAAAAAAAAAGTAGGCTTTCTTCCTCTTTATCATCAGAGCATGAAAGACGACTTTTCAAAGAGGCACGTTAAAAGAAGATAATCGATTCTTCAGAGCATTCTTTGAAACAATCATGTGACGGTTGAGATGATAGATCTCTTTTCTGACTTTTGAAGAAACAACATTAGAGTGGCTCCACTAATTATGTCTTGTCACAGGGTAGTTAATCTTAAAACGGTAAGGCACGTCTCAGCGGTCTGGACAGAAAAGAGTGTAAATGAACCAGAATTACACAGGCTTGTTAGAATCAAGGTGCAGCTTCATTCCTTATGAAAAGCCACTGTGGTTTTCTATTTGTTTACTGCATCGTTGGGTTGATTCTAGCACCTGAGACATATGGAATGTTGGCCTGAAAGTTGCAGGTGATCCTACAGGGTAATAATATTGCAATGTCCAGTTAATAATACAGTAAACACTATATTGTAGTGCACATAGAATTTTAATAATAATATTGTCCCAACATTCTTTAATTTTTCTTCTTGAAGATTTTGTTAGGAATGAGCAACAAAAATATATAGAACACCAAACACATTTTTTTCCGCGGCCAGCGCCAGCGTTCAGAGCGCTGAGCGCCTTCAGCCAAAACAAAACGCCGGTGGAGATGTTTTTTTGTCGCTCAGAGCGCTTCAAGTTGAAATTCGTCCAACTTTTAAAACAGCTTGTCAATGTCACTTCTCTCTCGATAGCCAAACAAAATCGAGAAAGGGGCGGGGCATACACTGTCAACAACTCACCAACAACAATACCGGCGTATTCGGAGCAGCTGGAGAAGATTTCATGCGCCCAGTCTCGTCTCGATAATTTAAACGCTGGCACTAATGCTAAGATGCGATTTCTCTCCATCTTGTCGGCTAAACTAGCGATCTCAAAGAAACACATTGAAATAGGAACAAACGCGGAAGTGTCCGATGGTGCTTTTCGTAACAGCGACAATGAGCGCTGAGAGAAAGCGCTCTGGAAGTGAGGTTTTGAGAGCTTTCAGCAGAAACAACGTGTTTGCTGGACACGAGCCCTAACTTTGGTCATGTCACTTAATTAATATGTCAGTTAATATGTTCTCTAAAGCTAGCGTTTCATAAACGGTCCCTTTTCACAAAAAGCTTGTTCAGTAAATACTTGTTTACTGTATTAATCATAAAAACATATAGCATAAATAGTTGAGCATTAAAGTTCTCAATAATCGTGATTTCGATTCGAACTAATACTGGCCGTCCCTAATTTTGGTCAAATATTTGCAGACAGTATGATTTCTACAGTGTTCTTCAAACAATAGGTTTAACTACTTATATTGTTAATATTATACTGTAAGTAAATTATCTCTGACTGCTGTTTGGTAGGAGGTAAACCAAACAAAACAGGTTTTTTTTAGTAGGGGGAAGTTCTCCAAACAAAGAGCACATTTCAGCATGACAGTGAGGAACAGTGTGACTTCTCTTCTGATTCTCTCGCCCGCAAACCCCTCCGCGCTTCCTGTTTAAGTCCTATCTAAAAGCTGCCCCGTGCGCTAATTAGTTCCATCAATCATGTCACGCTCGGGCCGGCGGGATCGAGCCGCGTGCGCCTCTCCTCTGGCCAGATAGGCACTGATAATGTAAATGCTAATAAAGCCAACTTTAGCTATCCACCAAGGAGTTTTGGCAGCTGTGTTGCTCTCTCCCCTCATCCCTCCCCCTCCACCCTTCTCATGAATATTGATACAGGATTCGCAGTCTCAGGCTCCAGCCTGAATCTCCCGCGCCTGCCCGTCTCCTCGCCGGATCCCGGGCTTTTCCTCCTTAGCGGTGGCTTACTTTCTCCATGCTATTGTTCACTGTCTGGGTTAAAACGGAGACACTCAGGGTCGTGAGATTGGGCAGTTCGGGGCAGCTGCTGGTACAGCTTTATAGCCTCCCGGTGCTATTGTGACAGGAGCTGGTGACAGCTGGTTTTAGTTCTAAGAGTGACAGTGTTGACCAGACAGAGTTTTGGGACTGTTGATTTTTATTTGAAGTCTGGATAGTCTGGTCAGCTTGGTCTTAATAACCGTAATTAATTGCTTGGAACGAGTGAGTGTGATGTTCAGCTTCATCGACTCAGATTCTTAGCCCGTTTTGTAATGTACTACTAGGACTAATAAATAGTTAACCTGATCATTTGAACAGGTTTAATGGAGTTGTTGCCAGTGTGTTGACCTGCAAAAGTGAGAGTTTCTGTCTGATCCCTAATGGAAATATGAATTTAACCAACATTCAAAGCTAACTGGAGTTGTGCAAATATCTAATCATGATTCTTTCTGTCTATTCATAATTGATTCATGCATTCCCAAAAGTCGATTGATATTTTTCAACTAACATAATGCCACTTTTTCCCCCGACACGAGTTCATGTAGCTAATCTATAGATGGTGCAATGTCGGTATCTGCCCATACAGACCCCCTTCGCATGAGCGTGAAAGAAATGCAGTCAGTATGCGTGCACATGCATTATATTTAGTAAACTACATTTGATTCAGTTTGATTTTTTGTTTGATCATTTTTGTTAAGTAATGAATCGTGAATCGTTTATGAATTGAAAATCAATTTTGAATTCAAGCGTGAGCCCTGGAATTGGAATCGAAACAGAACGTGAGATTTTTTCAAATCATCCACCCCTACAAAAGGCCGTCTAGGCCTGGACAATATGACCTTAAATCAATATCGCGATTAAGTGAACTTTTTACTTTGATTATTTGTTTTTGACCTCGTAGTTCACTAACAAGGTTTGTAGTGTGAATGTGCTCAACTACTAAAGCCTAGCTTAATAAAAATATTGACATATTTTCTCTACTGAAAAAATGTGGTTTTAAAGTAAGAAAAGAAAACACACAGATAGACTGGGCATTGTAGAGTCCTGTTTTAAGGGGAAGGTTTATCAAAATTCATTTTTAAATATTGCAAGGGAAAGATTAGAGTTAATTAGACTTTCTGAATGCTGGTTTTCCCAGCTCTATGACCACCTCCTCAGTCTAGGGCAGGGGTGTCCAGTTCCTGTCCTGGAGGCTGATCACCTGGAGTACTTCCACCAGCTTCTACCCGAGACAAGGTGTCAATGTTCTGAAAACCTCCAGGATCCGGAACTGGACGCTTCTGATCTAGGGTCTGAGTCTGAACCCCTGGCTTTGCTGCCTAACAAGCTTCTGCTTTATTTTACTAGCTTAAGCAGCATCAAAACAGCAGTTTTGCATGTAGAACATTTAAGGAACATGATGGTGCGCTGGATCTGGACATAACATCACTTAAAGCGTTTGTGTTGACATGTTTCCTGAGCTGTTTGTGATTTCCTAAATTCATCAAATTCTTTTAATCTTTGGCTGGTGATACTTGAACGTTTTTGGTGAAAGTGGCTATAATTAGATTTTATTTTAATATTTTGTTGATTTAAACACTTGTTCAAGCTGGTAACTTATTGACGTGTTGTAGGACTGAACGAGAGAGAGTGGGAGGCTTTCTGTGTGTGTGTGTGTGTGGTGTTTTGGTGCATTCCACTGCTCAGGCGACGGTGTGGTCACAGCATTCCGTGGTAAGATCAGGTTGCATATGTGAGGCTGAGTGTTTGTATGCAGGCGGGGGAGGAAGGGGTTATCTGCGTTTGGGAGAGGAAGGTGGGTGAAAAGAGGTCATGGGTCAACCCTGCAGGGCCGAGACCTGGATACGCTTTCTCTTTGCCTGTAATGTGTGACTTATTGCCAAAGCCCCGAGGGCCTGAACTTCTAATGGCGATAGTTGTTCTCCGTATTTGGCCAGTGAATCACGTCTGTCTGCTGCAAACCTAGACGTCGGCTTCCTTTTTGAAGCCGCAATACCTTTGATGGAAAGCAAGTGATGTAATTGATGTCTTTTTAATAGGCCTTTTTTCTCGTTGTAAGTGAAGTGGAGGGGGAGGAGCGTTTAAATCGTCTGCGGGTTTGGCTTGACGGTGGGGAAGGAATGCTGTTAAGGTGTTACTCAGGAATTTGACATCGTTCCAGGCTGGGGAAGACTTTTAGATCAACACTGGTGTTAATACAGATTAAAAAATCTTTGGCTCACAATATGCGACCCTCCACGGCACAACCAGTCGCTTGTCGCAAATTTCCAAAATTGAGTTATTATGTTTTCATGAAAGGGCATAAATCAACCTTCAAAATGACACCTATATCGAATGAATCAGACGACATATGACTGAGATATCAACATTCAAAGGAGTCGGGTTTCTCCTGTCACGCCAAGTGAGAAATCTGCCTTTGAAGTTGACTATCGCCGTAGCACTCACAGACGCTTGGTGCGGTCGCGGCTACGTTTGCATTTACGGTAGCCTACGCTGCATTCACAGCCACACGGATAGCCTACCTGCGTTAGGTTAACTGAACTCGGGAGACGAAGATGGATTCCGGAGAAATATCTTCACGCTAGTCAGCCAGTGGATTTACCGTAAATATTGAAGTAGAGCGGTCAAAACAGAAACTTTTAACATTCTGCTGGAAATAAATTCCTCACCTCAAGAAAGTCACGTTTTTAGGATGGAAAGGGTAAGTTTTTCAGCGAAATTTATTCACAACACTACAGTATAGACCTTCCACTGTTTCAAAACACTAAAAACACAAAATCCAAAATTTTACCCCACGCAACATAAACGCTCGTTTTTCTCGGAAACCTCTGTTGCGACAAGCTACCGTAAATGCAAACGTAGCCGCGACCGCACCAAGCGTCTGTGAGTGCTACGTCGATAGTCAACTTCAAAGGCAGATTTCTCCGTTTCTCACTTGGCGTGACAGGAGAAACCCGACTCCTTTGAATGTTGATATCTCAGTCATATGTCGTCCGATTCATTCCATATAGGTATCGTTTTGAAGCTTGATTTATGCCCTTTCATGAAAACATAATAACTCAATTTTGAAAATTTGCGACAAGCAACTGGTTTTGCCGTGGAGGGTCACATATTCTTCTTAAACACCATAAAGTTTATAGAAGTCTCCTTGTTTGTCTATCCAGGACAGAGCCTAATTACAACAAACCACATCGATTCTGATGTTCCTGATTATATAACATGTTTTGAGAAGCCAGATGGCTTAATGATGAGGCTAAAAGGTCAGGCACTCAAGCAGGTACTTCATTTTGGAGTGGCCTGTGCCTTCACGTTCCAGCGGGAGTGATGAAGAGATAAGGTGATAATTACTATAATCGCTCTTTCTTGCTTCTCACCACTGGCTCTTCTCTCTTTCCTCTCTCACACTTTGATGATAATTCTGGGGAAACTGTAGAGAGGTCAGCATTGATTTATTACTCTCCAGGTTTGGTTGAACTGACGTAGACGTTGGATTGAGGACTTAAAATGACCTGAATGCAAGCAGCAGATTAATGTGATGAGTCATGAGTTGGGTCACTGCTTTCTCTTTCCAAAGGTAATAAGTGAAAGTGAGTGATTATTTGTCATTGTGAACACAGCACAGCACAGCACACAGTGCACCACGACCAAATGTGACCTCTGAATTTGACCCATCCGTGAAGGAGCAGTGGGCAGCTAACAAGGGCAGCGCCCGGGGAGCAGTGCTTGGGGACGGTACCTTGCTCCTCAGTACCTCAGTGGTAACTTTATCGGTCCTGGATTCCAACCTGCGACCTTCTGATCACGGGGCGAACACCCTACCGTTACGCCACCAACTGCCAACTAGGTAGGGATGCACCGATCCGATATGTGGATCAGACATCGGTCTGATAACGACCCAAATAGCTGGATCGGGCATCGGTGGCATGTCGATCTATGGAGCTGATGTGTTCAGTTGTAGGGTTTTCTGTGTTTGCGTAAAGCTGGTTTATTCGTTCGACACTCGCGCTAATTCCTACATATTGATATGACAATGAGCAGAACAAGCAACGCAACACACTACAACCCCAAAAGCAAATCACGTGATTATACTGTTTAATTTCTTTAACCACACCAGCTTTCGCTCGCAATCTCTGTGTTCCTGATGATTTTAGCGCCACAGGATTAGGGACCGTCATAAAATTACCGAACTGTGTTTAAACAAATCATTTATGAGATGTTGTTTTAAGAATAAATAAATTAGCATATAAATATGGGTAATTATTACATTGTTTTATTTAGATAAACATTATTTAAGTCAAGTATTTTCTTAAGAATAACAGAATAGCCTCCTCCTCACAGAGAAATACTTATTAATACTTACTAACTTAATTAAAATTGGTATCAGATATGTACTCGGGATTGGGCGATACGCAAAGTCAAAGTATCAGCATCAGTATCGGAACTGAAAAAGTAGGAACGGTACATCCCTAGTAATAAGGCAGGAGCTAAAGGGTTTGGAGTTGAAAAACAAAGTACTCGCCGAATCATCACGTTGTAATTTCAAAGGGAAAAGAGTCATTACAGTTGGAATCTTCTGGCCTGGGTTTCACTGGTTTGCTGCGTGGGAGATTAACACACGCCTAACACATGCTTTTATGTTTTAAAAGTCACCATGGTCAACTTTCATTTCTCTCTAGGCTTTTAAGTGATTTTGTTCATCTGTGTTTCTTTTGAAATGGCTTAATTGTCCGGATAGGGGCCAGGCAGAGTGTGCGTGTGTGTGTTTTCCAGAAATTCCGAGTTTTCTTGGCCAGAATAATCAGCAACCGCCTCCTCATAAAGGTTTCTTTGGCGCTGCACCTACAGCGTGGAACTGGATAAAACAAATCCACGGCTGCACACAGAGGACAAAGAGCGATTGTGAGCTCATAGCCGAACGTTCCTTATGGGCACATATGGAAATATATATACGTAGAGGGCTGAGAACGTTAATGATTTCCAACAGCGCTGCCTCATATGGTCCGAATAAACCTTCTATACTTTGATTACAACAGCTGTAAAGTACAAGCCAAACACGACTGCAGAAAGGCCTCATTGTTCAGAAATGTAGAACTAAAGAAATCCTGGTGATTAAAACCCACTTCAGGACCATTTATGGGATAAAAGAATGATTTCCTGAAGCAGCCTCTCGTAGGGACCGTAGAGTTTAATGAGAGTTAACATTCTTGGTAAATGTTAAGGCATCACATGCTGTATGATAGTGCGGGACGATAAAACGGTCTTGATTTTTTATTGAGAAAAATGTGATAACGATAACGATGATAAAGTAGGCTATAAAATTGGATCACACTGGTTTGCGACAACGCGTTGAGATAGACAATATCTATGGCTGTCACATAGTGACTGGGCTTGGCATAACGCCAACATTACAGCCAATCACAGCCAATCACAGCCAACAATGCAGATTTGCCCATTGCGCGCAAAGAAGCTGTAACGCGTGTGTAAGAAAAGATATCGGCAAACCAGAAAGTCGCGGTGAGTGAAGGAGGGGATGAAAATCTAGGGTTTCCTGTAGTGCTTTATAGTTAAAGCGGCTGCTTTGAAAACAAATGCCTCCCACGTTACAATGTTTACATGAAATAGGAGCGAACACGGAAGTGCCCGACGCCGCTTTTTTGTAACTTAGCAACAACAAGTGCCGAGAAAGCGCTCTGGAAGTGAGGTTCAGACATCACTGGCTCTATACGAGACTCGTTTTGCATTGTTTTGGGGTTTGCACTGTTTTGCACTGTCTTGAAAATAAATCTTATTTGTTTAATATTGTTTGATTATTTAAACTTGTTCATTCAGTTTGCATAAGAATACACAAAAAAACATGAACGTAATGACAATATATCGTGATAATTGTCAAAATCGATCAACATGACAAACGCATATTGTGATAATATTTTAGTTCATATCGCCCAGCTCTAGTGTATGAAGATTTTGATGATTTAATGTTTCCATGTCAAATATGGATTCTAACTTGAGCTCACCGTGTTGAAGGGGCACTCTGCGCAAATCTGTGGATAGCAGTGAATGAAAGCTAATGGCTAATACATTGCGGCATATGGAAAAAGTCCTCATTAGCTTTCATTTCGTTGATAGACACATTAGTGTCTCTGGGCAGAACACCTCTTAAACAAATGCTGTTTCATTACGTGCAGCCACTCAAGCTCCTCTCCTGACTCATAAGCGCAAATCACAACCAGCTCAATAATTAATAGTGCGCATTAAAAATGTATGGAGCTCTAGTGAAAAAAGTAGCCCCTTATCAATAAGTGAGGAGCTTTGGAGATGGGCTTCCTTATCAATTGCATGCCAAGCCAGACCCATGCATTATGCTCGGGGATTTTGGTGTTGAAGACCTCCACCTCATCATGGAGTTGTGAGCAGGAGCTTTAACCACAGTTTGTTTGCCCCCGCTTACCCCCCCGAGGTTAGGTTTTTGACTTTGCCTTTTTAGCCATGATTTTTCATTATATTTGAGCTGTCCACAGGAGTTCTGACCTCACACTCAGAAGTGTGAGGTCAAATCGGAGGTTTCTTTCTCTTTTCACAGCTCATCAATCAGTGCAGACGGTGGAGCCTGACAGGCAAAGAGAGTGGGCAAAGCGCGGCAAGTCGTCAAGGTCCCCCTGCGTTCTGCTTTCACGCTCTTAAACAGAAAGCGGATGCTCTCTCAAGCACACGCTGCATGAGTCACCTGCCAACAATACAGCGCCGCTTTATGTTATCTCTGCTCAGGAAGCGTCTCACCAATCATTCACAATGCGATTTCACTCCGTACGCAGCCAGGACTCTTGCCCACATCTTCATTGACTCTTATGTTGTGTTTATTCATGGATGGATATGTGTAATGTAGGGTCTGCACAAAAGCATCGCCGTCGCAGTGTGGGTATACGCAAAAGTCACGTCACAGGGTGTGATGTATAAAGTGAGGCAATTTACGTCAAACATGACACGAGCTGATTTATTGATGGGAGGACTGCAGGTTAAGCATAAAGGTGTAACGATACACTGATCTATATTGATACATCAGTTCAATTATCAATAAACCCATAGCATTGATCAAAAATGAAGATACTGATCAGACATCATATGTGACTCTGCACGGCAAAACCAGTCGCTTGTCGCAAATTTTCAAAATTGAGTTATGTTTTCATGAAAGGGCATAAATCAAGCTTCAAAACGATACCTATATGATAACATATGACTGAGATATCAACATTCAAAGGAGTCGGGTTTCTCCTGTCACGCCAAGTGAGAAACGGAGAAATCTGCCGTTGAAGTTGACTATCGACGTAGCACTCACAGACGCTTGGTGCGGTCACGGCTACGTTTGCATTTACGGTAGCCTACGCTGCATTCACAGCCACACGGATAGCCCACCTGCGTTAGGTTAACTGAACTCGGGAGACGAAGATGGATTCCGGAGAAATATCTTCACACTAGTCAACGAGTGGATTTACCGTAAATATTGAAGTAGAGCGGTCAAAACAGAAACTTTTAACATTCTGCTGGAATTGAATTCCTCACCTCAAGAAAGTCACGTTTTTAGGATGGAAAGGGTTAGTTTTTCAGCCAAATTTATTCACAACAGTACAGTATAGACCTTCCACTGTTTCAAAACACTAAAAACAAAAAATCCAAAATTTTACCCCACGCAACATGAACAGTCGTTTTTCTCGGAAACCTCCGTTGTGACAAGCGACTGGTTTTGCCGTGGAGGGTCACACACTTTCCATTAGAAGGGAAAATAATCAAATAATCTACATTTTGCTGCTTGTTAGAAAAGGAAAACTCTCCTGGAACTCATTTTCCTCGACTAATCTACAAAAGAAGGCTGATAAACATTACTGTAATCTGATGTAAGCGTTCTTCCAGGAAGGAGCTTCCAAGTTAACCTTTTAAGCTTGACGGGTTAGGGTTGGGGTTATAAGTGTACATATTGCAGAAAAAAAGTGCAATAACATTTCTTCCCCAAAATGCGCAACTTTTCAGTCTAAAGATTTAGTTGGAACTGATGCTTAATCAAACCTCTCTCAGCCCTGAGATATTCCGTCAGGGATGGTACAATACAACAAAGTCCTTGGGCTTTGAAAGGTTTTCTATATTATGACACAGAACATGACACATCCCTGCAGTGAAAATAACCTCCAACTTACGCTCAAGAGTGGAGCTTAAAGAAACCCTGTATGTGAGAAAACACTGACACAAATATGTTAGGGATTCTGATGTTTTTAAAGGAACTGGATCAGCCCTTGTGTATATAATTTTATGCCCCATCTATAAGGTTCTGAATGCTGCGCTTTATATTCCAGCTTTAGAAACTAAAGCCACACCCTCAGGTCCGGATCAGTCCCCCAGGAGGAGAATGAACGAGCTAACGCTAGTCATTTAGGAGGCAGTGTGCCTGACTTTCTGATTTTTGTGCTTTGTCATTTTTAATTTGCTGCTCGATTAAGACGACTCCGCTGTGGCCTCCATTACGACGTCTTGTAGCCGCCATGAAACAGAACTTGTCTTTTATGCCGCCTCTCAGCCGTGTGATTGGAAGCTGATGTGACACCAAATAGCTTCGCTGAAGCAGCTGTCTCCCAAGTATATGTTCCGTGGTCTACTGACTGTGTGTTTTCAGTAAATGATGATTGAATATGATTTACACTTAGGCTAACTTTAAAGAGGGAAATATACCAAAATGATAAAATAAGCTTAATTTTTGCAGCTCTTTGTTTTATGATTATTGTTATTGAAGCGTGCGTCATTTAACACAGTAATTGCATTTTTACCGTTTTACGGTGGTAATATTAATTCCAGTTGGAGCATGGTTTGTGGATCTTCCTGAACCTGAAGTGCAGCTTTAGGGCTGTACTAGTTTTCATCACAACAAAGGCTGTTCTCTGACTGTGCAAGCTCCTGTTTGCAAGTGAAGCACTATCTTCAGAAACACCGTCCTCCAGAGTGCCATTAATGCAGCCGGGCACTTAGGGACCTGATGGACTATTGTATGTGGCAAATTGCAAAAAATACGAAAAATGCTGAGGGAAAAAAACATTCATTCAGCTGTTTTTTTTTTTTCCTAATCAGTTTCTTCAGTCAACCTCGAAACCTGAAGAGACTGTTTAGTCCAAACCAATAGCATCTGTCCAAGTTCATGTCCCAGCCACAGATGCCTCCCAAATCTGAGTAAGGAATGTGTCCACAGAGATACCCATCTTCAGGGCTACAGATGTGGTTGTGATTGTTTTGCTTCAGACAAGGTCCCGGAAGTGGTTTTTTAAGCCTCGATCATGTCACTGTGTTTAAAAGGATCATGGCGTTTACCGTAGATGCCTGTGGAGGGACGCTTGCTGACCCGAAAGCGTCCAGTCTTCCTGACTGCTCCGCTGGGAATCCCACTTCAGGGCTCCATCTAGCATCTCTGGCAAAGGCGAGAGTGAGAGTTGATATATCTGCATTGCAGTCGACCGTGCCATTTCAGCCGGGCCCTTGGAGACTAAGCAAGAAGTTTCTTGGCGTGCTGAAGGATGAGGTGTTGTTTGGGTAGGAGGAAAACTGTGGGCTCCAGTGTTAGCAGCACACAGATTTGTGACAGCAGTGCTGAGGTGTTTAAGGAGTTCTGTGCTGTGTCACGTATACAGTGTTGCCTGTTGTTTATAAAGTAATAAACCTGCGAGCTGCACTTTTCTGAAGTTTTGTACTATACATAATGCAGGACGTGTGGAACGGTGCCAAATTGTTAATCATAATCAAGTCATATTGAGGTGATGGTTAGAACACATTTATTAAAATTTTCATTTGGCATTCAATCGAAATGTGAGCTCTGCATTTGACCCATCTCTGAAGGAGCAGTGGCGGTGCCTTGTGAGCAGTGCTTGGGGACGGTACCTTACTGGCACCTTTACTGGACCGGGACTTGAACCAGCATGGGGTCAACTCCCTAACCATTATGCTACCAGCTACCCTTATTGAGGCTGACTTACATTTCCTAATTACTGAGACAGTCTCACTAGAGCAACTTGGGGTTCAGGGTCTTGCTCGGGGGCTCAAATTGATTTTAGGCGCTACTGGAATTCAAACCTGCAATTTCACGGTCATCCGTACAATATTTCAGTCCCCCAGATTAATAGCTACCACCTCATATGCCCTAACTGGTAAAGAAACAATACCAGAAACTAAGGGTTGATCGATTATCGCCGTGATTATTGGGGGCCGATATTAGCCATTTTGCTGATTATCGCTATCGGTCTTTAATTTTGACCATCACTGATATTAAGTGATTACAAGGTGCACTACTGTTTGCTCTCGGCTTGCTGCTCCATTTTATGTCCTGCCCACGACAGTTTCTGATTGGCTATATGTCACACGAGTGATAGCTGAAGCCTTGTTGTCACTCACACTATGCTCACACACAAGCGCAACTTGAAGCGCCGAGAAGGAGAAGAGGAGAGAAGAGAGTTTCCGCTGAGCTTGGTGTTTGTAAAATTGTAATTTTTGACGGAGATTTTCTCATGTTTTTGCGTATGTGACCCTCCACGGCAAAACCAGTCGTTTGTCGCAACGGAGGTTTCCGAGAAAAACGACCGTTCATGTTGCGTGGGGTAAAATTTTGGATTTTTTGTTTTTAGTGTTTTGAAACAGTGGAAGGTCTATACTGTACTGTTGTGAATAAATTCAGCTGAAAAACTTACCCTTTACATTCTAAAAACGTGACTTTCTTGAGGTGAGGAATTCAATTCCAGCAGAATGTTAAAAGTTTCTGTTTTGACCGCTCTACTTCAATATTTACGGTAAATCCACTGGTTGACTAGCGTGAAGATATTTCTCCGGAATCCATCTTCGTCTCCCGAGTTCAGTTAACCTAACGCTGGTAGGCCATCCGTGTGGCTGTGAATGCAGCGTAGGCTACCGTAAATGCAAACGTAGCCGCGACCGCACCAAGCGTCTGTGAGTGCTACGGCGATAGTCAACTTCAAAGGCAGATTTCTCCGTTTCTCACTTGGCATGACAGGAGAAACCCGACTCCTTTGAATGTTGATATCTCAGTCATATGTCGTCCCATTCATTCCATATAGGTGTCGTTTTGAAGGTTGATTTATGCCCTTTCATGAAAACATAATAACTCAATTTTGAAAATTTGCGACAAGCAACTGGTTTTGCCGTGGAGGGTCACATATTGGTCCCAAATATCGGTTCTCTGCCCTGTTAAATAGCAATAATCGATATCGGCCCTGAAAAGCCATCATCGGTCGACCTCTACCAGAAACATATGCTCATTACAAATTTGAAATAACTGATTGTTAAAACATAGATTAATTTAGGTTGTAAAGAACTTCAAACTCCGTCTAACGACTATGTGACAGTATAACATCACATGCTTGTATAAGGTAGAGAACTTACCCAAGTCTGTTTCTAATGGATTCATGCGCGGACGCCAGTTATCGGTCCTGCTGTAAGCGGGTCTGCATGTGTTCTCTGCCTCCTGTAATGCAGTCAAACAGTTAATTACATTTGAAGCATGAGCTCCTCTTTCAACAACAGACAAGGCCAAATTGCTTGTTGTGCTTACTGTTTGTGACTCAAGGTTTTTCCGAATTTGGGGATTTTCAGATTTTCAGCATCTGGGCACATTTAGGACCGCGAACGCGCTCCTCTTTCGACTGACAAGGCTGGATAGCTCTGTTTGCTTAGTGAATGCGTCTCGAGGATTTTTAGTATCTAGGCCGGTTTTCCAACGCCGTGCCTCTCGGCATCAGTAATCACGCGCGGAGCGGATGGACCCTGCTGAAAGGGGGGCATTGTGTGCCTCTGAATGGGAGGAGAGTGCTGAGGAGTCCAGGCACAAACCAGCGTGCAACCTTCAAGCAGCCGGCCCGGAGTCACCCGGCACTGGGGACGTAAACACGCACACACACGCACCTCAGCTGACTTCTGTCTTTTCTTTTTATTTGCCGCATACATAGTTATGCAATCACATCATTGTAGTCAAATGTAAACCTGGTACAGTCCTGAGACTAAGGGGCAGTTGGTAGCGTAACGGTCAGGGAGTTCGCCCCGAGATGGGAAGGTACCACTTAGGTAGTCATGAGCAAGGTACCGTCCCCTTGCACCGCTCCCCCAGGCGCTACCCATGTCAGCTCCTTCCCAGAGGGGTCAAATGCAGTGGTTGTGGTGCACTGTGTGCTGTGCTGTGGTGTGTTCACAATGACAAATAATCACTCACTTTAAAAAGACAGTGCAAGTAATTTTAAATAAAATAAAACAATGCAATGAATGCATAATTTAAGTATTGCATCTGCGGTGCGTTGGCGCCCGCAAGTTCCTGGGATAGGCTCCGGTCCCCTCGGATTAAGCGGTTCGGATAATGAATGAATGACCGAATGAATGCACATTGATGAAATTAGCAGCGTTAAAGACAATGGAAACCTAAAATATTCTAAAATGAGATAGAAATGTGAAAAGATGTGAGATATTTTTATATTTCTGATGCCTCTTTAGCTTCCATTCATCTTCAAACTACTGCACTCCAGATCCACTTTAAAGCATTTTTTGTAGTGGAGTGGAGGTGAGGGTTGAGGACCTGGCTTTTGCTCCAGCCAGGGAGTTTCTTGCCCCTTTAAGTCTCTATGAGAAGCTGCAGCTGTTAGATCAGACTCCTCGATCAGTGCCGGGAAGAGCTGATAAGAGAGACCGCACAACTCACTCCTTACTGCTGTATCTGCATAACGGCTTGCAGGATAAGAACCAGCTTTTCCAGCATCACATCTTATCAGCCTTTGCTTTCCATAATAACACAGTACGACTCCTGTGATGCACAGTAACAGTAGCTTTGATAACAGACTGGAGATGTCCGTTGAGTCTCATGACACGAATACGGTGCCTTTGGTCAAATTTCGGAGTGTGTTCAGTAAAAAGCTACTTTGGGAAAGAGCACTTCTGAGGCGGTCTGACTAATGGTTCAGTGTTTTGGAGGCATAATGCCTTCTAGCAAAATATTTCCCAACTTTGAAAAGTGTTTGTCCCTTAAACTTGCATCATTTTTGGGGGCCCGGCCTGTCAGGCTCTTTGACAGGAAAAAAGTGGCGAAAAGTGAGCAAAAAACTGAGCCCGCATATGGTATGATTTAGGGTAGGCTTTACGTTAAGCCTAAAGATCTCACATAATAAAATCACTGGGAGCTGAAGTATGCTGTTCGTGTTTTCTGAACGGGCAAAGGCAGCTCTTTGCAGAGGGCTAACTCAGGGCCAGGCTTAGTTCAAAAAGTGCAGCAGATGTGAGAAAACATGTTGAAGTTGTGCATTTTTTTCCCAAGGCTGAGTAGTGCTAGACGGTAAAATGCTCTCGATAATTTTCAACACAATATTTTTTGGATTTGAATTAAGGGCTCGACCGATTATCAGCCGGGCCGATTATCAGGGACCGATATTTGGCTTTTTGCTGATTATCAATATCGGTGTTTAATTTCTTACCATCACTGATATCATTTAATCTCTGACTGGCTATATGTCACACGAATAGCAACCAATCAACACTGAAGCCTTCTTGTCATTCACGCCACACTTGCACACGAGCACAGCGTGAAGCTCCGAGAAGGAGAAGAGGAGAGAGGAGCGTTTCAGTTGAGCTTGGTGCTTGTAAAATTCAAAATTTTGACAGATTTTCTTTTTTTTTTGCATATTGGTTCCAAATATCGGTTAGCGGACCCGTTAACTAGCAATAATCGGTATCGATATCGACCCTGAAAAAACAACATTGGTCGACCTCTAATTTGAATGGCAAGAAGCTGAAAAGGCAAACGTCTGATACAATACACGCTGCCGAAATTATAACTTTATAAAACATTATATAAATGAAGGTAATTTTTATTAAAAGTTAAGCTAAAATTATGCATCTTTACTCCATGTGAATACATAATAGGGCTGGGTATCGTTGCTGATTTCCTGAATCGATTCGATTCTGGTTCACAAGGTCATGATCCGATTCAATTCTCGATTCGATATCGATTTATTTAGAGATTTCTTTGCGTCAATACTAGTTTTGCTTGGTTATAAAATAACTTGTTTTAAAACCAAACTGTTGCCAAACATCAGCCTTTAGGCCAGACGGTGATTTGAGCGGAGCAGCTTCAGCCATGGCTCTACTTGGTTTTGGTTTCGCCGGTCTCACGTTTTTATAGCTCTCCTTGTGTAGTAGTGCATAGCCGCAGGAAAGGATCGATCCGCAAATTTTTGAATCGATATTGTATTTTTCGAACGAGAATCGATATTGATCGGTGAATCGATCTTTTGAACCCAGCTCTAATACATAACATAAATGGGGAAACTCTTTATTATGATAAATACTGTGTTTAGTCAGTATAGAAGAAATCTTGTGATAATATTTTCCACCATCGCCCAGCTGTAAGGCTGGGATTTTTTACCTCTCTGGATAAGTTGGTAGCAGTTGGTAACGGTTACAGAGTTGGCCTCGTTATCAGAAGGTCACTGATACTGATAAATTTACCACATGAGCAAGGTACTGTCCCCAAGCACTGTTCCCTGGGTGCTGCCAAAAGCTGCCCACTGCTCCTTCACGGATGCGACAAATTCAGAGCTCACATGTCGTTGTGGTGTGCTTTGCTGTGGTGTGTTCACAATGACAAATAATCACTCACTTGAATTGACTGTGTAAGTGCTCTTTCCTGCTACATCTCGACTGTGGGCCGTGCGTTAATGAGCAGCCTGGAATTCTTCGGCGGGGGCTTTGTTTTTAATGGCCCTCGTTTGTACCTCATCGTGGGCCTCCTGGTTTGGTTTGGCCTCAAAGATAGCCAGTGTGGTGAGTGTGCAGGTTGGGCAGGGCACTCCCTGACCTGGACTTGGACTTCTCATAGTGTGTGAAGGATGCTGGAATGTTTAAGTACCCAATTAGCAATGAATGGGGGTAAAGCGTTGTTGACTGAGATGGAGAGAAACACGTGGTCAGATTGTAGTCACGGACAAACGAGTTTTAAATAGTGCACCCGTCCACTTTGCGTAAAGTGCCCCCGTCCACAGCGTAAAAGCTTCAGGTAAATGGATTCAAGGGTGTATTGTCTTGACGCTGAAGTCGGAACGCTTTTGGGATGTCAAGTGGATCTCTTCGGGGTTCTGTGATGCAGGATGCTGGAGTGCTTCAGTCCGTGCTCTAAGTCACTCTACCTTTAAACTGTTCTACAAAGACTGCAGAGGGTACGGGTGAAGGTCAAGAGCCTCCACATGTATAATTCAACTCTGCTATGTTTTCTACAGAGCAAAGTGTGCTGAAGGTATAATGCCAGATGCTGTGTGTGTTCGCAGAGGAAATGAAGCACTGAGCGAAGTTGCAGAAGCTCACCAGCTGAATCACAAGCATTATTAGAGATTAGAACTGGCAGTCTTGTATTACTGTTGATGTACCATGTGGACTAATTTCATTAACGCAAATCACCAGCGCTGTTTGTTGCTCTTATGAATAAATCTGCTTTGACACCATGAATACTTTTATAATTGTAGGAGTATGAAATGTTGCGGTGCATTTGAAGTGTATAAAATGCGTCTGAAACCTGATTTAGGAGTTCACCGTGTCTTTGCATCTTGCGTATTGTTCATATTTATAGTTGATATAGCTGTTAATCTGTGAGCTACTGAATTAAGATTAATGTTAAGATTAGAGGTCGACCCATATTGGTTTTTCCCATTATTGCTAGTTTGGAACCGATATGCAAAAAAAGGGGAAAAAAGTTACAATTTTGAATTTTACAAATTTTGAATTCTCGCAGCTTCACGTTGCGCTCATGTGTGAGTGTGGTGTGAGTGACAACAAGCATTCAGTGTTGATTGGCTACTACTCGTGTGACATATATCCAATCAGAGACTGTTGTGGGCGGGGCATTAAATGAAGCAGCAAGTCGAGAGCAAACGTCACAGAGAGAAGAGACAGCAGTGGAGCCACAGTAGCGCACCTTGTGATTACTTAATATCGGTGACGGTCAAAATTAATGGACGTTATTTTGAATCCCAAGACCGGTAAAGCTGCCACTGAGGTATTGGGGAAGGTACCGTCCCCAAGCACTGTTCCCTTGTTAGCTGCCCTTCGCGGATGGGTCAAATGCAGAGGTCACATTTCGTCGTGGTGCACTGTGTGCTGTGTTCACAGTGACAAATAATTACTCACTTTCACTCACTTTCAAAAAGGGGGGAAAACGGCATTGCTGCCGACACAAACGCAATGCCCTGTCCACAAAAAGCGGAACATTTTAGAGTCTCAACTTTGGAAGGTATTAAAGGAACAAAAAGTGGGACGCTCTAAGATGAAGATCTAAAAACTAATAAAGAGAACAAGGCCATTGTTGGTACAGTTCAATACACAGTTTAAGACTTATTTTAGTGCTCTTCTGCTCCGGATGTTACTCATTCTCTCTTCTCTGCTTGGGAATAAACCAGGTGTGTTGTGATAATGTCTAATCTTTATTTTTCCACTGCCGGCCTGAGAATGCACAATATGCAGCGTCGTAGTGGAAGATAAGCCTGAGCACTCCACCAGAGCACCAGAGTGACTGACCACGTACAAAGAGAGCCGGCGCTAGAGGCCGAGAGGCAAACGGAGATCTACTTTACTGCCCATAGACAGTAACCGCCCAGGGGCTCTTGTGTAGCTGATGGTGTGGCACGCTTTATCCGTTCCACTGTCTGATCTTAATTATCTGCTTTCCTTCAGGCCGCATGCGGACCACCACACCTACGCTCGTCTAAACTGTACCGCTCAGCTCCTCTGGCACGAGTCCGTTTCCCGTCTCCACGACTTCCACCCCTCCTGTTGTTTTTGCAGTGTGCATGGCTGAGAAAGGGTTTCAAGGGTAATGAGGTTTGTCGCTTAAAGATTAAAACCCAGAGAACACGCGTCTGGGAGAAACCTTAATGTCACCTCTTGCTGAGATTTTGCTTCCAGTTACGTTATCGGTCTTCCGCCAGCCTTACAAGCCTCTCCACTTTTCTGTCCTCTAAGCTGGCGTGTCATTGAAACAGAAGCCATGGCTTTGGCAGGCAACGAGCGCCTCTGGAACAAAGCGAACGGAATGCGATCTACCGTCCGCCTCACAAAGGGAGGTGGAAATAAATGGAGTTGTTTCCAACACAGGCTGTGAAAGAACGTAATGGCAAAACATTTTTTACAGTATGTGCTTTTATTCACATATTCAGTGGATTATAAAATCACAGGACATGCATTCAATAGATTCATAGCATTTATTACACCGGTCATTCCTAAACCGGGGGACAATGACCGGGAGGAAGCAAACAAAAGACGTTGGGCCTCATTCACCATCCGTTTTTAAGAAGAAATTTATTCCTCAAACCCACTCATACAGTTTTCACCAAGATTCTGACACTGACCAATGTTTTCTTGGGGCAGTTGGTAGCATAATGGTTAGGGAGTTGACCCAATGATCGGCATATTGCCTGTTCGAATCCCGGACCGGTAAAGGTACCACTGAGGTCTGAGCAAGGTACTGTCCCCAAGCACTGTTCTCTGTCAGCTGCCCACTGCTCCTTCACGGACGGGTCAAATGCAGAGGTCACATTTGGTTGTGGTGCACTGTGTGCTGTGTTCACAATGACAATCACTCACTTTCACCTTACACAAACAAGTAATTGTAGTCGCTCTGAAGTATCTGAATTTCTCATATTTTGATGCAGCAAAATACAGCATCTTATCCACAGGACCAGCTTGGGAACTTGGCAGTTGGTGGCGTAACGGTAGGGTGTTCATCCCGTGATCAGAAGCTTGCAGTTTCGAATCCAGGACCGGTCGGTAAAGTTACCACTGAGGTACTCATGAGCAGGGTACCGTCCCCAAGCACTGCCCTTGTTAGCTGCCCACTGCCCTTTCATGCATGGTGTGTTCACAATGACAAATAATCACTCACTTTCAATAAAGGTCTTGTTCAGGAACCCATTGATTGCAGTGCTGGGGATAGGATTTGAACCCACAACCTGTTGGTCCAGATGCGAGTACCCTAACCACTAGACCGGTCATCATCAGGGTTCTCCGTAGCGCTTTATAGCTAAGTTGCCTTGACAACAGTGCCTGATGACGATTTTCGTAATTTAGCGACAATAAGCGCTCTGAAAGTAAGGGTTTGACTGCTTTTAGCACAAAAAACGTGTTTTTGCACCTATTTTGAATGCAAATCCTGTCAGCTTCAGCGTTAAGTGCCAGAACGCTAAGACGGTATTTTACCGCACCACTTTTCTGTGGGAAACACTGGTCATCATTACATATTCCTGTTATTGCTCCACATACTGGCTTTGCCGTTTATTCTAACAAATGTTGAAACATTACCTAAAACATTCATATTGACTTTGTAAAAACTTTTAATGTGTTTTCCTCTTTATGTTTGCATTACATCCCATTTTCAAAAAATTGTTTTGCCATTCGGAATACTTAATAATTCAGAATCCATAAAGCACTATTTAAAAAGCTCTTTAGCACTGCGTGCTCCCGTCTGGTTATGGGAGTTTGTTTTGCTTCCTTTTTTCTGATAATGCTCAGTGCGTGTCACGATCAAATCTCGTCTTTATACATAACTAAACTGAGCGATGAGAAAGGTACACTATGAATACGGAGTAACAATTGGGAAACATTTGTCACGTTGGAACAGAAATCCGCAGTGATGGATGAATTGGAGCATCTTCTCAGGAAGTTGTCAATATTAATTTAACGATATCCTCCCTCTCTCCTTCGATAAGCAGTTCCTAGAGTATGGAAGATTTCCTTCTCACGCACTTGATTTATGTCTCAAACTGTGGAGCCTAATTGAAATTCTTTCTACACCATCAGTCCTGCAAACAGACACAGAAACTCATATGTTTGACTGAAAGAGGGATGATTTTGGCACAGCCAGACTCATTATAGTTGTATTTCCTTCCAAGCCGTTTCAGCCGGTTAGGATTCATGGGAGGTGCTGGCAGGGGTACTTGGGCTTTTGTCGCGCTGATTTGCAGTCAGATGCTCTTCCTGTTCTAAAGTTTGCGGCCTGCGTGACGTCTTTTGTCTCTGTGAAAGTTCTTACGTTGGACGGCAGCTGCGGCACCGCATGGATCAAACCTGGGTTCTGCAGAAAATAACGAGGGTTTGTGTTTTTTAAGAAGAGCCCCACCAGAGTTTGCATGTGGGTGTGCATATGAGTGCCGAAGAGTTTAAGAATGTAGTTTGGGGATTGCGACATTGTGCTGAGTTCAAACAAAGATCTGTGAGAAACGGAGATAAGACTAGCTTCCTTTTGTTGCAGAATTTCTAGATGAAATTTATAAAGCAAATGTTTGGGAGTTGAAAATCTTTCTTTTGGGCAGTTTCTTGTAGTTTGTGCTTTTTTTTTTATCCCTAGTGAATCTTCTAACAAAAATGTTTCATGAAATATTTTTGAACATACCACGTAGGGCTGGGCAATACGGCCCAAAAAAATAATATCATGATATTTTTAAGCTATATCACGATACATGGAATAGATTCATTCGTTCATCATCCGAACCGAAATGCGTTTCTACGTTTTTGTGACGGCAAGACACGGCACTGGTTCTTGTCTTCTTCTTCTTCTTCTTTTATGGCGGTCAGCGTCCAGCTTAATGCTGCTTTACTGCCTGCGGCTTTGGTTAGCTTACTGCCTCCACATTAAGGGGTAGCCACTGTGCGTATGTGTATAATAATAATGGAAACCCCACTAATCGATTATTAAATTAGTTGCCAACTATCCTAATAATTGATTTTAATTGATTTAATCGATTAGTTGTTGCAGCCCTAAATCAGGTTTTAAATGCCGCTCTGCCGCTCTGCCCTGCAGTGCCCTGTTGCACTGCTGAGTCAATATTATGTTTCCTGACCAGGACTCACGTGTTTATCCAGCCCATGCTCGAGCCATAACGCTTACACACCAGCAGGAAGTTGCGGATGTGACGCCAGCGCACTCTTCCTTCAACACACAACGACACGCCTCCTTCAAAACTTCAACCACACCGCGTCATTTTCCACGCTCCCTCACTCCCACAAACACTTAGGTCCAGGAGCTCATAAACACACTTCCATTTCCACATGCAAACACTCACACTCTTTTACAGACGCCACACACACACACACACACACACACACACACACACACAGGCTAGTTGAGGAGCAGACCCTTCTCATACTGCTCCAGAGTAGGGCTGGGCGACACGACCGTAAATCGGTATCACGATTATTTGAACATGATTCCCTTGATTACGATTAATGATCAGTTATTTTGTAAATATGCTCCCGTGTTAAAGCTGGGATATTTTTTCCTAATGAAAGAGTGCATATTGTAAGGTCTCAGCCCAAATCCAAAAGGGACTGTCACAAAATGACAGAACTGTGTTGAAACTAATAATTTTTTAGATGTTATTTTAATAATTAATAATTTAGCATATGCACATGGGTGCTTAATTATTACATGGCTTTAGTTAGGAAAACAGTAATTAAGTCAAGTGTTTCCTTAACGCCTTGAGCCCGACCGGGGACAGAACAGGAAGGCTTTAAATAGTCGGTAAACATAAACAAACATATGCATATGATAGAATCTCGTCTAAAAATCTCAAACGACAAATTCTACCTAAACATAATACAATTCCAACACCAAACACATAAATGAACAAAGAACAAAAACACTGCGTAGGTCTATGTGGAAGAAATACGGCTGTAGAATCTATACTACTACAGTACGGCTAACCATGCAGACCGTATATCATATGAAAGCCCAGACTCCGCAGATAACGCACATAATATGTATATTGGATTGGAGGTTCTGAATGTCACTTTCGATTAATGTTTGATTAATTGCCCAGCCCTAACGTACACACGCTTCTATTTCCCCGTGTAAACACTTGCACTCTTTTACAGACGCCACACACACAGGCTAATTGAGGAGACGACCCTTCTCGTATTGCTAGGAAGCCAAGCCATGAAGCCAGACGAGCTCTCGGCTCTCGGTTCTGCCCCGGCGTGCGCATTACAGCTCTCTGGAGCGCCGCCAGTTCAGAAGGACGCCTGAGTGTCGCGCACATTAGCCCCAGACTCTGACCTCTATTATGAGGCTGCTGAACTTACACACACAAACATACACACAGTGCACTGGGGCTCACCGCCGCCTCTCCTCATCAGCAGCATGACCTGTATATTAAACTCTGCAGAATAAACTAACACCGGCTCCACACATCAGATTTTTGCAGCTGTATCTCTGGGAAAGCGCAATGTTTTTCAGCGTGTGACTCTGCGCCTCTCTAATCTGTTCTGGAGGGCGCCGACGCGCAGAAGGAGGAGTGAAATCTCTTTCCCTAATCTCTGATTGCTGCCTTCTTCGGGCAGGCGGTGACCTTTCTGACGTACAGTAAATTTGACGTCAGAGGGAATTTGACGTCTCAAAATGTTAAACCATCGTCATAGGGTTAGATGCTTGTCTGCGGACCAAGAGGGGACGATACCTTGCTCATGAGTACCTCCATGGCCTTTAACGGTCTGGGATTTGAACCGGCAACCTTCCATTCACATGGCTAACTCCCTCTCTGTTATGCTGGCAACTGCCCCAGTTTCCTACTGACGAAGATTTGGCAGGTTCAAATCCAGCTCTTTCTTACCTGAGTAACCTCGAGGTCCACGGAAAGTGTGGATGCTCTGAATGACAGCATGTGATAAACGCTGTGGCATGTAGCAAACTTCAAGTAGAAATGCTACTAAATTTACTTATTTTTTCAGTAGCTGGTTCACGTCCCGAACCGATAGAGGTACCATTGGGGTACTCATGAACAAGGTACCGTCTACAAGCCCTGCTCCTCGGGCGCTGCAAAAATGGCTGCCCACTGCTCCTTTACGGATGGGACAAATGTAGAGGTCACACACTTAAATGTAAACGTCATGGCATAACACGGTTTAATGAGTCATTCTCTATTTTACAGTTGTCCGCAGCACTACTGTAATGATGGTTGAAGGAATTCGGGAAGAAGGACGTCGCATTTAGGGGTTTAGATGAAGAAGACAGCAGTAATAGTTAGTTTTGAGACAGAGAGTTCAGATTTCACCGATGTGAATGAACTGAAATCCCAGGAGCGTGGAGTTCCCTTCTCACGTATAATATGCTGCTGAACAGGAGAAATTAAACTCCAGTTGTGTGGCAGAAAGGACAGAACTTGTGTTTATTTTTTGGTGTTTAAATATACAAACAGCTGTGACTCTCCATATTTTTGCTAGTGGTAAATGTAATGCATTTTATAAGAATTAGGACAGCAGTTCTCTATTCATTCTTTCATTATCCGAACCGCTCAATCCTAACTGGAGCCGCAGAGGGACCGGAGCAAATACTAGGAACTTACGGGCGTCCCTGACCACACTGCAGGGCACACACTGCAGGGAGGAAAAGGGAGCCCCCAGAGAAAACCCACACAAACGCCACACAGAAAGGGCCAAAATTTTCTGGGAATCCTCAGCATGTACTACTAGTGGTGCACGATTCAGAAAATCTCTCATTTGATTCGATTCACAATTCATAAGCGATTCACGATTCAATACATAGATGAATCTGTTTCCAGGTTGCTGTTTTGAGTTATTTTTGAGTTATTTTGCCGTTTTGAGTTATTTTTCTTACTGTGGCAGATCAACAACAAAATCACACCCAATCAAATGTAGTTTACTAAATGTAATGCATATGTACTGTACATACTGACTGCATTTCCTTCATGCTCACGCAAAGGAGGTCTATCTGGTCAGATTCCAGTATTGTGGCATCTATAGGACTGGCGAGCTGAACTCATGTCGGGGAAAAAGTTAACTTCTACGTTAGATGAAAAATTTAATAGATTTTTTGGAATTCATGAATCGATTTTGCATCAACAGAGAAAGAATCACGATTAGAATCTATTTTTTTAGCGGTGGATATTCATTAATTGGCAAGTTGTTTCGTCAGTCATTTGCACATGAGCAGACATAAAAGTTTGAAAATACATTTACTTGAATAACATTTATATTTATGGAATTTAGCTGACGCTCTTATCCATTACCTAATCATAGGGACGTAGCGGTGTTAGACGTAGTATAAACTAAATTTAAACCTCTTGGTCCGTAGGCGTGTGTCCTACTACAACATCACCACTTTATTGGTCATTACTGGCTGAACCTACTCCGAGACAGGGTGATGTTTTTACAGAAGGCTCTGTGTGTCTGGAATTTGTGGAGGTGATTGGTGCGTGATTTATGGCAGTTTGTATTGCTCTTGGATTGCGTTATATATTTGGAGAATGTCCTAAAGCCAGTATTGAACATTGTATCACATCGTCCCATCCATAATCTTTCAGTCATATTAGTGTCTCTGGCCAGATTCACTGATTAAAAAGTAATCACTTTGCAGCACAGGCAAATGTTAAGGGGCATTCATCACTCTCTGACAAACGATGCCTGTGGTGATTGGTAGTGAAAGCCGTTGTGTTATGATGGATTGATAATAAGCGCCGTATGTATTGTACACCCCACCACCTTTTGGATTGCGTGTGTCCTGCAGTTCTGCCTTAATTACGGGGGTCCTTTAGCTCTGTGCCACCCTCGGCTGGCAGCTGGAGGTGAGAGAGAGCACCTTTACTGAGCGGAAATTGAAGATGGATGTGCAATGCATAATTGATGTGTTTAATCCCGGCGCAGAGGGAACACATTTGCTGTGAAAACGTAAGTGGAAACAATTTAAAACTATTACAAATGAAGTCGTGTAGGGCTGCCGGGAATAGCCGCTGAATTTGGCGAGGCCGACGTTGAAAGTGTGTTTTCAAGATTTACAAACAATGCACTGTGTTTTTTATGGGGCTATTATTGTGATTTCTATCACTTCAATATCCATGAGTAAAAACTCACTAAATGATGTCATTTTAGAATCCAAGATTATTTTAATTTGTATGAGAGTGTTTGTGTGTCAGTGTTTTTCTCCTATAATTTTAAGCACATTTTATAGTAATATACATTAAACATAGTAAAATTACACATGAATAATTACAGGTTACATAATTAAGAGGTAATTTTTGTTGTCAAAATTAAATGAACATAAATGAAATTGTCAGTTAGATTGTTTTGGAAGAAATACATGGTTTAGATTAATTGGTTAATCTATAAAATGGTCATGAGATTAGACAATAGAAAAATAGCAACCCTTGGCCTTGACTCACCTGTCAGACTTTTCCACTCACTCTTTCTTTCAGATAAATGTGGCGTACATGATTGTCAGAATAAATATAAGTGTTGTTGAACTGTATTTTCAAGTGTGGTGGTGGTCTGGTGATTAGGACCCTCATCTCTGGACCAAGAGGTTGTGGGTTCAAATCCTACCACCAGCACTACCACCATTGGGCACCTCAGCAAGACCCTTAACCTCAAGTTGGATGAGATAGGAGTGAATAAGAGTGTCGTCTAAATGCCATAAATGTTTGTTTCTCCTGCTCCAGATCACCACGCTGATAAACCACAAAGAGCAGCTGAAAAAGAGTGAAAAGACCCTGCGGGCGATCCAGAGGGTGGGGCAGGCTGTGGGCGTTGCCGTGGGCCGCTTTGTGGCGGTTGGAGAGACCATCGCTCTGGAGAATGAGGACCTGAAGGAAGAGATGGGACATGCCTGTTTTGAGGCCCGGAGAGCAGGTCAGTCCTCCGGAAATGCTATGAGCCATTAAACCCACAACTATTCAGAATTTAAGTGCTGCTTTAATTTGTGCCAAAGCAACTGCCAAAACGCTCAGGACTCACAGTGAATGCTATTGACACTACAGTAAAAGTCAAACGATACAGACTTTTCACTTTCAGCTGTTACACTTTGTTGAATAATAAAGTTTCAAAACAACAAAAATAGGTTCATACAGCCAGTAACCAAAAACATGTTAAATTGACCTCCCCCCAAATATAATAATAATAATAATACTACTACTACTACTACTACTACTAATAATAATAATAATAATAATAATAATAATAATAAATAGACATACACTATTAATAATTAATAAGTATAGTGAGTAAATTGTAGATATATTAATCTTTACCAATTAGTTTGACCATTTATATTAGCCTAATTACCACTTCAACGTCAAAACAAAAAAGTCAAGGTAAACTGTTTTGTCATCTCTGCTATACACTGTACAGATATACAGAGAGACGAGACGACGTGGCTCCAGTTTTTCAGTGCAATAGGAAATAGGAAACAAAGAACAAATAAGGCACATGGAATAAACAATATATAAATAAAATACAAAATATACATTTTAAACTAGAAATGGAATATTAATTATAACTTTAAACTAGAACTAGAAATATTGTGTATGTAGAGGAGAGACAGTTTGGATGCAGTATTAACCTACAAAAGTGGAAGTTGACTTTTACACTGAATTTGCATGAGGTTAGAAACAGTTTCAATATGAAACATTCTATATCCAGTCTATTAATAAAACAGTATCTCTTGAAAAAGTATGACTAACATTTAAGTTTTGCAGACATTTTAACAGTAGTGGAGAACCAGAGTCTGTGCAACGTTTTTCAATAATTTGTTCAGAAACAGTTAGTTAGAAAGTGACCAGTGATTTATACATTCAGTGTTCAATGGTTATGCAAATAAGTAGCGGCAGTGCAAAAATGATTATCGCAGTGTTGTAGCAACAGTCATTTGAAGAGGAATACTATTTCAGTTTAAAAGTATTATGTGTGCCAGATCAGCAAATAGTTTGGAGTGTACTGCAGTTTGTAAACATAAATATTTTTCTAAACATCTTCCGGAGACAGTTTCAGTGCAACATGCATGAGTCCGTAGCAGCGTGTGCATCACAACGATGGCGATGTGTAAAGTGCAGAGGTGCAACAGAGTCACTTAGTTCACAGTCCGGGTGTGTGTGTGTGTGGGGGGAAGTGTGAGGGCAGGAAGAGTGTTCAAGTGTTCAACTTTAAGATTAATTTATATACTCCTAAATAAAGCCAAATTTTTCAAGACTTTAGTAAAAGCATAAACATTAGAACAAAAATGTTTTTGAGAAATACGTATTTAAGCAAATTTTCCTGGTAGTGTATATATGAATATTTAGTGGTCTTCAGGGGCTTGTTTATGTGCTATGGTGGGCGAGAAATGGAGCGTGGTGTAACACCTCTGCTGCATTTCCTATTGTGAGACGTGAGCTCTGTAACCTTCTCTCACCATGTTTTGATGCTATAAATACCCTCATGTCTCATTCCTGGACTGCTTTATATCTGTCTTGAGTTTTGCCACACAGGAGATACTTTCCACACAAGGCAGCCGAGCATTCAGTCTTTCAGTCAGTTGCACAGTCCAAGTTTAAGGAAATTGAAGCTAAAGTTTTCAGTCGTAGTAACTTAAATGAGTGGTAGCTGTAAATCAGCAGGTTCATATAACTGTTATCAGTGTTTATTTTGTAATTAGGCCACCAAACAAAGAATGACAGGATTTTCTATTTCTGTTTCTATTCCCCTGCAAAGCAAGACAGCTTCAGGCAAAAATAGAAGTTAATCTAATGAATATTTTTGCATCTGCAATGTTTATGAATGAGAAAATTCTCCAGTGCATTTCATGCTATATTTGCTCATATGGGAGGTGGAGGAGTTTCATACAAAACCCAGAGGAACGCTGGCAAAACTCGCTTTCCGCTCATAATGAATCATGAGAAATAAATAATTCTGTATGCCTAAATTATGAACACGGCAATAGGGCTGCATCGATGAAAAAATTCGATTCTGATCCTTTGGGCTCACGACTTCGATCTGTAAAATCGATCTAATGATCTATAACACCACAATTTAAAATTGATTCATGATTCATAAACAATTCATAATTCAGAATTGATTCATGATTCATAAACAATTCACGATTCAAAATCGATTCATGATTCGTAAGCAATTCACTTATCCAAAATCAATTCATGATTCATAAACACCATTTATTCATTATCGATCTATGATTTATAAACACCACTTATTCAAAATCGACCATTTGTCATAAACAGTTCATTTATCTTCAAACCAATTCACATCTATAAACAATTCACGATACAAAATCGATTCACGATTCATAAACAATTCACAATTCAAAATCAATTAACGATTCATAAACACTTCACGATTCAAAATCGATTCATTTATCTATAAACACATTCAGTCAATTCATGATTTCATAAACAATCCACGATTCAAAAATCGATTCATGATTCATAAACAATTCATGATTCAAAATCAATTCACAATTAAATACGTGTATGAATGTTTCCAGATTGCTGCCTTGAGTTACTTTTCCCATTTGACTGTGGCAGATCAACGAAAAATCTGTTGAGAATCAAATGTAATTTACTAATTGTAATGCACAAGTGGTGTTTCTCTGGTTTAAAGCTTTACATGAAAACAAAGGACGGAAGTAAATGGCAAAAACACAAATGACCTTCTTTAGCGATGTTAATTTCTGTGTGGAAGTCACACTATGTGGAACGTGAGTCCTCTAAAACGCCCAGTTCAGTCAAATCTTCCAGCTTTATTACCGACTACAAATCAGATTTTAGCTGGAGTGTCGTCCAGCCTTTCACCAATACGGGTTATTTACTTGATATTTTGTATTTACTCCAGACATCAAGTTGTATCCATCGTGCAGCTTATAAAGAGACACGCATCAAGTCATGCGCTGGGGATTGTGGGAAATTCTTTCGCAGAAAGAGAGAATACATCGATTTATATATTGTGTATAATGATATAGATTAAAAGTATTATGATATTATTTATAGGCCATATCTCCCGGCCCTGATGCTGAAAAAAAAAACAGGAAAAACACTTCAAAAAAAGCTTTCTTCAGAAATTCACATATGTTCATACAGTAGTCCATGGCGCGACTGGGCGATTAATCTAAAATGAATTGAAACAGACGTTCAGAACCTTTTACCGACGTAGTCTTGTTAATGGCAATTATTTGACATATTGTTAAAAATCTGCCTAAAATAAAATTACCATGTAAAGGGTCATTATGAGGAGCCAAAAATCTGTTAATCAACTTTGAGGTAAAACGTTCAGTTCATCATGATATTAATTTGAGGCAATATCGCCCAGCCCTAGTACAGACCATGACTGCAGGAGTCTGTGTAACCTTGCAGCATTCAACCCACAACTGTTGTGTGTCTGAAAGTAGTGGTAGTAGTCAATCTAGTAACGTGTCTCTCTCAAGCATGAAACATAAAATTGGTGATGAAAACTCTTCCTCGACTGGCAGATATGTTTGTTTTATTGCCAAATCCAAATAAATTTTCAGATGGGTGTGTTGCGGTGCTGCAGTGAGCAGAGACACCACATTTGAGAAACACCAGACGTTCAGCATGAACTTTCCCAAGGGAACTGAGGAAAGAGCTGCAAAAGTGCAGAGTGATTGCATCTTTAACCGGAGCCATAATGCCGTGGTCATGCCAAGATCATGCCAAGATCCTTCATGCCTCGTTGTAGGGCGTTGAATCGTGCAGCACGAAGCCCTCATTGCTAGGGATGGTTGTCATTAAGATTTTAACGGTACTACAGCTCTTATCGGTCAGGTACTTTAACGGTATTCTTATCGCTATTTTTTGAAGAAAAGCTAATTAACAACATAATTAACACTGCTTTATTTAACAAATGGCTTTAACACACCGTCGACACAGTAACCTGACAAATCCTCCTCTCGCATGGGAGTTACAATATTACTAAAATCATTATAATACAAGAAAACCACCATCATTTTTGTGTTAATCAGTAACGGAGCTGGTCAAATAAACTGGCAAAGATTACTTTCATGTAGAAACAAAAAATCTGATTTATTAATTTCACAGTAAATCAAGTAGTGCTACTAACGCCAGAGCTTATCGATACTCCGCCTTTAAAAATTTATGGTGCTTTCATTTGTCAAAGGTGCTCAGTTTCTTAGTCGTTTTCCGAGGGCTGAAGCCGGAAGTGACGACATGTGCCCCCCGGATACCCGGATTCTCGGGTACCTGAGCAATTATCTCACAGCACGGAGCACCCCGAGTTCCATGATGCCTACTCGGTGTAAAGACTGTAATAAATACTTCTATTTTTTACATTTTTAGCATTTTAGTGTTGTTTGTGCCTAACTTGGTCAGCTGTGTAAATAATACAGCGTTGTTGTAGTCACAGGGCAGTTGGTGCTATAGGGTAGTTGGTGGCTTAACGGTAGGGTGTTCACCCTGCGATCGAAGGTTAAGGTACCGCCTCCAAACACTGCTCCCAGGCGCTTTGTTAGCCCACTGCTCCTTCAATGAATGGGAAGCAACGAGGTCACATTATTGTGGTGCACTTTGTGTTGTGTGCTGTGTGTTCACAATGACAAATAATCACTCACTTTCACTTTTAGTAGATGTGTTTCTAAAAACGAATGTCTAACCTAGGTAGCCGAACGGGAAAGTGAACAGAATCAGTAACTTAAGACGGAAAATTCAGTTAAAAAGTCATAAAAATCCAGTGGGAAATGGAACGCAGCATTAGTACAGAGTGTAGTACCAAGTTTCGGTACCAGTCCCTACTCATTGCATTTCAGTGCATACATTCTAAAAAGACACCAGGTAGTCTGGTTTACTTTGGCACTTATTTTTAGTTCACGGTATTATTTTAAACTTTAGGTTTAGGTTGTTCTCTTCTTTATCAGAATGAGTTATAGAAATTGACCGGGAAATGAGAGGTTTGCTGTTGTTCTCTTCCCCACCGTGTCCTCCTCCGCTTTTGGGTGTGTTATTTTGGGGTGGAGTATTCCTTTAAATCGGCATGCAACCCTCCAAGACATTTTTGAGATGTTAAGTAACACATACATCATGCCTGAGACTGAAAACAGTAATAGTAGATGATACTTACGTATTCGAGGCAAAGTGTTGGTTTGCATTTGTTTTTTCAGACGTTTTTCTTCCCTCCACAGGATACGAGATAGACGGTGCATATTTGGTGCATGTCATAGTTTCCATTTTAGTTGCTGTTTATTTAGTTTAAAGCCTCTTTATGGCTCTAAGTTAAGGAGAACTGACCTTTCTCACACCGGCGATTCCCTTGACCCTTTTAAAGCTACAGGTAATGGTGTAAGGTGTAAAGGCTTTCAGGATGAAATCTAAAGCAGGAGGAGAAAACAGTCTGAACCTGTTGTCAGTGTTGATATTTAAGGTACGCTGTAGTAGCATTCTTTTGACTGCCTGTAGGTAAACAGGTTGCAGCTTTGTTCTTTGACTGAAAGAGAAACTTACCCTTAGTGCTGACAAAAGTCAGGAGTTTCATTTTGAGTTTTGGGAATTTTTAAGACTCTTAAATGTGACTCGGGGACAGCAGCTCGGTCCGTGAGAAGACGCTCGGACCAACGCCCGAGGCTTTTTGCCGCACAGGAAGGCAAACCCGGTTCTGAGCAGAATGTATCAGCATGGAGGAGGAACAGCAAAAGGGTGATTAAATCGGGCATTAGGCAGCTGAATACTGCGTGAGAGTGCCTATTGGCAGGCCGATGGCCTACTGCAGCAGCTGCTTTGCACGTGGGCAGTGGGCTGAATGCAGCCGGGCCAGACTTTTGGCAGCGACTGTACTGCCGGATGCTGCCTGAGACTCGATGCAATCTCTCCTGGACAGGAGGCCAGTCCAAAGTTGGGACCGGTATAAGGCTCTTCACTAGACTTGGGTGATAAAAACTAGGATGCACCTATACTCAGTTTTTGGAGACCGTGGTACGCACCGAGAGCTTATTTTTGGGTACTCAACGATACCGAGTACAGATACCTGTGTAGGTCTGTTATTAATAACCATGACAATAATAGTTTTTTTTTTTTTATTTAACCAATATCAAGTAATCTAAACAAAAAAAAACTTTCAAAAACCAAAATATAAATTCAAATACACTTGAGCCTTATTATGTCATTTTATAAAATAAATGATACAAATTTTTTATCAAAACATAAAAAAGCAACAACAATTAAATAAAATATTAAAAACACTGGCTCTGTAACATTTTGTAACTATCAAAAAAGAGAGTGCAAGTTGGCAAGTGTTGTGCCATTTACACTGCCTCCACATAACTATATCGTATCTTCCACATGTGGTATCGGTAGTAGGTATCTTGAAATTTTGTACTGCACGGGGAGTGGTACCGGTATCGGCGCATCACTAATACAAACAATAGCAATACACTGTGTTGATGATCGTAAGGATTGGGTCTTGAATCCCTGGAATCATCCATGGGCGCCTGAGCAAGACTCTTAACCCCAAGTTGCTCCAAAGAGACTGTCGCCTCTAATTAAAGTCTAATTAAAAGTGAAACTTGATCTGGATAAGAGTCATGTCTTAAATATAAATCTACCTTGTATAAAAGCCACGATATGTTTCTTAAAATAATATTTGAAGTGCATGATATATGTGACCCCTCCACGCAAAAATGCCAGTCGCTTGTCGCAACGGTTGTTTCAGAGAAAACCATCGTTTATGCTGCGCTGGGTAAAATTTTGGATTTTTGAGCTAGTGTTTTGAAACAGTGGAAGGTCTATACTGCATTGTTGTGAATAAATTTGGCTGAAAAACTTTACTCCCTTCCATCCAAAAACGTGGTTTCTTTTGAGGTAGAGGAATTCAATTCCAGCAGAATGTTAAAAGTTTCTGTTTTGACCGCCTACTCAATATTTACGTAAATCCACTGCTGACTAGCGGAAGATATTCGAATCCACTGCCTCCTCGAGTTCAGTTAACCTAACGCAGGTAGGCTATCCGTGGTGGCTGTGGAATGCAGCGAGGCTATCAGAAATACAACGAAATGGACCGCACTAAGCCGCCTGTGAGTGGTACGCCGATAGTCAACTTCAAAGGCAGATTTCTCCGTTTCTCACTTGGCGTGACAGGAAACCCGACCTTTGAATGTTGATATCGCAGTCATATGTCGTCCCATTAATTTGATATAGGTATCGCTTGAAGCTTGATTTATGCCCTTTCATGAAAAAACATATTTTGAAAATTTGTGACAAGCGACTTGTTTTGCCGTGGAGGGTCACATATACTGTATCTCGATATATTCTCCCTTTTCCTTGGAGAGAACTACATCTCCCACAATCCCCTGCCCAATGCTACCGATACCCAATCCAGGTATTTGATTCGCTATCGGACCGATATCTCTTCCACATATCCGATCGTTGCATCTCTGGTCTGGATCGAATCAATCGCCCTTTCATCAACTGGCCCTGTCACACTCCATATACCAGCGCAACAATCCACCCTAGATAAGGCGGATACTCTTTTAAACATCTGGGCAGGGGCGTGATTCCCGAGCTTTTAGGAATGTGCAAAGATGAATTCCTGTCACTTACTCACAACAACAAGAAATAGCATGTAGTGGGAGGTTAAAAGAGAGGGTGCGAAGGAAGGAGGTTGCAAAGAAAGACACAATTAGAGAGAAAAGGAAAATCAGGCAGGGAGCGCTAATTACAATGAGTGGCTTAGACAAGTGGGTGTGCTTTTTTTTTTTTTTTTTTAGCTTTGGCGTCTTTGTTTGTGAAACCAAACCAGTGATTAAGAGCCATCATTGTACAAACTGTATACTATACATGGAAAATGTGGAGTTTGTCCAGACTGATGCAGAGAAAAGAGTGATCGGCGTGTCTGTGTTTGTGTGCCTTTGTTTCAGGGACAGCTATAGCACAGCTGACGACGGTGTCTGGTCCGGAGCCGAAGCGGGCCGACGTAATGCAGTACCGTGTTCAGCGACAGGATGTCGATGGTGAAAGCCGCCCGCATGCTGCTGTCCTCCGTCACCAAAGTGTTGGTTCTGGCCGCATCGTGATTGCCATCAAACAGATTATCAGCTCGTGAATAAAGTGAGAAGCTACTCTAGACCAGCACCACACCATCACGCTTTAACGTACACTTTCCCATTCATTTTCTCACCGAGAAACCCACATTAACACTCTTCTCCATATCACTCATTATGGTGCACCCTGTAACTTGGCAGTCTGCAAAACACACACACACACTTTCATGTGCAATGTCAGTGAACCCAGAGGTTCCCAAACTTTTTTTGAAGGCTCCCTTTTTAAGCCCCACATTTCTCCTCACCCAGTATTTGACGTTTCATGCAAGTGCAAGCCGTTCGAATCCGGGACTGGTAAAGGTACCACTGAGGTACTCATGAGCCAGGTGCCGTCCCCAAACACTTCTCCCCAGGTGCTGTTAGAGGTGCCCACTGCTCCTTCACGGATGGGTCACATGCAGGGTTGGTACACTGTGGTGTGTTCACAATGATAAATAATCAATAACTGAACATTATGAACACTGACGGCTTAACTGAGTAACACTGACTACCTTGTACCGGGCAGAGGGTGGGATATATGTGACCCTCCACGGCAAAACCAGTCGCTTGTCGCAAATTTTCAAAATTGAGTTATTATGTTTTCATGAAAGGGCATAAACCAACCTTCAAAACGATACCTATATGGAATGAATGGGACGACATATGACTGAGGTATCAACATTCAAAGGAGTCGGCTTTCTCCTGTCACGCCAAGTGAGAAACGGAGAAATCTGCCTTCGAAGTTGACTATCGCCAGCACTCACAGACGCTGGTGCGTGTCGCGCTACGCTTTGTATTTACGTAGCCTACGCTGCATCTACACAGCCACACGGATAGCCCACTCTGGCAAGTAGGGGGGTTAACTGAAGTCGGGAAACCAAGATGGATTCCGAGAAAGATTCTTCTACCGCTTAGTCATCCAGTGATTTACCAGAAATATTGAAGCAGAGCGGTCAAACAGAAACTTTTAACATTCTGCTGGAATTGACTTCCTCACCTCAAGAAAGTCACGTTTTTAGGATGGAAAGGGTAAGTTTTTCAGCGAAATTTATTCACAACACTACAGTATAGACCTTCCACTGTTTCAAAACACTAAAATCCAAAAATCCAAAATTTTTACTCCCCATGCAACATAAACGACGTTTTCTCAGAAACCTCCGCTATGCACAAACGACTCAAAAGTCAAAATTTTGTTGTGTAGGAAGCATTAAAGATCAGTGTAAGGTTTAGAGCAACTTTGACCACGACCCACAGTGTTTGCAGAGAAGTGGTTATCAAGGTAGGTGCCTTAAGGACCAGGTCAGATGGGGGAGGTTGGAATGCGACTGGGAAACAACCGCTAATTTGTAAAGGCCATAACTCTATTTATTCTTTTATATAAATAGACAAAATATTAAATTATTTTCCACTCCAAATGCTCTTTCCCATGGCTTATACAGGTTGTTGTATGTCATGGTGTTGCCGGAAAATTCTGGCCTTCATGATAAATAAAGCTCCGATAGAATGTTGGCTTATCGTCAGGAGCTAGAAGGCGCAGTAACATATTTAACCAATAGATGCCGCTGATTCGCCTCATCGTGACGTGGTCTTTTACTGTCTATGGATGTGTGGATGCGCAGGGGATTGTTAATTTAATTTTTTTCTGGGGGAGAGGTAGTCCAGCCAGAGGGCGCTTTGTTGTCCGGGTGGTCGCCTTTTAATCTGGCGTGAAGTGCTGTGGGAAACCCCTGACCAAACCAGATGGCTGGACAGTGTAGTCAGAGCACCTTCGAAACTGTAGCTCTAGTGGGATGTTACCACTCTGCAGTGGTCGGAAGCTACAAAAAGGTGTCCAAAGGAAAGAAAAACGGTGAATCAAGGACAGGGTGATGGCCGCCTAAGGCTTACTGATGCACATGCTGCCTACAAGTAGTAATTAACAGAAGGGCTACCGGTTGACCCAAATTAAGGAAATGCATCACAGTTTGTTCCCCATCTTCTCAGTATTTGGTGTGGTAATATCAGAACTTGTTGATTTAGTAGAGGTCTCAGGCCTCCCCTGAGGCTCTAACAACAGTTTTAGTGTGTAATGAGAGCCCACACAGAGAGCCCACTGCAGGTGTATCATTACGCAGTCAGACACGAGCCTTAGGCTTCATCCATCCAGCTGCAGCCCTTGAACGTTCAGAAGTTTGAAATGTCAGGTTCAAATGAGATACAAAATGTTACAGCTTGAAACTTTGGGGCAAAAGAGAATGCCATTTCTCCGAGCTCAAGAGAAATGCTCTGAATGGGCAGATGCAGTCAGAAGAAACGGTCAGCGAGGTCTGGATCCAGGGGAGACTGATAAAGTAGCGGCTATTTGAGGCTTGCAGCTAGTGGTGGGCGTTATCAGGCCTGGACAGGGACAAATTCAATTGGCTTCCTCTCTAATGGAGAACTGCTCTGCTGTCCGTCTGCCCAAACAGCAATAAGTGGACGTGATTAGCCCTAGCTGTACGTGAACACACACACACACACAAAACACACACTATCTTGACTGTAAAATGGGTCTTAAGGGGCGAATAGGTGAACTGTTTCTCCTCAGTTGTCTCTAATGAAGCACGACCCAAAGTTCTGACCAAAGCAAAGACAGACCTGATACCATTAGGGTTATGTCCTGAGGTGAGGTGTCTGAATCAATTTGAATTTGTCCACTAGTGTAAAAAGGTTGGACATCAGACATCGTCTTGCAGCTTATGTTTAGACTTACTTTCCATGAAATTAGGAAGTTGCTCTGGATAAGAACGTCTGCGGAAGGCCGTAAATGTTCCAGTCCGTCATATGATCTTATAGAATACTGTGGTGCTTCAGTTCAGTCAAATGACAAACAGTAACACTGCTTCTCTTACTGCTTTTGCCCTTCTCAGATCCTTGCTCTGGTTTTGTGTCTGTGTGTGTGTCTGTGTGTGTGTGTGTTTGCAGGTGCTGGTAACGCTGGACCAGTTGGAGCGAGTCAGCACCTTTCAGGAGTTTGTGCAGATCTTCAGTCAGTTTGGCAATGAGATGGTGGAGTTTGCACACCTTACAGGAGACAGGCAAATGAGCGGCCTCCAAACGCGCACACACATATAAGAACAAGGGTTGCACGACAGGGGAATTATTGGCTTTATGCTGATGTCCGATATTATGCTTTTATATTCGCTTGACGCTGAGCAATGAGGAAGGTAGAGTCGAGCGAAAGCACAGCTAGAGGGAGGACGAAGACATTTTTGTTTTAAAACGATCACGCGAGAACTTTTACAAAACATAACACTATGTGTTTGACATTTCTTACACAGCGCCAAGTCAAGTCGAGGGAGGGCGGCGCATTTGAAGTGTAGTGCGCAACACTTTAAGTCACTTCCCGCCCTATGTGGTGTACCAGTCCAAATAAGGTGTGTGCGACACTTCATGTGCACTACCTAGTGCGCAGAGAGCCGTTTAGCTACAACCCTCTCTTTCCTGAGATGCATACTACCACATAGAAAAGTGCGATACGAGCGCCTTACCTACCATACTATTCAGTGCGGCAGTACGCCACCCTGGACGCAGCCCATGTGCGAGCTCACATTCACTAAGTGAACCAATCATGCAATTTAGTTAGATTTTGCAAACGTTCCACTGCGTGCTCAGAATTTTGGCACAAAATAACGGGCGACATTTAATGATAGGTTGGCGTAATGTGTAAACCCCACCGGCTTTGGACATGGCTGGCACAAGTGTTACCTTCTCGACAGCATATCGGGCAAATCTGATCCCGACGTGTTAAAAAAACAGTTATCGGCCGATTCTGATATGATTCCGATATTATCCTGCATCCCTAACAAGAACATACGAGGAGGCAAAGGCACAACATTTAAAAAATACATTGCAGGGAAATACAACATTCTTTTCACTCATAAGTCTGGAATCTGATAGAAGACCGTTAAAGTAGATGACAAAATAAAATTTAAATCTACAGAAACATTTGAATTAAATTTCACTCAAAGGATTCCAGAAGTGAACGTTATTTTTACAAAAAGTCAGTAATGCATTACCCTGACGTGCAAGGTTTTGCGCTTCGACTGGGACACACTTTCATTGTGGTGTGTATTGTATTGTGTTACATGACCTGCCAGCTTCAGGATTGCTTTTGTTCATGCTACTAACAAGATGCAATAATTGCCAATATTCCGCCGCTAAGATAAGTGGCGGTTGGAGACTCGTGTGCGAAGCTCAATGACTGGCGTGCGACAGACTTTTTCAATAGCTCTTCCTGCGTATCAGTGCCATCAGCGGAGCGGCGGGGAAGATCCGGGGGCCTCTGAGATCTGATAGGAGAGTCTTATTTCCAACCGGAAACTTCTCTTCCACTTGTCAGTGTTTCACACAGACATCACGTCTCTATCAGCCTCACTGCAGAGCCGCCCAGCCAATCTGCCGCCTCCATCTCTTCAGCCTTATAAAAGGGAATATAATAACAGATAATCACATCTTCTTTTGTGAGACATGGCTCCCAGCTTGGGAGAGGAAGCTCAGTGCACGTGTTCTCTCTCTCTCTCACACACAGCATGTCATCTTTTAGAAGTCTTACTATATACTACTGGCTGAAAGATGAAAAACGGGTTCCCACAGAAGCCCTCAGACGTCCATACAGAAATCCTGCCCTGAATCCGTTAACATCTCACAGACTCAACCGCAATCTACCTCACACGTTTCACATGCCTTAGGGCCTATGTCCACCGAATGCGTTTTTTTGCGCCGAGAGCGGTCAAAACCTCATTTCCAGAGCGCTTTCTCTGCGCTTTGCTGTTGCTACGTTACAAAAAGCGCTACTCAAGCACCTCCGCTTCATTCCTTATTTCGCTTAAACATTGTAACGTGTTCTTTTGAGACCAGTAGTTAAGCCGACATAAAAGAGATTATCGTTACAATGGAGAGAAATCGACCTTGGCATTTATGCAGCGCTTGAACTATGATAATTAATGATACACTGCCCTCCGGAAAGTTTGGAACGGTTCCTGGTAAAGTGGGGTTTGACAGTATTGTTACGAACTTTTTTAATTTGTGATAATGTGGCACTGATAAGGACAAATACAAAAAAAACATATTTTATTACATAAACAGTTTATTAAACTGTTTATGCATAAAAAACACAAAAATTTTGGATTCATCAAAATATCCACCATTAGCAGCTCTTACAGCTCTGCAAAATCTGGGCATCTGAGCTGTCAGTTTATTCAAACATTGACTTGATATATTATTCCAAGTCGCATGAAGGATTTTCGCTTCAAAGATGGTTCCGCCACTGGTTGAAGGCTTCTACGGACATCACGTCCAGTTCCCAAGCTATAGTAGCTCAATTTGCTAGGTCGGGTGATTGGGGAGGCTATAAAAATGATTATTGCTGGTATCCAAAGATAATGTCAAGTTACTTTAATGTATTTGCACCAAAAAATGATGAGGATTTATATGGATATCGTCCAAAACCCCACTTTTCCAGGGGCGTTTCAAACTTTTTGAGACATAGAGATTGGGTGCATGCGATAAATCAGGCAAGAAGACAGATGGGAGAGTACCACTGATTTATATGTCCCACCCCTTCCTCGATTTTGATGGGCTAGAAGTGAGAGAAGTGACATTGACATTGAGCCCAGCCTGCAGTGGAAAAACGTCTCCACTGGCATTGTTTTCCCACTCTGAACGCTGAAGCTCGTTGGGTTTATATTAAAAATAGGCACAAAAAACGTGTGTGGTGGACACAGGCCCTTACAGAGTCAGTCAAACTCAGGATTCCAGATTCTTGGTTTGTATGGATGTGCGACACGACTCAAATCGTATCACGACACTGGAACATTTTACCTCAAACGCATTATTAAGATTCAGATTTTATGTTTTGTCCTCATTAGTATTGTAAAGATGTTGAGTCACGTGGACACTGATAGTGTGTTTTTAAGGGTGACACTTGGTAATATATTTAGGATGCAATCGTATCTGATGCATGGATTGATATCGGTCTGATAATGACTCAAATAGCTGGATCGGGTCATTGGCATTATCCCGATCCATTTTGCCAATCTTTTCAGATAAATTGTAGATTTATTGTTCGACATTCACGCTAATTCCTACATATTGATATGACAATGAGCAGAACAGGATTAGGGACTGTCACAAAATTAGAGATCTGTGTTTAAATGAGTTGTTTTTTAGATGTTATTTTAATAATAAATACTTTAGCTTAGACATGTGGGTGTGCAGTTATTACATTGTTTTAGTTACGAAAACTAGAAGGTCTAGAGGGTCTACAGCATTTGAGTTTAACCCTCTTTCTCTTTGTCTCTCAGGACCTGAAGGATGAGAAGAAGAAAAGCGGTATGGTCATGTGCACGAGCTGTACTGAGAAATGTACCATGATGCTTCTTACAGCTTCCAAGGTCACTGCTCAGTTATACAGACTTACTTACAGCTAAAAAACCGATTCACCTTAAATTAAATCGATTATTAAATAAATTCAGTGTTGCAGCACCCAGAAAACCCGCTTTCTTCTTAAAACTGGCTTTCGGTTGTATGCTCTGTTTTCTATATATGTGGTCATTATAAGCGATAAACATCAAAAAGACGATTTTCTTTTTTGGTCTTATATTTGTTAGAAAAGGTCTTCTAAAATTAATCTCGGCCCCAAAAAGAAAATCGCTTATTTTTGTGATGTTTTTTCAACATAATCGGCCCGTATCTAAATAAATAGAACGCCGACTTCCGACTCATTATGGCAGATCGGGTCATATATTATTATAGTAATTGTCTAAAATATACAGTGTGCAATATGTCCAACACTGCACCGAAATTCTCATATTTCATATCTCTCATATCATAAAAAATATGCACAAACCCTTTTCCTCATATCACATTTAGCGCCTTTATACCTTAATTTTGGCTTTTGACTTAGCTGAATGTGATCCGCTTCTCTTTCTCACACATCTCCACTGCTTAGTGTTTTTGGTTTTTGCATCAAAGTAAAAAATCTTCAGTGTTTTCCACTTATTTATGAAGGTTGCCTGCAGAATTTCTTTACCCGTATGCTTTTGCTCTCCCAGACGGTTCGAGGTAATTCCCACTGGCGATTCTGCACGATCAACAAGGATGCTGTGTCTCCAGCGCATGCGTCTGGCCCTGGAGCAGGTCGTGGAGATTGTGACAGATGCCAGGAGCAGCAGTGACGCCAAAGCCTTGCCCATCAGCATCTACGCTGGCATTACTGACTTCAAGGTGCAGGCATGGCTCAAGGACTTCGCAAATCTCCCACATGTCAAAACCTTCCCTTCAAAATAGCATTACTGAGTGTGAAGCAAGTCATGTTTATTTATCATCTCGTGTCTCCTACCATTACTTGTCAGATTTGTTGAAAGCATGTTGTCATCTTTGAGAGAAATAGATATAATGCTACCGTTAAACATATTCTCGAAGGAAATGTGACCCTCCACGGCAAAACCAGTCGCTTGTCGCAACGGAGGTTTTAAAAACTATGAGCGTTTATGTTATGGGGTAAAATTTCGATTTTTGTTTTTAGTGTTTTTGGAAACAGGGAAGGTCTATACTGTACTGTTGTGAATAAATTTAACTGAAAAACTTACCCTTTCCATCCTAAAAACGTGACTTTCTTGAGGTGAGGAATTCAATTCCAGCAGAATATTAAAAGTTTTGTTTTGACCGTTTACTCCAATATTTACGTAACCACCTGCTGACTACAGCGGAAGATATTTCTCCAGAATCCATCTTCGCTCCCCGGTGTCTGAAGCCGCTAACCCAAGGCAGGTAGGCTATCCGTGGTGGCTGTGAATGCACAAGAGAAGCAACAAAAGAATACAAACGTAGTTGCATCAAGACTTTGCCGCTCAGAGTGTTACGCCGATAGTCAATTTCAAAGGCAAGATTCGCTTCACTTTGGCGGACAGGAGAAAAACCCGACTTTTGAATAAGTTGGTTATCTCAGTCATATGTCGTCCCATTCATTCCATATAGGTATTGCTATGCTTGATTTATGCCCGTTCATGAAAACACAATTTTGAAAATTTGCGACAAGCGACTGGTTTTGCTGTGGAGGGTCACAAATGTATTGGAATTATGACTTGTATAAACACTATAAAAAATCAGTCTAGTTTTAGCTGGTCACCAGTTTAAGACTGGGTTTACTCACTTTTGGATGCTGCTTTTGATGCTCTATCACATTTGGAAACCAAAATTTACTTTTATAACAACTACAGAGAGCTATTATCTAGAGCCACGTCCATTTCCTAACTACAGGGACAGTCTCCATGAGAGCAACTCGGGGTTAAGGGTCTTGCTCAGGGACCCAGTTGTGGTAGTTCTCAGAGTGATTTAAACCCATGACCTCTTGGTCCAGTGGCGAGTGTTCTAACCACTAAACTACCACCACCACCAGGTCGACACTTGTGCTGTTGGCCTTGGTCAGCTTGACTTATGGTTAGACGATATGACACCAAATCAACATCATGATTAATTAAGCATTTTGCCTTGATTACGTGCATAGGAGGTGGTGGTGCTCTGGTTAGGACACTCACCTCTGGACAAGGAGGTTGCTGGTTCGATTCCCACCTCCAGCACTACCACCACTGGTCGCTGAGCAAGACCCAAATTGCTCAGGGAGACGATCCCGATATTAGGAATGAACGCCGCTTATGAAAAAAAAGGCCAAAAATATATCATTTTAAAACAATTGTAGGAAACAATCAGATATACTGTAGTAGTGGCAGACTGGACAGGGCGAGTCACGTGACAGTACACAGTGAGTAGTGTAACGGTAAAGGAGTGTGCCCTGTGATCAAAAGTTTGCCGGTTCAAGTGCCGGACCAGTAAAGGTTCCACTGAGGTACTCACGAGCAAGGTACCGTCCCCAAAAACTGGTAAAAGCTGTCCACTGCTGCTTCACCGATGGGTCAAAAGTAGAGGTCACATGTGGTTGTGTCTGCTGTGCTGCGTTCACAATAACAAATAATCACTCACTAACCCACTAGAATGTTTTTAAGGAAGTGTTAACACAACTCTTTAAAAAAAAATTAACAGAATAAAAAAAAAAATGAAATAATCGTAATGGAGGTTCTTGATGTGGATTTCGATTAATTGCCCAGTCCTAGCTTGACCAGCATCAAAGACTCAGTAATTAGAAATTGAGTCTCATTAATCAGCGTAAAAACTTTTTTCAGCAGATCAATCATTTCAGGGAAGACAGATGTTCATGTCTTAAACCATTCTGTGTTTTAGGGTAAGGTGGAGGGTCTGAGGGATTCTCTGTACCGCGTTCCGTGTGACGCCGTGGCTGCGCAGTTGGAGGCTCTGGTAGAGCAGACTGAAGACTTCACTGATTCTGCCTACACCAACCACGAGCAGAGGGAGAGCATCCTGCAGCTCTGCCACGCCACGCGCCTCGAAACCCAGCAGCTCATCAGCACCTGGAAAGCAGCGGTACATGACATGTAGACATTCGGCATGGGCCAGTTACCGCACCGCAACCTGGGTTCCGGCCCCGTGTTTGCGTGGGTTTTCTCCGGGTGCTCTGGTTTCCTCCCACAGTCCAAAAAGCATGCACAATAGGTTAATTGGCGACTCTAAATTTGCCGGTAAGGTGTGAATGTGTGTCCTGCGGTGAGCTTGCGCTTGCCCAGGGTTGTTCCCGGACTTGTGCCCATAGGTTACCGGGATAGGCTCCGGTCAGCCCCGCGACCCTAGTTGGGATTACGCGGTTCGGATGATGAATGAGTGAATTTTAAATGATGCAAAATCTGACCTAACGTGCTACTTGGCAGGAAGCTTCTAGTCTGTCTTTTTACCTTTTAAAACTCACTAATATAACAGCTTTCTGACGTCATACGCCTTTTATAAAATACACACAGGATGTGAGTAGGTGGGAAAAAATGTGTCTGATGGACATGAAAAGCTTAGACAGAGCTGCAGAAGTGCACCGCAGTATCACTTTTAGTTAAGGATGAATATGTGCATGAAGAGCTTGATGAAAAGCCCAAGTCCATTGGTGTTATTGTTATATCCAGAGTTTTGAGTCATTATATCATTATATCATTACCGGTCAAAATTTTGGACACACCTTCCCATTCAATGTTTTTTCTTTATTTTCATTACTATTTACATTGTAGATTCTCACTAAAGGCATCAAAACTATGAATGAAGTGAGAGTGGTGGAGTGCTGTGCCACATGGCCTGGCCTCCACAGTCACCTGACCAAACCCAATCGAGATGGTTTGGGATGAGATGGACCGCAGAGTGAAGGCAAAAAGGCCAATAAGTGCTCAGCATCTCTGGGCATTTCAGGTGACTACCTCGTGAAGCTCATCGAGAGAATGCCAAGAGTGTGCAAAGCAGTGATCAAAGCAAAGGGTGGTTATTTTCAAGAATCTAAGATATAAAACATGTTCTGGGTTATTTCACACTTTTTGTTTACTACATAATTCCATATGTGTTCATTCCTAGTGCCTTCAGTGAGAATCTACAGTGTAAATAGTCATGATAATAAAGAATAAAACATTGAATGGGAAGATGTGTCCAAACCTTTGACTGGTAGTGTAACAAGCCTAGGTCGTCAACGTTGTTTACCAAGCTGGGGTCGTCAGAGGACCCCATGCTTTTTCTTTTATTTCTCAGTTGTTTGTTGCGGTAGATTACTCAAAATAGTTTTTTGGGTTTCTGAAACTATATTTCAGCATATTTTGTTCAACAATATTGTGTTTATTTACTTCATCAGTAGTAATAGTAAACAAAATATAATCCACATACTCTTATTCATAAAAGTGTTAACATTTTTACATTCCGATTGCATACAGTATAAAAGCCAGCTATATAATCTCACTAAAATAAATGGTACAGATTTTGGGTTTCTGAAACTATATTTCAGCATATTGTGTTCAACAATATTGTGTTTATTTATTTCAACAGTAGTAATAGCCAGTAGAATCCATATACTTTTCTTCATAAAAGTGTTTACATTTTCACATTACGATTGCATACGGTATAAAAGACCAGCTATATAATTTCACTAAAATAAGTGGTACAGATTCAGCTTTTGCCATCGCTACAGTCCTTCGCACATGTCGCTCAAGACATCATCCAGGTCACTTACATCGCACTCATCCAGCATCCGAACAGTGTCATCATCTGAGCTTTGTTGGGGGGACATTTTTCAAACTTTGCAACGTTCAAAATCTGCAGGAATTGATCATCCAAATTTGTAATTTAGTATACCAAGCGGGGTCCTGCCGGGACCCCAAGGGTGTTTTTATAATTTTAAGTTTTTATGAAAGAATTTTATATAAGTGTAATTATATATATTTTTTTATCTTAAACTGATGCGGGACGCATACAAAAACGAGAAAAAATTAGTTGTTATAGTTACAGCAGGATCACTAAAAATGTCACTCTGGGGTCCCCTTGGTATGTTAAGGGTCAGTATTCATAGCTTTATACAAAAAACGATGAACGATGACTTGCGCTGTGGGGTGTGTTTTCTGTTTTTGTGAGCGTCGGATTTTGAGAGAAGGTGTGTTCGTGTTTATCTCTTCATTCCCATTTGAGTTGGTCATCACCCCCTCTTTGAGGTGACAGGAGCGGTGCAAGTGTGTGCTCTCGGAAGCCGTAAGAGCAGGTTTGGGCCCCCGTGATTTCCGGGAGCGGAGAAGGGGTTTTCGGAGGAGAGCGTGAGTAGGGTTTTTATCACGACACCCTGCTGTAATCCCATCCGAAAGGAATCCCTCCCACCTGTCTGCCTGCTGCGTGATGACGGTGCCGCTCGGAGAGCTCGCTGACATGAACTGCACTTCGTTTGGTGTGTTTCTGATGCGCAGTTTCAAGAGTCAGGACGGAAATTTGAAGCATCATTTTTACAGGCCGGAGTAGCGCCACGGTTAGGGATTTCGCGGCTGTGATCGTAAGGTCGCCGGTTCAAATCCCGAACTGGTAAAGGTGACACTGAGGTACTCATGAGCAACATTCTGTTAAGTACCGCGCTGCCCACTGCTCCTTCATGGATGGGTCAAATGCAGAGGTCACATTTTGTTGTGGTGCACTGTGTGCTATGTTGTGGTGTGTTCACAATGACAAATCATCAATCACTTAAATTTAATTACGCTTACTTTAGTGTAACAGGAAGTTGGGAAGTTGCCCTTGCGATTGGTGGGTCCTCGGTTCAAGTCCCAGACTGGTAAAGGTACCATTAAGGTACCCATGAGCAAAGTACCGTCCCCAAGTACTGATATCAGGGTGGTGTTCTTCTGTGGTGTGTTCACACGGACAAATAATCACTCACTTTAATTATGTTAACCATTAGGAAGTTGACCTTGTGATTGCTGGGTCACTGGTTCAAATCACAGGCCGGTAAAGGTACCATTAAGGTACCCATGAGTGAGGTACCGTCCCCAAGTCTATTGGTGTGTTCACAAGAACAAATAATCACTTACTTTAATTTAATTACTTTAACTGTAGTGTAACAGTTAGGAAGTTGCCCTTGTGATCGCCAGGTCGTCGGTTCAAATCCCAGACGGGTAAAGGTACCATTAAGGTACCTATGAGCAAGGTACCGTCCCCAAGTACTGATGTGTTGTTCTTCTGTGGTGTGTTCACAAGGGCATATAATCACTCACTTTAATTTAATTACTTTAGCTTTAGTGTAACAGTTGGGTAGTTGCCCTTGCAATCGTGGGTTGCCGGTTTAAATCCCGGACCGATAAAGTACCATTAAGGTACCCATGAGCAAGGTACCGTCTCCAAGTATTGCTCCCCAGGCAGCGTTCTTCTGTGGTGTGTTCACAAGGACAAATAATCACTCCCTTTAATAGATTTTTAGTTTTTCATGTCTGTCCTGATTCTTTACTGTTGCTCTCTGTTTCTCCACCTCTCTCTCACTCTGACTCTCACTCTCAGCAGCAGTGTGTCCAAGCCAAGGAGGCAACAGCTGAAGTGGAGCTGACCATCCTGAAGACCTGTCAGAGCGTCAGCGAGCTCAGGCGAGAGGTGAGACTGGAAACTAGACCGTGAAAGGTCAAAGGGCACAAATGTTTCTTATCTCTTTTCCTCTGTTTGTCCATCCTCTCTCTGTCCTGCTCTCTCCCGTCATGAACAGCTTCTGAGCGGCTGATGTTGAGATGCCGCTGGATCTCCTGAACTCTGTCAAACATTTATTTGGGCTCTAATCTGAGATGCTGTTAATGTGCGGTTTCTGCAGCTCTTACCTGTAATGACTTTATCCTCTGCAGTAGAGCTTACTCCTGGTCTTACTGTGTGGGAACTAGGGCTGGGTTCAAAAAATCGATTCACCGATCAATATCGATTCAAAAATTCGCGGATCGATCTTTTCCTGCGGCTATGCACTACTTCACGCGACCGCGCAAGGAGAGCTATAAAAACGTGAGACCGGCGAAACCGAAACCACAGCCATGGCTGAAGCTGCTCCGCTCAAATCACCATCTGGCCTAAAGGCCGATGTGTGGTTAACACTTCGGGTTTAAAACGTTATTTTATAACCAAGCAAAACTAGTACTGACGCAAAGAAATCTCTAAATAAATCGATATCGAATTGAATCGAGAATTGAATCGGATCATGACCTTGCGAATCGGAATCGAATCGATTCAGGAAATCAGCAACGATACCCAGCCCTAGTGGGAACGTACTTTGCAGTAAACTTGTGATTCCTCGCAGCTCCACAAGGCGGCAGTGGGGCGGGCGAGTGAGCTGCTGAAGCTGCATTCGGATCAGCCGGTGCTGCAGGCTCTGAAGGTGGCGGGGGCCGAGGGGAACTTGGAGGCGGTGGCCCAGTACACCCGAACGCTGACCGAGCAGAGGGAGCAGCTGGTGGAGGTGAGACGGAGCTCCAGCATCGGCCTGAAGCTTATGCGTGTAGTAGAGCCGGGCGATTCGGTTAAAAATATGATCACGATATAATTTGTCGGTGTGCTGTGCTGTTCTGTGGTGTGTTCACGATGACAAAAAATCACTCACTTTCATTTGTTCATTCATTCGTCACATAAAAAGAAAGAAAAAAATGAATCTCATTTTGCCGTTTTGCACTCGGATGCTTCTTTTGATATTCAAACTAGAGATGGCACCGAGCCGATACACGCAAATCACGTGATTAGACTGTTTAATCTCACAACGCCAACTCTCGCTCACAATCTCTGTGTTCTTGATGGTTTTAGCGCCGCAGGATTAGTGACCGTCATCTTTAACAGCTTCTCCTCATGAATGCGTGTGTTTGCTTCCAGACGTGTCGCCTGCTGTGCCATATCTCGGGGACGGAGCCGCTGGAGATCACCTGCGTCCATGCCGAGGAGACCTTCCACGTGATTGGTCCACAGGTGATGCGGGGCAGTCAGGGGAAATCTGTGCATCATTCGTTTGTTCTTTCACTTTACATGCAGGAAGAAACAAATAATCAGTCGTTTGCCGGTTTTTGTGCTCAAATGAAAAATGGAAAAACTTTCCCTTTCGTTCCAATTTGGCTTTTCGCTAGTCGCAAGTGGCAGGACCCGCAAATGACTGTTATATGTGGTTGGTCAAAATATATATCATCGCTGTTGGGCAGAAACCTTGTAGGACCATTTTTGGTCATTTTTATTTTTTGTCGTAAAACAATTCTATTGGTCAGTCTTCATGTTGACCCGGCAATTTTAGAAATATGTAGCCAATGAAAAGTGTTGAAAATGACTTGTTTATATATTTATATATGAGAAAAAACAATGTATATTCTAAATATTTGAACGTTGTATATATTTATATACTTGTACAATGTTCATATATTTGGAATATAGATCTTTTTTCGTTTTCCTGAAAAATAAAGTTTTGAGCATAAAGGTTTCCGCCGACAGTTTTTACTAGAGACTTAGCCGATCCGATATGTGGATTGGTATCGGTCCGATAACCGGCTCAAACAGCTGGATCGGGTATCGGTGGCATTGGGCCGTTCTATGGAGCCGATCTGTAAATGCGTGTACACTCAATTCGTTGTGCATGGGAAGTGGCACTGCAGTAAAGTAGAGCTGAAACCATTGTTCCAATAACTCGAATAATTCTACTACAAAAATGGTCGATGGCAGTTTTTCTAGAATCGAAGCTTGGTTTAATTCATTTTACTCGCCAGAGCAGCTCCGCTTGTATTTCACACGGACGCTTAATAGTGACACACACCGTTTTCAGTGGCGCGATCAAGACGAGCCCTGATCCCTCTGTATGTGAAAGTATTTGTGAGATGTTCCATCACTAAAACAGAAGTAAATGCATAAAAACATTTACTTCGGTCAAAATGTCCCCTTTATTACAGACACAAACCATATTTTAGCTGATAAATAACCACAATAACCAGCGTTCCACTCACAACTCTGCCGTTTATTTAGATTTTCCCATAGATTTTCCATTGTTTATTCCGGAACGCGCACCAAACGCATCATTGTGCCCAGAGGATTGTGGGAAAAGTAGTTCTCTGCAAAAGCAGCTCATTTTACAGGCCAAATGGTTCAAAATGACAAACTTCAGTATTTCATTTTCAATTGATCAATTTATTTTTTCTTTCTATTTTACAATGTTGTAATCAATAAGAAAGAAAAAATATTTGTATGTCTAAATGAACAATTTTTGAGAACAAATACTTTAGCATATACGTGTGTGTGTGTAAATATTACAATGTTTTAGTAGGAAAACAGTATTTAAATCAAGCATTTCCTTAAGCATAACAATAATCTCAGTTATGTATTCAGACATTTTAAAGCATTATTTAATGTTTAAAAAACGACTGTGACTGGATCGGATTTGTATCGGTATCGGCAGATATCCAAATTTACAATATCGGTCTCGGTATCGGAAGTAAAAAAGTGGTATCGGCCCATCTCTAGTTTTTACTGCTCATAACAGTGGTCAGCTTTGTTTTCTTCCTCGTCAGTAAGAGGCTACTTTTCCGTATCTGAGATTTTTGATACAGTCTTCTGCGTGTAACTATCATTTCCAGATCACGCCACTTGTGTTTGGAAAATAAAACCCATAATGGAATATGTGTGTGTTTTCCCTTTTTTCCCCCATGTTTTTTATTTGAGCGCAAGAAGAGAAATTGGGAAGCGGCTCGTAATTCTTTTTTTGGGGGGTTGATTTTTGGTTTTAATGTGAGAAATCAATGAACGGAACAGTGCTTCATGGATTATGGAGTCTGATTCACCAACACGTCATGCATCCAACAGACTTTTCTTAGGAACCTTAGACGTACTTTTGTTAAAGATTACGAGAGGATAATTGCACACCTTTTTCCGTAGTTACTTATTTTAGCTTTAGTCATCATTATAACACGGGTTTTAAATAATTAGCAAATAATCAGGGGCAAGTGTCAGGACTTGAGCGTGTTGCTCTGCTTGAGATTTTAAATGTGATTATACACAACGTGGAAATGATCTCAGGAATCAGTAGCTTTTATTCTCTTCCAGCTGCGTCCTGCTCCTCGGCAAAACAGGGAGAGATTTAACGATTATACTCATTTGCACGCTTTGTGAGCTGTGTGATTACGCACTGGGGGGAAAGGGGGTTGCGATGTGGCTCTGATAGAGAGCGGCCTCACGTCATCAGCCAATAACGACAAAGCTCAAAGGTCAGCGGGCCAATAAGAGCGCAGCAGGCAGCGGTATCTTTAGGTGGGCATTTTAATTAGCCTCATTAATATTTCACAGTAATTACTGCCCGAGTCCAGTGCGTTCGCAGCGATGCTTGTTATCTATAGCTTTATTTCTTGTAATCAATAAATAAAAGATGCATAAGCGTTTTAATTAAATGGCTGTTAAAACAGTGTTGCTTACCTCTCACTGATTACTCCTGGACTTTTTTTTCCTCCGTCCTTGTCTTTTCAGATCATCTCAGCAGCCCAGACGCTGGCCCTTCACCCCAACAGTAAGATAGCCAAAGAGAACCTGGACGTGTTCTGTGAAGCCTGGGAGTCTCAGCTGTGCGACATGGCCGTCCTGCTCAAAGAGATCAACGACGTGTTTGAAGGCCGCAGAGGTAGACTTTTATCGCTCAATTCCAAATATTTTTTGGAATTTTCTTGTTCGGTCAGGGAGTTAGCCCTGTGAACGGAAGGTTGCCGGTTCAAGTCCCACACAGGTAAAGGTACCACAGAGGTACTCATGAGCAAGCGGACGCTTATTAGTGCGGCACAACGTCTTCAGTTACGCGTTCAAGGCAAAAGCCGATCCCTCTGTATGTGAAAGTATTTGTGAGTATATGTTCTGTGCTTTGGGCCTTCCTGAGAGAGAACTACATTTCCCACAATCCCCAGCGCTACGTCACAATAATGCAATGGACTCGCTTCAGGAATAAACTACAAAATATCAATAAATGGCTGTATTGTGAGTAGAACGCTGATTGTTGTTATTTTTGTTTTGTCTTTAATGAGATTTGACTGAACTGGAGCGTTTTAGTGAGAGCCGCGAGCGCTCTAACACTGCGTGCGTTTACACAGCTGATCCGCGAGCCCGGATAATCACCATTTAATCACCTACCGCTCGCATTTTAATTCTCATGGATCTGCTTTTGTCTCAAAAAGGCCTTTGCATTCGATTGACGGAAATCCGCCGCAGGTGGAGTCCATTGGGCGGACATCTGTCGTAGAGAGGGAGAACTTTAATCCCTGAGAATGTGAGCACAGTGACCACATTTAAAAATTATAGTTTAATGTCGGACGCAACGAACTATCGCAGTTCACTTGGGTGTATCGAACCGAACAAGGCGTACCGAGCGGTTCGGTAACATACCGAAAAACGTGGCCTCCCTATGAGTTACTGTGTTTATCAAGTCAGTGTGTGTTGGAGTTTGTCTTTTTTGTGTTATAACTTTCTTACTATTCATCCTTTTCAGGTGAAAAGAAAACATACCTGTCACTGCCCAGACCCGGGGTGAGCATCTCATGAAATAAATCCCACACACTGTAGATCCTTGTGATTTCAAAATCATTTTTAAATTCACTGTAAACTGCCATTCTCCCTCAGAAGCACTCGGCCAATCTGAAGACCGCCAAAGCCGCCAAGCTTGACGCAGAGGTACATCCTAACAACAACAACACAACGCTTGATTCCCAGTTTACGATGCTGAGTTAGAGAAGTGTGTGAAAGTGAGACTGTTGGTTTGCGTGTGTGTCGTGGCGTTCAGGAACAGACCACCATCGCCAAGCTGGGTTTGGAGCTTCGATTGCTGACGTCGGACGTAGACTCGGAGCTGGAGCGCTGGGAGGAGCAGGAGCACGAGGTGGTGCGGCTGGGCCAGACCATGTCCAGCGTGGCGTATTCCATGTACCTCTTCACCAGGTGCTGATCTATAACGACATTACGTCTGGTTCTGCAGGGTTTGCCAGGATTGTTAAAGAGCAGCACCAACAGCCACTCTCCGGTTAATTGATACGTTTTTGATGAACTGGGTCAGAGTCTGTGTCCAAGTCCACACCTTCTGCTGACAGATTTGTCTTTGCTATGCCTTCAGGTCCTGTTTTGTGCATCGATAAATGAGGCCTCAGAGACTCCATCTCAAAAAGCATGCGCGTCGAGCTCACGTTCTCTTCATCGTAAACTATTTAGCTGTTGTCAGTGAACGGAGAAGTGCTCAGAAAAGCAAAGGAGGCTTGTTTTTGATGACTAGCACCCAACACCACTTCTGCACAGCATAGCGCTCGCTCCATGACTTTTCAGGAGTCTTCGACGAAGCACGGGTTATCTAATGAGGCGGCGGAGCATGTGACGGGGGGTGGATCCAGCCAGAGGTGGGGTAGAGTAGCCAAAAATTTTACTCAAGTAAGAGTATTGTTACTTTAGAAGAATATTACTCAAGTAAAAGTAAAAAGTAGTCATCAAAAAAAATTACTCAAGTAAGAGTAAAAAGTACTTGGTGAAATAACTACTCAAGTAGTGAGTAACTTCTGAGTAACTCATATAATCGAATATGCAAAAATATAAATATAATAAAAAAAATTAATTAATATTTACAAAGTAACATCTCAGTTTGTGTGGTCATGTGACTGGCTAGCTCCGTTTGATTGGTGAAACGGTCATGTGATTTTGGGACGTCTTCCGACAAAACAAACAGACCGTGCATTGGATAACTGATGAATGAAAATAAAAGTAGTGAGCAGAATGTCGCTCAGTGTAACTGAGTAAAAGTGGCGTTATTTCTTCACAAATATACTCAAGTAAAAGTAAAAAGTATGTTGTATAAAAACTACTCTTACAAGTGCAGCTCATCCAAAAAGTTACTGGAGTAAATGTAACGCGTTACTACCCACCTCCAGATCCAGCATGCGTAGACCACGCCGATTGGACACTGACATCGTGGCGTCATTGTGAGATTGTCAGGGAGAGAAGCATCCGTGGCCACATATATGATCAGAGGGACACACCACCAGCGAGCAGATTGTGTTTTTTCTTACAGATTTCAGAAATTTTGTTGGTGTTGTTCTTTAACCCTTTAACGTTCAGTGCGACTGTGTGGTAGAGCACATTTTGAGTGACGATATCTCAGTGAATAATGTGTTGATCTTAACTCAACCTCAATCGTTTGGTAGAGGCCTATATATTAAAAAAAAAAACTATAGGGTCTGTTTAAAAATAAAAAAATCATTCTTGTTATTGTTGTCCTAAGTAAATAAAAAAATTTCATTGTTTTTTTCTTAGTGTGGACCTTAAAGGGTTAAGAGTGAATCCAACGTAATTCTTCTGTAAAAACGTTTTTAGCCTAAATTTGAACTTCTCTTAATTTTTATAGTCGTCTAATGATTTTCTCTCGCATAAACGCTCGGGGATATGGATGCAGCAGTGCTCCGTTAACCGCCTGCCTTTTTTGTCTGATTAAGAGGGGAAGGCCTGCTGAAGACCACGCTGGACCTGTTCCACCAAGCTGAGGTATGACATCAGGCTCACCTTTTCATCTGCTTCTATCTGGGGTCCAGATCATCATTAAGAGCAATGAAGTTCCCGGGACAGATCAATACCTTATTAAAAGCGCTGGTCATCATTTGTCCGTCTCTCTCTCACTCTCTCTCTCTCTCCCTTGCCGTGGGCTTTTTGGAAGCGGGAAGTGCTGAGTTGGCAGCGGTGTTGTCGCTCAGAGCGTGGCTTGGGTTGGCCTTTCGCCAGCTCCATGACCTTCACGTCGTCCTCTTTGCTGGATGAACCTGCCGAGGCACATAATACATTATGCTAAGAGCAAAAAGAAGGGCTCTCAGGATCCAGCACAGTGTGTCACTACTAAAAAGGACTCACTCTGTTATTCTGCGGCTGAAATGATTAATTTACTACTCCGCAGCGAGGTTCTGTGTGCGAGGTTCTGGTTTGGACAGGACGAGAACGCGGTGTTGGTGTTAAGCTGGAGTTTCCGGGACGACGGTGGGTGAAAGGAGGTTCTTGGGTTTGGAAAATGACGGGAGCCCATCCCGGGAACTACGGGCGCAAGACGGGAATCAACCATGGCAACCCACCGCAGGGCGCGCACACGCACACAATCGCACAATCACACTCACATTCACACCTTACAGGGCCAATTTAGAGTTGCCAATCAACCTACATTGCATGCTTTTGGGTTGTGGGAATAAAACGGAGCACCCGGAGGAAGACCATGCAAACTCCACACAGAAAGGACCCACAGTCGACCCGGGGCTCCAACCCAGGACCTTCTCGCTGTGAAGCGGCAGCGCTAACCACCGCGCCGCCGTGCCGCCCTTCTCAGTGTCAGTTTTTGATTAATTTTTGCTTAAGCCCTACTTCCCATCTTACAAATGGCCAGTTTGGGGCTGAGGATTTACTTAAAAGAAGTTTTTAAAAGAAAATGACAATTTGTACTTTGTCAAAAATGCTGTTATATGAGCAGAACTTCTGACTAGCGTGTCTAGTTTCTTTCTTTCCACATGCCCGCTCTGTCTAGCGTTTGTTTATCCTGTTTCCTCGCCCACAAAGCAGCTCCACCTCAGGCTGGTGCCTATCTGCACTTCCCTTGATGAAAGAGAACGGGAGCAGAAAAGAATTCTGGATGTTTTTACTGAAATAACAATTGGCTTCTTGGCCTGAAGCTGGTAGAAAAGTGACGACATGCACTTTCAGAATAATAAAAGCACAGTCCCACCCTTGAAAAGAGGATTTATTAAAATACCAGCATGTTTCTACCATAATCCATAATCCAGTGTAATCCCATTTTTATTTGGTGCTGCACCCAGTTTTATTCACCCTGTGATTCACTTACTAAAATGACATCCAAATTTTCATGCACAACATTATCTGGTTTAAATCATTTGTTCACTGCACTTTTAGATTTTTGTCAGTTATGATTTCTTTCTCTTTTGTTTGTTTCAGGTTCTGTCAGAGCACGGAATTCAACTGTCCTCAGTCCTGCAGGCCTTTTCCATGCAGGTAAAACTTTATTCTGGGCTCCTCACTCCTCACACACACACACGCACACACACACACGCTTACAAACACACGCTTACAAACACACACAGACACACACAAACACACACGCTTACAAACACACACACAGACACACACACTTACAAACACACGCACACACACACACGCTTACAAACACACACACACACACGCACACACACGCTTACAAACACACACGCACACGCACACACACACAAACACACACACACACACGCACACACACACGCTTACAAACACACACGCACACACACACACACACACATGCAGTCTTGTATTACTATCCTTGTGAAGTCTTTCCATAGACTCCCATAATGACTAGATGTACATAATTTTACACCTACACTTAACCCTAACCCTAACTTTAACCTCAGTAACCAAAAGCACATCTTTTACCTCGTTTAGTTTCTCAATAAAACAAGCACATTTTCTACAGTCATTTTTCTTCATGGAGACCTCTCAAATGTCCCCACAAAACCCCAAAAAACAGATAAAAGTGATTTTAGGGGTCAAAAAGGTTCCCACAATGCCATAAATACCCGGCACACACACACACCCTCACAAACACCCACTCACAAACACGCACACACGCTCACAAACACACACACACACACACACACACACTCTCCATCAGAGAGCCCTGGTCTCCACACTTTACTTTGTGGCCCTCACTTTAATTCGACTTCCTTCCCTGAAGCTGCGTAATGAGTGTCGCCTGTTTCGAAGGGAGAGCGTCGGCGCGAGGGTGAGCGATAGGTAACCGTATGGAATCATTCTGCTCTGTGATTTAATCCAGAGCTTTATTCATTAATCAGACCTTCCAGGATTTTACAATGTTGCGATGGCAACTATTGAAGCGTAAATTCAGCCAATCCCTGCAAATTCATCCCGACCCTGCAGTTTTTACCGATTACCGCAACTTTTCCACAATTTTTGACCGATCGCTGTCATTTCCCACACAACGTTGAGCTGTACGTCACTTCCTTGTTACATTTGGAAGACGCAGAAAACATGGGAAAGATATAATTAAACACTGCTTGCAAAACCTTTGTGCATCTCTCCCATGAACACAATAGTTCAAACCCATGTGCATCAGTTCATATTCTAGGCCGTGGCCCATAATTACTCTAAAGCCTCAGAAAAGCAACCAAACAAAACCAAACCTGGTAGACTTTGTGCACACTCCGAGCTTTGGACACCAGCGCTAAAACTGACACGTTAGTATCTCAAGAACCGCTCAAGATAAAAATCTGAAATTTGGTAGATCTGCACTCCCGAGTCACTTCCTGAAATATGGCTATGACCGCTCAAAGGGGGCATGGCCTATTACAACGACTTTACATTGCCATACATTTCCTACAAGTTTGGTAGAAACCCTTTGGACTTCTGATGTGGGACGGTCCTCTGACGTGTCCAACAAGAGGGGGCGCTACAATACGTTCATTTACGTTTTAGCTCATATCTCTGGAACCTTATAGAGTGACGGCGCTCTGGATGCACTCCGCGCTGGTGCTTGGACCCCGTTGATAACTGCTCACAATTCTAGTTATTGCATTGTTTTACTTTGGAAAACAGCGTTTAACTCAAGTATTTCCTTAAGAATAACACAATAATCCTCCTCACAGAGAAATACACAACTTCTTTATTAAAAACTGGCCCGAATCGGCTGATACAATGTCCAAGAATCGGCTTTGGTATCAGAACTGAAAAAGTTGGATCCCAATGTAGGAATAAATTGAAAGTGGTGTGAACTCGCAAACTTTTTTTCTCCCATGTTCTGCAAAAGCCATGGAGACGTCTGAAAGTTGGAAATTTTGGATCTTGCCAATGGCACTTTGGGCTCTGTAGCTGGTCGTATCAGATCAAGCTTCGACTTTGCTGACCGTTCTGACTCGGATGGCCGATGTTGGAGTCTGATCAGTCTGATGTTCTTTCGCAGCTCTTGGACGAGGAGAAAGTGTTCTTGATGTCTGAGATGGAGAAGCTGTCCGTCTCCTGTCAGCAGCTGCACGTCTGCGCCAAGACTCCGGTCCAGGGGAAGAGCGCTACGTTTCAGAAGGTGGGGTACAACTTAACAGCAGAGACTTGAGAAATACAAGAACTTGAACTGTGCATGTGAATAGTCGCACAACACAACCTCGTTAAACTTTTGGTCTAATCTCCTTTGGTGCATCTCCTTTAAATGCCTCGACTTCTCTTTCAACACTGTTTAACCTGACAAAATGGCACAGTGTCGAGAGTCATCGACATTACTTTGATCAAATAAAGGTCACAGCCAAAGGCTGGTTTAAATGGTTTTATAGATGAGTGTGTGTGAGAGACACACACACACACACACACGTGTCTCCGCTCATGCAGTTCGACTGCTCTGGGCAAAACAAGCTCAATCATGATCTCCTGGTGCGTCTCTCGTGGCCCTCCCAAGGTTTCTAGGCAAATAGATTTGCAGAGAGCTGCAGAAAAAGCTATTATACGTGAGCCACTCTCACTGCTCATCTGTCAAAAGAACTTTAGATTGTTGTCTCAGGGTGGACATGATTGCTTTTGTAAATTGTACTTCCAAAGGGGAAGTCGTGGTGTACTTGCTTAATGCAATTTTTGGACAGCGGGGCTCTGAAACCGTCAATCTGCTTTTCTTCTGCTTTCTTTTGTCAGGTGGATTCCTCCATACATCACACCAAAGCCATTATGACAGCGGTGGCTTCTCTTCTGCCGCTGTGTAATAAACTCATCAGAAAGGTGAGACGGGCACAGGTGATGGAGCATCAACACGGTTTTACTGGCCAATTAAAAAAATGATAATAAAATAAAGCTTGCATGAGCATGTGATTTCTACTTCTTACTGAGAAACATTAACATCGTTTGACCGAGGCTGAATCCCATTTCTACCCGTTTTGCATGTTCACATGGAGGGATGGGGCGTCCTGATTCTCACTAAGACAGAGGGGTAGGGGGAAGGGAAAGCGCTAACTACCCCTTCAAACAGAGATTTTTCAGAGGTTCACTCCAAACGGAGCGGTAGGAGAGATTTCCCAGAATGACCTGCGAAAAACAATCAGCAACACGGCTGCCGATCCGAAAGAGACGTAGAAATGAACGGAATTTCTCTGTTAATAAAGAATTTTAATTTAAAACGACCGGTATTATCTAGGTTGATTTTGTTTTACAGCTTTACGGTTGCCTTCTTCATAGACATGACCGAATAAAACCGCTAGTGGTCGCTATTGTACATCTCCAGTTTGCTGCAGATAAACGCAAAAAAAGGCAACAGCCCACGCCATGGAAATAATAACCACCGTCGACGGCATGTTGAACATCCACAGGGATTAAAGCCCAAAAATGCAGTGGGAATGAAAATACATTTACATTTACAGCATTTAGCAGACACTCTTGTCCAGAGCGACTAACATTTTCCTAGTTTAAGGGACAGCAACTTGGGGTTAAGGGTCTTGCTCAGGGACCCAGTGTTGGTAACGCCAGAGGGTGGATTCAAACCTACAACCTCTTGGTCCAAAGGCGAGTGTCCTACCACTAGGCCACCAACACCCAAATAGTTTTGGTGGACTGCGATGGCGGTGATGGGTGGAGGGGTGTGTTGGTGGAATTATGTATTTATCATTATTTGTTTTAGCATGTTTTAGTTTTAGAAAGTCTTTATCATGCAGAAACACTCTATGGCTTAGTACTGTGAGGAAAAATGTGACCTTCCACGGCAAAACCAGTCGCTTGTCGCAAATTTTCAAAATTGAGTTATGTTTTCATGAAAGGGCATAAATCAAGCCTCAAAACGATACCTATATGGAATGAATCGGACGACACATGACTGAGATATCAACATTCAGAGGAGTCGGGTTTCTCCTGTCACGCCAAGTGAGAAACGGAGAAATCTGCTTTTGAAGTTGACTATCGCCGTAGCACTCACAGACGCTTGGTGCAGTCGCGGCTACGTTTGTATTTACGGTAGCCTACGCTGCATTCACAGCCACACGGATGGCCTACCTGCGTTAGGTTAACTGAACTCGGGAGACGAAGATGGATTCCGGAGAAATATCTTCACGCTAGTCAACCAGTGGATTTACCGTAAATATTGAAGTAGAGCGGTCAAAACAGAAACTTTTAACATTCTGCCGGAATTGAATTCCTCACCTCAAGAAAGTCACGTTTTTAGGATGGAAAGGGTAGGTTTTCCAGCGAAGTTTATTTACAACATTACAGTATAGACCTTCCACTGTTTAAAAACACTAAAAACAAAAAATCCACAATTTTACTCCACACAACATAAACACTCGTTTTTATCGGAAACCTCTGTTGCGACAAGCGACTGGTTTTGCCGTGGAGGGTCACAAATAAGGTTAGTGCCAGACAGAAACACCTCTTTATCCATTTGGAATCCATCTGGATATAAATGATTTGATAACAAGTAATGCATTTAAAAAAAAAAAAAAATTAATTGTTTTCCTATTGGTTACTCTTAAACATAAAGGGCCCATTTCCCAGTCAAGGATTAAGCCTAGTCCTAGACTAGCTTTTGAGTTTGAATGGTGAAACTCCACTGGTACTACAACTTAGTCCAAGACTAGGCTTAATCCATGAGCAGGGAACCAGCCCTATAGAATGGAAAAAATCTGATCAATTGAAAATGAAGAAATACTAAAGTCTTGGGTAATTTTGGCTCAAATGAGTGCAAAAATGAGCTGCTTTTGGCCTTTCTGGGAGGGAACTGTGAAACTTAAAAGAAATGAATCCCACTGCTTCACCTTCCATCCTTGGTTACATGTTCAGCTGAAACTCTCCGAATCGGTGTCAAAATCAACCGGCGAAACGCCCAATATTGCCCCCCGATAATAGGTCGACGCTTAGTTTATTCTATTTTTTTTTTCGTCGAAAGTGATGGTCATTGTGAACATAGCACAGCACCCAGTGCACCATAACTAAATGTGACTGTGCATTTCACCCATCCGTGACGGAGCAGTGGGCAGCTAACACAGGCAGCGCCCGGCCACGGTACCTTTACCGGTCCGCTACCCGCTGCAGGCATGCGATGAAATAGGTGCTGGGCAGTTTTATTGAAAACCCACATTCATAACCTCGAACTGCTGCGCTCTTGCTCACGGTGCAGTCATTCTCAGCGTATACAAAATGAGTATTCATGAAAATCAGATTTGAACAGCTGTCTTTCTTTCCACATCAGAATAAATCTGAGCGCAGCAGCCTGGATTCCCCCCAGCTCTGGCGAGAGAGGCAGCTAAGCGCTCCGGTTCAAGAGGACGCGCTCAACGGCAAGGGTGCAAACGGCTTCGGGGTCAAATCCCTGGAACAGCACATGGCCAACCTGACCTTCCTGGAGAGCAAGTAGCTGTGAACCCTCGTGTTCTCTCAAAAGTGGTGGAACATGCACACACACACTCACTCGCCGCACTGCAGTGCACTGATCCGCTGTAAGCCTCCATTTGTGCTCCGTATGTTTTGTGGCGTATAGTCGCTGTATGAATACCAGCCTTGCTTCTCATGTACCAAAAAAATTGGTGTAGGTTGTCTGTCGTCCTGCAGTGTGTTTCCCAAAAGCATAGTAGCTAACGGATTGCTAATTATGTTAGCAACGCTATGTTAGCAACTACATTAGCAACTATGCTTTTGGGAAACGCACCCCTGGACATCGTACGTCTTGAGCGCTGGAATCGAAGACAACCGGACTTCTTTTAGGTTTTTGAAGACGTTTCACCCGAGGTGACCTGGCGACCGGACGTCTTTTAGGTTCTTGAAGACGTTTCACCTGAGGTGACCGGACTTCTTTTAGGTTCTTGAAGACGTTTCACCTGAGGTGACCGGACTTCTTTTAGGTTCTTGAAGACGTTTGACCCGAGGTGAACCGACGACCAGACGTCTTTTAGGTTCTTGAAGGCGTTTGACCTGAGGTGACTGGACTTCTTTTAGGTTCTTGAAGACGTTTCACCTGAGGTGACAGGACTTCTTTTAGGATCTTGAAGATGTTTCACCCGAGGTGACCGGATGACCGGACGTCTTTTAGGTTCCTGAAGACGTTTCACCTGAGGTGACCGGACTTCTTTTAGGATCTTGAAGACGTTTCACCCGAGGTGACCGGATGACCAGACGTCTTTTTCACCTCAGGTGAAACGTCTTCAAGAACCTAAAAGACATCCTTCAAGAACCTAAAAGACGTCCGGTCGTCTTCGATTCCTGCGCTCAAGACGTATCAAAAACACAAAACTCACATAAACCAGTGTACGTTTCCAGCTGTTATACTGACTGAATGGTAAGCAAACCACTATTCATATGAAGTGTTATTTTGTTGTTAAAAGAATAGCTTATTTTGATCCCACAAACTAGGGATGCACCGATCCGATATGCGGATCAGATATCGGTCCGATAACGACTCAAATAGCTGGGTCGGGTATCGGTGGCACTGGGCCGATCTATGGAGCCGATCTGGGGTGCGTTTCAATTGTAGGCTTTTCGTTATGCGGTAAAGCCGGTTTATCGTTCGACATTCGCGCTAATTCTGTCATATTAATATAATAATGAGCAGAATGCAACGCAACACACTACAACCCCAAAAATCACACCATTATACTGTTTAATTTCTAATAAATAATTAGCTATCGGGTGCATCCCTACCACAAATCTAACCAATTTCAATCGCCCCTACATAAAACACTTTACACTGAATCTTTATTCGCGTTCTCATTTACACGCTGATGCCAAATATGTCCATGATTTCAGTCACCACTGCTGGGTCGGAGAGTAGAAGTCGTCTGGTTTATGCATTACGGTTTGGGTTTGAATGTTCCGAGAGTATGTACAAGGTTTGAAACCGGGTTTGAGTCAGTGATTCTGAGGTGTTACCAGGGCTCTGAAACGATATGAATCCGGAATTCAAAGGAAGAGTTTTTTATTTGGCGCAAGATGGTACGCAAGCGACTGTCAGACGATATGGACTGCAACGTAGGTCATCAGATTTGTACTGTTACTTGAAACATGGACATCAAGCCTGGTACGCCAAGAATGAAGACTGAGTATGAAAATCAATGGCTTGATTCGGTGGTACTTTTAGATGAAGTGCTGCACGAGGCACAGTCGATTTGTCCATCTCGGATAACCGTCTGGTTTCGGGTGTGACGTACTGTACGTGAACGGGGAAGCGGTTACTGCCCGTGCAAGCGGACTTCATAAAAGTACACTGTAGTTAAATTGCATGTTTCTAGAAACTATGATCTTGAATGGAATTAATTTAATCATTGATCCTTTTGACAGTATAATGATTGTTAAACCAAGAAAAATCTAAATATACATTATTTTTCATAAACCGTGGATGTCTGTTTCGTTTATTTGTGTATTTATGAAAATAAATACTAACTGTATGTAAATGTAAATATATATATATATATATACACACTGGCCATCAAGATACTACCCCGAATTTAAGATTGAAAAAACTCAAAAAGCTGCATATGAATTATATTTGATGTCAGTTATGTAATGATGGGTACTTTTTCTTTCCTGTTATACTTAAAAACAAAAACTATACTATAAAAATAGACGACACAGACCCTATAATTGCCTCAGCTCACTACTACTGAAATACAATAAATCTGAATGTGAAGCCCTAACAGATCGCAAACTCAAATCTTTCTTTTTTCCCAGTTGTTTCAGTAAGTGTGACTTAGTGTGAAGCTTTCTGTTGCACAGTCCTTTTAGAGACGACTTCTCAGATTGTTCTCTGGTCAGAAGCTCTTGGTGACACTCTTGCTCTTCAAGTTTGGGTAGGATGACCATATGTAGCTCTCTGTGAGGGCTGCTCAGACAGAGGAGGCACAAACGCTTGGTTTTAGTCACTGTAGTTAAAAATATAAGGCATATTTATATATATATATATATATATATATATATATATATATATATATATATATATATATATATATATATATACATATACATATGTAGCAATTTATAATGTCAACAATGTTAGTACATTAAACACAGGTAAAATGACAATACTTTAAAATAAGAGCATAAACATCAGTGTATAATACAGAAGTAAAACAAACATTAACATGAACTCAAATCAGTTATTGTTATTATGCACACAGCACAGCACAGCGTGACAAAACGTGACCTCTACATTTGACCCAAAGCAAAGCTTGGGGACGGTATCTTGCTCACGAGTACTTCAGTGGTGCCTTTACCTGTCCAGCATTTGAAGTGGCTCCCTAACTGTTACACTACCAGCTGCCCCATGCAATAATTAACATGCAGTTATTGCATCTGAAACATTTTGATTACATGAAGATGGTGGTCAATAATGCAGTTTAGTTTCTTCAAAGTCAGGAAGTACTTAAGCTTTAGAATCTAAGTCAGATTTAAACTTACCTTCTCCAGAAGCAGATCAGTCTGGTTAAGAATGACTTCATTGACTTCTAACAGGCGGCCTCTGATACAGCTGAGGAATGAACCAAACAGTAGGAAATGAAAATATGACCATAAGCACAAAAAAATGTAATTAACATGTAATGGCAGAGGCTTAGTGCAGAAAACCTGACCTATACTCATAGGTTTCATCGTTCCTCCATCACTACACTCCTGAGAAACACACTTAGGGCTGGGTTCTTGCTCGTGGCTTAAGCCTAGTCTTGGGCTAAGTTGTAGTACCAATAAAGATTTGCCATTCAAACTCAAAACTAGTCTAGGACTAGGCTTAGTCCTCGACTGGGAAAATGGGCCTTTAGAGTCACGCTCTAGAATTAGGAAATGTGAGTTGTTCTGGATGTTTACATCTTACATCCACAGCATTTAGCAGACGCTCTTTCCGAACCACTGAATCCCAACTGAGGTTGAGAGCCTATCCCAGGAACTACAGCCTCAAGGCGGGAACCAACCCTGGGCTCCCTCCTCAGTCAGATCACTGACAAAAAGCCTCTGAAGTCCTAAAGCTCACCTGAAAATGGTGTATTCCACATCATCTGTGCACGTTATCCTGCACAAGGGCGCAAACTCCGTGAGGAACTGCCCACCCTGCAAAATGCATTGACCCTTCCGTTATCCTGTATTTATTTTTCTCGGACACATTTCCATTGCGACAAGGTGAGACAGTAAACACACTCACTCTCTTTGATTTCCCAGACACTTTGTTGTTGAGGCGACTGCATCCCTCACTGATGCGGTAGTTGATGTTCTTGATTTTCCGTCCGTTTTGAAGGATGGGGTGAGTCTCCGCAAGAGTGATAACACAGATTCTACAAAGAAGAAGAAGAAGAACTTCAGCTTACCTCCACGATACATTTATCCAGCTAATGAAAATGCACAGAACACACACCTACCTGTTGGAATGCTGCAGAATGCAAAAGTCTTCACAGGATTTTCCTTTCATATCTAAACACCACAAATGTGTAAGTTAGTCACAAATAGGATTTTTTTTTTTTTAAATCAAGCTTGCATTAAAACTATTTTTCTTATTCGATATTTGTTTAGACCAAAAGATTGTAGGTTCAAATCCAGCTCCACAGGACTGCTGCCAGGAAAGGCCCATGATCCTTATTTTTCACAAAGGCCAAGTCACTCTGGATAAGTGTGATAAACGACATAAAACCAAACAATGTGTATCATTATAACCTGGAATTATATTTCCTCTCCATGATGCCACTGATGAAAGTTACACTTAAATAAAGATGTTTAACTAAGTTGCTGGTTTCCAGAAATACCCAAGACAAGGCATAGATGATAAATGATGCAACACACAACAAACGTATGTATGTCCAGGTCCAGCTGCCTTCTATTCAAGATATTAAGATCATCATGACTTAAGTGTAATGTAAATAATGTGTTATTCAAGTTAGAAAAGCATGTTGACGTGCATATTAATATGATCCCAAAATCACACGTATCTGTATTGGTAATCGGAACTGAAAATGTAGGACAGATCCATCTCTACCAAAGTCTTGTTCAGGCAGCAACAGCCTGTCCTAGTTTGTATAAAGTGTTGGCAAGCTAGTAATTCTGAACATTCCACTGCAATACATGCATCTCAGTAAAAGAACACGATGGCAGAAATATCATTCATTGCAAAGGCATCAGCAATAAGTAATAACGTTAAGCTCCCCAAATGCAAACTCAAAGCAATTTGAAACCACATACCTGTTTTATACCATCGCGTAAAGTATCGATCGATTACAGATGGATCTTTTTTGTCTGTTTCTTCCATGGCAAAAGCAGAAAAAGGCACTTTAACCAAGTCGTCGAGCTATGTATGAACGCACCGCGCCGCCATTACTACTGTCCGCCCTTAAAAGCAGTCCGACTGGAAACGGGTGCGGGGCTTTTAGACATGCCTCAAAACATATGGGAAAATTATGCATTGAAGGATTTATTTATTTATTTATTTATTTATTTTAGTAGAAGGTAGTTACTGACGCCGAAACGTTAAATAAATATGGGAAACACTGTGGTAAATAAACTTCAAATCATACTCGTGTTTTGGACATGCCACCAGATACAAAAATATCCCTAGACATACAAATATCCCAAGATTCTCACATTTATATGTACCGTAGTTGAGGTGATGTAATGTTGCTAATTTTAAGTTGGTGGAACTAAAACTAAGTTTTAAAACACATTCCATAAATTCTGTAGCCTATACAACTGTACCTTCAAAATATCCCAAGTCTTAGATTCGTAATTCTACATGTAGTGCAGATGTAGCAATGTAATGTAGACCATTTTAAGTTGTTGAAAGGCGTTTAAAAGAACACATTAAATAAGTTTTGTTTTAAAAAATCGACATAAATTTGAGACGAAAGCTACAAGACGGGCAGGACGATGTTGCGGAACAGCAGAATGAAGAAACGATTCCCTGCGTGTGGGTTTCCCTGTGACACACAGCATCAGCAAGAAAGATGGCGTCCTCGGTGCTGCACACCTGCCATATCGCATGTTGTGCTAACAGAACTCCTCATGTTCTGTCATGGGGAAACAGAGACTTAATCGCCTTTGGAACATGCAATTCAGTCACACTTTACGACCCGCAGGTAACGAGGGTGTGATTTCTCTCCTTATTCCGTTTATTAAAATCTGGTTTCTGCGCCGGCAAGTAAGTTTCCAGCCTCTACAGTGAGACGCAGATGAAAAGTGAGGTTTTATTTTAGGATGCTGCTGAAGTATCTGAACCCGGTTTGTTTAATGTGTTTTCCAGGAGATTAAGGTGGTGAAGATGCTGAATAAGCACACCGGCAGGGTGAACACAGTGCAGTGGGTTCGCAGGGAAGACTGTGGTGAGTTTGTGGTGGAAAGAGTACTGAATATCTGTACTTAACTACATTGCTGAAATAATAACCTACTCAATTAAAGTGAAAGTACTGCTGGCAAAAGGGTACTTAGATAAAAGGATAACGTACTCATCTCAAATTATCAAATTATCCAGAGTGACTTCCATTTCCAAGTTACAGGTACAGTCGCCCTGGTGCAACTTGGGTAAGAGTCTTGCTCAAGGCCCTAATGATGGTAGTGCCGGAGGTAGGATTTGAACCCCATGACCTCTTGGTCCATAGACCTTGTGTCCTTACCACTAGGCCGCCACCACCACCCACAAAATAAAATCCACAGCACTAACAAAGAAGGGCTTTGTTTACCCGAATAGGGACTTGAACCCTGGACCTTCTGATAAAAGTCTGATGCTCTACCGATTGAGCTCCATATTTGTCAAATAAATATTCTGCAACATTTTTCTAGACCAATTTTTTAAACAATATTTTTGTATGTGAAGTTTTAAAAATGCTCTCACTAAAATTATATGACTGCTGTGGGGACCAGCAATCACGTATGAACACAGACTACTGAAATGCGGGTCAAACTTTTGAGTATTAATCCAAATTACACTGATGCTCATCTATAGACCAAGAGGTTGTGGGTTCCAATCTAATTGTGTTCTACCTCCATTAACACCACAACTAACCTCCAGAGCAATGCCCTTAAGCCCAGTTAGCTCCAGAGAGAATGTCCTTGTAATTAGGAACATAAAGTGAATGATTATTTGCACGGCACATAGTGCGCCACAACAAATTGTGAGTTCTACATGTGACCCATCTGTGAAGGAGCAGTGGGCAGCTTTTTGGCAGTGCCCGGGAAGGAGTGCTCAGGGATGGCACCTTACTTATGAGTACCTCAGTGACACATTTATCTGTCTGGTACTGGAACCGGAAAACTTACGATCACAGGTTCAACTCCCTAACCGTTACGCTACCAGCTGCCCCAATGGAAGTCACTCTGGACAAGAGTATCTGATAAATGCAGTAAAGGTAACTTTACATCTGTTTGCACAGGCCCTGAGACACAGCTGGTATCGGGAGGGTCTGACAATAATGTCATTGTGTGGGAGGAGCGAGATGGCGAGGTTTGTGTTCTTTGTTTTCTTTTTTATGAAGAGCTTGGTGAGCTTTTAAGTTCATCAGTGTTGTGCAAGTGACGCCTTAAAGCGCTTTTCTGCTGTGTTTTCTTAATATTCCAAAATCATTCTCCCTTTTTTCCCCCAGTTTCCCCTCTCTGTAGTCTGTTCAGGCCATTCTGGATCAGTTTGCGCTGTGGACGCTCTGTGTCTGGCCTCGGGGGAGATTCTGATAGCCTCGGCTTCATCTGACTCCACTGTTAAACTGTGGACGTGTTGCAGTGGAAAAGGTGAGTGGCTTTTTTTGAAGTTGATTTTAAAGCTAAAGTGGATCAGCCTCGTTACAAGTCTGACATCTGCTGGTAGGTTTGTGTAAAGGCAGCTGTAGAATAATCGCAAACAATGACATTTATTGTGAAGTAGTGTTGTGGCTGGTGTTAAGAGCAAAACGATTTTTAAAAGATATATACAAGATACTAATCTAAATACATATGGAATGTGGATGTGGCAGTACAAACTGAAATAAACTGATTTAAGAGAGTTTACTTAAACTACATTTGTAATACACAGAATTAGTAGTTTACCTATTTAGAACTCAGAATGCAAAAAGGTTATGATATGAATCATGACGTGTGTAATGGATTTAAATAAATAACCAGCCGTGAAAATTGCATACTAATATTGATACTATTGTGTACTATTGCACTAACTGAAGTATGACTATAAGCATACACACTGTAACTGTGTGTATATTACTTAATAGATATAATAGAATTTTCATATTGCACGTCATTGAACGCTGTTTAACTTATATTGCACATTTACCTCTAAATTAGTTTTATTGTCTGTTTGTATATGCATATTCTATGTGCCTTCTTTGTTATTTATATATATATATATGACAGTTTACAATAAAGTAAAGTTAAAAAATTATAAAGAGTGTGTGTGTGTGTGTAAGTAGTAGAGAGCTCCTCTAGCCTCATTGAACTTAGAAATAATACAATGAGCTGGTAGCTTTGACCGAATATAAATTAACCCTCATTACAGCCACTGTTCTGTCAGAAGTTAGGGGGAACTTTCACACAATGAACTTGTTTATATGGTTTATTTTTATTATAGACTGTCCTTTTCAGTCGGATGAAGTAGCTCAGTGTTTAGATACATTTGACGTATGATTTGAAATGACATTGTGCAGCCTCACTCAAGTGATGATGATCTGTGATAGTTTTGGGAAGTGTGATGTTTGCAAGTGGAAAGTGTGTCTCTAACAGGTTTGGACTGAGAGTTATGTATTTTTAGCACTAGCTGTCTGTAGGAACTAATAAATGACACATTTGAAGCTAAATATTTTTGACCAGCCTCTTGTGTAATGTTGTTCTGTAACAATGTTTCTTTAACATGATGCAGAAATGTGGTTTCTTCAGCTTGGTTACAGAACACGTTGCAGCCATTAACAAAGTTTGTAAATTTAGGATAGCTGTATTTGGACCTGTTAGCTGTATGTCTCCTGACACAACGGGCTGTTAAAATATGTTGATTCCAGATCAACACCTGCAGTCTGAGATCATGGTCTTAGTAGATATACAAGGAAAGCGGCATTTTCAGAAAATTACACGTCAGATAGCCGTTAAAACATTTTTACTGTTAAGGGAATGACTCCATGCTTCTTGCCCCATTACCTTTTATTATTGTTACGGGAATTAGCTTTAGGGTCAATGTTTTGCTTCATCACAAATTAACTGTTATTAGTAGAAAATGCTGTGAAGGTACAACGTTGCCACAAATCTCTTCTAACTTTAGGTGAATCAGGAAGTTGTAAGACTCAATTTGGATGGTGTCTCAGTGTATAGTCGAGGAGCTCTTGCCCAAAACACACACACACACTGCTTTGGAGGCACATCAGTGTTTTAAAAGCTCATTTATAATATCAAAGACACATGGTCCTTTCAGATGGATTGTGAATTCTGAATATATTTTCTCACAGCCGAGCGGGTCGATTCTTAACCGTGCTTTGTTTATGATTTCTGCTAGCCGAATGCCTCCAGACTCTGTCTTTTGGGAGCGGCTTCGTGATGGATGTGTCCTTAGCGCTGTTGCCAGGCAGCGGAGGTAAGCGGCGCGTGCTGCGACGTCTGAACGGCCTTTTCTCCACATGTCATTTGTCTCCATTGCCTCGGTGCGACTGCGTGTCGTGTTAAAATCCCAGGGATGTGGCTTTGTGATGGAGCACCATTACGCTGCCATTAGCTGTGGGTCTGCGCTTGACCGCCACACATGCGCTTTGTGATGGTGTCTGTAAGTTTGCAGGTGTAATCGCTTACCTGCACGTGGGTAAACCAGCACAATGCAAGTTTGAACCGTCTCTTGTTGTTCCTGCAGTACCCGTCCTGGCTTGTGGGGGCGACGACAGCAGGGTGTACCTGTACACGCAACTCGGAGGAGAGGTGTGTCAAAATGTTGTCGCTCTCACATCAGAGAGAAAGTTCTCAAAGGGGTAGATTTTGTCCTAAAGTTTGACTTGGGTCTGGGTTTGATTCAGTTTCAGAAGGTGCTCACGCTTCAGGGTCATGAGGATTGGATTCGAGGTGTGGAATGGACAGCTAAAGGTAACACTTTTTGCGTCAGTTAATGCAGCGTACAGAGATATTATACAGGATATTCTTTATGAAGTCTCTGACACTTTATGAACACCCGAGGTCCACATTTTTACCCGGTCAGCTTGTGTAAAGCCTGCACTGCTCAATTACTTTTTATACTCAATTTTCTTTTTAATCAGAAAATTTATGATTTTGATATTCATTGACTTGTTGACATGAGTGTCACCTTGCAGAGATTCTGACTTAAACCCTCAGTAACATTTTTGCTTAATTCGCTGATAGGGTTGCGATATACTTAACGCTACATGACGCGGACGCTCCTGCACAAGCAATGTACTGACTATACTTGCGTACATACTTTTTGTTATTCTTGAGGATTCCAACAGGTGGCGGTGTTGCACTATAAAAGTGTCCAGTCCGCCGTAAAGTGACATAAGAAGAGGAAGAGGTAGAATGGGGCAGTGTGAGAAAACATTGGCCGGTTTTGTTGTCAAATGAGGGGGAAAAAGATGTTGAAGATAAAAAAAAAAATTAGCATTCAGATATTACGAAGGTGCGAAAAAGACCTTTCAGTTGATAGTACACAATGATGCTGACGTCACGTACCAAAACTTGAACACACTGATACCCCAATTTGTGTTGGTACTGCAATACGTCACGTTAATTTCTGACGACCTGCTCAGTGGATGAGTCAGAAGAACGTTGAAAACGTGTGGCGGCCTTGATGCGTGCGCATAAGTGTTCTGAACGTTACGTTTATCTCGGCCCTTACCAACACAGTTCATAATTACTGCAAAGCAAACGCTGCAATTTTGTAGACGCTCCACGAACTGAGAAGACTTTCAAAAAGACAAAACTTGCCCCCGTTTTACAGTGTGCATCAGGTACAGAAAGCAGTGCAAATTAGCGGTTAATTAATCACATAATCGCTGCATTGCGATGCAGACGTGGACGATTTTGCGTGGATGCAGTGGCGGACTATTGCAGTGCATCAATTTCGTGATTCATTTCCACACTGCTAGATACCATATACTAATGCGTGCTGAAGCTAATAATCGTTATAACATTGTCTTAAAAAGGTCTGTTATATTTATTGCTGCTTAAACAGGCGTGTAATGTAGAACTGTAGTTTGTACTTAGTTGAGTTTGAATAGTAAATGCTTCACCCTCTGGGACGGCTGCCCAAATTGAATTCACTCCAGTCTGCCTTCATAATGCATGAAGCAAGCACTTCCTGCCCACTATAGGCTCCATGCACGACTGACATGCATAAGGCACTGAAGGTGTGTGTCTGTGTGTGTGTGTGGTGTGTTGGTCCAGATGGGGAGCTCCTTTTGGCCAGTTGTTCCCAGGACTGTCTGATCCGAGTGTGGAGGCTGGTGTGTAAGTTTGCCCCGCAGCTGGAAGCTCCTGCCGACGGAGTGATCCGCATGAAGGAGGACGTGTTTGAGGTGAAGGGCAACGGTGAGGCCTGCTCTTAATTTCTTCTCCAACCCATGTGCATCTACTCTAGTTGTCTGTGCACTAACGTCTGACTTGCCCAGCAGGGTTTAGCTGGTGGTAACTTAGTTGGACGATTTAAGTCTAGCTTTACATATTGAAGAAGAGTTGTGCACTAGAAAGCGTTGTTGTGCGTCACTCTGGATTAGAGCGTCTGCTGAATGCTGTAAATGTAATGTAAATGCTTGTATATGTAATTAAATATTTCTGTTGCTGTACAGTCAAGTCCCCTTGACTTATTTTTATTTTGGTTCAAGACTTGCGGTTCCTTTCGGAGACTTTTGGTTTCCTACTCATGATGCCTTGAACGTTTGGAAAGCTCTTCGTAATCAACGTTAAATGTGTTCCACATCACTGCGTATCACTAACTTCACGTCTTGCCCTCCAACAGCATACGCCGTGACTCTGGAGACGGTGTTAGCCGGCCATGAGAACTGGGTGTATGGCGTCCACTGGCAACCGCCGTGCAGAAAAGGTATCAGTGTAAACTTTCATGCAGGATTGTCTGCATCCTTCTAATTTTACTGCATGTTTATTGCTGTTTGTCTCCCCCTGCAGGTGCTTCAGTGGAACAGCCTCTGAGGCTGCTGTCTGCCTCCATGGACAAGACCATGATCCTCTGGGGGCCGGAGGAGGAGGCTGGTGTGTGGGTGGAGCAGGTCAGTCAAAGAATGATATGAGCGTTCCTTTAATATTTAAGAACACTTACATGCTTTGAGTTTAGCCTCATTATCTAGAGAGTGGCGTTTTAACCTCAGGGACAGTCTCTGTGGAGCAACTTGCTTAAACCCACTTCAGTTTTACATTTACATGTACAACATTTAGCAGACGCTCTTATCCAGAGCGACTTACATTAAGGGTCTTGCTTAGGGACCCAGTGTTGGTAAAAACTTCATTTCAGGATTACACAGGGTGTCTTCTAAGGGTCCTGCTCGGTGGTAGGGTAGGATAGATTCAACACTAGGGTCGCACCATTCAGAAAGTCTCTCGAGTTGATTCCGATTCAGATCAATAAAAAAAATCACACTGAATCAGATGGAGTTTAGGGTTAAAATAATGAATACATTTTTTGAAATGTGAGTATGAATCGATTTAAAATCGACAGAGAAAGAATTTATTTGATTTGTTTTTTTTTGCACACCCTTTATTCAACACCAAACCACAAGGGTTTTCTTTACCTCCTATTTCTATCTGACTGTACTTAGTAGGAGTAGGAGTTTAACTACTTAAGTTACTCTTTTTAAAATATGTTTTGCAAACGGATAAACCATGGCAAGAACAAGCAATCAATCATATAGACACTAGACAGAAAAACAAATCAATTAAAATCGAGAGCCGAGATTATTTTTTTTATTGCGACCCATTTCTCCAGCCCTAATAATACCGTTTGATAATTATACGCTTCTCTTAGCCAGACCGTTTCCGTCCTTCTCTGAAAGTGTTGAGACAGCTGTCGGACAGCTGTGAGCCCACAATGGGGTCTCTGTCCTCCCGCGCTCCTCTCTCCCTTCGTCCTCTGGCTCTCCTCCCTGTCACTCACAGCATCTCGATGGCGCTGCAGAAGCAGAGCCAGAATTTAATGCTGAGCTCCAGCCTGCCTCTCTGAGTTAGACAACAAGAAGGGCATGGTGGCCTAGTGGCTAGGATTGATTTTAATTGATTATTAAAATAGTTGACAACAAAATTTTAGTTGCTTTTGCAATGACATCTTGTCATTGCGTATTCGAATTCAATGGGAAAACGCTGATACTGGTAAATCTCATTCATTTCCACTAACGATGACACGCTTGTGGCTTTGAGATGGTACCTTTGCTCATGAGCACCTCAGTGATACCTTTTTTCACTGTTGCCCCCTGTAAAGATGCAAGATGAGGAAACGCCCATGATCAGAAGGTCGCTGGTTCGAATCCCAGCCCGATAAACTTACCACTGAGATACTCATGAGCAAGGTACCGTCCCCAAGCACTGCCCTTGTTAGCTGTCCACTGCTGCGGGTCATTTCGTTGCAAAATGTGACCTCTGCATTTGACCCATCCGTGAAAGAGCAGTTGTGTGTTAACAATGTGTTGTGTGTTCACAATGACAAATAATCACTCACTTTACAAGTCGTTGTTTAAAATGTAACTCAGGTAAAGGGAGCGACGTCGTTTTATGCATGTTTTGACCAGCTAATCGATTATTAGAATAATAGTTAATTGTAGCCTTGTTAAAATGTTAAAAATCTGCTTCTTCTCACAACATAAGCTCTACACATAGAAAGAGGAGTACGGGGTAGCGAGGTGCCTCCTCCATCTGGACGGCGACGGGCAGAGTCTCCTGTGAGACGTCGCAGCCTGAAATAACCTCACAAACTGGGCCTTCCTTCCGCCGTAATGAGGCTTTGTGATTGGCGTTGCAGCAACATAACAGGAACTGCTCTTTGGGTGATCAATAAGAGCGACTACACTTTGATCTTTTTGATCTTTTGATGTCTGAACAAAAAACAAACTTTTTTTCTTTGAACACAAAATCAACATGTAGAATATTTGGAAAAAGTGGATTTTAAGTTAAAATCAATAATTGATTTTTTCTAAAGAAAAAAATCTTTCAGCGCGACCACTCCATCGTGTCCCAAGGCATGAGGGATTAGAGAAGGCATTAACAAGGGATTGCTTATATGTAAATTTTATTCAAATTTTTATTATAACTTAACACACATTCACCAATGCTCCAATTATTCTCCAATGTTTAAAAATAAAATAGTTGGCGTTTTAAGGGACTTTTAAACTCAAAATAGCACATTTTAGAGCCTAACGTTTAGTGAGTTTGCCCTGTGATTGGAAAGTCACTGGTTCAAGTCTCAGACCGATAAAGGTACCACTGAGGTACTTATGAGCAAGGTACCGTTCCCATGCACTGCTCCCTGGGTGCTGCCAAAAAAACTGGCCACTGCTCCTTCACGGATGGGTCAAATGCAGACGTCACATTTTATTGTGGTGCGCTGTGTGCTGTGCTGTGTTCACAAGGACAAATGCTCACTTAAATTCATCTCTTAATCGCAACACCATAGTAGCGGAAAAGTACTGTGATATTTTTTATCATGCTGTCACAATGTCATACCTGCCCGAGTCAGCATAGCGGGAAGCCGTCCCACGTCTCTCTTCTTTTTCTACAGCGTATGTGGGAACGAATTCATAAAAAGTACCTTCTGCTTTTCATGGTAAAGGGCATATTATATGAAGCGGGTCGTGAACTGGCTTATCAAACGCTGCCGGCAGCCTTTGAACTGACAGGTTCCCTTCTTCTAAAGGAAGCAGGCATCTGTTCCCACACTCTTCCTTCCGTTTTCTCCGTCCAATCACCCGTTACCACTGTTTCACGCAGAGACTTCTTTTAAAGCACCGATTACGCTCTCGCTGCCTTCTTATGCAATAGCTCCCGATAAAGTGTCTGTAATTATTGAAAGCTGTGTTTATAAATGCTGTGGATCGGTACTAGGACTGGGCAGTTAACCTTTAAGCCCCGAGACAGATTTCTACAGATTTTTGCTCAAAATAAAAATGTTTATATATCTCAGCACCCACGATGTCTATTTTTATGCTTTTGGTATCATTATAAAGGTAACGCTAGTGAGATTGCTGTGGAATCAGCATACGTGTTACTGGGTCAGAATAAGGGAAGATGCAACGCAGCAGAACATGAACAAAAAATCATAATCGCCAAAAAATTAATCTGCAGTAATCTGCGGTGTCTGGGCTTTCATATGATATGCGGCATGCATGGTTAGCCATAGTAGTATAGATTCTACAGCCGTATTTCTTTCACGTAGACCTACGCAGTGTTCTTTGTTTATTTATGTGTTTGGTGTTGAAATTGTGTTATGTTTAGGTGGAATTTGTTGTTTGAGATTTTTAGACAGAGATTCTATCGGCGACGTGCCGCATGCGTATGTTTGTTTACGTTTACCGACTATTTAAAGTCTTCCCGCTCTGCCCCCAGCACCGGGATGAATTGAAAATTCATCAGAAATCCACATTCGGAGCCTCTAATTGTCCTCATCTTACCCATGATGATTATTTTTATTATTCATGAGATTCCCTTAAAAAAGACACAATTAAAAAATAAAATAAAATTCATTAATCGTAATTGAGGTAAAGTCTTTAGTTAATCATGATATTGACTTGCCCAATCCTAGTTGGGACTAGGGCTGGTTCAAAAAATCGATTCACCGATCAATATCGATTCTCGTTCGAAAAATACGACATCGAATCAAAAATTCGCGGATCGGTCTTTTCCTGCGGCTATGCACTACTTCTCGCGACCGCGCAAGGAGAGCTATAAAAACGTGAGACGGGCGAAACCAAATAGAGCCATGGCTGAAGCTGCTCCACTCAAATCACCGTCTGGCTTAAAGGCCGATGTTTGGCAACACTTCGGTTTTAAATATTTATGTAAGCAAAGCGAAGTATTGAGGCAAAAGAAATCTCTAAATAAATGATATTGAATCAGGAAATTGAATCGGATCATGACTTGTATGTCGAATCAGCGAATCGATTCAGAAATCAACAACGATACTTGGCTTCGTTGGGACTGAAATGTTTAAAAGGTGTGGTTAAAATTAACAGTATAAACCAGAACTGTCAGTGCAAAAAACATCATTAAAAAAACCCCAATATAATAATTGTTTTTATATCAAAATTATTATTTTTAAATGATGATGACGATGATGATTATTATCTTCAATTAATCATGATATTTGAGGTCATATTGTTTAGCCCTAGTTTGTTTTTTGTATATATATATATATATATATATATATATATATATATATATATATATATATATATATATATATATATATATATATATATATATATATATATATATGTGTATATATATATATATTTATTTATATAAAGTGTAATATTCATAGTTCAGAACATGTTTTGTGCCTCAGCTCTCTTCTGGACAGCGCTTGTTGTTTGAGCATGGTCCTAAGCGGAAGCCAGCCAGGAGTCAGCTCGGCTAATTGCTGAGTTTAAAATAAGCGAGCCTCCTCTATAACGATTAGCCCTAGTGGACCCAGATTTTAGAGGAGAGCTAGCTAGCAGTGGGGTGGCCAGATGAACCGCTGGGTAAACTACCCCCTGCTGTAATACAGTACATCATGCTGGCAGTCAGCGCTGCCGCCCAGAGCGGAGGTCTGCCGCACGTCCTTAGCCTCGGCATAGTGGAAAACTTTGAAACAATATTTTTTTTGTAATATATATTTGCATTTATTTGCTGTTCAATTTTACTAAAAAAAATGGAAGTCTTGGACCCGCTGCTGGCTGCTTACAGCTGTTTTATTATTATTATCATTATTAGGGCCCTATAAAATCTGTTTTTGATTTCTGCTTGCTCTTAAAATCGGTTTATTTTCATGAATTCTGTTTTTTTTATTCTTCTGAATTCCGTGTTTCGTTATAATCATATTCATTCACCTAAAAAGTGTCTAATTATGGAGTGGATGGAAAAAAAAGACAATGCAATAGGAAAAAATCTCACATTAAATGACTGTTATTCAACTTCAACAAAGTGCTGGGGTTCAGCAGAACATTTACTACTTTGGTCAAACATGTACCTGTAAACAACAAAGGACTTTTTTTGAGGACTGCAGTGTTTCAGCCTTTTCACCATAGCTGACGTTGGCGTTTCCCCTCTGTGTCTGTGGGTTGTGTGTGTGAAAGCTAGGTCCACCTCAACAGAGTAACACACCTACAGGGGGCTGCAGCGGCCAAACTGATTAAGAAACCATTGCTTCTTTGCCCACACACGATATCCAGCGAATTATCGACATTCACGTTTCTAGCGGATTCCATTTTAGCTGTTGAATTCGTGATTCCGTCCGCGTTTTCATAAGCGTAAATCATAAGGCCCTATATTATAGTTAATTATTCCAGATTTTTTGTGCCCAGCAAAAAATATAAACATATGAATAGACATAATCCAAAATAGACTTTTATCATAAAGCAAGAAACACTGCAAGCAAACAAAAGGAAGTTTTTACTCATTTGACCCCGTTCTGCCAAACCCTTTTTTTGTATGTATTATTATTATTATTTTAATTAAATCTTCGATTCAACAGTTAGTTTTGAACTAAATTAACATGCAACATTCGTCTAATGGAAAATCACTCATCGTTCATAACGCGTCACTCGATATATCGCCCAGGTCTAGATAGAGTCATGTGGAAGGTTTTGCTCCTCGCTCCTTTCGCGCTTGAGCTGGTAACCTCAATAATCACCTCCGGGGGATGCGTCTTTAACACATTGAGCTAATCAGCCACAAGCAGCATGTGGTTTTTAAGCGGCAATTGGGCAACCACGATTATTAGTTCAAATTAAATTTGGGTTCTTTCCAGCGTCCCGCCGTCTCTTTATTTACTCTCACAGCTGAGAAGCCTTTTTTCGCCTTTTTGTAAGTTCATGTTGGTATTGAAATGCAGAACACCGTTCCAAGTCCCTCAGGTCACGTTTATTTGGTTGTATGCTTATCTTGCCGCGGCAGATTAGGGCTGGTCGATATGACCTCAGATCAATATCACGATTAATGAACAATTTTGTTTTTAGCACTAATGAGTTTTTGCCCACGTGGTTACTGAGAGGTTTTGTACTTAAATATTAGAGCTAGATAAGAAACCTTTTGATGAAAAATTACCAACTTATCCTTGTGATTTTTAAAATAAACAAAGGAAACATCTTGTATGACTGTAATGGCAGGTCAGGAGGTAGTATTTTTTAAGAGGAAGTATCTGAACACACATTTATTGACTGTATTAACAAATTATTAAGAAATAATCTGAAATTAACAGAATATTAAGAATAATTGAAATGATCATCACGTGCGAAAGTATGAAGATTGAAGGTTCGAACATCAGTTTTGATTAATTCGCAGCTCGGCGAATCCGTATTGTTGTTCGCCATAAACAAGACCGATTCGCATTGGTTTGCGGCTCTCCAGCGTGATATACGAGTGCGCGGCGTGGCCGGAATTCCAAATCAATCTGGTTAATGTTGCGTCGCTCTCTCCACAATGGCTCTCAGAGCTGCGTGCCAGTCAAAGTGGTACGCTATAAATCATCGTTAGTTCTGCGCGTCTCGGGGGTCAAGCGTAGTGAAGGCGTCTCGCGAAGACTTCAGCTGATGTTACTAGCGCGAAGGCGCTCACGGTTTGAACACAGCTTAAAATTAGGGCTGGACAGGAAATCGGAAATGAATCGAAACCCACATTAAGAACCTCTAATCGATGTAATCTTGCCCCCGATTATTTCATTTACTTTTTCAATTTGTGACCCTCCACAGCAAAACCAGTAAACATGCATGAATTATCAAGAATTGAGTTATGTTTTTCATGAAAGGCATAAAATCAAGCTTCAAAGCGACACCTATATGGAATGGTCCAGACGACATATGACTGAGATATCACCATTCAAATGAGTCGGGTTTCTCCTGCTGTCACGCCAAGTGAGAAACGGAGAAATCTGCCTTTGAAGTTGACTATCGGCGTAGCACTCACGCTTGGTGCGGTCGCGGCTACGTTTGTATTTACAGTACTACGCTGCATTCACAGCCACACGGATAGCCTACCTGCGTTAGGTTAACTGAACTCGGGAGACGGAGATGGATTCCGGAGAAATATCTTCACGCTAGTCAACCAGTGGATTTACCGTAAATATTGAAGTAGAGCGGTCAAAACAGAAACTTTTAACATTCTGCTGGAATTGAATTCCTCACCTCAAGAAAGCCACGTTTTTAGGATGGAAAGGGTAAGTTTTTCAGCGAAGTTTATTCACAACAGTACAGTATAGACCTTCCACTGTTTCAAAATAATAAAAACAAAAAATCCAAAATTTTACCCCACGCAACATAAACAGTCGTTTTTCTCGGAAACCTCCGTTGCGACAAGCGACTGGTTTTGCCGTGGAGGGTCACATTTGGTTTACTTTAAAAGAAGGTTAATACTTTCCTATATGTGTGTAAAATACTACTGTGTGTGTTTCCTTCATTAAATACAAGTTAAAAAATAAAAAAAAACATTCCTTAATCACGATCAAGGCAAAATGATATTGATATAATCGTGATATTGATTTGAGGTCATATCGCCCAGTCCGACTACAACATTCTCAGTGTTCTGAGTAAGATTTCCTAAAATAAATCTTTTCCGAAGTTAATCACATAATCGATGCATCGTGATGGAGACGTGGGCGATTCTGCTGCAGTGCAGGTGGTCTGTGACATGCAGTCCAGTTTCACTACTGAAATCACTTTTTAAACATCTCCATTTTATTTGTTTTTCAAAACGTTTCCAGATGATTCGGGCATCTTTCTGAATGATGAATTTAATTCAAATATCTACAAAATAATAGTAAAACATGAAATAATATTAAAAATGAAAATATATCATCACCTTTATTATTATTAAATCATTAATGGCCTAAGTCATTTTTGGACAGTGAATTTCTTTGCCCAAATCAGCTCTGCATGATGCTGGTCACGTCTGGTAAAATCGGCTACATCCTCAGTTGAACGGATCATGTGATCCTACCCCTGTAGTATAATGGCCTACAACAAGAGTGTAAATCAGAATAACTTGAAAATATGACTTGGCCGTTATTTTAAGAGGGTGACGTAATGTAGGAAAAATTGATCGGGTGCCTCAAGATGTCGCATCGAATCGTTGACATGATGAGCGTAATTGATCGAATCGGATGAGAACAGACAGGTTTTAAGGGATTTATTTTTAAGTATTTTTATTTGGCATGACAAAAGAAACGTTCTGTTGGCCTTTTCTAGGGTGAAAAACTGGAGTTTTAAAACCCCACTGATTAGACTCCTAAAATATACGTTATTTCTAGAAGGCTTTTCACACGTAGTCTGACTATAATGAGACATCTCCAAATTCTCATGTTCTCTGGAATTAAACAGTGAGTTACTAACAAAAAATTAAAGTCGTCTGAAAGATCAGGCAGTTGCTCCGAGGTCGGTGTTGATGGATACATTTTCCATCATGGACACATTTTTTTTTTTTTGCGTTACTGGTCTGCAAGTTCAGTATTCTTTTAATATGCTGTATACACTATAGTTGGCGGCGGAACGGTAGGGTGATCGCCCCGGGATCAGAAGGTCGCAGGTTCGAATCCAGGGCTGGTAAAGTTACCACTGAGGTACTCATGAGCAAGGTACCATCCCCAGGCACTGCTCCCCGGGCGCTTGTTAGTTGCCCACTGCTCCTTCACGGATGGGTTAAATGCCGAGGTCACATTTGGTTGTGGTGCACTGTGTGCCGTGCTGTGCTGTGTTCACAATGACAAATAATCGCTCACTTCCATAATACAGAGCAGTCACCCTGTCTGGCATGATGTGAAAGTGGGTGATTTGTCATTGTGAACACCACAGCACAGCACACGGTGCACCACAACCAAATGTGACCTCAGCCTTCAACCCATCCGTGAAGGAGCCCCTAACGGTACCTTGCTCATGAGTACCTCGGCGTTACCTTTTACCGGCCTGGGATTCGAACTGGCAACCAACTGCCCCAAGATGCTCTGTTTGCCGCACTGAGAAGAAGTGATGAAAGTGATAATGCCTGCAGCTGTAGTTTTGTCTGATATTTCAGTCAGAAAACTTTAAAACGTTGTGTTTTTATCTAAATGAAACGTTGCAGGAATCTAGGAATCTTTTTTGAGGGAAACGGAAGCTAGAAGCTCTGTCATCATTTGTTAACGCCGTCGCATCCGAGTAGAACGACCCCTTTAATGTGCGAGGTCAGAAAACAAGTTTAGTCTTAGATCCTGCAGACTCTGTCCTTACTCTAAGTCATCGTGGGCGGCTGAAAATAACAGCCGGAAACCACGTCTTCTAACAATCTAATTTGATTATGTAACTTGAACAAACGCTTTTTCTTCCCCCCTGACTCTCTTCTTCTCTGTTTTGTGCGTCTGGAATTGTTGCCAAATGCAAATGATCTCAATCAGTCTGCATTAGTCTTTGCTTGTACACTGCCATAAACACAAGCGGAGCCAGGTTAGCCCTGATGGCATAATCAGGGCTAATTATCGTGTTTTATATGATGTTGGTTCCCTGCATCGCAGCACGACTGGCTTCCTCCATTAACGTGAGACACTCGAGCGGCATTAAGCGTGTTAGACACGGCCAGACAGAGGCCATGCTGCTCCTTTTTTGTTTCACAGTTCACTGGCAGAAACATGGAACACCGTTCTTTGTTGTTCTCGGTGCTGCTGGGTCAAAGGTGGTTCGGTTCATTCACACAGCGAACACTATTCAAGTTGTTCCACGTCAAGAAAGGTCAGTTTTTTTTGTTGATTCTGACTTCGAAATTCCGTTGCAGTTACAGCGTGCATCATACGTACGGTAAGGTACCGTCCCCGAGCGCAGCCCCCCCGGGCACTGCCCTTGTTAGATTTTTATGCCATAGCCAGAAGGTCACCAAGCAATGTCATGATATAACTCGGGGTTTTTTTAACTGCTTCTGTCTCAGGGACCAACACTCAGACTGAACAATTGTCTGGAAAATGTTCAGAAAAATGAACAAATGAATCATTTTTAAAAAGTGATTTCAGTAGTGAATGCGACTGCGTGTCACGGGCCGCTGGTTGAAATCGCAATGCAGGATTATCCATGTCTGCATCGTGATGCATCGATTAATTGCAGCACCCCTAGTCGACTGTCGAACTCGTTTCGATTCCTGTTTATATTTCATTTCGATAATCTATTCTTTCACGAACGCAGCGGAAATGAACAGAGGTATGTGACCGCCTGCTTAAACACTTGTATTTTTTACAGTTTCTTTACCACTACAGAGTTAAACAGGCATCGTGTTCGTGTTCATAAGGCTTCTCACTGTGTTGCACGGGGCAAGAAAGATATGTACAGCCTCATTAGTGGCACAAAAACGGCATTAACATTGATGTTAGAAATCACTTTGCTTATTAGCCGCTTGGCCAGGCTCGCTGCTACTGCGACATCTCCGCCAAGGTTCGCTCCGATTTGTTTCGTACTTTGACAACTGACAGTACTCAAAGACCTCTAACAGCAGAATATAGGTTCAAAAGTGCCGGAGTTTAATTAGTTCCTTTCGGGTACTTGTACTTTAACTTTTATGAGTGTTGAGTCTCTAGTTGTATTTGAGTACTAATTAAAGTAAGTAGTCTACTTTACTACTTGTAAATAACGTTTTGTTGCTGAGTGCGCGTGCAATTTCAAATCATATTCAGTTATCTTATACAATTATAAAGAAAACCTGTAATTTAATTTAATTTTTTATTTTATTCACCTTGGGGCCGTCACAACAGTAAGCTTGTTGCACTAAGCAATGACACCATTCTTGAATCTCAGTGGTGGCCTAGTGGTAGAACGTTCTGATTTAAAGGTTTGCTGCCGGAAAAATCTTCATAATAAAAAGTTATTTTTTAGCTTTTTAAATGACTTCTTTTCTATTCAGATGAATTCCTCTTCAGAATCACCAAGTTAAAATCAGTGTAAAATTATAAATGGATAAATCCAGTGCCACCATTTCTGTTTTTATACGTGCTTTTTTTTTTTGCGACGTATTCCAATGTAAAGTTTTTCCAGTTCCTAATGCTTACCTATCGACAACTAACTGTGGAGCGGAGCCACTAACCACTAATGAGTTCGTTGAACTGCCTCGTCGATGCCAGAGGTTTATTAAGACCATCCTTCCTGGTACAGACAACACAAAGTCTAATGTGGCACAAACTGCAGATCATTTTAAGCCATAGAGTTAAAGAGTCTCGTGTTAATGTCTTGGTGGGAGATGCTTCAGGATACCTCCGGGGGAGTGTAGAGTCTAGACCGAGCTTTTTAGTCCACAAAGAGAAGCAGCAGCTTGTGGTGATAATGTTTCGTCTTTGGTATATCTCACTTAAAGGTGTTCAGACAGCGGCTGCCGCATATTTTATTCATAAAACCTGCACCATAGCATTGGGGCGTGAGGTGTAGCTTAAAATAGCTGCCGAAAAATAAGAGCTTTTGCATGTGAGCTCAAATGAGCCGTGGAGTTGACTTTAGTGCTCCAGACACCGTTCTTTATCGTTTTAGTCTTAAAAGTTTGATCATTATTTGCAGATTTGATGAAATTGAGCAGTGATTTTTAGAGGTGGGTCGATGGTTTTTCAGGGCCGATATCGATACCGATAATTGCTAGTTAACGGGGCCAATAACCAATATTTGGATATGCAAAATAAAAGAAAATGTCAAAATCTTGAATTTTACAAACACCAAGCTCAGCTGAAATTCTCCTGTCTCTTCCTCCTTGGAGCTTCACACTGAGCTTGTGAGTGAGTGATTATTTGTCATTGTGAACACACCACAGCACACAGTGCACCACAATGAAATGTGACCTCTGCATTTGACCCATCTGTGACAGAGCAGTGGGCAGCTAGCAAGGGCAGCGCCCGGGGAGCAGTGCTTAGGGACGGTACCTTGCTCATGAGTACCTCAGTGGTAACTTTACCAGCCCTGGATTCAAACCTGCAACCTTCTAATCACAGGGTGAACACCCTACCGTTACGCCACCATGTGCCACCGTGTGTTCATGTGGTGTAAGTGACGACAAGACTTCAGTGTTGATTGGCTACTAATCATGTGACATGTAACCAATCAGAGACTGTTGTGGGCGGGGCATTAAATGAAGCAGCAAGTTGAGAGCAAACGACAGAGAGAAGAGACGGCAGCGGCACACGTTGTAATTACTCAGTTTTGATGATGGCCAAAATGTAATACCCATAATCGGCCCGGCTGGTATTCGGTCGATCCTTAGTAAGTATTTTTAATCCTCCTCAGTAGCTCTAGACGTAGCATAAAAGTTGTAAAAACCCAAGACAGAACCCTGGAGAAGTTGATGAGACAGAATTGATTTGTTATAAATATTTGTGGTAACCTGACATGGCGTGCAGCGTCTGCGTTATGGCACCACGTTAACGTATTTGAAAGAAGATAGCAGAGCCCCCCACCCCCACCCCCCTCTGCCGTGTTCCCTTAATAGTCACTGCTTTGCATAATTCTTGCTTTGGCCTGTCTGTGTGATTTATTTGGGTCCCGCGTCTGCACTTTGTAACGTTACTTAATAATAGATGTCTAAAGTAAGATGGAGCACAGCTGTAGACTTTGGCTCTGATTGGCCGGGATCCGGGGCCGGTAATTAATGGCCTCTGTGACCGCCAGATTCATGAGGGGCAGCGAGACTGACGCCTCGACTCCGACTCTTTAGTCTTTCCCATTTGCTGTCAAACCGAGTGCCGCTCCGCCTTGTTAATTGACAGTCGAAGGAAGTAGCTTCACAAAATAAGAATGTCCTGAGTAGGGCTGGACTATTAATCGAGAACTGACATTCAGAACTTTTTTTCTACATAGTCATGCCCGTGGGTGGCATGAGTTGGGTGATTCTGGCTAAAATGTGAATCATTCATTGCCAATGTGCTTTCGACAATGACTTTCAACAGTAAAAAATATACACAGCGCTTGAAAGTGTCTTGTAACAAAAAATGGTCTTTTCCTTATTTTAGACCCTTAAAAGTAAATAACTTAAAATCTGTTGAACATAAATAATAGAACTTTAATAAATTTAAATTATTTTTAAAAGCCCAAGCCATATAGCACTTGCGTTTTTGGGCACTCAGTCAACTGCAGCACTTATTGGTTTTGGCCAAGAACACTAGCATTGGCTAATTACCGCCACCAAGTGGACTGAGTGTGAATCGCCATAAATTAGAAAGGAGGTTGTATAAATGTGTGAATCGAGATTGTGGATCGACATTCGATTAATCGCACAGCCGTACCCATGAGAATTTCCTGTGATTGTGGCGAGCACTCGCATATCGTTATCCGATCTTTATCCCAAACACAGTTTTTGTGCCAGAAACTTTGTTCCAACTCTAAAACATTTGGACTATTCTGGTGTGGGGTGCTTGTGGACACATTTTTGATACGTGCACTCGTTCGTGAGTTCTGTCCATCTTTACGTCCCTCTCTCTCTCCGCCCCTCCCCGTCCATAGGCTAACAGAACTCAAAATTCCGCCGTTCTTCACCAAGCCACTAACTTCGACGAGATTCCTGGGCTCAGGGGCCTCCTCACGTATCTGTAGCCGTGATGACCTGCACTGGCCTTTTTCACCCATTTTTATCTGTCGTTTATTTTTCCGATAGGAACCCCTTTGTTTTCTTCCATTAAGAATACATGGAATTCGAGACTTAAAACCTTTGCTTTGCTTGTTTTTACACGACAGTCAACGCGGTTCTTATGTCACCACAGGTCACCTCACTGAACACACCTCTTGTCCTTTTCTTACTTTTATCATCCCTCGTTCTTTCCCCCGTTCGCTTCAGTGTGTTTTAACAAAGTATTTCTACTCATGTCACAGCCACAAAACCTGATTTTCAACCCACCCAACAGCTAATGACCACCGTCTTGACCCACATTCGTCTTTTCCCCACTTTTATCGTCCTTCGTTCTTTCCTCCATTCAGTACATTTTAATAAAACTTCTCACTCTTGCAGAAATGCATTTCTAATTATTGTTGAAATTTTGTTAATACATTATGTAAACGAATGCTGTTAATACTTGCCCCAGCTTTGCGTTCATATACTGTCCCTTTAAAAACATAACACCATGTGTTGTCACATGACGCCACTCTGTCCGGTCTGCCACCACGACAGCTGTGTGTTTCCTTAATTTTAAAATCACAAAAAGATCATATGCCCTCTTTCATTATAAACCCAACTTTAATACATGGGCTCATTTAAAGTACAAACCAGAGGTGGACAAAGCAGCTAACTTCATTACTTAAGTGAAAGTACAGATACCACTAGTCAAATGTTACTCCAATACAAGTGAAAGTCGTACAGTCAAATTTTACTTAAGTTAAAGTACTGAAGTACATGTTTTAAAAAATACTAAAGTATTAAAAGTACATCTTTCACCGCATTGTTGCATTATTGCCACAACACTTATAATACCTAATGCCTCTGACTAGAACCTGTAGAATAAGGAATTGGTAGAATGTTCCAGAATGAAACAACTTAAACTGATGAAGAAAACCAGTCATTAGTTTATTTTATGAATGAATTGTAAGACTACACACCAAACCAAACAGCATGGTAGTGTCCTGACACAGCTCTGGCAGTGTGCGCACACATACTGTATCTGTGTATGGTAATCAGGAGGACAACGCAATAGCTGTAAATGCAGCTCACAAGATAAAAGCAACATTCCAACCTGCGTAAAACCCAGCTCTACACCTCTAGCTTCATGACTTTCCAACAGCAACAATGATCTAATCAAGACAGAAAACAGCAGAAATGTCTGAACTTGGTTTCATATTTCCAGTCTACAGGCGTCATGTAACCCTACTGATTACTGATAGACTGTCACCTGCCAAACAACCAATCGCGTTTTAGAAAAGGCGGAATAACATCCACTTTATCCACAGACTTGAACGTAACGAGAACCTTGATAGAAATGTAGTGAAGTAAAAGTACAGTATTTGTCTTTAAAATGTAGTGAAGTGGAAGTCATAAGTTTCAAAATAAAATACTGCTCAAGTGAAGTACAGATACTCAAAAACTCTACTTAAGTACAGTACTCAAGTAGATTTACTTATTTACTGTCCGCCTCTGGTACAAACCTTATCAGTAAACTATGAGATCCAACAAAAAAAAACCCCAAAACAAAAAAAATCACCAGTTAATCGTAGTTGAAGTTAAATGTTGTTTTAACAGTGATGCTGATTTGAGGTCTTATCGCCCAGCCCTAGTCCTGACATTTTCCCACAACGCATCTCCACCGATAGCCTGTTTTCCCAACCTCCTTGTACCGCCCGTTCTCGCAAGACGCCCACTTGAGATGATATAGGTTTAAAAGATTTTACTGTTTATCGACTTTCCGAGCTCTTCAGGAAAGTGGCCTCAAAGGGGCTGGATGAGCCGCAGCCTGGAGGGTGTTAAAGGACCACTCCACCCAAAAGACGAGACTAATACATAAAAGATCCCCATGGATTTTTAAGACTGAGGCTGATTCGGATAGTTCTGCTGTACATTAGCCAATATATATATTTTTTTTCCAGAAACTCTAAATGTTAAAGATTTTCTGTAACATTTGTGTTTGACTCCTCACCGAGATGACTCATGATGCAGCTTAAAAATAAGCACATTTCATAAATAGTGCTGTAAACAAAGGTTTAGATGTTTAAGCTACACTGTGTCCTCTGGGCAAACCATCCAACACTCATAGCATAGTTGAAGAATCCCTCTCTCTTTCATAGTGTCTTTTATTAATCTCATTTAATGGCTTTTATTGTCAGTGATACTGATTTATCCACTATTATCTTACAATGGCTTGACTTGTTGATCAGCATTTTTAATGTGTCATATTTCCAGCATCAGAATTTATTCAGAGTTTGTTTTACTTGATACGTTGTCACATACAAGGAATTTTACTGAGCTTTGTGTTGAGACATTGAGAGCAAAATGATTTTAAGAATGTGTTATGTTCAAGATACTAATATAAATTGAGGAATATGCATTACTGTACACAACAACACAAAGGATATGCAGTAGTTATTTACAACGTTTACCTGCACACAAAGCAGGATGAGAAAAGTCACGAGCCAGATTTGAATAAATAACCGATTATATAATCTGAACCAAGAATGTGCAACGTTCACAGTAAGAGGAGCGTGGTATGAGTATTTAGGTGAGCAGAAACGCAGACCAGGGTGGGAGATAAGAGTCAGTTGTGGTCCCTGGCCTTATGGATGAGGCCAGTTGCACAGAGGAAAAGCTGGCCTTATGGCATGAGGGTTTGGTTTTGATGTACCTCTCCATCGGGAATTTTAATGTGTTAGCTTGCGTTTTTGACATGGTGATAATTATTAAAGCATTGACTTCCTAATCTGTTAGTTTACAATAATGTTCACCAAATACTGACCATAAATGCTGGGTGTTGGTGGCCTAGTGGTAGGACACTCGCCTTGGGACCCAGAGGTTGTGGTTTCGAATCCCTGAGCAAGTTGCTCTCAGGGGAACTGTCCCTGAAATTAGGAAATGTAAGAGCGTCTGCTAAATGCTGTAAATGTAAAATAAATCGCATTAGGTTCAAACCCAAAATCAAACAAAATGGATGAAAATCAAGACAAATGCTGGAGTATTGCCATTGCTTATTTTTAACAAAACAAATGACTGAGGAAATAACCTGTAAGATAACGCTTTGTTTTTTGCTGTAATCCCATGTAAGTTGTTTCACTTTGGTCTGATTTGGATAATGGCGTGTTCTGGAGTGTTCATGGAACTCTGTGTTGTAGAAGAGCTTCACAAAAACTTCCTTCTCCTCAACAAAAACCAGGACTTACCTGCACAAGCTCTTGTGATTTTATGATCTCCATTGGTGTGACCTTGACTATAGGTGCGTGTTGGAGAGGTGGGAGGAAACACGCTGGGCTTCTACGGCTGCCAGATTAGTCCCGACGGCTCAAAGATTCTGGCTCATGCCTTCCATGGAGCGCTGCACTTCTGGCATCGAGACCAAAACCGGCAGGTGAGTATTTTCTTGTCCTCAATCTGTCTCCTATATATAACATCTTTAAACATCTTTCCACATGTATATATAGTATTTGTAATGGGAAGGTTAAGCATATAACCTATATGTTGCACTGAAACTGACTCCGGAAAGATGTTTAAGAATAATGTTTATATTTACATCTGCACAAACTTAAATGTTAGTCACACTTTTTAAGAGATACTGTTTCGTTAATAGACTGGATATAGAATTTTTCATATTGAAACTGTTTCTAACCTCTTGCACATCCAGTGTAAAAGTCCATTTCCACTTTTGTAGGTCTCTATCTACCTCTATTTCTAGTTTAAAGTTATATTTAATATTCCATTTCTAGTTTAAAATGTATATTCTGTATTTTATTTATATATTATTTATTCCATGTGCCTTATTTGTTCTTTGTTCCTTATTTCCTATTGCACTGAAAAAACTGGAGCCACGTCGTCTCGTCTCTCTGTATATCTGTACAGTATATAGCAGAGATGACAATACAGTTTACTTTGACTTTGACACTGCATATATGTGTGTGTGTGTGTGTATATAAACCAGTGACTTGACATTCTGAAAGTCAGAATTCCTAAATGATGCCCAGAAGCATATTGAGCGTGTTAGCTGTTAGTTGCCTCTTGCAAGATTGCTCACATGCCTGTGTGCTCTGTTTGTCTTGCAGGGAGAATGGAGTCCTGGAGTGGTGCTGTCGGGCCACTTTAATGCTGTGCAGGATGTGAGCTGGGATCCAGAGGGAGAGTTTCTCATAAGCGTGGCCTCCGATCAGACCACAAGGCTCTTCACACCCTGGAGGAGGAGAGAGAGCTCACAGGTTTCAGCCCCAGCACTACTGTGAAAATGTTGTCTCATACTGACATATGGACGTCAAAATGCGACGACTGTCTAGTTAAGGCTGAGCAATAAATCGAATTTTAATCCAAACCAACCTTCAGTTGGGGGCAGTTGGTGGCGTAACGGTTGGGACGCTAACGCCGTGATCAGAAGGTCGCTGGTTTGAATCCCGGACCGGTAAAGTTACCGCTGAGGTACTCATGAGCAAGGTACCGTCCCTAAATACTGCTCCCCGAGGGCTATCCATGTTAGCTGCCCACTGCTCCCTCAGGGATTGGCCAGATTCAGAAGTCACATTTGGTTCTGGAGCACTGTGTGCTGTGGTGTGTTCACAATGACCTTCACTTTCAGAACCTCTGATTGACATCTTGCCTGTGATGGTTTTTTGAGTTATTTTTGAAATTCAGTGAATAATTTTTATATGTAATATTCGTTAATGCTTTCCGCAGAGTTTGCTCATGTGCTGTTCCTGTAGAACGTACTACTCTGTTTGTCTGTGATTGTGTCAAAATAATCCTTTTGAAATCCAAAAATAAAATGCAATTATTTGTTAATCATAATCAAGTTAAAATGCTCAATTAATCGTGATATTGATTATACGCCATATCAACCAGCCTTACACTTAGTCCATAAAAACAGTCTGAGACGTGAAGTAGAGTAAACAACAAAAACACACCACTAATAAGCTTTCTCTTGCTCAGTATTCACTCCAGTTTCTGTGTCTGTATGTGTTGCACTCAGGTCACCTGGCATGAGATTTCCAGGCCCCAGATCCATGGTTATGACATGCAGTGTCTTGCCATAGTGGGACGCTTCCAGTTCGTCTCGGGGGCGGACGAGAAAGTCCTGCGTGTGTTCAGGGCTCCGAGGAACTTTGTGGAGAACTTCGCCAACATAACGGGCGCCTCTCTGGAGGAACTCCTGGCTTCCCATGTAACTACTCTAAACCCCCTATTCTTGGAACCGTAATTATGTCACACGGATCCTCGGCATTAATTACACTTTTCTCTCATTGTTTCAGAATAGAGTATTCTCATGCTTTTCGTTCTAGAGTTTAAATACTGTCCACCTTAATTAAGGTCTTTTCCACTGTATTCAACACAAGTTCGTTCTTATTCCATGATTATGGTTATAGCGCAAAAAAATCAGGTGTCATGAAGTGCAGGTTATATGTGTGCTGACCTCCTTATTGTCACCTATTTTGTACAAATTCTGTACTGTGAAATTTTTGGCTCATATTGACATGGATGTTAAAATGCAATGACTGTTTAGTTAAGACTGAGCAATAAATCTAATTTTAATCCAAACCAACATTCAGAACCTCTGATCGACGTAATCTTGCCCGGCCTGGTTATTTTGATTATTTTTTTTAAAGTAATTTTCTGAAAAATATTTGTGGAAATTTTGGGACAGTTGGTAAAGTAATGGTTCGCCCCGTGATCGGAAGGTCACCGGTTCGAATCCCAGACTGGTAAAGGTACCACTGATGTACTCATAAACAAGGTACCGTCCCCAAGCTCTTCCGCCTGGACGTTAAATACACCAACTTGATTACATGATAACCACAGAGGATTTTCTCATCACGGCAGTGATGCAGTATGGTAATGGTTGAGTGTGTGACCAACAGTCCCACAAACCTCCGTTTAAGAACGTTTCACTTGTCAAAATTAAGCATTAACATGTACATTTATTGACCTTTTCCAGAGTGACTTTCATTTTCGAAGTTTAGTGACTTTCTCCCTGGAGCAACTTTGGTTTAAGGGCCTTGCCCAGGGGTCCAACGCTGCAGGGGGGGCCTTGCTGAGGGATCCATTGGTTCAAACCCCCAATCCTATCACTGTCAACACAGGGTTTCAGTCAGTGAAGTCTGCCCTGATTTGGTCTTGAGATTGTGCAGTAAAGTTGAACATCCATCCATTTTCTTCAGCTTAGCCGGAGTCAGGTCGTGTGGGCAACAGCCTAAGCAGGGTAGCCCAGACTTTCCTCTACCCAGCCACTTCGTCCAGCTCATCCGGTGGAATCCCGAGGTGCTGCAGAAGCTAAAGTTGAACAATTAAATAGAATTAAAGTGATGTAAAGACTTAATCTATATAGCAAATATGTAAATGTTATGTAACACTTTATAATTTATGTGTTGTAAAGTACATCGACATGAGATGAACATTATAATGGCTGGTGAATGACAGTGAGGCAGAGTTCCCAAAGAAATCAGTTTGCGTTGCTTATAAACCGTTTAACAGCTGTGTTCGCATATCCTGATTTAGAGGTCCTTCGCCTGGTTTAAGAAGGTTGTAAAAAGTAGGGATGCACCGATCAATCGGCCAGCGATCGGAATCGGCCGATTTTTGGCCGATTTCAAACCGATCTTGCGCATGCGCATTACTTGCAGCACAGCCACGCGCGCATTCAGGCAGCATTCACCTGTACGCTCAACGGAGGCGTTTCTCATTCACTTTGAATGGGGTGACATCGTGCGGCGACGAAATGAATTTTGGGTGCGTGAGTATGGCGCCACATCAATGCCCAAACTAGAGCGCGCAAACTGGCTTGCCGCAAAAAATTCGCGAACTGTATTTTTCCTCTCGCGAATGTCTTTTTTCCTGTCGATGTGTTAAATGTTCTCGCGCGCGACGTACATTACCGACGAGCGGCTTTTTTTGCTCGGGTGAGATTTCTCCGCGCGCGGTTTGAAAGGAGGCGGGTTTCGGCAGTTTGGGGCGGGGTTTTTCCACTTGTCTGTCCCCAATTCATCATAAACACAGATGCACAAGTCAATCACTAGATGATCAGCCGTTTTCCATAGTTGAGGATACAGGCTTCAGAAATCTGATAAATCACCTCTGCCCAAAATACACAATGCCAAGTAGGCGTTACTTTTTGGATGTCGAATTACCGGAGTTGTTAGATTTTACATTTTACGAGTTACATTTTATTTATTTAAATTTGTAAAGAAAATTTGTTATGAAAATAAAGAATTATATTATATTAAAGAAAATTAGATTTTTGTTTGTATTTGCAGTAAAAAATCGGTATCGGAAAAATCGGTATCGGCCGAACACACTTACAAAAAAATCGGTAATTGGAATCGGCCAAGAAAATTGCAATCGGTGCATCCCTAGTAAAAAGAAAGTTTAAGTGGTGAGACAAGTCACTCCGGTCCTCGGTGCCCCCGATGTAATTTTGTGTTTCTTTTGTGTCTTCTCTCTGACAGGATGCAGCGGGTTTACCAGAGGGAGCCAGCACACCTGCACTCGGCCTCTCCAATAAGGCTGTGTTTCAGGGTACATTCATCTGATTTTCCCTGACTTGCATGATTCGGTGTCGAACTCTGGGTTGGATTGACATTTCCTCTTTTGCTGTGCTCAGTCTTTTTTTTCTCCAATGTAGCTTCTGTTTTGACTGACAGGTGATCTTGCACATCAGAACACTCAGCAAGGAGAAGAAGGTTTCAACAGTGTTTCCGACCAGTACAAGGAGTCCTACTTCCAACCTCTGAGTCTAACAGGTACCTTGCGCGCACACTGAAGGATATCGATCGGGCCGACTAATGCCAGTATTGGGAAATCTCATGCAGTGCAGCATGCTGGGAAGCCATTTTGGACAGATTTGATGAAAGTGCAAAGCCCTCAGTCAAAAAGACTGACAAACCGGCGCAACTCTGCCTTAGCAGTGATGGTTACGTTATTATTAGGGGTCCAAGCATAAAGCGCTTACGAACCTCTCTTGTAATTACTCTGTTTCTTCATTATTATTATTATTATTATTTTCCTCCTTTAAAACACTCTGCAGCTTGAACCGTAAGTCACAGAAAGCTGAAATTTAGGGTAAGTAGGAATGGTGTGTGTGAGAGCAGCTCACGCCGTCTCATTTGCTGCGAACTCAGAACTTTCTTTGCACTCGACACGTATCCAAAAAAGAGTCTTGAGTCTTGAGTGTCTTTCGTCGTCTTTTCTTTACTACAACTCAAAGTTTTACAGGCAAGAGATGAATCCTTAAGACTACAAGATACCTTACGTGACGTTCAAAAAACTGCATTGCTCCTGAGCTCTATCAGCTCTATCACATTCAATGTGAAACTAGTTCCTTTACGTTCTTGTATCTTATATATACCTCAGATTACTATGAGTAAGGCACGTATTACTTCTATTGTTACATACTAGTACATTTAACATGCATACGTATTGATAGAATTCTGTTACGTAACACTGTACGTGGAAAGTTATGGAAACATTTCTCTGCTTTCTACAGTTACAAAACATTAAATCTAATATTCACACATTCATACACACAAAATGGCTCTAACAGTGTGCATCTCGCCATGGGCCAAAAATCATAGTAATTAGCCTAGAATTGCACTATAGCAAATGAAAACACGTTTTGACCTCTAGGGGGCATTAAAACGCTACATAAATGTATGTAATGTCATAATAGAGCTTTTATAATTTACATGAAATGATAGAAAACCACCCAATTCTTATGTGAACACTGTTAGAGGTTATTTATAAACATAACTTCTTGAAGCTTCACTACCAAGTCGCAAATTTCTGTTCACATTTTTAATTCTTTATCCCATATCATTTCACTTTATTTTATACTTTCTATGTTCTAACTGCGTATGTTTTGATATGATTAATGTAGTTATGTGGTCTTACCTTGTGTCATCATACACACATACACAGACACTACTGATGGCCAGCACTGACCCTTTTGTGCTGCTTTTTTGCGGCTTGTGCTTGGACCCCTTGTTGCCACTTGCCCCCCATTTTTGTTAATGGGTTTTGTTTTAATGAACGTACACTGGGGAAAGAATTAATAGAATTTCTTTTTTAAGTATGAATATAATTTTTAAAAAAGAACTGTCATGGATATGGTCACGTTCTGAGTGTATTTTTTGTTTAATATTCAATTAGTTGCCCAGCCCTGGTAACAACTAATTCTTGATGATTTGGAGGGAAATTGTGCAACTACAGTAAGCCTCTGAGAACTAGCTCTCCTCCAGCAGCTCGGTGCACGGCGCTTCCAGTAATGTCTTAGAAAAGTCGATCTGCCATGTGGTCTTTAGGGAAGCTCCCAAGCCTCTGCGCCATCGCTGCTGCAAAGCAATCGAGTGTCTTTCACTCTCTGCGCTTAACACGTGTATCACTGAGAGCGACGCTCTCTGCAGTAAGCCCCAGAGTCTTCCTCGCTGGAACACGAGGTAGAGGAGGAGGACTCGAGCCGCTTGAGAAATCTCAGGGCTGCGCTCGTTTGGCAGTGTTGGTGAAAGAGGACAAGCACAGGTATCTGATGAAACAACTTTATATAGTGAGAGAGAGAGATCGAGAGAGTGTGTTCCAGGATGAGAGGTCGATGTACACCTCGGCTAAACTTCCTCAGTCCAGAGGAGACTTTCCTGACCCGCTGGAATAAAAGACAGTGATGGTTGATGTTTTTAAAGGGATTATTAGAGCTGCATTATTAGACTAAGGCCATAAATTAAAAACACTGGAAACAAATGGTGTTGTGGGGGGTGTGTGTGTGTGTGTTAGGGCTGGGCAGTTCATCGAAACTGACATTCAGAACCTCTAAACGAATTAATCTTGCCCTCTGCAATTATTTTAGATTATTTAAAAATTATGATTCTACTGCCACAAAGACATAGACTTTCTTTAGAATAAAAATATCTCGGCCTCAGTAGTTACAGAGCATATTTAAACTGCAAACTCTGTCAGTGAACTTTGAGGGGAAATAAACAACCATTAATTGGAATTGAGGTAAAATGTTCAGTTGTCGCAACGGAGGTTTCCGAGAAAAACGAGCGTTTATGTTGCGTGGGGTAAAATGTTGGATTTTTTGTTTTTAGTGTTTTGAAACAGTGGAAGGTCTATACTGTACTGTTGTGAATAAATTTGGCTGAAAAACTTACCCTTTCCATCCTAAAAACGTGACTTTCTTGAGGTGAGGAATTCAATTCCAGCAGAATGTTAAAAGTTTCTGTTTTGACCGCTCTACTTCAATATTTACGGTAAATCCACTGGTTGACTAGCGTGAAGATATTTCTCCGGAATCCATCTTCGTCTCCCGAGTTCAGTTAACCTAACGCAGGTAGGCTATCCGTGTGGCTGTGAATGTAGCGTAGGCTACTGTAAATACAAACGTAGCCGCGACCGCACCAAGCGTCTGTGAGTGCTACGGCGATAGTCAACTTCAAAGGCAGATTTCTCCGTTTCTCACTTGGCGTGACAGGAGAAACCCGACTCCTTTGAATGTTGATATCTCAGTCATATGTCGTCCCATTCATTCCATATAGGTATCGTTTTGAAGCTTGATTTATGCCCTGTCATGAAAACATAATAACTCAATTTTGAAAATTTGCGACAAGCGACTGGTTTTGCCGTGGAGGGTCACATATAAGCATGAAAAACATCGGATATCAGCATCAGCTAGTAATTCCCTTATTGTGGATCTCTATGATATTAATTTGACGTCATATCGTCCAGCCCTAGTCGGTGTGTGGGTGCGCGCGTGCGTGTGTGTTTAGTGGTAGGTTAATGGTGGGAGGAGGGGTTTGTGCCTTTCTTTGCTCCAGGCAAACAGGCGGGCGCTGTCAAAGTGATTGAAAAAGCTCCTTAATCTGAAATCGTAATTAGAAAGAAGGCTTACATAATTGCAAAGTTAAAATATAGATGGATAGACTGTGGGCTATGGGGAGTGCAGTGAGGCAGACCTGGTGTTGTTAACAGAATAATGCTCTCTCGCGCTCTCTCGCTCTCTCTCTCTCTCTCTCTCTCTCTCTCACACTCCCCTCGCGAAAAGGGCGAAAGAGGGAATAATTAGTGACAAACCAGGGGAGACGAGTGAGCTTTCAACTCGGTTTCAAGTCAAATTGGGCACACGTTGCGTTGGCATCCACGCCTTTGAATGGTGAGAGGCGTTTCCAGACTTGCGTTAAGAAAAGTCGATTTGATTTGCTGCGAATCTGAAAAAAAGACGCCGTTGAAAATTGCGCAGAGAGCTGTCGGTGTCGAGAATAGCTTTCGAGGTAATTGCTGAGGGATTATTTTGATGCTAAATAGATGAGTCTGGTGAAAAAACGGAGCAAGCATTTCTTGAAGTGTTTACTCACATACTGCGTGTGTGTGTATACCTGTTTGTGTGCGTGTGTGTGTTCGTGTTCCCATCGCCAGAACCTCCACCTGAAGATCACCTTCTCCAGAACACTCTGTGGCCTGAGGTCCATAAGCTGTGAGTCTCATTCATTTTCATTTCGTCCCTCTGTAGCTGCAGTGACTAGGCTTGTGCGCTCAGTGACGCTGCGCAGCATTAGCGCTTTAGCTCCGGTCTGCGCAGCGCCGCTAATGCACCGCAGGCGTCCTTTAGAAAGCACGAGTGAGCGAGTCCAGCCCCAGCAGCCGCTCTCCCAAGCCCCCACCCCTCCCCTCCTTTCTCAGCGTGACATTAGAGAAGATAAATTCAGCCCTGCATTATTAAAGCGACTCTGTTTTGCCCTCTCTTTTTCTCTTTGTGGAAATGAATGCAGTACACTGAGTTATTGGCTTAATGCATTTGCGAAAGTCCCGAGTTCCGATTTGCTGCATTATTTCCAGCCGGGCTGGTGTCATTGTGAAATTGGCCCATTTGTTACCTGAGCTCATTCCATTATTTTGCCTGTTTTTGCACATAAAATGAGACGTAGCTACGACGTATAAACGACACCGGCGTTACGCTGCAGATTTGTCCTCCGGCCGGCGTTTTGCGAGAGGCATGTCGGGGGGAGAATTGCTCTTAATGCAGTTTTCCTAATCGCTTATCCGTAATCTAATTTGGAGCCCATTAATTAGATTCATATCAACGCGGCGTTTATAGAAATTGTTTCACATTATGCAAATGTTTCTTTCCACAATGCGTTCGTATTTGGTCGACATAAACAAAATTATGTATATTGGGGAAAGTAATTAGTAGCCATCTCTTCCTCGCTCATTAGCTCTAGTGAGTATTTGGGAACACTGAGCCTGCTGCTGGATTGAATGGCGCAGGCTTAGCTGCGCCGCGTCTCATAACACTCAGCATTTAGTAGCTCTAGCCTTTTCCCTCCTCGGCTTCCTGCGCTGTTTGTGCAGTTTATTTCAGTGTCTGAAACGACTGAGTCCTCTGGTGTAAAAGCTGGCATGCCGCAGGAGTTCCTGCCTCCTCATACGCTGCCATGGTCTGCCTTCTGCTTGAAAAAATAACTCAAAATGAACACACCACCGCATGACACACAGTGCAGAACGAAATGCAACCTCTGCATCTGACCCTTCTGTGTAGGAGCGGTGGGCAGACGATGTTGGCAGTGCCCAGAGTACAGTGCTTGGGCATGGGGTCCTTCGGTGCTATCTTTACTGTAGTGAAGGTAGAGGTGTTGAAAGTAATCACATAATCAAAGCATTACGATGCAAATGTGGACGATTCTGCGGCGATGCAGTGGAGGCCTTAATCAATTCTATCATAATGACATTGCTTGGTGATTTTCTGGCTGCAGCATAAACATGGTAGTTAAAAAGAACATCCCGGTAGTAACTATGGCTACCCGATCTGCGAGCCATGGCCAATCTGTGTGCAAAGTGAAGTAATGTAGAAATGTTTTTTCTAATACATCGCGGTATTGTATCGAAACGAATCGTTGACATGAAAATCGTAATTGAATCGTGTCGTGAGAACAGTGAAGACTGACACCTCTAGTGCCGAGATTTGTATCTCAAAACAAATGGATAAAATGCTTAACAAATCTCGCTCTTTCTTTCTGTTTCAGGTACGGTCATGGTTTTGAGATGTTCTGTTTGGCATCGGACTCTGCTAGAACAGTGGTCGCACGCCTCAGCCTGTGTAAAAGGTAAGGGATGGGCAGTAAAACTACCGCTACAATTGTTTGCTAATGTTTACACGAAGACAGAAATGAGTGTGGTAGAAATAAGGAGAAATATATTAGAAATAAAAACAATCTTGCACTTTGGCGACCTTAAGGTAGAAAGTGATTATTTGTCGTGTGAACACACCACAACCACCCGACGACACAGGCAAGTGGAGATACCCAGTAACACACCTTTAATTATTGATAGTTAATATGTGACTCTGCTGTGAAACAGATAAGCAGCGCGGAGTTTCGAAAAGCAGCGTTTATGTTGCGTGGGGTAAATTTTGGATTTTTGGTTTTGAAACAGTGGAAAGGTCTATGCACCTTGCTGTTGTGAGCTAAATTTGGCTGGCTTTTACCCTTTCACTCCTAAGCGTGACTTTCTTGAGGTGAGGAATTCAATTCCAGCAGAATGTTAAGTTTCTGTTTTGACCGCTCTGCTTCAATATTTACGATGCAAATCCACTGGTTGACTAGCGTGAATATTTCTCGGAATCCATCTTCTGAAGGTTCAGTTAACCCCGCGCGAGTAGAGCTATCCGTGTGGCTGTGAATGCAGCGTAGGCTACCGTAAGAAAATGCTGGCAATAACTTTTGACCGCTGCGGCGTCCTGTGAGTCGCCTTTCTGACGATAGTCAACTTCAAAGGCAGATTTCTCCGTTTCTCACTTGGAGTGACAGGAGAAACCCGACTCCTTTGAATGTCGATATCTAGTCATATGTCGTCCGATTCATTCCATATAGGTATCATTTTGAAGGTTGATTTATGCCCTTTCATGAAAACATAACTCAATTTTGAAACTTTGCGACAAGCAACTGGTTTTGCCATGGAGAGTCACATATTGTAAACACGACTGCCCCTGATAATCAAGCCGACCCATCCCCACTCTCTATCAATACCCGGTGCCCAGGTATTGGTATCGGTTTTGAAGAAGATGGATTTGATAGTCAATCTATGTCATTACTTTCGCATTGTTAAACTCCTCAGTCTACAGGACCTTTATACACTCCGAGCTCTCAAACCACTGCCACATAATATTGAGAGCTAGAAATGAAGTCAGCTGGACTTCTTTCAAAAGACGTTTCACCTCTCTTCTAAAACGCTCGAGATTATCGTTTCCTGGACGACTGGGAGCCTAACAGACTCTCTCTCTCTCTTTCTCTCTCTCTCTCTTATAGGCATCTAAGGCAGACCATGCAGCTATTCTGCTCTGGAGCACCTCCTCTTGGAAGCAGCTCCAATCTCTGGCCTGTCACAGTCTGACGGTCACTCAGATGGCCTTCTCTCCGGACGCTCGCCTGCTCCTCGCCGTGTCCCGGGACCGCACGTGGTCGCTGTGGATCCGGGACTCCGACCCCGACGCCATAGGTAGATCTTCGATCATCTCTGTCCCACATGTTGCCGGCTTTGTTTTCTCTGCTGCAATTTTTTAAAGCATTAACAGAATTTAAAAAATAAGCAGAGTAACCAACATGGGAAGGATTTGGATGCCGAAAAGCTGCCACACCGCTGCCGGCCCCCCTTCTCCCTTGTCCCTCCTCTCCTCCCTGGTCTAAATCGGGGGCGACAAGAGCTAAGCGGCTGGGCGGCGGTTTCTCACCGCTTATTTACCCGCGCGTCCGAGGCGTCACGGCCCGGAGAGGGATGGGGAAGACTGCAGTCTGTTCTGGTTGAAGCCGGTATTACTCACAGGCTGCCCGCTTTGGGCGGTGTCGGTGGCGATGAGGCGCGGGGTCGACGTCACGGGTGATGGAGGAAACTCCACAACACAGTCGAGCTCTCACACTAGGGCTGGGCCATGTGACGATTAATGAAGAGTTAGACGTTCTGAATGTTGAGCTTCATTCCGCTCACATCATTCCTTCTCCACTCGTTCTCCCATCCGTCTCGTGCGCTCACGGTTTGGGTTTTGGGCTAATGAGGTGAGACTTGCCAATTGGATGCTGATGCTCGCTGCTGTCCAAGCTTAAAAGACTGTGTGTGTGTGTGTGTGTGTGTGTGTGAAAGAGAGAGAGGGAGAGACCGAGACGGAGAGAAATCGCGTGGCATTCCCTCGGCTCCGGACAGCCTTGTTATTGGCTGCTGTGAGGTGGTGTTGCCGGGGCGTGACGACCTGGCTAAGGCAGGCATTCTGGCCCGGACTGTAGATCATCGCACACGGGGAGCATAGCTAAACAGCAACGACATCCCAAGGAGAAACTCGGCTAACCTCGCACCAGAGAGCAGCCGTCTAAACACAATTATGCAACTGACTCTTGACCCCCTCTTTCCCTCCAAAAAAACATTTTTATGATGTGGATCAGGAGGTTCTGTCCCAGGGACAATTGAATGAAAACCGATATTCTGAATCTCTCATCGATTTGCCTTGTATCCATGTTGGTTATTTAGATTATTATTTATTTTATGTAACTTTTTAAAAATGTTATTACTTTACTTGTGAGAGCAAAAAACAAATGAAAAAAAAACCCACAAACTATTTATTGAGTCGTATTCGATGTACAGTGTTCATTTAATCGTGATTTTGATTTGAGGACATATCGCCCAGCCCTTACTATGTTTTTGGCTCTTTCAGATCCCCACTTCTCTCTCTACACACACACTAGTAAGGACACGTCGGTGCACACACGCATCATTTGGTCGTGTGACTGGAGCCCTGACAACAAGTACTTTGCGACAGCCAGTCGGGATAAAAAGGTGACCGAGCGCTTGCTTTGACCACATTTTAGATAAGACAGTCTTTAATTTGACCAGTCTGCTTGCGTTTGTAGGTGATCGTGTGGGGTCATCGCGGATCCGGGGGGCGCGTCGGTGAGGACGGCAGTGCTGCGATTTCTCCCTGCTCCTCCGTCCTGGACGTGGGAGATTCAGCCACAGCCGTGGCCGTCTGCCCTTTTCTCCTCTCTGATCAGAGGTAGATGCGTGTAAACTTATTTTTAAGCATTTTTAACACCACTCTCAGTACGTTCTGCAAGCTTTTGCACATTCAGGGCCTACAGTATATTATGTATTCTCTATTCTTAGATAACCATAAGTGTAATAATAATAAAAACATTATATGACAATAATAAACCAAAATAAAATAAAATGACAGCAATTAAGTTGAAAAATTGGTTGAAAAATCTCTTGATTCACCACCAAAGCAGCAGCAACGTTTTAGGAAAGTTCTTGGTGCTGCCATTGTATTCTTCTGACATTTCCTTTTTTTTGTCGCTTTAAAGACAGTCCTGACATGCACTTTTTAGTTTATTTCCTGTATTTCATCCCACTTTGTGCAGTTACCTGGTGGCCGTGGGCCTGGAGAGCGGCCGGATCCTGCTGTATAAATGGCGTCCTGCGGAGGACACGTCCTCTCCCTCGGACTGGAGCTTGTGCGGAGAAACTGACGCCACGTATCCTTCCCACGCTGCCAAACTCGCATCTCCAGCATGTAACGTCTCAGAAAGTGGGCGCTGTCAAAGGCCAGCAGCGTCCCAGGTCGCAAAACCCATTCTTTCGTTTTGGCTCCGTGCTCCTCTGTCACATCCGCTGGTGTTTTTACTTGCCTTCGCTTTAATAACACATTGCTCCTGGGACTTCAGCCTTAAGAGCGGTGTTTGCTGCAGGACGTCAGCTGTAATTTGGATCCGCTATTAAAAGCTGTGGTGAATATATTAATCAGTCCTCAAGAAATATTGGTTGGTGTCGGTGAGAGCGCAGTCCTCCCTGGTCTTCGCTGTTTCCTCCTTTATACCGGCTAATCACACTAACCCTCACCAAAACTGTAAACTGCAAATATTGGCTGTGAAATCCAGAAATCCTGACCACGGATATGAGGTGCTGTTGGTAATGGAAAAGGTTTCTCTCCTTGACTTCATCTTCCCCACTTACAGCCAGAGTCACACTCTGGTGGTGAAGCGACTGCGCTGGAGGCCGAGGGCTGGTCGGGCCGGTCAGCGGGATGCTAGCGATGGTCAGGACGAGTGGGTCCAGTTAGCCAGCGCCGGAGCTGACCACGCCGTCAAAATATTCAGCATCAACACTCTGGCTCTGTAGCGGCCTGACTCCTTTTGATTCCCAAAAGCGGACAGATCCTCCAGCCTGACGGACACTGTTCAAGACCGGACTCCCGCTGCTCCGGATTCTCCACAGGCGTCCAGCGGCAATATTTCAGAGCTTTGATGCATGGAGTTGAGGAAGAGGAAAGAAGAGTAAAGGTCAGAACTGAGGGTTTAATGTTGGTGCTGTAACTGACGTCCACAGGAATACTTCATGTACATATTAAAACTATATTGTAATAAATGATTGTTTTCTATCTTAAGTAAGCGTGGTGGTGGTGGTGGCGGCGGTGGTGGCGGTGGTATCACCGTTGTGAATTGACCTTTTATTACAGGTTTTAATCATAATGTTAGAAATGACTTATTACAGTTTCCCTGGAGCAACTTGCCGTTAAGGGTCATGCTCGGGGCCCAGTCGTGGGTTTAGGCTTTTCTGGAATTTGAACCTCCAATCTTAGGGACGGCACGGTGGCGCAGTGGTTAGCGTTGCCGCCTCGCAGCGAGAAGGTCCTGGGTTCGAACCCCGGGGACGGCCGTAGGGCCTCTCTGTGTGGAGTTTGCACACTCTCCCCGTGTTCGCGTGGGTTTCCTCCAGGTGCTCCGGTTTCTTCCCACAGTCCAAAGGCATGCATTATAGGTTAATTGGTGACTCTAAATTGGCCTCCGTAAGGTGTGAATGTGTGTGTGATTGTGTGAGTGTGTGTGCCCTGCGGTGCGCCTGCCCAGGGTTGTTCCCCACCTACGCCCGCAAGTTCCCGGGATATGCTCCGGTCCCCCCGCGACCCCAGTTGGGATTAAGCGGTTCAGATAATGACTGACTGACATTTCTGTAGCAGGTATTTAGCGGACGCCCTTACCCTGAGCGACTTCCACTTTCCTAATGTTAGGGACAGTTTTCCTGAGAGCAGTTTGGGTCTTGCTCAGGAACCCAGTGGTGGTTGTGCTTTCCCTCCAGATAGTAAAACTAGGGATATCGTGCACATTGTCCCTAATTAAATCGTGAAATCCCTAATTAAAACACACCACCACCCGCCTCATTAGTTTCAAACACTCAACCTAGCGGATGATCCCGGACGTGCGGGTGAGCGTGTGACGTACCAGTCTGGTTTGTTCCTTTTTGTGTCTGCGAGAGAGAGAGAGAGCTACAGGTGAAGCAGGAAGTGTTGAAACGCTGAAGCAGGACTCATGCAAGTTGACATTTGTGAGCAGATGTTCCGAACACGGCTCTCCCAAACAGCGTGCAGCTGCAGCCGTCGCATGAGTGACGCGAGACATGACGCGCTGTCGAAACGTGCCTTCTTGTGACTGACTGTTTGCTACAGCCACGCTGTGGTCCGGTTTCTAGCAGCAGCAGCGTTTCCGTCGTCGTATCTGGCCAGTGCAGGCTCGCTCCCGTGTCGGAACATGCGTGACGCGCTGCACACGGCTCCTCGCCTGCCGCTCAACACGCTAAATATTTGAGGGCTTGATGGAGCAGGCAGACGCACTCTGACACGGAGGCTCGGCACTCGCTCTCCTCGCATCCTGTTTGCCATGGGGCTCTCGCTGCCCTCCATTATTTATCACCCTCAATATACAGAAGAGGGTCATTACACTGTGTGTGTGTGTGTTAGACAGAGGGAGTAAAATGCTGCACCGTCATGCTGCTGACGGGTATTTTCTTTTTTTATGCCACAAAAACCCCCAAAATATTCAGTTTTGTGTCATTGAAACTAGGAGTTGAGCGAGTTGTTTTCTGGGTTGATACCGAAACTGATTATTACTCATCAGTAAATTATTATTCCTTTTTATTTAATTGTTAATGTTTTTATCTCATAATTTGACTTTTTATCACATAATTGACCATCTCATAATTTTGAGTTTTTATCTCATAATTCTGACTTTTTATCTCGTAATTTCGAGTTTTTATCTCATAATTCTGACTTTTTAATTTCACAATTTCGAGTTTTTATCTCATAATTCTGACTTTTTATCTCGTAATTTCGACTTTTTTTCGTTCAGATTTTTTTTTTTTTAGTGGCGGAAATGGGCTTCCATACATTAATCTCAGAATTTTCCGACTTTTTTCTCGTAATTTTACCCCCCTCCCCAGCCTTGTATTTTTTTTTTTTTTTATATTCAGTGGCCCTAATACGCCGTCGTAGTTTTCACACTTGGTCCCTTTCAGCTTTTGAAACGAACTCGGATTGATTAGTCAGCATTTTTTTGCCTATATGTGAACACTCCAACCCCACTCAGACCCCTTTGGGGGTTCGCTTTGCATCTGTCATGGTTCGCGGAACTTTCCTCACGCTTTCAGCTCTGCCAACACACGGATTCAAAACACAGCATGCGCTCAGATGTATGGAACGCCAAAGGTGCCACAATTAACCTTACTAGTGGGCCGTAAAAAAATGCCGCATTCTACAGACAATTTTTACAGCATAAAAAGTGGTGTTTGATCAAAAGTCACTGGAGTGCCGCAAAAAGCATCGTTTTCAAGAGTGTAAAAAGTGGCGGTATATTAGAGTGCAGTAAAAAACGGCTTTTTTGGTGAATAATATGGTGTAAATGCACAGTGTTTTACTGTTAGTCGATATAAAAAAAATTCTGCATTTTGAGCGTGCGTATAGACAGAGTTGAGGGCGCACAGACACAAGATTTTGCTTGCCATTTTTCGCAGTTCCATTGAATTTACAGAAAACATATCGTTATCGGGATATGAACATATCATATCACACAGCCCTACCTCCAGTGTTAATTGGCTCAACTCAACATCTGACAAATCAGATTTGTTGGTGGTTAGCGGGACCTTCCTCTAGTAAACACCAACAACAAAAACTATAAACATCCTAAATATTAGGGCTGATTAGGGCTGGGTGATTTGGCCTAAACATATTTTCGCAATATTTTTAAGCTTTATCGCGATACACAACATATATCGCAATATATTCTCTCTTTCTTACTTTTCCCACAGTCTCCTGCGCATGACTCGGGGCTGTGTCACAATTGTGCGATAGACGGGTGTCCAGAATAAACACTAAAAATATCAAGTCAATAGCTGCACTGTGAGTGGAACGCTGGTGGTTATTTATCGGCGAGGGAAATTGGAAAGCGTCTGTTTAACATTAACGTGAGGATTCGTACTCGATATTCACAATATAGTAATTCACTACGTCGCACGTGGAACAAACTGAGATTTACAGCATTAAATGTATTCCATATATCACCCACCCCTAGTGCTGATAATCGCTCGACCCCCTGACTCAAACTCAAACAGGAAACGAGACGTTCATTCATTTTGGTTATTTTATTAATAAAAACATTTTTTGCAATAATTTATTAAAAATGTTATGATTTCCATGCAGTTTTAAGGGTACAAGAATATGAAATGAGCACATCCACTTTTGAGATTCTTTTTTTTAAGGAGCCTCTGTGTTTGTGTGTGTGTGTGTGTGTGTGTGCGCACGTGTGTGTGTGTGTGTGTGTGTGTGTGTGCAAGTACAAACACACCGATCAGGACAGTGGTGGATCACAGAAGTGTACACTGGCAAAAGTACTGGATATAAAAAGAAAAGAAACATAAAAAATAAATGATAAAAAGTTGTGGACCGTTTGATCTTAATGGGCACCAATGTTCTGTGAAGATTTTTTATTCCTTTATTAAAAAACTGAAGTCTTCCAGCACAGAATAAATAGTTTTCGAATAGCGATGTGTAAACTTGGAGACGGCACATTTCACAGAGTGGCAAACAGACATACACACTCACCGTCAACATTCTGCAGATTTATTTTAGTCATTTGTAATGTCCCCCCACTATCATAGATTAATAACTCTACAGAAAAATGTGTTGTGTACATTATATACATCATAAATAGTCCTTTGTTCTTTTGGGATTATTGAGGAGGTTTGTTTATTATTACACATGGTCCTGGTAAGTGTGCACTGTTTACCTCCCCCCCAAAAAAACGCCTTTTACTTAGTCTTGTTGTCTGCAAAAAAAAGTGAACGCTGCCTCTGTAACTGTTGTCCGGTGTTTAAAACTTGTGTGAGTAACGCGTTGGAGTGGCCGAGGTTTCAGCTATAGTTTCCCCGGCTCCGGTCACCAAGGGCATAGCTACGCTTCAGCTATGATTCTACTCGGTTCCAGAGTTTATTGCCTGTAACAAGAAGACACGCCGTACACCACAGACCGCGCTGCCCTTTTTAAACCTTAAAATGCGTCTACAGTCAGTACACACACACGCGCACATACGCACAGACACACTCGGCATAACACTCCTGGAATCAAAGTAAAGAGTAGCCTCGTTTGGTCACTCCGATTTCTCCAGAGAATTAAAAAAAAAAATCAGGGGTGTGTCATAAATTCACAGTTATTCATCATCCCAGCGAATGACCTCTACACAGAGACGGTTGCCATGTGGATTTTTAACTGATTAGTTTCCTGCTCAAACCGGAACGTTTTGATGCGTCAGTTATGAGGGATTCGGTTTGAATGTGACCCCAATGCACCGTGTTACTTGATTCTGTTTCAAATGACATTGCAGCGATGCGTTCACCTTTTCAGTACCGCGTCGTACCGGCAAATTCCTTGAATTTTGGCTTAATCGTTCTCGAGCTTTCTGTAAAATCAGTTGCTGACATCAGTGACTCCCCCTTTCGCTGTGATATGACTCGACATCTGCCCAGACAGCTTGTTTGGAGCTAATTATTGCCACTTTCATAAAGGTTATGTTGTGCATTTTTTTTTTTTAAAGAATTTTTGTAATAACCATTTGGAAAACCTTCTACAATATTATGCATAGAATACCATGTGTGTAAGTGACAAAAATGTCAATTAGAAAATCAGTTTTAAACAGTTCCATTTCGCTAGCCATAACCTAATATAGTATTTATGATAAGTATATCATTTTGTTAATGTATTAAAATAGTGATTACTCTCTCATTCCTCTCTGTGGATGCAAAATAGTGTCGTAATGACTCTGCAACACTGTGGCTTACGACAATAAATTAAATGAAACTCTTCCCATCACTGTGTCTCAGTAGAAGCTATAGACGACATCATTTTGATGGTAAAATCATACAAAGCATATTTTACGTAAAGACTAATTGTAACCATCATAACCGCACCTAAGCCAAAATAATAAGGCAGTGTAAATTGCAACAGATAGAATATAATTTATTACGGACAGTTTCTTGAATCTTATCGTCGGTAACAAAGAAAAGCTGTTTTATTGACGAATGTGCACTCAGAACACGAGCATCGCTTCAAACGGAATTATTAATATAGCCTCATGTTCAGGGGATTTGTTTTACTGACTCTACACCGCTCAGCCGCTGTGAGTAAAGTCCAATTTAGAACCATACAACACGAAGCCTTTCTATCTAGTGGACGAATTTGCCTTTTTATGTTCAGTAGAATCTCATGATGATTGATGACGGAAAACTCGGCTGTTTAGCATGCAGCGTTCCCTCCCAAAATAAATCTACGCGTTTCACTCAGGAAACGACCTGGTGAGCATTTTTGAGCCCTTTTTGACGATCGCTACGTCACTGAACTTGTGGATTTCTTTGCAGAAAAGGCTTAAAAAGAAAGTGTGACTGGGAAGCGGGAAGGAGTAAGTACTTCCCCACACCTCACAGATTCCAAAAATCCCCCCAAAAAAGCTTGATCATTTAATCATTTTCACGTTTACGTCGTTTAGCAGACGCGCCAATCCGACGAGAGTAAAACGTCCTTAACTTGGGGATTAGGGTCCTGCTCAGGGGTCCGGTGGTGGTAGTGCTGGAATTGATGGCATGGAGCCGGATTTGAACCTATGGTGCCAAGTTCCCAGTCGAGGATTAATCCTAGTCCTAGACTAGTTTTGTGTTTGAATGGTAAATATCCATTGGTATTACAACTTAGTCCAAGACTAGGCTTAATCTATGAGCGAGAAACCAGCCCATGATCTAATATCCTCTCATTAAACCAGCAGATTATTGTCCAGTTCTTCAGATTTAGTTCAACGTTTACAACTTTAGTTAGCACACTTTACGAACTGAGTCTCACAGCATGCAATGGGGTAGTGGCACTAGACATGGCACGATACCACTTTTTGATGTCCGGTATGATACCAATATTGTAAATTTGGATTTATGCCGATACGATATAAATCTGATACGGAATCTGAGTCTTTTTTTTTTTTTAAAAAGACAGAAAAAAATGCTTTAAAAAATGTCTGAATACATGACTCAGATTGTTCTGCTTAAGGAAATACTTGACAAATACTGTTTTCTGACAAACAATGTAACAAGTACACACCCATATGTTTATGCCAATTTTATTACATTAAAATAACATCTAAAAAATGATTCATTTAAACACAGTCGTGTAATTTTGTGACGCTCCCTAATCCTGTGGCGCTAAAACCATCAGGAACACGGAGATTGCGAGCGAGAGCTGGTGTTGCTAAGGAAGTTAAACAGTATAGTCATGTGCTTTGCTTTTGGGGTTGTAGTTTGTTGCGTTGCTTGTTCTGCTCATTGTCATATCAATATGTAGGAACTGTGCGGTGTTGGCGCCCGCCCAGGGTTATTCTCCGCTTTGCGCCCGTCAGTTCCCAGGATAGGCTCCGGTCCCCCCGCGACCCCAATTGGGATTAAGCGGTTGAGATAATGAATGAATGAATATGTAGGAATTAGCGCGAACAATAAACCAGCTTTACTGCAGTAACACTTCCCATGCAGATCCCAATTGAGCACATTTACAGATCCACAGACGCCACCGATACCAGATCCAGCTGTTTGAGTCGTTATCAGACCGATATCTGATCTACGTAGTAAATCGCTGCCGTCTCTAGTTAGGACACTTGTTTCTGAACCAAAAGGTCGTGGGTTTAAAGCCTACCGTCAGCACTACCATCATTGGGTCCCAGCACAAGACCCTTAAGTTGCTCTCGGGGAAACGAACTGAAATTGGGAAAGTGAAGTCACTCTGGATAAGAGCATCTGCTAAATGCTGTAAATGCAACACTCATCTAGAATATTCTGCAACGCAGCCTTATCATCATTGATGGGGCATGACTTTAATTATTGTAAATGAATATTTCCTGTTTGTTTACGCTCTCCCCAAGCTAATTCTGACCAAATTAATCAGTAACACTGCGACTGTATGCCACTCGTATGCTATTAAGTATGAAACTATTGTCAATTTTTTGCCTCCATGAACAATAATTTGAACTAGCATCTAAAACGCTAATGTGGACGGTACTTTCCAACCCCACACCAACCCCATCGATGGAAATGAAAGCGAGGGGCGACGGCGCGGCGTGTAAATCTTGGCCACCATTTCGTGACTGGCGTAGACTGAGGTGCCTTGGCATGATGGGAGTTTTTGCTTAACTCTGAGTCTTTAAAGGTCTTTAAAAAAAAAAAAAAAAAGTAACGGTGAATACTTAATTGTGACTCATTTGAACAGCCACAACCAGTAACAGATGCTTCTTTTAGATATGAACTTATAGTTAAAAAAATTAACCAAAAAAATGATACAGCTAATGTTTGTAGTTATTTTTCACACCAAACGCAGCAAGCCCGAGCTGTGAAAGAAAACCCATGATGCATTTTTACTTTATCAAATGATTACAGCTGTATTATTTTGCCTGATCAGCACAAATTCTACAATGTCTTTCAGGCTCCGAGTACAAGACCACAGGCACAGCATTCAACAAACTCGACGAAAAACTAAATCCAAGACACCAATGGTGAGATATCCGCAGAAAAGGAAATGTTCCCGACAGGGCTGGTACTTAGCTTATTCCAAATGCTTTGGAAAACAATTCCTTTTTGTTGGCTTAATGTAGGTTTACAAAAACAATCAACAAAAACAAAAAGAAAGAACAGTAGGTCAACAGCTATCTGCCTAGGCGCTCTATAATCTGTGAGACGTTTTTGTGCAAATTTCATAGCACAAGAGTTACATTTCTATAGCAACTATGAGGTATGGTCACCGTTGCTAAGTGCCGGCTGATGTGTTTCCCGGCGCCGCTCGGGGACGGAGCCGAGTGCCTCCTGCACCCCCAGCCCGCCATTTACTCCTCAACGTGAGTGAATGACGCGCGTTTGACGACATGCTCTCTATCTGCAGCTCCTTTAGGCTCCAGCTACAAGGAGATTTGCACGTTTTTCTCTGCTTTCGGTGAACAAACCTGGAGGCAGGAGTCAGGAGCTGGGAAAACACAAACCCTGGCCAAAGTGAGGAACAAACGACACTTTTCAAGTAGTTGTGCTGCAAACTGCTCTGGTTTCCCCATCTTAACATACTCCATCTTCCTGTCCGTTTTAACCAGCGGGCTTCTGTGAGGTTTGGTTTTTTTTTGCGTTTGATCGATACTATCTGGTCTATCTGGTCTCGTCATGCAAGTCCTGTTGGGAGCCTTTAGGGACGACTTTGTTTGCATGACAAAGTCTGTTGGCCGATCAAGCCTCAGAGGAGCGATCTATCAACCAGCGTTTCGCGCTCGACTACGATCTCCGCGTGAGAAGGACCACACGCTCAGTTGAAATGGAAGACTGGCCCCTCTGGACCGCTTAAAAAGATCTCGGCTGGCCGTTAAGGTTTGCACACTTTGATACCTTGCTCCTGCTCGCAGCACGTGTGGTGGTACAGATGTTCTCACGGCTCGTCTCAGCACGTCTCGAGGCCTCACTTGTTCTAAACAGTGTCCTTTGCCTCTCCCGCCTTAACCGCTTGGAAAGGAAAATGTCAAAATTAACCACCTATTGCCCAGATCAAGTTGGTGCAGTTTTTATACGAGGAACAAAAAAATAACAACATTACGGTGCAAAATCTAGCATTGTGATGAATTCGGCCACGTTCGCCATCTCTTCACGCCCCCGGTGCCTCGTGACATTTGCTTGAGGTGTGAAGCAGAAATTACAGTTGTCCCACTTTCAGCGAGTTGAAGCCTCTCCACAGCGTGAACGCGCAGTTTATTCTCGTTTAAACAGTACGATTGTACCAACCGGCTAATAGCGCCTCGTTCTGTCCGGTCAACAGTCAACTTCCAAAAATGTTTCCAGGGGCCATTTCCCCGGAGCGTCCCCCCCCCGCTCTCTCCCGTCCGGAGCCCCGTGAGTGGAGCTCAGCTCTTCATTTCACAGCGTGTTGAAAGCTCACTTTGATGTGGAGTATGGTATTTACATGACTGTTAGCACGGCGAACAGGACGAGTCTCAGGTCGCGCCCGTTTTCGCCGCTGCCAAGGATTCCCGCTCGCGAGCTACTTGAGAGTCTCGAGAGTTGAGAAGCTGAGTGAGAGGGTCCGGGGCCATGACAAAAAAACGACAACGCGAGCAGACGTAGAAGGCTACAGCACAGCTGGCGTCCTCTTGCTTCTCGCCGCCGTCTAGTCGGTTTTAGGAAAGCTTTGTTAGGGGGTGATGGAGAGGAGGAGGAGGAGGAGGGAGAAACTGACAGAAGGGGGAATATTCGGGTGTTGGTGGGCACTGTGGGGTGTGTTAGGACGTCCGGTTACCCAACACACACACACGGCCCGGAGGGTCAGTTCTCTGCTCTGACGGACGTGTACGTAGATGTGGACGAGGGTGGAGGGAGTTGTTCGTCGACGTTTGAAGAGCAGGACCCCCACCTCACCCAACAGGGTCACTCACACACTTCCGCTAGAGGCTGACGCGGCTCAGTCTGTCGGATTAAAACGGAGATCTCTTGTTGAGAGCGCGGGGGGGGTGGGGGGGACGAGGGCGGGACTCACAGGCCGGAGACCATCACCCTGTAGGAAGGGGGCATGTGTCTGTGGCGGGGGCTGGAGGCAGGGCTGCTGGTGGGGCTGCAGCTGGCGTCCACCCCCCCTATGGAGGGCAGGTAGGCGTGGTGGAGGATGGGCAGCTGCAGGGACAACCTGCGCTGTATGCTGTGGACACAGAGCACAGGAGCGTTACAGGAGAAATTACACAAGGAAAGCAGAGGTGAGACGATAACAACGAGCCTCGATCTGCTGTAGATTTGCAGAGAACAAAACTCAACCGTGATCTGCTGAATCAGAATGTCACTGACCACTTTTAAACTCGGTCAGACTTTATGCAGGGCTGGGGGATATGACCTTATTTCTTCATGATTTCCCCTCACTGACATGGTTTGTGATAAAATAAGTGAACGGAATACTGTACTGTTGTGAATAAATTTGGCTGAAAAACTTACCCTTTCCATCCTAAAAACGTGACTTTCTTGAGGTGAGGAATTCAATTCCAGCAGAATGTTAAAAGTTTGTTTTGACCGCTCTACTTCAATATTTACGGTAAATCCACTGGTTGACGAGCGTGAAGATATTTCTCCAGAATCCATCTTCGTCCGTTAAGTTAACCTAACGCAGGTAGGCTACCGTAAATGCAAACGTAGCCGCGACCGCGCCAAGCATCTGTGAGTGCTACGCCGATAGTCAACTTCAAAGGCAGATTTCTCCATTTCTCACTTGGCGTGACAGGAGAAACCCGACTCCTTTGAATGTTGATATCTCAGTCATATGTCGTCCCATTCATTCCATATAGGTATCGTTTTGAAGCTTGATTTATGCCCTGTCATGAAAACATAATACCTTTTGAAAATCTGCGACAAGCGCCGTGGAGGGTCACATATGTGTATATATGTATACACTTACACTGCCCTCCAAAAGTTTGGAAACGCCCCTGGAAAAGTGGGGTTTTGGACGATATCCGCATAAATCATCATTTTTCGGTGCAAATACATTAAAGTACCTTGACATTACCTTTGGATACAAGCAATAATCATTTTTATGGCCTCCCCAATCACCCGACCTCAACCCAATTGAGCTACTATGGCAGGAACTGGACCGTGATGTCCGTAAGAAGTGTCCAACCAGTGTGAATCATCTTTGGGCAATCCTTCAGGCGGCTTGGAATAATATATCAAGTCAATGTTTGAATAAACTGACAGCTCGGATGCCCAGATTATGCAGAGCTGTAAGAGCTGCTAATGGTGGATAAACTGTATGTATAAACTGTTTAATAAATTTATTTATGTAATAAAATGTTTTTGTAGTTTGTGTTGTCCCTTATCAGTGCCACATTATCACAAATTAAAAAGGATTCATGGCAATACTTTTTTTTTTTTTTTTTTTTTTTTTTTTTTTCGATTATTTATTCGAATAACTCAAATAATTTGATTTTAAAAAGTCAATTTTTCTAGAATCAAAGCTTCGTTTAATTCTTTTCACTCGCTATTCTTTTCATGTTCTGCTCGTGTTTCACACTGACGCTTATTAGTGACGCACAACGTTTTCAGTCCCGCGGTCAAGGCAAGACCTGATTCCTCTGTATGTGAAAGTATTTGTGAAATGTTCCGTGCACAAAAACAGAAGTAAATGCGTAAACATGCATAAGTGACATTT